>CM041216.1:11221404-11913184 GCA_023065735.1 Coffea humblotiana
TTCGCGACACGTGGCACCTTTTTAAGTTTCATTCCTATCCTCTTACTTACCAAGGTTAATTCATCTAGGTAACCTCTAATCACCTACTAACACCTAGTAATTTAATCCCTGTACGCAAAACTTGACCTAATCGGTCGAATTTCTCTCACTTAACGCACTAGCGGGTCCCACGTCCACTATTCACTCCAAAAATCTCGTAAATTGACCTATACTAGAAAAATATTTTTAAAACCCTATTTACTCATAAAAATGTCCAGAAAATTTATAAAATAAAGAAAATGTGGAAAACGGGTGCAAATAAATAATTTAAAGCCTAGAAATAAAGAAAATTTACGGGTTCTCACATTATATACTTGATTTAGTGAATTGTTGGCTTGGTATGTATATATGCTTGAGTTGAAACTATTTTGTGGGAAGGATGAAGCCTTGGATTGGCTGGAAAAATTAGTAAACACAAAGGAAGTGCCGTTGAAAATTTGTCTGCAGAGAACCTTGGGCAGTTTTAGGAAACGTGTTATATCTTGATGAAGAAAAAAAAATCCGAATTGAATTCTGTTTGTTGTATTTGAAACCAGATTCAAAGTACTATCAACTGTGAAAATTTCAGCATTGTTCTCAATTTTCATGAATATCTGTGATTTTGCAAAATTGACTAAAATTGCATAACTGTTCTGTCTTTTACTGGGTGAAACAGAAAAATTTACATTGGAATTTGACTGACTTGTGGATTGGATTTTACAATGGTACCTTCTAGAAAGTTGTAACCCTTTGAAATCTATTTTCTGATGATATAAACTCTAAAAATTTTGGATTTAAGAAACTTGAGATATGATTTTTCAAATGATATCGCGCAAAACTAGAAAATTTCTGTTTTCGTAGGACTATTCGTACTTTCATTTCCAACTTTAGGATTGGAGTTGATAAACTATTTTGAGGTTGGTTTATGAGTGGAATTGAGCTTAAATGAAAGGAAATGAGTTTCTTCAAATCATTTTAATCGAACAATTTCCAACTTTGTATTTTGAACATCTTTTCTAATCTCTCCAAACGTTTGACTATAAGTGAGACTCTTGTACTGTAAATGACTTTTGCAACATTGATTAGTAAGTACAAGAGGATTACCCCTTGATTGGAACAAGCAAGTATTATATTTTGATAGGTTATACGGGTATAAAACTTTAAATTGATGTTTGTTCTAAATAAAGTTTTGGAACCTCAATTTCTTCACCATATGGCTTTGTATTGTTAGTCTTTTACTGTAGTATGTGACCACAGGACTCGAGAGAGTTCAAGAGGACATTCACGCCAAATAAGCTGAGCTATTCAGTAATCAAGGTGAGAATTTCGATGATGAAATTCTTTATGGGGGAGAGAGTGTGAGAACCCTCACTTTAAAATACAATTTCCCTAAACTACATGCCTTGCCCTAAGATTTAAATCACTTGTTATATGCTCTTGCATTATATTCTACATGTGTTACAACAATTCCCTTGTATTGCATTTCATTTCCTTTTACTTGAAGTAAAACATTTTCTTGAGTTGATTTTAAATAATTCACCACTTGCATTTTTTCAAGTGTTTTTTTATTAGTGGTAGGGACTTTATATTACAGTTTAGAGGTGTTAAATAGGTATTGGTACATTTGGAAGGGTTGAAATATCATTAGTCAAAGATTAAGGAAGAAATGGCCAAGAATTGGGCCAAGTGGCCAAACCCTAGCCATGGATCTGGTTTGACCAAAGAATTAGAGGAATATTAAACCAACTTCTCTTCATTTTTTCCTCCAAGAAATTCAGCCATCTTGAAGCTTCTCAAGGAAGAGAGAAAACTCCATTTTTCTTGCTTTCTAACCCTAGCCCAAACTTGAACAAAAAAATCATAAGATCAAGAGGTTGAGTTGGTGAGTGATTTGCCTTCAACTCTAGTGTTTGTTTCAAGCTCGAAGCTTTCATTTTGGTGGATTGTTTTGGTGGTTCAATCTTCTTACAAAAGAGGTAAACAATCTTTAAATTTTGGTTTTATGGTGTTATATCAAGTATTTCAAGTTTTGAGGGCAAACTAGAGGTTGCACGGGTGATGTTTCTGGTGAATCTTCTTGAACTAAACAAGTGGTAGTAGGGTTACTTGGTATGCCTACCATGTGTTTGATGGAATGTTTGAACATTTTTTATGGTTTTTCTTGAGGTATTACATGTTTTAGAACCTTTTTGAGTTAGATTTAACACTTGACATGTTGTTTAAGTGAAAACCATGAAAGGATGAAGGTTGGTGACATGAAGGAACTTGTGGACTGTTTACTTTCTTCTTGGCTGAGCAATGTTGGAAGGAGGGGTTTTCCCTTGATTTTTGTGGCTTATTTGTATCTTAATCAAGCCTAAGAAACTTGGGTAGACATTGGTTAAGTCCATGTGTAAATTGGAATGAAATTTAAGCAAGTAAAGTGGTTGTTTGGACCACTAGTGGACTGTTTTGGGTTCACTTGATGACTGGACTGCTATGGTCTTTCTTAATCATGTTTATGTGTTATTGTGACAGCCCCACTTTCCCCTAGGGCGTACCCTAGGGGTTAGCGAACTGCCTGCCCAACTCTCGGCAAGACTACTAAGAGGTCACGCACACCAAACCAAGTACAACAACCCTTAAATAACGCTAACATACATTTCCAAGGGATAATGTCATATATACATGCACGATATCAAATTTCACATTCCAAAAGGAAATATCCAAGTGAGGTACATTTAGGGTTCCTAACGGCCGAGGAGCTAAACAAAGAAACAAAATTATCTAACTAGCTCAACTCGCTTCTCAAAAACCATGCTTTTTCCAAAAGTATTCCTGTAAGGAAAACAAAGATAACGAGGGTGAGCTTTCGTCCAATGAGGTACTAACAAATCATGCAACCCAAATTCACGAATGTATCCAGATTCAGTTATACATGACCATCAAACATAGAATAAAAGCACCACAACAAGTTCAAATAAAAGGATACGGGTGGCTCTCAGGAGCCAACTTCCCCATTGCAGCTCTTGATCGCATCTCGTTGACCCTCCGTCAACGTTCAAAGAAAGAAACATGACCGTAGACCCCACTTTACACCCAGTACCTTCCACCGTACATTCCCCTTACCGGACCCGAACACGTCACAGTAATTGAGAAGGTAATACTCGAGTATACCACAGGGTCGAGGAGATTCACTCCATTCGACAAACAGTAACCCTATGGTTGTTATCTCGTCGACCGGCCCTTGCTAGCTCGACTCGAGTAACTCCCACTAGGGTTTGAGCTCAGACATCACAGTACAGTCGTAGGGCTCATGTCCCATGATTTTAAGCCAGACACAGTTCCAATTCACAAATAATCAGAGATCAATTATACAAGTAAGAGAACGAGAGCGATAAAGTACACTCTCGTCTCATGCACAAAGTTCACAGTTACTCAATTCACAAATTCAAGGGCAAGTAATCACTTAAGCATTTAAATCATGCAATAGTACACTCACCACTTCAGATAGGCAAATTCACAAATTTCCGTCCGGCGGATGCCTTGGATCACTCACACGTCCTATAATAATCAAGAAAATGCAATTGAGACTCAAACACGAGTCGAGTACCTCTTAAATGAAATCAAATATAGCATAAAATGAAAATAAATCGAATTTAGGGTTAAAAGTCTAAGCAAACCCCAAAGCCTTTCACTTTTACCCATTCTTAACCTAGACTCACAAGACCCCAATGTTCACAACATTCGGACAGCATTTCCCCTAAAATTTCAGCATTTCCACTCTACACATAATCACTTAAATTCATCCAAACCAACCACAATTTCACATACCAATCATAGGCTAGTTAATCTACTTCATTAGGGTCACAATACCCCTCAATCATAACCAATTATAAGCTCAATAACCATCCATAAGAAAGCCCCAAATTTGGAAACCCTAAAGCTGAAATTTGCCATATAAAGCTGAAATTTTCCGCACAAAGCTGAAATTTTCCGCAATTCACCACAATTAACGCACAATAGCTCCGATTTACACCATATTAAGCCATCAATTCAAGCCAACCATAATCATCATATGAAAACAGAAAAATTCCCAAGAAATAAGAAATTCCTCGAACTTCACTTTAATCCATGAAATCATCCATAAAACAAGCTCTTTAACCACCACAAGTCACTAATTTAACATTATTATGAACAAAAGTTGAGTTTCCAAGCAAAATACCTTAATTCTCAAGAAAGGTAGCAACTTAGAGCTTTCTCTTCCAAAACAACTCCACAAGCACCTTCAATCTTCCCTAGTAATTCACTTTTACGGAGGAATTCGAGATTTAATCGGTTGGATTTCGAGATTTAGGCAAGAAATGAAAGGAAAAGTTGAAGCTCACTTTCTTCTTTTTTCTCTCAAGAATTTCGGCCAAAAGGGAGCAAAGTGAAGATGATTTGGGTCAAAATTGGTTATTTAGTAAAGTTAAGAAAGTTAGGCAAGTCATCTCCAAATGAAATCGCGACACGTGGCACTTTTTTGGATTCTATTCTTATCCTCCTGCTTACTAATGGTTAAATATCTAACTAACCTCTAATTATCTCTTAACACCTAGTAATTAAATCCCTTCATGCAAAACTTAACCTAATTGGCCGAATTTCTCTCATTTAAAGCACTAGCGGGTCCCACGTCCACTATTTACTCCGAAAATCTCATAAACTGACTTATATTAGAAAAACATTTTTAAAACCCTTTTTACTCATAAAAATGTCTAGAAAATTTATAGAATAAGGAAAATATGGAAAACGGGTACAAAGAAATAAATAATACCCTAAAATAAAGAAATATTTTTTTCCCGAGTTCTCATAGTTATATTTTGAACTCCAATGATACTAAATCACTTGACCCCCTGTTTATGAACCCTAGAAGATTGAACTGGGTGAATTTGAACCAAAACAAATGAAGGTAGCATCAAGAACTAGTGTACCTTTGCTAGGGTTTAGGGCTGATCCAGAGTTGGAAAATCAGCTGGTACTGATAGGAGACGAACTAGAGAGTTTATTTGGTACAGTTGGAAAGCCCTTCGAGTCTAGTTTCCAACGCCGCTGACAGCACCTGATTTCGACTTTCCTACAGTGAGATATAGCCGTTTTCCCACAACTGCGTGGGTGCGACTGTTTTACCCGTGAAGAATATTTTGAGCTTGAATAAAACTTTTCTTTTGCCCAACTTTCATGCACTTGTTAAACTTGTTTTCTCATAAACTTTTACTACATTTTGGGCCAAGTTTGCTTGATGAACTGAAGAGTTTTAACGACTTACTTGGTCTCTTAATCAGCCTACAATTGAGTGGGAAATGAACCCAATTTGTTAATGATTTCACTCGTTGCCCTAGGATTGGGAAACGAAAGTGGTCATAACCGAGATACTTGACGTTTGAACTCTACTTTGCTTGACAGGTGAGTGTTCCACTACCTGCTACCTGCTTATATGAAATATCTGAATACTTAAATTACGACTGTGTGAGCCAAACCATGTTTTGATAAAATGGAGGCGAGCGTGTACTTTATCGCACTCGACCTCCCTCATTTTCCACTGAGGCTCTGTATACTGCAATTATGAGATATGAATTCTCTATATGTGACTGTACTTGAGTTGTTCGGGTGATACCCCATCAACTACTGCTACTGTTTGGGTACCTAACCTTACAGGTGAGTCGATTGGATCAAGCCAGTAAGGGCTTGGTCGAGACGGCCGATAAACCTTAGGAACTATTTACTGATCACTGGAAACCGGTATACTCGAGTATTACCTAACTACTGTTATGGAGTGTGGGCCCGGTAGAAGGTTGACTGGTGGACGGAGATTGGAGAAAGTGGTGTTCTACGGACTTTATATGTTTTGAATGCAAGGGTTGACGGAGAGTCAACGGACCCTGGTATGATCAAGCTCAAAGGGATTTGGCTTTTGGAAGCCACCCGTATCCTTGAATTGCACTGTGATTAAATTGTTATTGTACTATACGGTGTTTACTTGATTATATTATGCCCTTATTTGGCTATATGCTTACTTGTTTTACTTGGAACTTCATTGAGTTTTAGCTCACCGCACTCCCTTTGTTTTCCTTAACAGATCAGGGATGGACTTGTGGTCAAGAGCTTCCTTAGCTTTGTTTTGCTTTGAACTTGTACCTAGGGCTTGTAACCTTTTGTTTAAAATAACCTTACTTTTGACTCGTGTAAATTTGAATTCATAAGTTTGACTCATGTTACGTAATTGTAGTAGGTAGTGGTAAGTGTGACTTTGACTTGACAATTTAAGTTTGGAAAGTTGGCTTGACGATTATATGCCATTAGGGTTTGTACGCTTTGATTTGAAGTTATTCCACTGGTTATCTTGAGTTACTAGTTCTTTGATCAACCGAGCCCCGACGAGAGTGGGGCAGGCAATCCGCTAATACCCTAGGGTTCGCCCTAAAGAGAGGTGGGGCTGTCACGGGTGGTATCAGAACCTAGGTTTGAATTGACCTGGACGAGTTAGAAATTGTCGACTTGAGGATTATATTTGATTATTTCCCTTAAGAGTACTTAAGTTTATCTCCACTTTGTGTAGGATGGACGGATCTAGTGGCCCTAGCGATAGATCGGTTGGCGAGACATCCCGTGAGGACTTACCGATGATTAGATACCAGATCAGGCTCGAATGATCTAGAGCCTATTGGAATCCATCTGACCGCTGTAGGCATTGCGAGTGTCGGCATATTTACACTTATCCTAATGAAGTAGTTCTGGCCGTTGTGAAAGAGCGGAAGGTCCTAGCGAGGGACAATACTAAGCTTGGAGTTGAAGTGAATTACCTGAAGGAAACTATTAAAACACAAGCCGAGCGGATTAAGGAACTTGAGTATGAGGTGGCCGAAAGCTGAGAAAGGGTTGATGACATGTGCGCGCAGCTTGGAGAAACTCAAGAATGCATGGTCAAGAGGGCCATGAAAGTGAGGAATAGAGCGGAATCCATTCTAAATGTTTGTAATGATCTACTTGGAGAAGCGAGCAATGAGGCTCCTCACATTGGAGATGGTACGGGAGCTGAACCCACCGAGGTTGGGGGGGTGTCAGCTAGTCCCGCCACGGATTAAGGCCTTCACCACTAGATTACTATTGTAGATGATTTTGACTGCTGTACATAGAAAGGATAGGGGATGTGGTGACTCAGTGGTTGTACAGTTTTCTTTTGACTACTTGCACTAGGTTTTTGCTTGATATGATTGTCCGACTGTATCTGTACTTTTGAGACTCGTACTTGATACTTTTGGTCTTGTTATCTTGTAAATGACTGCCATGAACCTTTGAATGTATAATACTGTGACTGTTGACTTTTGACTATTGACTTCTACTTTTGGCTATTGACTTTGACCTTGACCTTGACTTTGACCTTTGACTTTGATCTTGACTTTGACTTTGACTTTTGACTTTATTTCGAATTGGTATTTAATTGCTTTGTATTTTCCCTGACTTATCGTGATTTTTACTTCCTTTTCTTTGACTTTTGCGTTGAATAAATATCTATTGCATACCCAAAACTTACTTACCTATTAGTTATAATATTTGAACCCTAATCCAGTGAGTGTTCCAAGTACATGAAAATATTTATATGGAATGTTTTCTTGCTTGAATAATACTTACTTGATTAAAGTAATCGCTCTTGAATTGATAACTTTTGGGACGAGAATGTACTTTATCATACTCGATCCTTTGGAGTTCACTTCATGATATTGATATGAGATGAAATGCTTTACTTGCACTTGACTTGTTGGTCACTTGGGTGGTTATCCCACCGACTTACGTGTTACATACTCATTGTGATTAGACAATGCTAGGTACTTGATTTCATGTCTCATAGGCAAGTGTGTACTTTATATCACTTGACCTAACTCGACTAAATTTGTGAGATTTTGTTAAAACATGGGCTAGCCGTTTTGCTACAATTGAAAAGCGGCCAGAATTCGGCCACTTTTTGGGCGGATTTGTGGCTGGATTTGCTAGTTTTCTTGTTTGATTAGGGTTCTTAGCCACCTGACTTTCAACTGTTAGGACTTGAGATACTTGAAGTGCCTGAAATCTAATATGTTGAACTTATTTGTGACTTGAACCTATTTAGATGAGTGTACTCTTATGTACACTCAATTGACCTGATTTTACTAAACATTTGATATCTCATTTCTACATGAACAAGTAATTTGAATTGCATATGACCTGTGCATTTACTTGAAATACCTGGAACACTTGAGAATATGAATTGATGGATATTACTTGTGACTTGATTCTGGCTAGGCGAGTGTGTCATTATCAAACTTGGTCTCTCTTTCTTGAATGATCTTATACTCACTTGAACTTGATTGATCTGTACTTGTGTTTGTGCTTGTATTTGACTTGCAAGTGCTAAGCGGCCATATGTACCACACTGCATCCGAGTGGGAGGTAACTCTCATCCCGTCTCAATACTTTTATCTGATTAAGTTGATTGGAGAGTTATCTCATCGACATTAGGGTTGAGCGGCCGCATGTACACACTCCATCCGAGTGGAAGGTGCCTCCCATCCCGTCTTAGTACCTCTATCCTATTTTGTTGAGTGGAGTGTTATCTTCTCGACTAATTGGTATATTCGAATATTACCACCACTGTTTGTTTCTAAATACGGAGCGTTAAGTGATATTTAACGTCTCCAATCTTTACTGTGTGAACGTTAGACAACAGCCAACGATTTCAACCTTGATTACTGAATACTGGGACTATAAGCCATATCCTGAATTACTGTATATTTGGGACTATAAGTCCAACCTAGGGCTAGTTGGTCGAATCGTGCCTGTTATAAGTGCAAATCCTTTTTCATGGTACTTGAGGAAGATAGATATGTACATCAGGTAGGAATCTCTGATATAGGTGGTTTACTCTTGAGACCGGCCAGTTCGAGTAGTAAACTATCTTATGTTGGATTTTTGTACTTGAGTACCAAAAAAAAAAGAAAAGAAAAAAAAATGGAGAGTACTAGAATAAGGATCTGTATCTTGACTGTACATGAGAAGTTTTGGACTGATTGAGGTAATGGATCTTGGAAGATTATTATGGACTAATCTAGTCATAATCTGGTTAGGATTTCAATAGACGGTGGCTAGATTGTAATTTACGTTGAGAAATTTGCACTGAAGACCTGTTTCCTTCTCCTATGACTGTGAGGACTTGATAAATGTTTATTGGATTGGGAGGCGGTATTAACTGCAACTATATAGGTATTTCCACCTCTCTTGTGATATCTAATACCTATAGTTTGGTTCTCGATGAACTACCCTTGCTTATATTACTTTAACACCTATCCACTAATGTCAAAGCATGGATTTGGCTTGATTAATATCGTGTCGAGATCGAGAGTTTTGAAATTTTGTATAGGGATTTGAGAAAAGAATTTGGGTTCTGTACCTGTATGCAAAAGTTTGAGATAGGGTGTAGAACGTTTGATATACGAAGCATGCTTTAGGGTTTTGTTATGCACATAAGTAGTAAGGATACTCCTTGTGTTAAAATCTCCGAATAAGAATAAGTGGCATAGTATCTTAAGGTATTGCCCTAATTATGTTCTACTTTCTTGTCTATCTCATTTGAGAATATCTAAATTTAACCTTCCGTGGTTGGATTGGAGGCGAAGGAACTTAACAGTTATATGGTTGGAGTTCCAAGTGTACTTAGTTACTTATTTTGATCCAGTAATTTGCCGGCAGACTATTACTTGAATTCAAACGAATCGGTGAGATGGCACATTTGACTGATATGTATAAGGAAATAGAGATTATTCGAAAGGAAGTAGAGTTCCAAAAGAGATTAGTTGAGCACCGGAAAGGACGATGGGAACGAGAATACTTGGAGAAAATTGAACAACTGCACCAGAACATAGAATTGAAAAAGAAATACGAAAGGATTTCAGAAGAGGTGCAGAATATGTTTGAATTAGTGCATTTGCCTAGTCGAATAGCATCTTAAGATATTCCTATTTAAAGTTAGCCATTAGTGAGGTTTTGCCTAAAATAGTTGTTATCATTGGACTGTGCGTAGTGAAATCTTTATGTGGTAAGCTGTATTCCCGTTAGGAACAGTGGACTTGGTACTTGCTGTTTTAATAAGTGCTATTAAATATTGGTGGTTGGGCAGTATTGAACCCTTGTCCATGAGTCTATTGCTATGATTTAGCCTTTAAATTAAGTGAAGCTTTTTCGCTTGTGGTTCGAAAGGAGGAAATTATTCAATGTACAGTGTATGGGTTTAAGAGCTAGCAAGAATAGTAATCAAGTTTTAACTCTTCTTTTCATCAAGATTAAAGTTCGTGTTACTTCTCACCTTTTAATATCTTCACTAATTTTTATTAGTATGGTGTTTTAGCCATTGCATTATTTCGATTTTCTCTCTAGATAGATTGCGGTAGTGGCACGAGTGGAGAGATTTTTCGAGGAAAAACACTAAGCTTCCATCTTTCTTGAGGTAACAAGGTAATTTCGGCTAGCAACTTTCCTTTACTCCTAATATATGCAAACTAGTGGATTAAGGTTGTAATTTTGGTAGTTTTATGGACAATTTCATGGGTTGAAGTAGTGTTGTAGTAATTTTCAGTTTTATGAAGAATTTTCTACCCACACATCATGCTCAAGTGTTGGCCATGGTCTGATAGGTTTGCTATGTGAAATATCTAGTTTTTATATGCTAGTTTGACTTGCCTAAAGAAAATTTCAACTTGTGATTAGGGATTTCATCTCAGAGTTTCATTTTCTAACTTGAGTAGGTGACGGTTATATACTTGATTTAGTGAATTGTTGGTTTGGTATGTATATATGCTTGAGTTGAACCTATTTTGTGGGAAGGATGAAGCCTTGGATTGGCTGGAAAAATTAGTAAACACAAAGGAAGTGCCGTTGAAAATTTGTCTACAAAGAATCTTGGGCAGTTTTAGGAAACGTGTTATATCTTGATGAAGAAAAAAAAATCCGAATTGAGTTCTGTTTGTTGTATTTGAAACCAGATTCAGAGTACTGTCAACTGTGAAAATTTCAGCATTGTTCTCAATTTCCATGAATATCTGTGATTTTGTAAAATTGACTAAAATTTTTGGTTTATGAGTGAAATTGAGCTTAAATGAAAAGAAATGAGTTTCTTCAAATCATTTTAGATTGAACAATTTCCAACTTTGTATTTTGAACATCTTTTCTAATCTCTCTAAACGTTTGACTATAAGTGAGACTCTTGTGCTCTAAATAACTTTTGCAACATTGATTAGTAAGTACAAGAGGATTACTCCTTGATTGGAACAAGCAAGTATTATATTTTGATAGGTTATATGGGTATAAAACTTTAAATTGATGCATGTTCTAAATAAAGTTTTGGAACCTCAATTTCTTCACCATATGGCTTTGTATTGTTAGTCTTTTACTGTAGCATGTGACCACAGGACTCGAGAGAGTTCAAGAGGACATTCACGCCAAATAAGCTGAGCTATTCTGTAATCAAGGTGAAAATTTCGAGGACGAAATTCTTTAAGGGGGAGAGAGTGTGAGAACCCTCACTTTAAAATACAATTTCCCTAAACTACATGCCTTGCCCTAAGATTTAAATCACTTGTTATATGCCCTTGCATTATATTCTACATGTGTTACAACAGTTCCCTTGTATTGCATTTCATTTCCTTTTACTTGAAGTAAAACATTTTCTTGAGTTGATTTTAAATAATTCACCACTTGCATTTTTCCAAGTGTTCTTTTATTAGTGGTAGGGACTTTATATTACAGTTTAGAGGTGTTAAATAGGTATTGGTACATTTGGAAGGGTTGAAATATCATTAGTCAAAGATTAAGGAAGAAATGGCCAAGAATTGGGCCAAGTGGCCAAACCCTAGCCATGGATCTTGTTTGACCAAGAATTAGAGGAATATTAAACCAACTTTTCTTCATTTTTTCCTCCAAGAAATTCAGCCATCTTGAAACTTCTCAAGGAAGAGAGAAAACTGCATTTTTCTTGCTTACTAACCCTAACCCAAACTTGAACAAAAAAATCATAAGATCAAGAGCTTGAGTTGGTGAGTGATTTGCCTTCAACCCTAGTGTTTGTTTCAAGCTTGAAGCTTTCATTTTGGTGGATTGTTTTGGTGGTTCAAGCTTCTTACAAGAGAGGTAAATAATCTTTAAATTTTGGTTTTATGGTATTATATCAAGTATTTAAAGCTTTGAGGGCCAACTAGAGGTTGCATGGGTGATGTTTGTGGTGAATCTTCTTGAACTAAACAAGTGGTAGTAGGGTCACTTGGTATGCCTAACATGTATTTGATGGAATGTTTGAACTTTTTTATGATTTTTCTTGAGGTATTACATGTTTTAGAACCTTTTTGAGTTAGATTTAACTCTTGACATGTTGTTTAAGTGAAAACCATGAAAGAATGAAGGTTGGTGACATGAAGGAACTTGTGGACTGTTTACTTTCTTCTTGGCTGAGCGGTGCTGGAAGGAGGGGTTTTCCCTTGATTTTTGTGGCTTATTTGTACCTTAATCATGCCTAAGAAACTTGGGTAGACTTTGGTTAAGTTCATGTGTAAATTGGAATGAAATTTAAGCAAGTAAAGTGGTTGTTTGGACCACTAGTGGACTGTTTTGGGTTCACTTGATGACTGGACTGCTATGGTCTTTCTTAATCATGTTTATGTGTTATTTTTTGAACTCCAATGATACTAAATGACTTGACCCCCTGTTTATGAACCCTAGAAGATTGAACTAGATGAATTTGAACCAAAACAAATGAAGGTAGCATCAAGAACTAGTGTACCTTTGCTAGGGTTTAGGGCTGATCCAGAGTTGGAAAATCAGCCGATTTGTCTGAGCTACTGGTACTGATAGAAGACGAACTAGAGAGTTTATTTGGTATGGTTGGAAATCCCTTCGAGTCTAGTTTCCAACGCCGCTGACAGCACCTGATTTCGACTTTCCTACAGTGAGATATAGCCGTTTTCCCACAACTGCGTGGGTGCGACTGTTTTACCCGTGAAGAATATTTTGAGCTTGAATAAAACTTTTCTTTTGCCCAACTTTCATGCACTTGTTAAACTTGTTTTCTCATAAACTTTTACTACATTTTGGGTCAAGTTTGCTTGATGAACTGAAGAGTTTTAACGACTTACTTGGTCTCTTAATCAGCCTACAATTGAGTGGGAAATGAACCCAATTTGTTAATGATTTCACTCGTTGCCCTAGGATTGGGAAACGAAAGTGGTCATAACCGAGATACTTGACATTTGAACTCTACTTTGCTTGACAGGTGAGTGTTCCACTACCTGCTACCTGCTTATATGAAATATCTGAATACTTAAATTACGACTGTGTGAGCCAAACCATGTTTTGATAAAATGGAGGCGAGCGTGTACTTTATCGCACTCGACCTCCTTCATTTTCCACTGAGGCTCTGTATACTGCAATTATGAGATATGAATTCTCTATATGTGACTGTACTTGAGTTGTTCGGGTGATACCCCATCAACTACTGCTACTGTTTGGGTACCCAACCTTACAGGTGAGTCGATTGGATCAAGCCTGTAAGGGTTTGGTCGAGACGGCCGATAAACCTTAGGAACTATTTACTGATCACTGGAAACCGGTATACTCGAGTATTACCTAACTACTGTTATGGAGTGTGGGCCCGGTAGAAGGTTGACTGGTGGACGGAGATTGGAGAAAGTGGTGTTCTACGGACTTTATATGTTTTGAATGCAAGCGTTGACGGAGTGTCAACGGACCCTGGTATGATCAAGCTCAAAGGGATTTGGCTTTTGGAAGCCACCCGTATCCTTGAATTGCACTGTGATTAAATTGTTATTGTACTATACGATATTTACTTGATTATATTATGCCCTTATTTGGCTATATGCTTACTTGTTTTACTTGGAACCTCATTGAGCTTTAACTCACCCTACTCCCTTTGTTTTCCTTAATAGAACAGGGATGGACTTGTGGTCAAGAGCTTCCTTAGCTTTGTTTTGCTTTGAACTTGTACCTAGGGCTTGTAACCTTTTGTTTAAAATGACCTTACTTTTGACTCGTGTAAGTTTGAATTTATAAATTTGACTCATGTTATGTAATTGTAGTAGGTAGTGGTAAGTGTGACTTTGACTTGACAATTTAAGTTTGGAAAGTTGGCTTGACGATTATATGCCATTAGGGTTTGTACGCTTTGATTTGAAGTTATTCCACTGGTTATCTTGAGTTACTAGTTCTTTGATCAACCGAGCCCCGACGAGAGTGGGGCAGGCAATCCACTAATACCCTAGGGTTCGCCCTAGAGAGAGGTGGGACTGTCACAAATAGTTCCTGAACTATTTGTCTCCCACTTCAGATATTAACTTAGGCATCAGAGTTAAAACGGGGGCATATCCCCACTCTGTGATCTCATTATTTGTTGCTAGCAGGATAACCTTACCGAGGCTTCTACATCATCTCAGAGGAGGCCGATCTGTGCTCGCACACTCTACTTTAACATTCTTTCCTTGCAAAATTGAAATGATACAATTTAAACAAGCATCATTCATTTGATCCAATAAAGAACTTGGCTAAATATGTCTGATATGCTATTCAACAACCTGTGTAGAGGGGCCAACTGGATTTACAGCTTTGTTTTACCAAAAGTTCTTAGCAGATCATTGCTGCGGATTTAGTTCGTGCAGTGAAAGATTTCTTAAAAGTTAATTTTGACAATAAGATGACTAAATTGCCCTTATATGCTACATAAATAACTTTTGTGTAAATTAAATAATTATTTTATGCTATTGATTATTTTTGTTAAGAAAATTAAATGTTGAAAGAGGAAAAAAAAAGAAGGCACAAAGGTGAATTTAGATATAAGCTGAGAATCAAAGGAAGATAGAGAGAGATGTGTGGCAAAAAAAAGTTATATAATCTTTAAATAGTTTAATAATTAAGGATAATTTCACAAACCTCCCTTAAAGTTTTAAACAATTACAAAGACCTCCCCTCAAATTTTAAAAATTACACATAGCTCTCCTACTTTTACTATTTAGTAATAATATAGGTCCAACAAGATAGATGTTCTCACAAAATTCCTAAATTGCCCTTTTGTACAAAACTAAGAAAGAAAAATATAGTATACTCAATCACTTTCTTCCACACTTTGTACAAATCAACAAGTCTAATCTCTAAGAACCATCCAAGCATAAGTTTTAAAACTGAGTAGTCGTCCAAAAGATTCCAAATTGCATATACAGTATCAATACTTGTCATATGAAAAAAATTAAAAAAACACACACACAAACCCCATTGACAACTAATTTTGTACCCTAAAATTAAATATCAATATCCAAGTACCTTTCCAATAGAAGCTAATTTGATTTAGAACCACCATTACAACTCTTCTATGACCTTAAAAATAGTAATATCTCAAAAGTAGAGAATAAATTCTACCTCCACAATAATATCATAATAAAAAATTTCTAATCCAATGAAAGAAATTCTTATGTAATTATTGATATCTTATAAAAGTTTTTCTTGACAACAAATAAAATATGACAAATTCCACATCTTTGATTCTTTTTCCTATTTCAATCATCAATTTCATTATTTATTTCTCTATCACTACGAGTTTCTTCATTTTCTTCTAGTTTGACATAATTTGTTCCCTCTGTTGATTTTGTAATTTCAATTTGCTAATATCCACAAAACTGAAAATAATAAAAAGACGTTATATTAACTAGAAAAGAGAGAAGCAGAAAAGACAAGAGACAGATAAATATATATACTTTTTGGGTTTTGTAAATTTATTGCCTAAATTTATAATTGTCTACCAAGTGGAGGGCATTATAGGTATTTTACCATGCCAAGAGAGGTATGTGTAATTTTATAAACTTGAGGGGAGCTAAGTGAAATTTTCAGAAATCTCAAGGGAAGTTTCTAAAATTATCCCTAATGATTATGTTAAGATGAAAAAGTAAACCAGAATCAAAATTGAAAAGTAACTCAAGACTTGTTTCTGATTTTAGCTTTTTTGGGTCAACAAAATTCAAAATCATGTTTTTAAAATCAGTTGAGTACATAACAAAATAGTTTTTTGAAAACCAAAAGGTAAAGGGAAAAGAGTTCCAATGGCCCTCCAACTCTTTCCTAGGTAAAGTTTTATCCCTTCAATAATTAACAAGAAAGGTTTGGCCCTCGATCTAATAAAATAGCATATTCGTGACCCTTTTGTCAAATCCGGCAGTTAAAATTGATGAAAAGCATCATCTCGTGCGACGCGCAATCAAATATCAAGGGTATTATGGTCTCTTTCCCAGGAACTAGGATGTCGTTGGGTCTTCCGATGGCGGCAACGGTGAACTGCATCGATAACAATGGGGCAAAGAACCTCTACATCATTTCGGTGAAGGGGATCAAGGGTAGGCTCAACAGACTCCCTTCTGCTTGTGCCGGCAACATGGTCATGGCTACCATCAAGAAGGGTAAACCGGATCTCAAGAAGAAGGTTATGCCCGCTGTCATCGTCCGCCAGCGCAAGCCGTGGCGCAAAAAGGACGACGTCTACATGTATTTCGAAGATAGTGCTGGAGTCATTGTGAATCCCAAAGATGAAATGAAAGGATCTGCTATCACTGGGCCAATTGGGAAGGAGTGTGCTGATCTCTGGCCTAGGATTGCTAGTGCTGCCAATTCTATTGTTTAGCCAAATGAAGTCTAAGTGAAATGAATATTTTGATTTTATGTTTTAGGAATTTAAGCATGATGCTAGTGTTTTGGAGGCTTGACAGATTTAATTGATTCTCGGAATTTTGTAAGAGCTATAAAGGTATCTTTTTGGTAAAGACACTAAATACTTCTCACAGGTAATTAGCCTTTTTATATCAAAAAAAAATTTTGAGGTCTTTGGCGAAGAGCAGAGGGAGGTCTTCCCTTAGAGTCCTCACAGCCAGACCCAAGTTCACAAAGAAATCATCCCTATAGTGATGCTGCTTATTATCGTGAGGAGAAGCAAGAGGAACGACAGCAGTGGCGATGGCACAGGTGGTGGGGTGGTGGAGGGGTCGGTGGGGCGGAGGTGCTTGGTAAACCATTCAGAGACTATAATACCCTTGATATTTGGTCGCACGTCTCACGAAATAATGCTTTCTATTAATTTTGACTGTTGGATTTGACGGAAGGGCCACGAATATGCTATTTTAGTAGATCGAGGGCCAAATCTTTATTATTAATTATTGGAGGGCTAAAACTTTACCTGGGAGAGAGTTGGAGGGCCATTGGGACTCTTTTCCCAAAGGTAAAATCAGGTTTCCAAGATCAATTGAAAATAAGCCCTAAGAGAAACATAATTTTTTTTGAGATATTATTTTATTTGCATTATAATTAGGTTTTTCAATTAATTTTTTGTCTTCCCAATTAGCTTTTCATCTCATATACACTACATTATTTAAAAAAAAACTATTATGATAAATATTCTAAATAATGTTTTAATTTATCTCCTATCCGAATACACAGATTGCATTGTTTACCAAATGTAAGCATTGCTTCATGCTTGAAATTTGGACTTTTCGAGTGATAGGATTAGTTAGCAATGAGAGAACAAAGGTTCCCCCGATTACGCCGGGCTTCCCATGTTTTTCAAATCAATCGCGGAGTTCTAATTGTTGACTCCATGCACAATAGGAAAGAAACATGTCAATGCAAGTCAGTTTGTGTAACGGAAAAGTCTGAAGTAACGATTGTTATGGTAACGAAACAGTTTTTACTTGATATAATAAGTAAAAACACTTTTAACGACCATTTGATTACCTATTGAACTGGTCACCTTAATAAGATAGTACCTAAAAATTTGGTTAGTAAGTTTTACATAAAGAATAGTAAGTTAACTCGATAAATTAGTAACTTTTATGTCTCAAAAAGTAAATTGGAATAAATATGGAACTTACTTTTTTTTTTAAATAAATTACTATTTTATATTCGAAACTTACTTTTTGGAGAGTAAGTTTAGTTCAAGTAATAGTAAGTTTTTATAGATTAATAGTAAATATTGTTGATAGAATAGTAAATTTGGTTAGTGGTCAAAACCTACTAGTTTGTGGTATAAATTTGCTATTTTACTTAAAAAACTAATAGGAGTATGTAACAAGTATTAGGAAGTTTATTTGAAATAATGCTGAGATTTTTTATTAATGATTGAAACTTAGTATTATAGTTAGTAATTACTCGTAATGTAAATGTATGATACCCAATTGTATGTATCATTTATAAATGTTATATGTTTTAAGTATTTTAAATATACTATGAAAACTATTTTTTTTTGCACATGACCTTATAAAATATGTAAGAATAATTTGTCATATTATAAATTATGAATTATTTTTGAATTTGTGAAAGGTTAGAAAGTTTAGATGACAATAACAACAAATCTTTTGAGTTATATATAGAATTGCACTTATCTATACATCACAATTTCCATATATTAATACCTATGAGTATAATAAAATGATAAAGGTTTAATAAATTTATTTACTGGGTCACAAGTATAAAAGTTAAAGTTGTATTGTAATAGCAACAAATTTTTCGAGTTGTATATAAAATAGCACTTAGTTATACATCACAATTTTCATATATTAATGCCTATGAATTTAATAAAATGGTAAAATTTTAATAAATTTATCTTCTGGGTCACAAGTATAAAATTAAAGTTGTATTAACGTAGCATAATCTTTGAAAATTATAGTCAAATTACCCATATGTTAAGTTCCGTGACTTTCAAACATACTTTGTATCATTTACATTATGGATTTGTATCCATATTTTTTCTATCAAACTCTTTTTTTTATTGGTAAATGGTATGTAAATTATTATAAAATATCATTTTATAATAATCATAATTTTTTATAGATGAATGTTATGTAAACTGTTAAAATTATCAATTCACAAATGACTAAATCTTACTACTTTATGGCATATATTAGTCTAATTGACTAAAAAGTTACTGTAATCATGTGTACGTTGATTGTTGAATTGAAATTTCCTTTATTACCAGTACAAGTTCTTCTAATCAAAGCAAACTAAAATCAAATATCTTTTCTTTTTGTATGCAGTAGTTATGCTTAGTAGAAAATTATTAAACCATTTTTACAATACATAATTTCTCCTAAAATTAGTAACATTTTCCATGACCTCTAATCTTGTCAATAATACTAACCACGGACATGTAGATAATCTTAAAAGCAAAGCCATCAATATGACAAAAAAAAAGAATATTTTTGTACTGAACGAAAAAAATTGCGATTCTATATAGAATCGAAGAAATTCACCATGAATGAGAATGAATTGCAAAGTTATCACATTTCTAATTTCATATGCATCCAGAATTTCACGCAGCATTACTTTAGAGGAACTTCCCTTTTTCACACTAAGGAACCAATCCCAATCTCTACATCTCTTTTATTTTTTTCTTTAACCATTAAATGGGGGTCAAAGTTGTTAGCAGTAAAATACTAAATAAATTTAATTCCATTTCAAGCTCTAGTTAATTGTATACTAATATTTTACACCACAATCAATTGAGCACCGATTTCCTTTTTTTAAGTAGCTATTATTTATTTTATTACTTAGGTTAAATATTTACATATAAAATAATAGCAATAGAATGCCAATCCTCAAATCAATGGAACTTCAATTATTGTTAATAAAACTAATTTTGCATTGATAATAATTAGTCTACAGAATGAAAAGTCAATGGCAACAATTACAAAAATATAGCAATTTTTAATTATGAGAAAATAAACAACTAAGTTCCCAAAATATTTCACTTTTATTGTTTAAAAAATCTCAACTTGTTAACTAAATTCAAAATAATTCTATTGTCTAAAATATTTTTTCTCAAATTAACGTTAATGATTGATGTGAGATACAAATATGGTAAAATATCCCTCATACGTATGTCATGGATATTTGAGACTTTTAGTAAATAAAAAAATTTGTTGTTAAAATAGCATTGTATCATAGTGTACTAATTATTTTAGGACCATTTTATACATGGACTAAATTTAATTTAAATTATACAATAGATTATATATGCATGTGATTTTCATTTATAATTGTTGGATCCCATTTTTATGAACAATCTCCCGAAAAGTCCAATCATACTGATTTTCTTATATTAATTGTTATACTAATTTTGTCATTTTTATTGTTATATTATTTCTCATTTTGTTTGGGCTTTAACTCTTATTATTTCTTGTGTCCCAGATGTAAATTTATTAAAACTTTATCATCTTATTATATTCATAGGTGTTAAATTATAAAAATTGTGATATATAAACAAGTGATATTCTATATATAACTAGGAAAATTTGTTGTTATTGTTATCCAAACTTTCAAACTTTTTAAAAATTGAAAATGATTAAAAACTTATAATATGATTAAATTTTATTACATATTTTACGAGATTATGTGAAAAGTCAAACTATTTTTCATAGTATTTTAAAATATATAAATACAAAAAAAATTAAATTATACCTACAATCATGTATTATATAGGTATATTACGAGTACTTACTAACTAAGGTACTAAGCATTAATCATTAATAAAACATCTTATCGTTATTTCAAAGAAATTTTCTAATACTAGTTTGAAATATGTTTTAAAGCAAAATAGTACATGTGTCCCATAAATCAGTAAGTTTGATTATTAATCAAATTTACCATATTATTAGTAAGAATTACTATTTATGTATAAAAACTTACTATTACTTGAATTAAACTTACTCTCTAAAAAGTAAGTTTGGGATATAAAGTAGTAATTTATTTATTTAAAAAGTAAGTTTAATATTTATTCAAATTTACCTTTTGAAGTATAAAAGTTACTAATTTATTAAGGTTAACTTACTATTTTAGATGGGAAACTTACTTTCTTATTTTTAAGTGTTATCCTATTTAGGTTGATAGGTCCATCAAATGATCAAATGGTCGTTAAAAGTGCAACAATCTGTTATATAAGGTAAAAAACTGTTTCATTATCATAACTGTAGTTGCTAAAGTATTGTCCCTGTGTAACATGGGTGTTACACATTATTAGCGTGCAACGGAAGACCCCATAACCGCAGAGTAGAGCAGCCTTCTTCCAGCTGGCTACTAACACTACGACTAGAGAAATTAAGAATTGTTTTATTGACAAATCTATTTTAGATATATGACTACAAACTTCAATTCACCAGAAATATGCAAAATAAATCAAGTAAATACAAACAAAAAATTGTTTGCCAAAAATTTATTTACTTACATTACAAACATATCTTATAAAACACCTTTTTATTTTTGGAATCATGTTTTTATCTTGAATATACATTAGCATGCATCACATTGTAAAAAATACTACATTAATTATTCTAATGTATCACATTTCAAATAATCTCATATCCAAACAAAGATACAATCTATATATTTTCTTTATATTTTTTCCCCTGCGCTAATGCTGGAAAATGGTCAGAATTTAAACCCAGAAGAAAGAAAAGTAAAGGAGAAACATGTTAACAGAAAAGAATATCTCTGAAGAGAATCATCTTTTCTCCAAGTTATCCTAGTTCAAATGGTTGTTGTTAGAGAAAAATCCTTTGCATATTTGGTCCGGAGAAGTCAAGCTTTGCACGAAATGCAGAAAGGTTGCCTCAATTATACAACCAAATATTTGTTTGGCATATGTAAACACAGACAAAGGTACCAATTGCTAGGACGAGGAACAATTTGACAGATTGTTCTAAGAAACAACATGAGAAAGAAGTCAATTTTGGGTCGATTGCACAAGCTACATCATCTAAAAACTTTGGTTTTCAGATTGCAGGATGCTACAATATATGGATAACTTACACGAGAAAAACTAATCTGAAGATCACATTTAAGTATAGAAGGATAAACCACAGTGAACTAACTGTATTGTAACCATATATTTTTGATACATACTCTATTGAAATCCTTCTTTACTATATTGGCAATTTCTCAATTTTATCACGACCAACCACAGCAGATGAAGGAAGATGCTGGAAGTCGACCAGTGTTGCGAATATACTCGACTTGGGCAGCAACTTTTTCTGCCTGCCTATTCCTTCTAGCTTCAGCTGCTGCCCGTTTTTCTTCCGACCTTTGCCTAGCCATTGCAATCTTCTTTACCATCTTTGCTTGGGCTTGTGCCCTCATTTGCTCAACTTGAGCCTGAAAGGTGTAACAAAGTGAAACTGAGAACATGAAGAAGATAGTTCATCTCTGTTCATACAAAAAGTACGTCAGAAGTAAATATCAAAGCAGACACAAGTCAAATTAGAGTGAATCTTGGTGGCGTCAACACTTATTCAGCATCTTGTAAACCTGAAGGAGATCATGGATTGTTTAGTTTAAATTGTGAATGAGTCAACAACTTGAAACTTGGTGTTCGACAAATGCAGCGCAACTTCCAAATTTAAAAGATAAGAATATCAACAGTGGACGTAATTCATGTACCTCTGTTCTCCTCATTTCTGCTTCAAGCTTTGCTTTCTGCTGACTTTCCCATGCTTGGATTTTTATTTCTTCACGCTTGAATCTGAGAATATAGGAATAACTCATCAAAAAACTTAACATAAAGCAGAACAATTGTTGAAAGGAAAAAACTGTCATCACGGTGATGCAGTGTTTTAACCTCGCAGTGTGTTTTGTTTTCTCAGCTTCCTCCCAAGCAGCCGCTTGTTTTGCATATTCGATTCGTTCATGTTCATCTGCATCAGAGGCTTCAGCCACAGAGTGACTTTTGTCATCTTTACTAGCCCAAGCAGCAATATTCATCTTACCAAGTTGGACTCCAAGGGCTACAATCTCTCTCCGTGTCTTGAGCTTTAGTTCTTGCTCTGACATTTCGTTTCTTCCATTTCCAGTTGAATGCTGAGATGCATCATCATTGGGGTGCTCTGTAGGAGTCGGTGCTGGCTCTCCTCGTCGAGGAGTGGATGGGATAGACGATGTTGGACTACGCAATGGTGTTGCACCCGTAGGAGTAGCAGTTCTGGAAGGTTCTTGACTTGGAATAGGGGTCATTTCCGTTCCCATGTCTCTCATTGAAACCGATCTCACAGTGGAGACACCTACATGAAAGTAAAGGAATAGTTAGATCCACGAAGATGGAAGAAAAGGCATGAAAAAGACTTGAGTTTGTTAATTGTATTTCATAAGATGTATGAACATGGTCTCTGCCTACTTGAAGAAGATTCACTGGTACTTAATTCCCAAAATTAAACAAAATATTGTACCAACTTTTTGGCACCTGGTTTCCCAAGAAAATCTAGCAAGTTTTAGCACCTGTAGGTTTTAAATTTTCAAGGATACAACATTAGAACAAATTCAGAAAACAGAACATCAGTAATTGCATTGATTCATCAAAAGGAGGCAGGACAGTTTACTTCGGGGAATCATGAAGGCCAACCAAGAAATTTAGTTCAGCTGAAAACAGATCAGGGTAGAGAAGCAAATTTACAGACCTCCAAATTTTGTCACAGAAGATCAATTAATGGAAAATTAGGTGGTCAACCGCAGCCGTGACCACTGTAGAAAAAACTTCTGAAAAAGGAGGAATCTAAACTTCTTTGCTTCTTAGCATATCACCCATTTGTAGAAAAGGATCGGATTACCTGTTGCATTTTCTATTGAGCTCTTTGTAGATGATAAACTCTTTGTATCCACCTCCATCAAATCCTTACTTTCTGGGCACAGCTCAATCAAAGAATTTGCTCCATTCTCTTCAACAGAAACAGGATTAGATCCAGTTGCAACAGGATCAAACCTCTCCGATGCCAGGTGTGGTGCTGGTTGACAGAAATCAACCCGTTTGACAGCTAACTTATTCTCATAACTCACAGACTCAGGAGCAACTCTAACCATGTTAAGAACTGGTAAACGACTTGCTTGATTGTGTACATGTGCCTTCTTGGGATGACCAGGTGGCACATTCTGCCTATTGATTATCCACTTCTCTGCATCATTCCACTTGGACGATATAGGCCTTGAGAACGATCTCGTGACACCATGGTGATGCAATCTTTCGCCTCTATGAAACTCAAAGCTCGAGGTACTATCATAATCAAGATTCTCATCTTCATATGTTCTCCCTGGGTGTCCTGCACTACAATTAGCATTTTCTCCCTTAGATGTTCGTTGAGTTTTGACCGGATCAACTTCCCCATTTCCCCTAGGCATAGCCTCACTTGGCTGGCAGGAAATGGTATCACCTTGTCCAGCAGTAGATACTGAATTTTCAGACAATTTAACGGATGAAACATTAAGACTGGAAGCTGCAAATTAGAAGAAAAATTCCCTTAATCAGCAAAAGATAAACGCAAACTTGTTACCCTCTCAAAATCATCTATCTAAGTTCCAAAGACACTAAAACAGAGACACCTATCTGTTACAGAATATAACCAATTTCTTACTGCTTCCCCTGCAGTTGAGGATATAGCAAAACTAATTCAAAGGTGTGTATCTATACCAATTTGAAGTTGAAAACTAGATCAAGTGCCTAAGCTTAGCAAATTACATCAAGTTGGCCTGCGTAGCTAGAAAGAAAATGCCCTGAATGCAAATTATTTATAAAAAAAAAAAAAAGATTCAGACCCTATGTTTTGCAAAGATTACCAGAACCGTTCAAATTCCGGAGGTAGCAAAAATAAGTTGCATGCTCAAAGACACAAGTAAAAGAAAGAACCAAAAAAAAAGAAAAAAGAAAATGAATTATTAAGCAATATAAAAACCAATCTGAAATCGAAAACTATACAAGCATCAAACACACACCTTCCTCATCAAAATCACCACTTTGGGTAGCCAACAAGCTGTTCTTGACAAATTCAGAATCTTCAAGCTTGGTAGGCGAAGTTCTTGAGGAATTGCTGTTTGATCCATCTTTTTTCCTCTGCCCTATCAGCTTCATTCTTAATTTACTTGGAGATATTATACCAGTCTGCAGACCATATCAAAACAACCACCATACCAATAAGCCAGTGAGCCAACAATTCAGAAAAATCAAAATTTGTTCACACCCCAAAACAAAGCCCTGTAATTTGAACCCATTTGAGAAAACTCACATTTGAACAAATCCCACCAAAATCCACTTATCAGAACTTGCTCAAATGCATCATCAAAAACAGTCAAGAAAAAGAAATGAGAAAAATGAATGAAATATTCAAAGCAACAAACCTGAACTTTGTGAATCCTTTCGTAGTCCATTTAGATCCTTCTTTTTCTTACAAAAAACAGACACAAATACGGAAGGAAGAGGCCTCAAACGAGGTCTATGAGCTGCTGGTACACTACTCCAGTAAAGACACAGTTCTATCTGAATCCGAAGTGTTAAATGGGTTTTTGTCTGTTTGCTTTTGTAGAGGGACTGAGTTATTGAGAGAGAAAGGCCGGGCTGATGACGACAAGAGTCACTAGCAGATTCAATGGGGTCGGCGATCTTTTACCGATTCTTTGACCAGCTTATCGCCTTCTTTTCTTGTGTTTATTTATTTGTTTATTTATTTATTTTTATACTTTTATTGGTGTTTTGATTTGAGTCTTTGACCACCACGTTTTCTTGTAGTTGTTCTTTCTTGTCATACATTTTCTTCTCTCTTCTTTTATTTCTTGACTTTGAATTTTCTTACGTGCCAAACCAATAAATGCACGTACATGCACGAGAAAAAGTATACATTTACACAAAGGGAGATTTTACAAGAATCATTTGATTATCGTACCCTCACCTTAAATTCACCGTTGGACGGCGAAAACATAATTTTGACATTAAATTATAACAACTTCAAAATTTTACAACTTGAATTACAGTCATTATTGAAAGAAGATACATGTTATGAAAACGATGCTCTAAAGGAATCTTAGAATTTTCCTTAAAAAATTACAATCTTTTGTGTACAGAATTCAATCGAAACCATTAAGTTCAAAAACCTATGATTGTATTTAGATTGCAATTTTTTGGACTTTTTGTAAAAAATATATTATAGCGATTTAATATATATGGAATAAAAAAATGATTGAGAAATATGTCCATAAAAAATATAGAGAATTTTTTGATAGAAAATCCCTTTCCAAGCAAAGAATATGACTCTTAGTAAACGCATAAGTTGACTCAAAAAATTAGCATTACTATTGCAGTCGTTTTAGAAGTTGATCTATTAGTTTATTACTATCACTTTCCTAGAATTATGATAACCAATCTTTCTTTTCCAAATTACCAATACACATCTAAATCTTATTTTATTTGCAGCTGATATTTTGGACGTTTCTTTTTACAACATTCTAAGCTCAAGGATAAATTTTATTTTACCTTCCCAAAAGTTTGTTATTATTGTTAATACTATTCGATTTTTTTTAGTAGAAATTCTATTTGTATGCGATGAAGAGGAGAGAAGGGTTAATTGGGAGATTTTGTTATGCATTGTTTATAAAATTGGAGGGAAGCCATAAAGCTATTTCTGTTTCAGTGCCCCAGGGCCAGTCTAAAACAACCTAAAGATTAGGACAACAAATTTGCAATTAAAAAATGCTTTAAGGTATAAGAATATTTTTGTCTTTGTATATGGTACATTTCTCAAAGCAGTTACATGCCTAAAAGATGTGGGAAATAAATATTTGAAAAAAAAATGGTATTGCCCTCCTAATTATTAAATAGGATAAAAGTTTCAAACACTGAGATTCATAGTAAAAGTTTGTCTGTGACAATAAACATTGGTTGGTTGAATGAAAGTGATATAATATAATGGCTTTTAAATTTCATTCCTTCAATTAGGTATAAGGTTTTTTTTTTCTTTCTTCCATCTATATTTAAGCTTTACTTGTGCTTGGGAAGCTAGAATCTAGAAAGTGGAAATATTAACCACTAATTCTCTGGTTCTTTCTCCTAATTCACAAGTATAAATGTTGTGATATACACGAACACTTCCCCAAAATAAATATTCTTTTACAGTAATGATGAAGACTAGAGACCACCATGGAAAGCAGGGCAGTTGCCTGACTGAACCCATTAAAATTTTTAATATATATACACACACATAAATTTGTATCTATCAGATACCAATAAATAAATTTATTTATTTATTTATTTGTACATTTGGCCCACTCTTCAAGAAAATGCCACCACTATTTTTTAGCAAAATCTTTATTAGCATGTTACACTTGCTTATTTGTCTAAACATCCAAGTAAATCAATTAATAAAAAAGGTAAATTTTTTATACACCGTCCGTATATATACATGCGGTTTTGGATGTATGCCATGTATTTTAATTTTAAATTTGAAATGTAATTTTTACACTTATGACATACATTCACAATTATTAGTGTAAATAAATTATGGTGCATAAAAACCTTTATCCTTAACAAAAGAGATTACATTTTGCCTCTGCTTCTCTTCTCGCTGTTTATGAGGGCTCAATATACAGACCCGTTTGAAAAAGTTCTCTTAATTGTTTTCTAAATATTATTATTCGCCAAAAATTGTTCTTTCTTTATTTTACATTTACAAAGAAATTAATTTAGAGAAAATTTATTAGGAATTTGAGAGGAAAAGTGAACAAAAAAAACTCTTGATTAAGGAGTTGATATTGGGATTTGTGGAGATGCCCTTTATTACTGACTTTAAAGGAGAAGTTGAGAAGTCCAAAGGGAAATTGATTATTGAAAGTTATCGTCGTTGCCAAATTAACACTCCATGTAATTGAAATATATTTATTATCATTGCCAAATTAGCACTCAAAGTAACATATTTTTACTTGATTATATCCTCAATAAAATTATAAGTTATCGCTTTCTTCTGTCAATACGTGATTGTCTCGCTGCCTTTTTGTGTCAATTATTAAGGGTGAGATTCTTAACCCTTAAAGGGATAATTTCAAAAACATCCCCTGAGTTTTCTAATAATTTTACTCACCTCCTTTAGGTTTAAATAATTACACTAACCTCCTTTCATGTAGTAAAATGATTATAATATCCTTCACTTATAGATAATTCCTACAAACAAACAAAAAAAAAACCTACAACTACAACTAATCTTTCATTTTAAAGTAACGGTTGTCATATAAAACAAACTCTTATTCTCTCTCTTCGACTCTCTCTCCTATCTTATCTCTTCTGCATCTCATAATTCATTCTTTTCCACTGCCGCCATCTACACAACCACCTAATACACCCCGAATCCTCATCATTATAGAAATAGATCTTCTATCTTTTTTTTATTTTCCTTTTTTGTAAGTATTGTCGAATTGAAATTGCCAAATGATAAGTTGCAGGAGCAGATTTATTGTCAAGCTAAACGAAGATGAAAAAGAATGGTGGTGATACAAAATACACACAAGAAAATAAAAAGTGACGGCTAAAAAAGGAACATAGATAGAGAAAGGTTACGCTATTATATTAATTATGCAAAAAAGAATTTTGGGATATAAAAATTGCAATTAGATTTCCCCAGAGACATGGGATGTGGCCTTTAGTGTTGCTTTTGGTTGTTTCATGTTGGTATTTTTGGTGGGTTAGATTATTTTAGTATCAACAAAGTTTGCAGCCATTTGGATTAAGTTTGAAAAGTAATATTGGTCAATTCAAACGTTGGATTTAGGGAAAAAAATTGGAGGCTAAAGATTAGATTGAATGCAAAAATTTAGACACAAAAATGGGAAGCTTTGGGGTGGCAAAAAAAATTGGGGAAGTATTTAGAGAAGGTTTGGGAAGAACTTAGCTACCAAAAAAAAATTTTTTTTTGGTAGCTTTGGGGCGGCAAAGGTGAGCTGTCAAAATTGTGAGAATATGGGAATTAAGTTGAATTGATTTATTGAGTTTGTTAAAATGGTAGTTATGTGGTTTGCAATAGTTGCAACAGGGAAGAAATTTATGAGTGAGTTTTCCCCCCTTCTAACTAACAAAGGGGTACTCTAGTTTTCTATCAAAAAAAAAAAACTAACAAAGGGATATTTTAGAAATTTTAAAGACAAATTGAGCATATTGGGTTTATACTATTACTAAAATGCTAATAATAGAGAAGGTAGTTGTAATTTTTTAAATTGGAGGGGAGCTACTTGCAATAGTTAGAAACCTTAAGGGAGGTTTCTGAAATTATCTCATTCTTGAAATTATCCCATTCCCAAAACCATTCATTGTTCTTGTTTTATATGATGATATTAAATTTGTTCTTTCATAGTTTATTTATTGATTAGTATCTAATTCGTTATACAATATGTAATTTAATACTTTATTTCAATCGATTATGGAGAATTATTACAAAAGAAAGAATATGAATGAAAAGCCACAAATATCAGAGTTAATCATAGTGATAATGGAAGATATTATTCAAAAAAAATGACGGAAATTGCTTTAGATGATTTACCAAAAGATTCAGGACTAAGGGAAAAAATTGTTGACTATTGAGAAACTATAATTTCAAAAAGTAGAATGAGAAGGTTATAGAACAGTATCAATCTATGAAACAACGTCTGAACTATTATAGAGTGATTATGTACACAACTTTTGAAATATATTGGTTATATTGTCCGCCACCAATACTTGATAATGGATGATTGGTTAGAGTGAACAAAATGACATTGGAGTAGCCATAGTTTTCTCCTCTGTTTTCCTTTATTTCTTACTTTATCAGGGTATAGCGTGGATAGGGTGTATCTCCAATTTCTTGATTTGCAATGCCTAAACGTAAACGCCTTTGGGCTCAATAGATATAAAAAGGTTTCAACATGAACTTGGATAAGATGCAAATGTATTACATGTTTGAGAGTTGGTGAATTGCTTAAATGTAAATTTTGCAAAGATAATCCATTATCTTCGTAATTTTCTTAGTCTCATACGTGTAAAATCGTGCACTTTGGGTCCCTCACATATGACGTATTGTATTTTTTCATCTCTTATTTTTAAAACCATTTAGTTTGGTTCGTCACTTATCCAAAATGCACCATTTTTAAATTCCAAAACTAATTTTCAATATATCACCTAATTCTAATTTTGACGTAAACCAAACCAAAGCTCAATAACTAGAAATTTTAGATACATAAGACATCATTTGAATTGTTGAGTATTATTGTAAAATTAGTTATAGTTTAGCTCAACTATATATTTTCCTAGATAATGAAACTAGGTAAAGGCAATATGTCTAGTTTTGTGTTATCAAATTTCAGTCGAGCTATTTTTTGGCACCAAAAATTGTTTTGTTCATTATAATGTATTCTGAATGAATCAATTTTTTGTGCATAATTCAAAATTTTTCCCTAATCAATAGCAGTCAAAATGAGGCAATTTCCTACTGAAGTTTAGCTTCAAATGGTATCCACAATAGTAATTTTTATGAGTATTTCGTGATACTTAACATAAAATTACAATGTTTTGGGTTACATGTTTTAGTTATTTCAAGTGAAATATGATTGAATATGAGTTTTGGGATAGCAAATTTGAGTTTTGGAATAGCAAATGTGAGTTTTTGGATAGCAAATTATCCCAAATAATATTTCGCTTGTATCATAAACACATTTCTCAACCCACCTTTTTATATTTTTAATTACCTTTTTATCTCGCATACTTCATATCATAAAAAGTACTACAGTAATTATTCCTAATAACATTTCAAATAATACTCTATCCAAACAAACCTATATTACAGATGTGTGAGAGACCAAATTAACTCATCATCATTTTCAAAGCGAGGAACTACAATGTACTAAAGCATCTAATATAAGTGACAAAATGCATCATTAAAAAAATAAGGGACTAAAAAAAGTACAAATCTCAAATGCGAGAGTCTATTTTGTAATCCGCCCTTATTTAAAATCATTGATTACCGAATAGCAAAAGTTTTATGATCACAATAATGTAGCGAGTGCAGTTTGCCATTCTAAATAAGGCTTCAAATTTTGGGGAGGCTTTAGGAAAACAGCTTGTCTTGATTGCAATTTTTTGGGAGTTTTTTTTTGTAGAAATATACTCTATAATACCTTTTTTTTTAAAAAAAATTATGTATGTAAGAAAAAATTGTGATTGAAGAATGTGATAGGGAATATTCTCACAGAAACCTATAAAAATTTTTCCGCAGCAAATGCAATTCAAACAAGTAATAATTGGCCGAAGCAACCTATAGTTATTGGTGCAATGAGAAGAGAGAGAGAGAGATCGACAATTATTTGATTATTAGCATATTTAAAACTTCCATGGAAAAGGACTAGTAAATCATCCACTAAGGTAGCAGGCATTGAGCCAATTTGAACCAGGAAAAAAAGATTATTAAGAATAAAGTGACCATATCAAAGTATTGCATAGTAAGTTGTTAGATTAGGCTGATTAGGATATCTCCGTTATTTGACTGGTCCGTCTTAAATTTTTGATTTCCTAAGTCTTTGAAGTCAAACTGCAAATCTTGGCCCTTAAAAGATGTTGGAAATTGGTTAAACACCACCATTGTTTTGGATGAGTTAAAAAGTCATAATGCATCACGCCATGACAAACTTCATGATGTTAGTCACAAACTAGCTAAAGGTGAAAAATGCTAGTGGAGAAGGAGAAATATTGGTGAGAAAATGAAGCCCCCGCCAACAGCCCATTTGTGTCTTCTTTTTTAATTCTCTCTCCCCCTTTTTTTTTTACATACTCTGTGCACAAGAAAGAATGTCATTCCTTATTTCATTAATAAATAAAAATTAATCTTTTTTATATTAATAGTATATACACTATCATCATTGGATAAATAATAATTATACAAAATTTGAATTTGAAATCTAACTTTTGCATGTGTCATGGATCTAATAAAAATAACGTATACACTCTCAGTATATATAAGATTTACTCAATAAATAAATAATAAAAAATAGAAGGAAATAGAAAACCTAACATCTAGTACATGAAATAAAATAGTAATAAAGAAAGAGTACTACTCCTTTGTAACAAGGATCTAAAGTTCAGAAATCTTTTAACTATCTAAACAACACAGTCCTATAACTGCTAGGCAAATCAGAAATATTATGAAAAATATACTGGGAAGACCACTGAAGGGAAGTTTCAGAATCAGCTACCGCATTTGCCTCGCAAAAATTATGTACTACAACTTAGCCAATAAACCTCTATTACGGACCAATGTTAGACACAAATGCCACTTAGCTCGAGTCGATGAATTAAAGCAATCGAACTAAAATCTGGGAGTCCACTTCAACTTGCAAAAGAAAAAGACCACGAGAAAGACACACTACTAATCCGAAAAATAAAGCATTCATCTCCGCCAACCAACAATATATATAACTAGGGATGAAAATAGGGGTGGCAGGGAAGGCTCTGTCCCTCCAAGTTTGAAAAAAATTTTAGATTGATATTTTTTAGAATTTTTGTAAACATATATATTGTATCAATTTAATGTATGTGAGGTAAAAAGGTGATTGAGAAATGTATTCATAGAAAACGTAAAATTGTTTTTTGGAGAAAATAGAAATACTAAAATTTTTTCTCCCTTGAGGAATTAAACTTTTGAAAAAAAATTTCTTTATAAATTTAATTTTTACCCCCACAAAATTTAAAAATATTTTAAGTTAGATATTTGACAAAATAGAATTAAAGTTTGCCTCTTCAAAGGAAAATTTTTGGCTCTTTCTATGCATCTAACTCTCTAAACTACTCAAAGAAACCGTTGAATTGCTATTTTTAGGAGTTTTTGTAGCAAAACGTACTATAATGATTTGATGTATGTGACGTAAAAAGGTGATTGGAAAATGTATTTATAAAAACAGTAAAAATTTTTCTGCTGAAACCAACAATCCAAATAAGGTAAGCTCTCCAAATAGGCCACGTGCTAGACCACACCCGAAAGCAAATAAGCTCGTTCATAAAATTGCTTTTGTTATTTTTGTTGACGTATAACATATTCCTCTAGCACAATAATCTTTGGTTGGAGCAGCTTTTGTTGAAGGTTTGAAAAGTTTCTTTTCTGTTTAATTTTTGCATGAACGAGAATTAAGAAAATATTCACCTTATGGGATCTATATTTTTCTTTTCTTTGTTTGGTTATAATCTGTGTTTTTTTGTAGAAAAAAAAAACAATTTACGAAACATCCACTTTAACCCCTCATCTCAGGATTTTTATTTCTCTAATTATAAAGTTCTTGAATTTGAGAACATGAATCTTTTATAGACAAATAAACAAGTCGGTTCTTATTCAGATTCCCATTATGTTCTTTAAGGAATCCACTTTCCACCAATTGTCGGTTTTTCTGGCACGAGATCATTTGTACCACGAAATCCCCTTTCCACCTTCTATTCAATAGCTAATTATAAAAATTTGTGTTTCCCTTTTCGAACTTATTCTAACATGTTTGGATATATAATGATCCTTGTAAAACAATATCAAGGATATTTTGCTTAGAAATTTTAATTTTGGTTTCCTTAACTTCTTCGTATATTAGGCAAATATTTTCATATCCAGCTCAGGAGGAGTGATGACTTAACTTGTTTTTTCTTGTCTTTTTATAAAGAGGGGATTGATTTTGAATTTCATTCTTAAGCTATTTAAAATTCCTAAACAACTTGGAATCAAATATGTTTCTGTTTGGTGATAATGAGACGGACAACAAAGAAGCACCTACCCTACAGTAGGCGCCAAATTTAGACTGTGACAGATAAAGAAAATTTTAATGTAAGATATGTCCTGCAACTTGAAATAGCAAGTATTCTCACTAAGATACATGGGATCAGGGATTGAATATTAGAATTTCACTTCACATCTTTTTGTGATATTGTAACTTTCAATACATTTTTTTTGCTAAATTTGTGTAAGGCCCCAAACAACCTAAGAGGGGATGAATTAGGATGTTTAAAAAACAAGCAAATAATAGGTAATATTCACCCAATTTTAACTAATGAAATTTAACTTAAGTGATCACACAATCAAACATACAAAATAGCAATAAAAATGAAGTGACTTAACCATATAATAGAATAAAAAAAGCAAACGATAAAATAAAAGAGATGCAAACCAAATAAACTCCCAATTTTCTTCCAAACTTAGAGTTGATTCTTCTCCTAGTAAATTCTTCAACTAATGGCGTGGCAAACCACCTTGTACATTAAAAAAAACTCACTCTTTACTCACCTTAAACCCCTTTAGTTGAGTCAAAAAATTTTACAATTTCACCCAAGTTAACCTTCATTTTGCTACAATTGAATGCCCCTAACTAATTAAAAACTATATATGTTTTAACCTCACTAAGAATACGATTACACTCACACATGAGTTTTTCTTCAAAATCACTCTTATAACACTTTTCAACCTCATAAAGAATACAACTATACTCACACACGAGTATTTTTCTCAAAATCACTCTTACAAATCTTGTATTGAATGTAGGTAAAAGTCTCTCATATTTTTAGACTTGAACGTATTTATAGATACTGAAAATTTACCCCAAAAATCTCTCCGATGGTTAAAAAGTAGTTGTTAACAAATTAGCCGTAGAGCTGTCCGACATTCGATCCTACGTCTGACATCTGGTCAGACAACTGATCCAATTGCTCTATGTCTGACATGTCTGAGTGAGTGTCTGCTAAGAGTTTCGAACCTTCAATACAACGTTCGAAACATGCGTCCGACAGAAATATAAAGTTTCAAAGTTTCCTTTTAATCTATCAGATGTTAGATAGTTCAGTTATGCGTTCGATCATCAGGGTCAATTTTCACTTTATCCTTCGGATGTCTGATTCTCTTAGCATGCTTTCGAAGGTGTGTCTAATGCTTAGTGACAGATTTATTCCTTCTTGTTTTGCTTCTTTTCCTTTGCCAATTATTTGAGAACCTATACTAATGAAAAACTCCCTTGAAATATTAGTTTAAATCATTATTTTATTTCATTAATCATCAAAATCAATGATTAATCAGTCTAAATCTTTCATTTTCTAATAAGGGAGGGTCGGATTTAAGAATCGGTGAGGAGGAAGGGAAATTTGAAACAGATTAGTATCATTGTCATTTGTTTAAAAAAAAATAAAAAGGAGGTTTCACTACATATATATATACTTGAAAAATGCATTCATGTGATCCTGATTTTGATTCTAATTTTTTTTAGCTACACGCAATGACGTAACTTTTATTAAATTGACAAGGCAAAGGTTAATAAATTATATTTTCCCAATTAAAACTATTATTTTTACAGTAGAAAGTGATCATTTACCTTTGCACCGATAAAATGCTAGTTAATATTAGAACGCAAGAAAACCTAAAAGCTCAATTTAGTCAAAGACAATGATTAAAGACGAGGAAAGTGTAGAATAGGAAAGTAACTGGTACAATCACATTGTTCATTAATGTGAACGAGTACTCTTTAATCTCTTTGTATTCTGGTCTGCCATTTTTTGCAAAAAAAATAAAAAATTTTGCCTCCATTATAAATACTTCTTTCAATCACTTTTTAAGTCATCTTTTTGTATCACATACATCGCATTATGTTACATGATTATTCAGAAAATGTTTCAAATAATCTTCAAACTAATCAGATGTGATTTGAACGTCAAAATCTACTGTCTTTCCTATTTCCACAAGATTGATCCAATTAATTGGCTGTTACATCATTTAATTAAATGTGGAAGAGTACCTTTCAAAGTTTTTGCAGTTGATGTAATTTAAAGGTCAAAAACTATTCTTTAACATCTATCGATGAATTAAAATTTTGAAAGGATACTATTCAAAAGGATTAACTTTAGAACCAAGAATACTTAACATGCAATTTATTCTAAGACACTGACTGAAAGATAATGAAAGACTAGAATGACAATGACTAACGATGAAAAAAGTTGTAGAATTCATGCAATAGCCCCGCGAGTCACGCCTCTTAATAATCAACGTTTTTGCTGCTTATTCGAGCAGTCTCGGCGTTCTTGCTGGACTGCACTTTTGTTTAGATATAATGGCACTTTTGGACTTCTATTTTGTATTTAATTACCATGTCTTGGAATTTACCTCTTCTTAGATCATATGATTGAACCAGAGGCCGGCAGGTTCAGTTGGAATTTCGTGCAGTTGTCCGGTTATTGTAATTTTTATATTATATGATATACGCTTATATAATCTTGTTGTATTTCAAAATTTTTTTCGTGTACACATCAATGCATAAAATATACCCGTTCCTATAAATGTACACAACATTTGTGCATGCTGTATATCAATCACACCTAATCAAACCTAAGTCAATCGTACCTATTCTGATTTCTTTATGATTAGACCGTCTACACCTCTAGATATTAATTGTCCTCACGAGTATTTTGTGTCTTATGAAAGTAATTTCAAAATTTGCATACGTTATATTACATGTACTAGCTGAATATATGAATTTAATTAGACGTTATTGTTATTGAGTTCGTATTTAGGAATTATAAAGAATTGTTTTAAACTAGAAATATGCCAATGCACTAACTAGCAATTTAATTTGTCAAAGCTTTATTTGTTTTCTATGTGAAAAAATAAAAAAAAATTCAGGATATGTATGAGAAATTTCTCTTACCTTATATTATGATATGCAAGGCTGCGTGAATTTTGACTAGTCTAACCGATTGAATTTCTGGCATAGCTTCTCACAAATCATGCTTAGAAAGCTAATAGTGACAAAGAGGTTAATGACCGCTACAAATGGTTTGTATTTTAAGTGTTAGTGGTAATTGTTACACTGCCAAGATGCATAAAGCAACAATTTTATAATGGTTTATTCACTTTATTGGTTTACATGTCTAAAAATCGGTCAAAAGATACTCTCTTTATCTACAATACACCACGTACTACACTTATACCAATGTCATGCCTTTAACCAGCAACTTAATTTATCAACGAAATGAATGAGTTTTTGTCGGTAAAGCCGGACCAGCAAACGGTTCTGAAGAATTCTATAATGCAAGCAACTCGCCCATTTGTGCATCCATTATTAAAGAACACATTACCAATGCCCTAAAACAATTTAGGTTGCGTTTGATGAAACTGAAGTTTGAAAATTAAAAATTTAAATCTAAAATTTAAATCTATTAAATTATTGAATTGTTAAGTATTAAATCAAATACATTTGAGTGTATATCAAATTCAATAATAAGTGAATAGTTTATCACTTATTTTTAGGAACAAATTTTATCTAGAAAATTTAGTGCCAGTTAATTAATTCAAATGTTCAATTTTTGGTTATCAAACGTATCTGAACATATTAAGAGCCTGTTTGGCAAAGGAGTTTTTGGCCAAGTTTGTCACCTACAAGTTTTTTAACAACTTTATCTATGGTAACTTCAAAAAACATCTCAAAATTTTTTAAACTATACACTTTAAAATACCCAAAATACACAAAAAAAAATCCATGTTAAAATTATTCCTACAACTTCTACAGTAAAGTACAATAAAATTTTAGACAAACATACAAAAAACTCATTTGCCAAACAAGGCCTAAGTTTTGAATATATTAAGTTTAAGTGTTGAATTGGGTTATCAAATAGATCATTAATATGCCCTTGCATATTGCGTGATTATGGATGTTGATTGATTCATGCCCTGCAACTTTTGGGCTACCAATCCAACAAAATGCTTTGTAGAAAGGTTTTGTACATTCCGCTTGGTGCATTAAGGGAAAGTATAATGCTTCGTTTCATCAAAAAATTAAGGGAGCATGATAGTGCATTTATCTAATTTGGATTAGAACTGTCAATGGGGCTGGTCCAACTCGAGCTCGCTCATTCGACTCGACAAAAAGCCTCATGAGCCAGACCTTTTAGTGAGTCGGTCTGAGTTTGAGACTAAAAATTAGGCCCGAATTAAATATGAGCCGAGCTTGGACCATATTAGGCTCAAACCCGATATAGGTCCGGTCCTTTAATTACTTATATATATATAATATTTATATTTTGATATTATGTATAATTATTTATTCAAATATATTATTACTAAATACTAAATATATATAAATTACAAAACACAAAAATACTTCTAAAGACTCTTCCATGAGCTTTCTTGAGAGCCAATATTAGTAATACATAACTAAATCTCTAACTTTTCTTATTAGTTGAGTAAATTTTTGTATTGGCATAATATTGGTTGATTTCTTTTTGGTCTACAAACACAAATCATCAAGCATATTTGGATTTAAATCACAAGATTATAAAAAAAGTTTCAACTTTTAAAGATGTATTGACTTATGATTGCATGTTTTATTACTATTTTCATGCATTTTGAATGAAATAAATATAAATATTGTTGAAAATTTTTTGGTTTATACACTTTTTAAGAACAATTATTTGTTCATGTTTAGTTTTAATATTATAGTCTTGTAAATGTTAAATTAGTTTTACAACTTAATAATTATAGTAATTATATTAAGAAAATTAAGGAGTAATAAGTGAGCTTGGGCTAAGCCCGATTAAGGCTCACAACCCGAATATTATGTGAGCTGAGTATGAGTTTCACATTTATGAGCCCGAAGCTCGAAAATGTTTCAAATAAAATGAGTTGAGTTTGAACTTATAAAAGCCCGACTCATTAGACCCGATTGACAGGCCTAATTTGGATACTCGGTCTTTAGTCCTATATATAATTCTAGTTGAGCTCCTCCTCCCCACATAACATAGGAGTAGAATAGATTGTTGACTCTAGGCAAAAAAAAAAAAAAAAATTTTGTACAACATGCATTTGATTTTGAGTTAAAATTGAGGAAGAAAAGATTTTTGGGATAATTTCAGATACCTCCCCTGAGATTTCTGACAGTCTCACTCCCCTCTCCTGTGGTTTCAAAAATACCACAAACTTCCCCTAAAAATTAAATAGGCAGTCTCAAAGTAGACCCAATTAAAAAATACAAACAATAAAAAATGGGGAGTTGGAGAGAGAAACAGCTATATACCGCAAATGCCCTGGTTATCTTGCATTAGTGATTTTATCTATATGACTAATACTAATTTGCCTATAAACACTTTACACGGGGTGATCTATGGGGTACAATCAGTTTACAAACATGTACATCATGTTAGATATTAGTTTACTTGCCTGTTTCTATATTGGTTAAAGGATTCTAATTTATCGTTAATTACATTAATTGTGTTTATAACTAACTTCACCAAATTTGTCCTGATAATCATGAATATTAGCTAACTTGTGAGGGTATTTAAGTCTTTTTGGCCATGATGATGTAAGAAATGGGACCTAAAATTCTGACAGGGGAGGTTTGGTGATATTTTTGAAACCACAGGGAAGGAGAGTGAGACTGTCAGAAACCTCAGGGGAGATATCTGAAATTATCCCAAGATTTTTTTATAGTGTATTTGACATATGCTTGGGAACAAGTATTGAAATTACCAATACATATTCGTCTACATTGAGTGGTTATATGACTAGCTTTATATTTGTGCCAAGTACATAAATTTTTCAATTTTTCTTCTCAAGGTAATCACATCATGGATTAGTTGAAAATTTTGAACATGTTTGTATAAATAAATGGGAATATTTAATATTACCTAGAAGACAACTAGTTTGACTTGTGTAAGAGCAGAGGCATAATTTACTTAACGAATTAAACGTTCCTTTTGCCATCCTAATTGCACAGATAAATGAGAAAACAAAATAAAGGAAGTTTTTTTTTTAATATTTGAATTGAACAATCTAAATCTAATCGTGCTGAGCTGGCTCATAACTGATATATCAATTATGCCTAGCGATTACTCTTAAGATTATTTAACAGATAATGTGGTAATGCACCCATTTGGACTAGCCATCTAGGAACGTAAAAAAAAAATATAATAAACAATGAAAAGTACGAAAATTCTACGTATTTTTTTCCTCCCTTATGTAGTGACGTACTTCTAGACAACAAGCCAACAAGGTATAGCTTTTACCACTTTTTTTTTCTCAATAGAGCTTGAGAATGAGGGTTAAATCTAAGTTACTGATTTAACTCAATGATTAACCCACTCAATCAGATGTTAACTAAATTAGTTAACTTTAATTAACTAATATATTAAGTTAACCTGTGATTGAGTTATTAAATTCAGTTAACTAAAGTTAACCCACTCAATAGCAGGTTAACTAATTTAGCTAAATTACTGATTTTGAACTGAAATTAACTCTAAATTAGTTCATAGGCCAACAAGGGTTTACTAGTACTTATGGATTATTTATCAACAAGAGTATATTAAAGCAGAAAATGAGCTTGTAATTGTTCGGTATAATATCAGCATGTCTGCATATAAGAGTATAAACAACTCTAATCAAGTCAAAAACTTTAAATTATAAATTGATTGTTTAGTTATAAAAAATTGATTGTTTAGTTTAATAGATATTAAATTATGTTTTAATCTAACTTGTTTATTTATTGAGCCAAACTCAGGCAAACTTTTATCAAATCCAACTTGAGCAGCTTGAATATATTTCCAAACATATGCTTATTGAACCAAAATTGTGACAAGTTTGAAGCTTCAATGATAGCTAAATGATCTTCATTTTTTAACTTGGTTAATTGGCAAATTAAATTTGAATGAGTTAAAATGAAATGGGATTTGAGTGTAAAATAAATTTATCCGTCCTTGATTCCACTTTGCATAATGTCTCCAGATTAGCTCAATCAATCTTGTTGTCCTTAAAGATTTGAAAGGAATTATGCAAAGGTCAAAGTGGTTGATTTAGGGGTTAAAGAAAAAGCACTCCTAAAAGGCCTGACAACAAAACATGGTTTGCATTGGCCATTTATTTCTTCATCAAGCACTAACTGATTCATAATCCAATTGACTGGATTAGTTTTCCTGTTCAAATTTAGTTTTCCTTGTTTGAAAAGCATTTACTCCAAAAATTTCTATGTTATCCGTGAACACGTTTTTTAATAAATTTTTTTATCTCACATACATTAAATCACTACAGTATATATTTTTTTTTTACAAAAACTTTAAAAATATATCACTACAGTGTATATTTTTTTTTTACAAAAACTCTAAAAAAAATTAGCAATCCAAACCGATTGTTAGTATGTCCATGCTCATGTGATCACATAAAGACGTGCAAGAATATCCTTCAAATGTCTCCAAACTCAGGTGCTTCCTACTTACAGTCACAATCTCCAACGATTAGATAACAATATCCATAAGAATTATATGCCAATGCTCTACATAGACATTCGCTATCATAAACAATTAAGAAAATAAAAATATTTCTTTTCTGTGCTTTTGTAGAAAAACTTTTGTTTATGTAGAAAAACTTTTGTTTGGTTAGCCACTCCGTGGACTATATGTTTCTCATTCATTAGGCATCATTATCATAGATTGCTCAACGCCCTAGATAAACTAAAAGAAGAATCCTTCTAATATTAGACCCTCATCCTTTATACCTTTACCTTTTGTTTATGGATTCCAATAAAAAAAAAAGAATTATTTCCAACAATTCTACAACTAGAATGACTAAAGTACCTTTCTTTTGTTGGTCCTACAATTTTAGACTACTTTTTCTGAGGTAATAAACAATCAGCTTTTCAGCAATTGATTCTTGTTACGAGGATCCTTACACAAATATTTAGAATCGCAAAATGATATTCGTTTTGTCTTTCAAACAAATATAATTCGCATTTGGATTGCAAGTTTTCAAAAATGATTTTTTGAGATATTCTCTTGATACATTTTTTATTAATTTTTTTTATCTCACATGCATTGCATGCTGCCTACAGTATATTTTTCTAAAAAAAAAAATCTTAAAAAACTCCAATCCAAATGGTTTCAATGGTTATCTTCATGCAAATTCATTATTAGCAAGAAATTCCTTATTATTCTAAGTTTTATTTTGTCGACTTCATAAGAGAGACTAATCTAATATTGGACGTTAAAAGTCCATCAAATGCACTCCCAATGTCTGCGTGGGGCTACCCTATATAATCATGTTGCACGTAAAGAAAAAAGGTGATACTAATAATTGAGGTCTTTTAGTGCATATAAGCCTAAACATCGAGATCCACGACTACATCTTCTTTAGAAATTGAGAGACTCGTAGCTAAACATTCTTACTAAATCCATTCAATTCTTCATTCTTTTGGACTTTGGCTTCCAACTCCATCACGTGTGTTGTTTCATTTATGTCACTGACAACTGTTCTTTGTTTAGTATGGAATGGAATCACTGGATGCCCTTGGTCATGGTTGACCACATAGCCGCTTCTTTAATTTAGTGAAAATCTTTGACCGCATGTCAAATTGATGATAGCAAAGCAGGGGTAACACGACATAAGGATTTTAGGGAAATAACTAGGGATGCGATTGGTTAAACCAAACAGCTAATCACTTATTTTCTGAAGTAAATTTTGTCTAAATTATTTAGAGTGACTTAATTAATTAAGATGTTCTATTTTTTTGTTATAAAATACGTCTAAACATATTAAAATTTGAACCCATTAATTTTAAGTATTGAATTTGCTAGTTCTTTTCTCTCTCATTTTAAAATTTTTAAACAAAAAACAACATTTAGAATTAGAGTTTGGGACTAAATTGATGCATTTATTCTTGTGAGGGGCGTAAACATATCATTTTAAAAGTAAGGAATAAAGAAACTCAACTGCACAATGTGAGGCACAAGTAATGCATTTTTTCCTTTTGGATTTTAGTTTATTTAAAGTTGAGAGAAGCTGATTTCCCAACTTTCAAGGTGCTTTAAGAAAACATTTGCCTATTAAAAACTCTTTAAAGAAAAACTTTAATTTTTAAATTTTTTTTAAATGTCCTTTTATTTCAAGCTGCTCAAAAAATAGAGCCCATTCACTTCTAAATTTATGAAAATTTCAGTTCTCCAACTCTTACTTGACAGTGCTTACATTTGAATTGTCAAGTGCAACAAGCAACAAAATTTCTCTTCAATTTAGCAAAGTGCATTATGATAGCTTCTTGAGTAAAAGCGTTGGAAATTGGAAGGTTGAAGTTAGTTTTAAGAAAGTGTTATGAAGGGATTTTCTGCAATTTCATGTATATCCTAGTCTATGTTTACAGACGTAGCATGCCAGAAAGAATGTAAAAGATATAAAATTAATGTGCACACACAAACTCAGACAAGTTATTTGTTTCTACTTCATGTCCCTAAGTTATGTTATATGCCAAATTGGAGTGTTTCTGAAATACTTGTTTTTCATTCCTTCAAAACATACTTGTTTTTCATCATGTAAAAGATATAAAATTAATGCGCACACACAAACTTGGACAAGTTATTATTTTCTACTTCATGTCCCTAAGTTTATGTAGTAAGCCAAATTGAAGTGTTTTTGAAATACTTGTTTTTCATCTACAAATTTATAGTAACATACTCAAAAAATAACTCTAAAAACAACATATAATCTCAAATACAACATATGATCCCTAAGTTTCTTTTTCCACCCACGACCACCATCTCCCCTGTCCCTCCTCCTCTCTTCTCGCTCTCCCTCTGCCTTCCTCTTTTTCCTCTTCCTCCCCTCCCCTCCTTCTTTCCTTCTTCCTCCTCCCCTTTCCTGCCCTCCCTTCTCTTCCCTCCCCCCAGCCAACCTCCCTCCCCTTCCAGCGGCAACAGATCTTAGATCTGATCACAATCAGAGGTTGCGATCTACCATGGGCAACCGAGGGAGAAAGGAAGGAAATGGAGGGAAGGGGAGGAGAAAGGAAAAAGAAAGGAGCGGAGAAAGAGGAAGGAGAGAAAGGAAGAAGGAGAGGGAGGAGAAAGGAGGAGGGAGGACAGAGGGGGTGGTGGCGGTGGTAGGTGGTAATGATGGGGTGGTGGTGGTGTTGTTATTTTTATAAAATATCCAAAAAGTTATAAATTCTAAAACACCCAAAAAATTCATTTCCAAATATGCCTTTAAAGAGAGCCAAAAAAATCTAATAATTTACCGTAAAAATTTTTCAAATACATTGCTACAATGAAAATTTTTAAAAATATCTTAAAAACAGCTAATCCATATAGAGCCAAATTTGTCTCCGTTCTGAATTGAAACATTTTTGCTGCAAGTATTTGTAGATGTTTTGTATTATAGAAATTCCCATGGATGTATTTAAAAGAAACTAGAAGTAGTAGACGAAAAAGCAAATTACTCGATTACTCACTAAACTTTTAAAATGGTATAGTTTTAACCATTCAACCTTTAAAAGTATGAATTTATCCACTTAACTCTCAACACACGTATATTTTGGGCCATTTTGTCTGTTTTCACTTTCAAGTCTATCTTTCGATTATGTCTCGTGATTCATACAGTTCCTTAGATGTGGTAAATTTAACGATAAAAATAGATGAAATAGTCCAAAATATATGTATTTGAATGTTGAGTAAATAACTTTATATTCTTAAAAGTTGAGTGGTTAAATTTATATTATTTCAAAAGTATAATGTATAACCTGATAATTTGTTCGACCAAAAAAACACATAATCAAGATGCATCTTGGATATTGAATGAACTAGTTAAGCACGAATGGACTTGAAAACTTGAATTTAGTGCTTTTTAAGTTCCTAGAAAGGAAAGTTCCTGCTGCAGTCTAGATGCTGTACTTTGTGAAGCAGAATAAATCTTTTGTTGTATGCCTTAAATTTTGTACCAGTCCAGTAGATCTTGAAAGAAGAGAGAATGACACGGCATTCTGCCAATGCACGACAACTTTTTTCGGCTAGCCAAAATCGATGTAAATGTAAGGTTAATAAAACTTTGCCCCCCTAAGCTTTGGGTACTACCCTCAGGCCAACCTTGAAAACAGATAGTATCAACCACATATACTTTTTTTGCATGTAGTCCCCATTTATTTTGTTTCCCATAAAATATAAAGATGGAGCAAATGGGAACCAAAAAACAGAGTTGTTTGGCTATATTTTTCCTGTCACTAATTATTAAAAACAATTAAGTTTATGTGGTTTCTTTGTGCTTAATGAATTAATGCTGATATAGAAATAAAAGCACGTGTATGCCACTGAGCTGTTGTTAATACAAATGATGAAGGCAAATGGATGTTGAGTGAATTAAATAGAATATTTTCTTTTAAGCACATGTTATTAACACAAGTAAGTAATCCTCCATGGACAAAAAAAACCTACAAAAAAGGTTAACCAAAATAGAAATAAAGAAGGGAAAGTGATGAAATTCTTTTAAGGGAAGAGAGAGGCTTTTGAAGATACAAAGTAGGATTTTTTCCCCCAAAAGGGGACTCTAATCCTGTAATGGGTTAGGGGAAAGACAAAGGAGGAGATTTGAAACTTGAGTCAAGGATCTGATGAATACTTAATTTATGTCCTTACTAATTGAGTTGAATACTGAAGATAGATATAATAAAACATATGCAGAGGTGCCTATACCAAAAAAAAAAAGAGAAAAGAAAAGTAATGGTTGTGCATTGGCCTGGCATATATCAAATTCTGTTTGGATAAGTAGGATAGGCAAATATGAGAATTAGTTTTTCATGTTTTATTTAAAATTTTGATTATAAGTCACAGCCACTGGGCCAGTTCATGTATTAATGATTTCACTTTATGAAGATCATAAACTCTATTATTCGAGTGACCAAGTCTACCGTCTTCCCGCCACAAAGTTTTGATTTTGTCCCTGTGCTTGATGTGGGACAGTCGCAGTTGGCACAAAGTTTTGATTTTGTCCCTGTGCTTGATGTGGGAGTGGGACAATCATAGTTGGACTGATTATCCTCGGGCAAGTTTGGATTTTACTTGTTGTAAGTGAAATTTCAACTATAAACTGTTTCCACCACCAGTGTAACGTAACCAGCTACTCATTTGTCCTCCTTTTTCAAGCACTTTCCTATTTCCAGCCATGAAAATATACCTTTCTTGAAAAGTGCTTTTATGGCCATTCTCTTTTGGCTTTTGGTGATGATTACAATTACAATAAGTAGTCATGGTAAAGTTTTTCCCGTCGCCTAAAAAAGACTTGCGATATAAACGTGTTTAAATAAGTCAAATATTTTAGGCCTTGTTCGAATTGCATTTTTCTAGATTTTTTTATAGAAAAATTACTGTAACAATTTGATATATGTGAGATAAAAAGGTGATTGGGAAATGTATTTACGGAAAACATAGCAATTTTTCTTTAAAAAATTGTTGTCCAAACAAGGCCTTAGTATTTAAATTTGTTTGATAATTTTCACGAGTTTGAAATTAATTCAAATTTGACTTATTTGCTTTCAAATTGTGTTGAAACGAACTTTTACAGCTTCAAACTTAAGTTGAGGTTGAATGGTTTGAACTTTGTACATGTAAATTTCACATATGTGTTAATTAAATTGAGTTTAAAGTTTATCAAACTCAAATTATTATGTAAACTTGATTTAATTACTTGGTGAATCAAATTTAAACGAACTCTTATCGAATCGAATTCGATTCAAATATCAAGCAGTTTGGTTCATATTTCAATCCTAAAAAAATAAAATATGACAAAATATTTCACTCCATATTGATTTCTCCCTAACCATTTGTCTTCTTTCCTTTTAGAACTCTTTCGCGCGTAAATAGGACTCGTTTGAAGTTTCCCTCCACCGAAAATGTGGACTAAATATGTCAGAAACATTCAATATGATATACCATTGACTCGAAGACCAAATGATTGACGTAAACCTTATTAGCCATTTCTGTTAGATAAATACTTTCGCTGGAAGCTTATGAATTATGATCAACTGATCCTAACTTTTTCTTTTTTAAAAGAAAGAAAGCTAAAATTTATTTTAACATGTGCTCAAATAATTATGGATTCTACTGCTATTTTTTTTGGGTAGAAAAAAACTAATTCTAAAGCAATTTTGGGATGTTTCTGATGATATCTCCCAGCAATTTAAACAACGTGTTTGGATCAACCTCATAAAATCTTATACTGCATGTTAAACAGGTTTTAACTATGGCAACCGCCCATCTTATTGCATAACTATTACATATAATCATATAATGCATGATGTAGAGGTTCTATTTTTTTTTTTTTTGGGGTACATAGGAGGGCCAGAGGCCCGTTGCATATTGGCTAATCTAGGCGTAGCCACTCCACAGATATGAGGTATCTTGGCTCAGCAGTTGTCTAAACGATTGTGGAGGCTCTCTGAATTTGGTTATCCCCGGAGAAAGATTTCTTCCTAACTTTGCTAGATGATCTGCACATTCGTGCCCTCTCGTAAGACCTCTCATAAGACATGTCTGAACCCGCAGGCCCATTGCCTATCCGGCATTAGTCTAATTTCTTTGATTAAATTACTGCAATGGCCATCATCTGCATCATCCTGGATCAGTGTAATATACCTTCTCCTACTCTAACCTATATTAAGGAAGTGACCTAACAGGGTCACGGAACGGACGGTGATTGAACCATCATCGAATGTGCAAGAGGCACCCATATGGTTCTAAGAGAAGCCATAATAAGTGACAACTTTTGATGGGAGACAAGATTTGAACCCTTGTAAAATACTACTCTAGAGTAGTACTTCTACTATCCTGGATTAGTGTAATAGCCACATGAGAATCCGACTCTATCGTCACCTTTTTGGGCCCCTCTTCCCATGCCACCTTGATGCCCAGTAATATAGCCCAAAGCTCTGCTGCCACCTTACTTGCTTCTCCTATGTTTGCACTGAATCCTGAATAGAGATTCTATTCAAGTAGCGCGTTGTTTGGGACATTAAATAAAAGATGAATCTGATTGCATAGAGTGAACACAAGAGACTCTAGCTTTATATAAGCAATGGCGGAGTCAGGATTCATGATCATGGGGTGCAATAGGAAAATGCTTTTTAGTAGAATAAAAAACTTATTATCAATATGAATTACAGTGTATATTGTCCTAGATTTTAATTATTGTGATGACTATATTGTTTAAACTAAAAAGGTTGGGAGAGAGAGTGTAAGTAAGAAGTTTTGGGTTTGAGATCCCTCACTTACACTAATTTTTTTTTTAAATGTTGAATCTTCTTTTTTTTCCTTCAAAAACTGTCATCTATGTTGATCTAAAATAGATCCAATACCTTTTAGAAATTATTTACCACAAAAAATTTTTACGAAGAAGACAATTCTATGTAATTGAAAAAGGAAATATAGACAAAGGAATCAACTTTTTAAAATTTAAAGGGGTGCAATGTAGTAAAGGAAAGAAATTCCATAAAATTGAGGAGTGCAAATAAGGTGCAAAATTGAAAATATCATTTTATATCAAACTTGTTATGTAATTGTTTAAAACTTGCATACAGGCATTACTTTGTAACTACTTTTCACTTTGATTCAATAAAATCTCAGTTATTTTATAATTAAATAAAGGTGTTATTCACAATTAATGATGAAAAATCTAATTTTAACTGACATATGACTAATACGATAGACATAAATTAAAAGATGACCCACCATTCCAGAAATTCAATCAAGAAAGTTCAAGACTTTGGTATACTTCCAAGAAACAAGAGAACCAGCCACTTATGATTCAAGAAACACAAAATCCAACACAAGTTGACAAGAAAACCCTAGGCTTGAGGCTTCAGATCTTCCAAGAAAACAACGACTAGATTGTTTTTTTTTTGGACTCAAAACACAAACAAAACAATGAACAAGAGAAAGATTGACAACTAAAACAAAAGAAATTTACGAGTAAACAGTGATTTGTGGATGAACAGTACTGCTATAGTAGCGATGAACAGTACTACTACAGTATCCCCATGAATAGTACTCTTTTTTTGTGACTCTAGATGATTTCAAGACTCAAGAAACAAGGTAATAAGGCTCGAACAAAAATTGAGATTCAGACAGCAATTAAACACACGAATAGCAACTAGAAATCAAGCCCTGGACTCGTATGAACTCGCCACGAAGGTATGAACTCGTATCCCACCAAGCCCTGGACCTAGACGAAGAAATCAAGAAAATTGTGAGAATAGCTGAGGCAAAAATGAGAGGAAAAAGGCTGAATTAAGCTCGGCTATTGAGGAAAAAAAGAGAGAAAACAAGTGATGTTTGCAAAAGCCAAAGTTGTGAGGAAAACCTTGTTTTCTACTAACCATCCTTACTTTGTTTGGCTTAGCATGGCCCCTCCACTACTTTTGTCTACAAGGAGCGTTCAGAAGAAAAAAGACAATTCAATAAAAGAAGAAACAAAAGAGCACACATGGATCATATTGAGCTGTATAATATCACCGATCCTGACACCACTCCCTCGGGTACACCAGATGATGAAGATTATTACTGTATCTGAATGTCAGAGTCAATGTTACTTACAATGTTATCCAAGAAGAACCTTCAGAAAAAGATGGAAGTACTTCAAGAGAAAGGATAAAAAGTTCAGAGGAAGGAAAGGAAATAAATGTTTCATCTGCGGAAAGCCAGGACATTTTGCAAAAAAATTGTCCTCAAAATCAAAAGGGAGTAAAATTGATTTTAGAAATTTAGGATGAATTTCAAATTCAATTTTTTGATTTAGAATCTGAATTTTCTGAACAAGAAGATATTACTGATCATACTCTTTTGGTTTTGTAGGTTCCAAAAGAAATCTTCACAATTAAGCTTCTGGTAACTGAAGGAACTTATCCCCAAACCCTTGTTCATGTCTTGAAGGATAAGTATTCTAAACCTATTCCAGTTATTGCTTTTTTTGATTCAGGAGCATCTTTATCCATTATGAGAAAAGACATTTTGCCTGATTCATGTTGGATCAAAGAAGTTGGCCAGTTCCTTATTAGAGTGACCCCAAAACCTGGACTTACCTTTGGGGATGGTAAATCAACTGTTCCAACATAATTGGGAATTTCACCTGTGGGTTCTAAGAGTTTCGATCTGGTTTCTTATGAACTTGGTTTCCTTTTCCTGGTTTGCAACAAAATTTGCTAAAGAATAAGAATGTGAAGGCAATTCATATTTCAGGTTTTCAAGCCTTTTTTCAAGAACATTGATCATATGAGATACTTGAGAGTTTTGGACTTTAACCGTAGTATCTATTTGATCAACTTTGCCTTTTACTTCAGTCACATTCTTGTATATTGAAGTCAGAGTAGAATTTTGTACCAAGGAATTTTCAGTTTGCCAGTTGAGTACTTCATCAGACATGCTAGGACGAATTGTATCACCTGTAGGAAGTATTGTAGGTAGATTCTTGCTTGGTAAGAAACAAAAAGAAAGAACTGTGAAACATTTCATTTGGAAAAATTCCATCTTTTTATGCTAGGACGAATTGTGATTCTTGCTTGATAAGCCAAGATGAACACTTAGAACCAATCTAAGATATTCAAAGGTTGTTTCAAAGCCAAGAGAACTCTCTCTAGGATTTTCTGAACAATGAACTTGTCTTATTGAATTTCGGCCAAGCCTTCTTATTCAAAGCCTTCTTTTGTACCAAGGAATTTTCAGTTTGCCAGTTGAGTACTTCATCGGACATGCTAGGACGAACTGTTTCACTTGTAGGAAGTGTTGTAGGTAGATTCTTGCTTGATAAGAAACCAAAAGAAAGAATTGTGAAACATTTCATTTTGTTTCATTTGGAAAAATTCCATCTTTTTATGCTAGGACGAACTGTGATTCTTGCTTGATAAGCCAAGATGAACACTTAGAACCAATCTAAGATATTCAAAAGTTGTTTCAAAACCAAGAGAACTCTCTCTACGATTTTCTGAATAATGAACTTGTCTTATTGAATTTCGGCCAAGCCTTCTTATAGGCATTACAAAATCCGAATCCTAACTTGAATTTCGGCCAAGCCTTCTTGCTTGATAAGCCAAGATGAAAACATAGAACCAATCTAAGATATTCAAAGGTTGTTTCAAAGCCAAGAGAACTCTCTCTATGATTTTCTGAATAATGAACTTGTCTTATTGAATTTCGAAGCCTTCTTATAGGCATTACAAATCCGAATCCTAACTTGACTAGGACAACCTTACTTACCCGGACTAAACCCTAGGTGACTTACTCAACAATAACAGATTTTTTTTGCTTCTTGACAATTAAGAGTGATTCTCTTGGTTTCTTGTGAGCACCATTGAACATCTTAGAAACTTCCTAAGAGTTCACCTTGGCTTATCAAACAAGAATCGTACTTGTTTGTGGCGCCGTTCTACCAAATTCCAAGATTTGCTAATTTGTTAAGTCGCGGGTTGAGATCGTATCAAGATTGTTCGCAACTTAGAGGGTTAGATTGGTTCTAAAGGGATTCCACAAATCGAAAACTGGAAAATTTCCATCAAGATCGTGGGGTTGTGGGGAATGAATTTCGCCGTTGTGGAGGAATTCACATTAGTTGGTATTAGAGCAAGTTAATGGTTTTCAGGTTATATCCATTAAATTCCAGCCTTTTTTCATGTCTTTTTTTTTTATTATTTGTAGTGTTTGAGTCATGTGTCATGCTGTCCAAAAAAAGGAAAAAAAAACATCGAGTAGCTACGGTTTTAGTTCATCGTGTCTTTGTTGCTGTTTTCTAGTCATTTCTTGTGCAAATCTGTTCGTATCTTGTCATCGTTATTTTTGTTGATTTTGTTCAGAATTATAGTGTCAATTCCTGCTGCTAGTTCGTGTCAAATAGTCGCAAAAAGTTCAGCAAAAACAAAGCAGAAAAAATAGTTCCAGCTGTTGGTTTGTTCTTAGTCGCAACAATAGGGTTTCATCTTTTAGTTGCTGCCCGATCTTTATTCTTCTTGTTTTTTTTGTCCCTTGTTCTGGCAACGTGTGTTATTGTTGTTCTTGTGATCTAGTTGAAGTTTGACTCAACAAAAAAAAAAAAAAATCGCACCTAGGGTTTGAAGTGTGTTTGAAGAAATTGAAGCTGTCTTCTTGTGTTCTTGATTGCTCAAGTTGCAAAGGGAAAATAGTGGACTGAATTCATAAAATTCTTGGAAATCTAAATCAAAACTTGACTTTCTTGAAATTCTTGATTGTTTACAACAACAATCTTGAAGTTCTTGAAGCTTTAGTTGAAATTCTTGAAACCTTGATAACCCCAAAATCTGTCTTGAACAAAACCGTGGAATCTTGGGCTATTTGGGGGGAGAAATCATCTTCAACTTGTGTTCCTTGAATTCTAGAAATTCTCTCATACATTCTTGCGAAAATTTGGAAGTTGTTTGGGGTTGGGAACCAAATCTTGATCAAAAGACAAGGCTGCAAAATTCTAGCCGCCAAAACCCTAGTTCATCAAGTTCTTAGATGATTGTATTAAAAGAAAAAGGAGAGAACCAGCCACGAATTATGATTCCTAAACTTCCAGAATTGAACCTTGTTTCAGTTTAAAGGGTTTTGAATGGCTGAACCATCAAAAAAAAAAAAAAACAAATAGCAGCCGCCAAACCTTTCCAAATTCCATTTGGATTTGACTAGTTTAGTCCAATTTGAATAATGCTGTCCAGATTTCCTTAAATTTCTTTTTTACAGCCTATTGAATCCTTATTGGGATACGAAAAGGGGGTTAGTTCCAGATTAATCCAAGAATTTTCCACTGTTCATTAATTCCTAATTGTTGCAACAAGAACAAGTGTTGGTAAACCCTTTAGGCGATTGTTCTTGGGTCAAATCTCTATAGCTTTCTTGGGTAAGTTGTTTAGCTTATTTTTCCAGTAATTTCCAGCCATAAAACTCATCCTTAAAGTCCAGAGTAGCGTCCAAATTTCCAGCTCTTGTGTCAGGTCATTTGCCAATTGTTTGTGTCGCGTAACTAGTAGTTCCTTGTGTTGAGCATCTACGTAATTTTTTCCAGCAAATTCCAGCAGTTTTCCTAGTTCTTTTTGAGTCATATTAGTCTCTATATCTCCTCAAATTTCCAGCTTATAACGAGCCACATTTGAGCAGATTCTTGTGCGAAGCTAGTTGAACTTTTTGGAGAAATTTTCTAATTTCTTCAAGGAAAGCAAGTAGGACCTTGAGAACATAATTGTGAGAATTATTTGAGGAAAAATTTGAGTGAATACACAAGCACGAGTGCATACACGTGAGGGAGCAAGTGAGGACAAACACTTTGTTTTTGTTTTTTGTTTTGGTTGAATTGCAGGTTATTCAATCATGTCACAAGAAGGAGAAAGGAGTAATCCACCACCAAGTACTCCACTATTTGACGTGAAATTATTGACGGAGGCATTGGAGGCAAAGTTCAAGAAGATGTTGGATGACGCCTTGGAACCAATTCATAGTGAGATATACCGTAACAAAAGCTCTCCAAGTACACCTTATAATTCTCGCGGAAAGTCCAAAATTGTGGAGTCCGAAAGCTCAAATGATGAGAAGGAACTTATTAGGCGTCCTATGTGACAGCCCCACCTTTCCTTAGGGCGCACCCCAAGGATTAGCGGACTGTCTGCCCAACTCTCGTCAGGACTGGCTAACCGTTCCCACACTATCCGAGCACAAAGAACAAAAATAACAACCCTTAAACATTTCACAACCCAGTGCCATTTACATTAGAGTCACTAGCCGTTCAAGCTTAGAATATCAAATTATTCAAACTTACATAATTACATAGGATGCTCATTACTACAAAGATGCCTAAACAAAAACACCTAAGGTCTAGCACTAGAACAACTCTTTCCAAAAATCACGAGCTCAAGTATTCACCCCCTGTAAGGAAAACAAAGATAATAGGATGAGCTTTCGCCCAATGAGATACCACAGAGTCAGCAATAAAACCAAAAGCAAAATCACATATGAGTAACAATTTGAGAGATAAACAAGTACCACAATTACAGAATAAAATGATACAGTAGGCTCTCAGGAGCCAAATTCCTAGTCGCAATAGTTTGATCCAAACCCATTGACACTCCGTCAATGTTTAAAGAACTAATAATATTGTCCGTAGAACTCCACTTTACACCAATTTTCGTTCACCATTCATACCCCTTATCGGGCCTGAACACCAAATAGTGAGGGTAATACTCAAATATACCAAATTCCAGAATAAATAGTATTCAGTGATTCAGTAACAGTTTCCCTATGGCCTGTCAATCTATTTCGACCAAGCCCTTGCTGGCTCGATTCGATTAACTAACCAATGGGGTTTGGGCCCAAGTTCACAGTGTGATCGTTGGATAGTATGTTCCAAACGACATTCAATTCAAGCACACGTAACATATTTCAAGTGAATAGTTGAACAATTAAACAATCAAGTGGGATCGAGTGTGATAAAGTACACACCTGTCCAGTCCAGAGTAAACCAAAATCACAGTCACACATTCATAAATTTCAATCACATAGTAATTTATTTAAGCAACAAGTCATGCAAGTGGTACACTCACCAGTTCAAAGCAGAGCAACGTTAAACATTCGTCTCCGGGTTATTCCCGTATTCACCGTCAAACCCTATGAGCAACCAAGATAAAGATATTATGGTCCAACCATCCAAAGCTTAGGTGAACCAAGGAAAATCCAATTACAAACAAAGGCAATAATTCAAGTATGGTTTTGGAGTGAAAGGAAAGCATTTGGACCCAAGAAACTTGAGCAACCAAAGAGTTCATCATTTCATTTCATTGCAGCAGCAAAACAATGAAGAAATCAAGGTGGTTCACCCTTTTAAAACTATTGGATTCTCTCCAATTCAACACACCTTTGTAGTTCAACGTTTTAGCACGTGATATGAGTAAGATTGAGTCCAAAAGACCAGGGACTTTAAGGCTACAATAGCAGGGCAAGTAAGCTGCCAACCTACCAAAATTTTTAGAAAAGAAACAAGCACAACATGAGGTTTTCACCTCCCGAAAATTCATGGTTTTCACTCAAGCTCAACACACAAAAGTCTTAACCAGTGTTTGGAACAAGATTTGGCCAAAACTCATCATGAAAAGGTTGAAGAAAAACAAGGTAAAATGCATCACTATCAACTCCGCCAACAAGCAAAACGTAGCCTAAAAAATTAGAGAAAATCACCAAAGAAAACCCTCCAATTCATCTAAAATTCAACACATAAGTAAGGCTTAAAGGTTTACCAAGTATCTTACTCCGAAACCACAAGTATCTTACATAAGCAAATTTACCACAAAATCACCCCACAATTAAAGGAAACCAAGATGATTCTTACTCAGCCAGCATCTCTCCTGTTTTTCCTTAAGTTTTCCTCCAAATTCAACACTTAACTTCATGGCAAATCCACCTTAATCAAGACCACAAATTATAAGCTATAAGAGTTACTTATTCTAGGCCACAAAGCTAACCAAATTAGACATAAAACTAGCTCTTATACAACCATACCAAGGTTGGAAAATTTAAACTCTAAGCTGAAATTTACAACCAAAAGCTGGAAATTCCTATAATGAATCCAAAAGAGCATACCAAATCTGGAAAATCCACATGGCAAGACTAATAAGTCATAGCAAAGCTAGAATTAGCATTTCAAAGCTGGAATTTCTCAATGCTGGAAATTTCGAACCACTACACAAACTATGAAATTTTCTATAAAATCTATCATAATCAAGTCTTAAATCTACTCAAGTGCGAGATAAAAGAGAAAAGGTGATTTCTAGACATAAATACCTTTAAAATCTATGAAGAAATGCAACCAAGAGCTTCATTTTCCCCCAAATCTCTCCACAAGAGCCTTTCTTCCTTCCTTGTTACAACTTTCTATGGATTGGATTAGGATCTTAGGATGAATTTCTCAAGGATTCAAGCAAGGAATCAAGTTGGAATTTGGAGTTTTTTCCCTCTCTTTTCTTGCAAAGAAGTTCAGCCAAGGAGAAGAAAGAAATGAAGGGATTTTTGTCCAATTTTCCAAGATAAAGATCAAGAGAAGTCTTGGTCAAAAAGAGGTTGGATTGGCGACAAGTGGCGGCTTAGGATTTAAGCTTATCTATTTGTCTTTTCTTTGTCTCTAATCACTAATCTATATTGTTTTTCTCTAATTCATTCTTAACACTTCTAATCACATAATCCCTCTTGTAGAATACCCATTTTTGTCCACTAAATTTATTACAAAACTCACTAGTGGGTCCTACTTTCATAATACACTACGAACTTAACATGCACCAACTTATAAAAGGAAAACGATAAAAATCTTGACTCACTTATAAAAGTATCTAAAAAATTAAGGCAAATAAAGTAAAGTAAAGGAAAACGTATTCAAAAAAATAAGATAAAATATAAAATAATTTTTGGATCCTCACATCCTAAGTCTCAACAAAGGACCCGAAAGCATTCTTCTGATCCTTTCAAAGGCATCAAAATGAAAATTCCAAAATTTAAAGGAAGGTCAGATCTGGAGGCATATTTGGAATGGGAATCAAAGGTTGAGATGATTTTGCTTGTCAAGACTATACGGATGAGCAAAAGGTGAAGTTGGCCGTGATCGAGTTTAGTGACTACGCTATCATTTAGTGGGACCAACTTACCACATCCTGACGAAGGAATAGGCTACCGGAAATCATGTCTTGGACCAAGTTGAAGGGCATGATGAGAACCCAATTTGTGCCAAGCCACTATTATCGAGATTTGTACCAATGATTACAAACTCTTACACAAGGTACTAGGAGTGTTGACGAGCATTACAAGGAGATGGAGATCCTCATGCTTCGGGCCGATGTACAAGAAGACAAGGAAGCGACCATGGCAAGATTCTTGAATGGTTTGCGATCCGAAATCGCCGAGAAGGTTTAATTGGAGCTTCATGAATTGGTAGCAAAGGCTTAAAAAGTGGAGCACTGTCTCAAGGGGAGGGGTAACACTCGGACTAGTTATTCCTATTCTACCCCAAACTCTAGGCAATTCGCTCCAAGGAGTGAAAGGAGGAGCGCGGACCGAGAAAACTTCAATCGAGCCAAACCTGATTTTTCCGCCAAGGCAAAAACCGAAACACCTAAGGGTGACAAGAAGGGGAGAATGGTGACCAACCAAGTCAAAACGGAAGGAAGAGATGATCAATGCTTCAAATGTCAAGGGCGTGGTCATATTGCAAAGCATTGCCCTAACCAACGAACCATGCTAGTTTTGCATAATGGGGAGATTGTTACAGACTATGAAGCTGAGTACACAGACATGCCACCATTAGTCGAAGAAGAAGACAACTTGGATGAGGGAGAAGAACGTGCAATTGAGGGTGAAGTTGGGTTCGGTCTTGTTGCACGAAGAGCCTTAACTGCACGACCTCAAGAGGATGATATGCAACGTGAGAACATCTTCTATACACACTGCCTAGTCAAGGAGAAGTTATGTAGCCTTGTCATCGATGGCAGTAGTTGTGCGAACGTTGCTAGTGCCACTATGGTGGAGAAGTTGAATTTGCCAACTCCGGAGTACCCCTGACCATATAAGCTCCAATGGTTGAACAATAGTGGGGAGGTTCGAGTAGCTAAGCAAGTGTTGGTGTCTTTCAAGATTGCTCGCTATGAAAATGAGATTCTATGTGACGTTGTACCATGCATGCAAGTCACATAATTCTTGGGAGACCGTGGCAATATGACAGGCGAGTGAGTTTCGAAGGAATGAGTAACAAATACTCATTTATGTACAAGGATCACAAGATTACTCTTGCACCTCTATCACCTAAACAAGTTCAAGCAGACTAAGAAAGTCTACAAAAGGAGTTCGAACTAGAGAGTGAAAGGAAAAAGAAAGAGCTTAGCACTACAAGAAAATTGGTCATTAGTGACAACACAAAGTCACCACAGAACATGGAAATGTCGTCACAAATGACCTTTATTGACGACTTTCTAATTGTCACAAAGTCGTCACTATATCCCCATAGGTAAAAATATACAGTGGCGACTTAAAATGTCGTCACTAAATAGCTGTCATTAGTGATGACAATCTGGAAGCGTTTTATTGACGACTTGACTTCTTGTCAAAATGCCCTGCTTAAGGTCGTCACTAAAAAGCGTTGAAAGTCATTACTTGTATGACCATTTAACTGACAACAATTGTCGTCACAATTGTTGTTTGAAGTTAGTGACAATCTCTATTGTCACGAGAAGTTTTTGTTTTCTGTTTTGTAACAACTTTTTTTTGTCATTAGATAGCTTCTCATTATCTTAATTGTCATAATTTAGTCTGGTAAATCATTGATCTAAAATAAACCAAACAAGTAAACCTGGACAATTGATAACCAAAGATAGCTGCATTAGATTACATGCCAATATAACATTTCATGAGTTCTCAAATGTCAAATTCAAGTGTACATTACCCAACTAATGTTTACAAAAATACATTTGTCCAAATATCACATCTACATAAAGGTACTTTACGAAAGCAATCTCAGTTCAAAAAATCGAAGAACATCTAAATGAACCACTCCATGAGCAAAAGGCAACTTTGCCTTCAACATCCTTCAACCATAGCCACAGATATCTCCCAAAAGTTAGTTTGAATAGCATTTATCTATCATAAAATAGTAAAACAAGTAGGTAAGGGGAGGAGTACAACAATAAAGAAGAAGTAATGATACTTAGATTACTTAGGCAAAGATTGCAATCCATTAGGAACCTCATTTATTAAAGGCTATACATATAAATGAGAAATTACAAGCAGCCTCGAAAAAGGAGAAATCAGCCCAGAAAATCAAAAATAGCACCAAATTAATGCATAAGACACCCCAAGAAATAAGTCCTGCTATTAAATTTTAGCCATAAAGGAGAAATAATAATTCAATACAGCATCTTGCATTGCTATGAATATAACAAGTCCACTATAATACTTTTATGGGCAAAAAAGTAAGTTGATAAGGCGAAAACCACAATATTGAAGCAAAAGCAACTTTGATTCCCGAACTATTTCTCAAATCCCACCAATCACATTTAAACACAACCACTTGATTTTGAGTAATTGAGTATTCAACCTCAACTATATCAGTAATTATACCATAGAAGTATATTTCTTTATCAGCATGCTCCGCCTTTACCATAACTCCACTATCAGATCCTCCAGCTATAGATTACAACCAACCCAGTCAAATCATAATGATTAGGTTGAATTCCGCATAAACTTTGTTTTGCTTCTAAATCATTACTAGTTCTTCGAAAATTGGACAAAAAGAAGGTAATGCTTAAAGACCTTTAGAAATCATTGGAAAATACCTTAGTAGGACTATGTATGTACTTTTATATGTTTACTAACCCAGCATGAAAGATGCTGATCTCCATCCACCTGGACTGCCCTTATAATAAACATGAACCTGGACTGCTTCATTGTCAGTCTCTAGAAGTGGAGATGGGGGCTCAAAAATTATGCTTCCACTCATCCTCCACTGATGCTCATATCAATGAAACCTAGTAGAACATCAGTAGTCTTTTAATATTTGTTTAAGTAAACGAGGAGCCATATGGGATAATAAATAACTCAAAATCAGCGCCACTAATTACTGATCTTGCTTAAAGTTGAAGCTACTTCAACTCATTTTAATTACTATGACCATGTCTGCAATGCTAAAGATTTCCAGGGGAAGGAGTTGGTGGTTAGTCAACATCTCAAGGTAGCAAGAAAATGTATCAAAGCATGCTTATCTAAATATGATACTACTTGCCCAGGAAGGTTGAATTAAGACCATAGTATAATGATGTAGTGCTGTCCTATCCTTGACCAGGGCCTTTTAAATACTTAATCTAATTACCTAGTAGATCAAGAATTTAGTTTCTTTTTGGTGTTAATGTTTTCCACATGAATCAGGAGTTTGTTTTATCTTTTCTTGGCTTCCTCTTGAATCAGGGAATGTAGAAAATGGAAACATAAGAGAGATCACTCAATAAAAAATCTATACTAGGTTGTTTTCGTATTTATGGTGAAACCATATATTACCTAATAACTTTTCAGTACATCAAATTGCAATCTTATGGTAATGGACAGCAAAATGTGCATTGCATCCATTGCTTTCGCAAAAAATTTGAACTATACTAAAAGGAATGTCTTAAAGTTTTACCTCTTAAGGAGGGAAGTTCTGCATTAGTGCTCAAAAGAAGCTGTGCTTTTGTTCCTGTGCAGAGTCTCCATTTCCTTTCTTTAAGGTAAAATTGTTTGGAGAGGCATTCATTGCTAAAGTTTGTTGATACAAAGCCAGCAAAAATAGTTTACCCAAATTTTAGTAAAGACAAAAGTGAGGCAAATTCAAATGCTTGTTTGAGAAAGATAGTTTACCATTTATCATTGCCAGATGTACTCTCATTGCCCTACTTCCTAGACTGCAATTCAACTTTCAAAGCCTTAAGAAGGTCTTGCATTTCAATTTATTGGTTTTGCATTTTAGCTTGTCAGTTCTCCAGCCTTTGCATAAGTCGCTATTGAGTTTGGACTTCAATTTCCAACTCAGCTGAGCGCTTTTCAGCTTGTTCAGCTTTTTTCTTGAATTTTCCAACCATGTCAGGTACGAATAACAACAATTCATTAAAAAACAAGATAGATTATGTCCCATTACAGAAGATGCAAAAGAAAGCTCCAAAGTCTAAATTATAAGTTGTAAGTATGATTATAATTTTAAGCTAGTCCTAAAATTATACATCTCCAACTACACAACATCAACTCCCAAGTCTGAAAAAGAATAACCAAAGGAGATTTCAAGTCATGAACAACCCCTCCATATGATACATACCCAGCCTACTCAATCAGATTGAATTTGAGGGAAAAAAATAGGGTCAGATCAAGCACATAACATCCCATCTGTTCCAATTCTGCGTACCCATACAAAAGCTCCAATTAGCTTGTTGGATAAACTAAATCAACCCCAAAAACTAGTGGCAAAACACATCTAATTTAATGTTTTCTAAGTTTGTTGGGTAGGTTTGTCTAATGAGGGAAAGAAGCAGAAAGTATGGTTAACATTTTACACTACCAACGACAACAACCAAAATTTTCCAACCGCTGGTCAATTTTTGTTCAACTCTCCCCCTGCCAAGTCCAGCCGTAGCTGGATTTTGTGCAAAAAATGGTTGGGAAGTAGCAAGTCCTTCCCAAGCGGGCCAAGAGGCAGAGGTTGCAATTAATCTAGGGGATTCATGATGACAAGGCAAAAAATTTCTAGGGATGAAAAGATTAATCATGTAAATAACCATAAAATTACACCCTAAATGCAAATTCGACAAGAATGCAGGTAGAAATTTTCAGAAAATTAAAAAAAACAGGCTTAGGGCCAAAATATTTGCAAATTATTTTAGAGAGAAAGATGAGAGGGAAAGAACTAACCTTTGCTGCAAACACTTGGAGAATTACTTGGTCTTCATGCCAAAGAGCCATGGTAATTCACTGGTCTTCAATCGTCGGAGAGATTGAGATTGCAGTAGTGGGGTGGAGGTAGAGGTGAGAGTGGGCGTCTGAGTGAAAGTGAGGTAGAGGTGATTTGTGAGAGAGTTCAACACTTAGAAAAGTTTTGTTTTGCTTCTACACAGTAAAAGACAATTAGACAAATTTGCACCACTTTTTTTTGCCTTGAATTTTAAAATTTGCGCCACCTTTTTTTTCCTTGAATTTTAACTAGATTTGGACATCATAATTCCCCCTTTTTTACACAAGAAAAATTATGAAATTTTTTTGGTTTATAATTGTATTTGAAGCATAGATTTCACTATTATTCATTATTTTTGTGTCACAATTTTAAAAATTTTTAGTATGAGTGGCAAAATTTTTTATATTCATATAAGTGGAAAAGCATTGTTAAGGAAAGACTCTTCGGATTCTGGCCTTTCCAAAGATAGAAGGGAGGGCTACGGCGCTAGGGTTTCGTCTAGGGTGCGGCTTGTTCCAGAGGGTGGTGCGGCAGGCCATGGCAGGCCTTCGGCCACCTGATGGGGGGCATCCTGCCTCCCCTACCTTCCAACGCAAGTCCTTTTCTGAGCTGTTCTTGCAGAACTCATTGCAACCTTCTCTTTCCTTTGCGGCAGAAGAGGCTACACACAAAGAGGAGCTAGCGCTTATATTTCCACAAGCAGTGGTGGAAGCTTTAGCCAGTTTGTTTCGATTTGCATTGGTTGGGAAATTCTCTAGAGGCAGACCGAAGATGGAGGAGGTGCGAAAGTTCTTTGCGTCATTGGATTTGCGTGAGAACCCCTCGGTGGGCTTGCTGGACGCGCGACATTTGCTGATTCAGTTGCACAACGAAGCTGATTTCCATCGTGTATGGTTTAGGAGGATCTAGTATGTGTCTTCCACCCCCATGAGAGTTTTCAAATGGACCACGAATTTCCGTGTTGACAGGGAGTCGTCGGTGGTACCTCTGTGGCTCCAACTACCGAAACTCCCGCTGCACTTTTTCAACAAAGAGGTGTTTTTCTAGATTGCTTCCATGATGGGCAATCCCTTGTTGGTTGATGCGGCTACCCTTGTTGTTTCGAGGCCAAGTGTGGCGCGGGTGTGCGTTGAGGTGGACTTGCTGAGGCCGACGCCTTCGCGGGCTTGGATTGGGAATAGTAACCATGCGGGCTTCTTGCAGGAGTTGGTGGTGGAAAATCCTCCCAGCTACTGCTCACACTGCTTCCGCCAAGGTCACAATGAGGAGACTTGCCATGTGCTGAAGCCTGAGTTGCGGGGTTCCATAGGCTACCATGCCAAGACCACTGGAGTAGGAGAGACCACTAGAGCAGGAGAGCTTCGGCTGAAGGCGACTGCTATCACAGACGACCAGGAGGTGCCAGCGGAAAGGTCTTCCTTGTTGCTGCAGGAGATGGTGGCTGTTCTGAGGTAATGGAGATGTCCCCTGAGCTTGTTTCCTAAGGCATACAGGACTCTGAGGGGCGCATGACCACAGGCAGAGGGAAGAGGGAGCTCAAGGGGAGCAGGAGCGGCAACCCACCACAGCTACGATCGTGGAGCAGGAGAGGATACCAGCGGCTGAGGTGGTTGCTGCGGTCGAAGAGGCAAGCGCTGAGGTGGGGTTGCTACGACCTGGGGCAGGTGGGGAGGCTGGGGGTTATGGGTTGGCCAAGATGGTGGTTGTGGTGCAATCTGCAGTGCGGCCAGCAAGGTCTTCAGAGGACGAAACGATGGCTGACGACATACGGGACACTCAGCGATGGGTGGGTAGCTTATCTCCTAGGGGCGGGTGTCCCAGGGAGTGTGTTAGAGAGGAGGTGTCACCGCTGGAGACGTTGCATATAGATACGGCGGCGATTTCTGATAGTCATGCGTAGGAGGACGTGGGTCGTAAGGAGAGACTTGCTGCAAAGATGCGAGGTTTTCGCGCTGGCTTCCCTTCTGATAGAACTCTAAGATCGATGGTTAGTTCCTCAACAAATACTTTCTCTATGCTCTCTGATGATTAAGTTACTGTTTTGGAATATAAGAGGAGTGGCTCGAGCTCCTAACTTAAGACAGTTGACGAACCTTATTAAATTGTATGCACTTCAATTGGTGGTTATTGTTGAACCTAAGATGAGAGTGGAGACTATATCTGATATTAAATTAAAGTTGGGGATGGATTGGTGCATGTCCAATCAATGGGGTTCCGTTTGGGTGTTTTACCGATCGTTGTTTAAGTGTCAGAATGTTGGGGAGTCGCCCCAACATTTAACTATTCAAGTGCAATCTCACATTTTCCTAGATTCCATTACTTTGTCATGTATACATGCTAAGTTTATGAACCAGGAGAGGGAGGAGTTGTGAAGTGCCTTATTGAGGGATAAGCCCACCTTGAACCCGTGGTTTTTGGTAGGTGACTTCAATGTGGTCACGAATGAGGGGGAGAAAAGGGGTGGTTTGCCATTTAGACCGTCGGAGGGGTTGGATTTTTTGAATTTCATGTCAGTGGCTGGTGTAAGTGATGCGGGATTCTCTCGGTCAAGATATACCTGGTGCAATAATCGCTCGGGAGCTGCTCGGATTTGGAAGCGTCTTGACCGATTACTACTATGTGGGTGCGCTTTGGAGCTGCCGTACCAAGTCATGGTTCAACATTTGGGCCGTGATCCGTTAGACCATTCTCCATTGTTATTGTCAATTGTTACGAGGCTGGACAATAAGCCCAGGCCATTTCATTTTTTGAATGTCTGGACCACTCATCACGACTTGTTGGGAGTTATCAAAGATTGCTGGTCTCAGTCAGTCAGTGGTTCTCCCTTGCATGTACTGGCCACGAAGATGAGGAATGTTAAACACGCTCGTAAACAATGGTCTAGGACGTCGTTTGGTGATATTTTTTAGGGAGCTCGTCACGCAGAGCGCGAGGTAGTTGAGGCCGAGGTGAAGTACGACCTGAACTTGACTGAGCTTCTGAGGTACGAGCTACATCATGCTCCAGCGCGGTTGAGGCGCGCGCTGGTAATTGAGGAGGGTTTTCGGAGACAAAAGGCGCGGGTGAAGTGGCTTTTGGATGGAGATAGGAACACCAAGTACTTTCACTCATTGGTAGCAGAAAGGAGACGTAGGGCGGTGATTCATTGGGTTAGGAGGACGGATGGAGAGTGGATCGAGGGGGAGCCTCAGATTGGTGATGCGGCCGTGAGATTCTTCCAGGAGCTTTTCACAGCAGAGGGGAGGTCAACTTCCAATGCCATTCTGGGGGTCATTCCGAAACTGGTCAGTGACCAGGACAGCTCCCTATAAACGGAGATTCCCTCTCTTATAGCAGTCAAGAACACGGTCTTTGCCATGGATGGGGAGAGCGCAGCAGGCCCGGACGGGTTCACAGGAAAATTCTTTACCTTTGCATGAGAGGTGGTGGCCTCGGATGTATATCGGGCAGTGGTGAGTTTTTTCTGCGGTGCGGAACTCCCTAGGAGTATTACGGCTACATTGATTGTTCTGTTGCCCAAGGTGGAGAATCCCCAAGACTTCACGCAGTTTCGGCCAATTAGTCTGTGCAATTTTGCTAACAAAATCACTCCAAGCTTTTAGCGACAAAGTTGGCTTCACTATTACCTCGACTCATATCTCCACAGCAGAGCGGGTTTGTACAAGGGAGACAGATTGCAGATAATTTCTTGCTGGCTTAGGTGTTATTAACTGATATCGGAAAATCAAATCGGGGTGGTAATGTGGTCATCAAGTTAGATATGATGAAGGCCTATGATAGAGTCTCATGGACCTTTCTTCTACAGGTGCTGCGGCATTTCGAGTTCAGTGAGACTTGGATAGACATGATATGGAGCCTAATTTCGAATGTTTGGTTTTCGATATTGGTTAATGGAGCTCCACACGATTTTTTCAGGTCCTCACGGGGTTTGCGTCAAGGAGATCCCATTTTACCGGTCTTGTTCGTTATTGGAGCAGAGGTGCTGTCTCGAGCCCTAAATGCGTTAGTCACACAGCGGGGCTTCACCCCTTTTAGAGTTCCTCCTCGGTGTCTTGTAGTTTCGCACTTGGCGTTCGCTGATGTCGTGATCATCTTTTCCAGTGGGGGGAGGTCTTCTCTTCAATTAGTTAAAAGGGCTCTGGATGACTATAGTGTTGCATCGGGTCAGCGGCTCAATCCTCAGAAAAGCTGTTTCCTGACTCATCCACGGGCTCCATCCCAGAGGGCAGCGGTGGTTGGCCAGGTACTTGGGTTTCATAAACGACCTTTTCCAATACGGTATCTAGGATGCCTTTTGTATGTCGGAAGGCGTAAGAAGGTCTACTATGCCGATACTTACAATGTGGTGGCGGCCCGGATCCTGTCTTGGAAGAATCAGATTTTGTCAGTTGGGGGTAGGGTGGTGTTGATTAAGAGCGTGCTATCCTCAATGCCAATTCATTTGCTTGCAACTGCGTCTCCTCCAAAGGGGATGTTAGTGGCACTGGAGAAACTATTCGCTAATTTCTTGTGGGGGTCATCGGATTTGGGCGACAAATTCCATTGGATACGCTAGGCGGATTTGTGTCGGCCGAGGGAAGAGGGAGATGTTGGTCTGCGGGGGTTGAAAGAGGTCTACGACTCATTTTCCATCAAACTTTGGTGGAAATTTCGGCAACAACAATCTCTATGGGCAGAGTTTATGTCAAGGAAATATTGTTTAGGGCAACACCCTTGTCTCGCTGATGAAGGACATAGGGGATCCCATACATGGCGGAGGATGGTGGCGGTGCAGCGTGTAGGGGAGGACAACATTAGCTGGGTTGTCCGTGAAGGTGCAATGGATTTTTGGCACGACAATTGGCTGGGATCAGGAGTGTTATGTGACAAGGTAGAGATATTCCATGACCATTTGGTGGCTGATTTTGTCGATCGAGAGGCCTGGAATGTTGCCATGCTTTATTAGTACTTGGCAGTGGATCTGGTTAGGGGAGTTTTGGAGGTCGAACCCCCACCCGGTCGGGGCAAGGATAGAATGGTGTGGTTATTGACAAACTCGGGCACCTTCTCCACATCATCGGCATACTCGCTTGTCTGACAGGCCACTAATAGCTCCTGGTTTATAGCCCGTATATGGCAGAAGGGTCTTCCAGTCAAGGTCTCTTTCTTTATGCTGCGACTGCTGCAGGGGAGGCTCCCTCTTATGGATCGATTGAGGAGATTTGGGGTACGTGGCCCTTCTAGATGCTGGTGTTGCCAGGACCCATGGGAGGAGGACCTGAATCACGTGTTTTGTTCAGGGGAAGGGGCACGTTTGGTTTGGCATAATTTCGAGAGTAAAACTGGAGAGTTTAGTGGGATGCATACGGTGCGTCATATGGTGTGGTCTTGCTGGTTAAGGAGGGGGAATAATGTCTTCCTGAAGTTTTTAAATAATATTCTTCCTTCGGTGATTTGCTGGGAATTGTGGAAGGCGAGGAATGAGGGGTTTTTTGAAGGCCGAAGGCTGAGGGTCAGGGAAACGGTGAGTCGGATAGTCCAACTACTGCATGACTTCTTTTAGGCACAGTTCCCGGGGGTGCAGTGTTCGGCCTCCGCATGGGAAGGGATGCTTCGCGAGTTGGGTAATCGACAAAAACGGATAGTTATTAGGTTAGTCTGCTGAGTAGCCCCGCAGGGGGGCTATAAGTTAAATTCAGATGGATGCTCTCGAGGGAACCTAGGATGGAGTGGTGAGGGTGGTCTAGTGCGGGATAGTCAAGGCAATTTTGTGTTCGATTATTCGGAGCACTTCGGGATGCTGACCAGCATGCAGGCGAAACTTCGGGCGTTGCTGCTGGGTGTTAGACACTTTGTGGCTTGAGGGTACTTGGAGTTACACTTAGAGGCTGACTCTCTCACCCTGATTCAGATTCTTCAAGGGATTAGTGCTTGCCCATGGCGATTGCAAAGGGATCTGGAGGAGCTGCTTATGTTCAAGCAGTATTTTCACACGATATCACATTGTTACAGGGAGGCAAACGTACCGGCTGATCGTCTGGCAAATTTTGGTGCCGACTGTAGCACAGGATAGGTGTTCAACAGGTTTTGGATCTTCCACGATTGGTCAGGGGGGGTATTAGAATGGATCGGTTAGGGTTTCCATCGTTTCGCACACGGATTCTGGGTGAATGCACCCATCTAGTGTAATCATGGTTTCATATTAATGAGAAGTTCGTTTTGATTTAAAAAAAAAAGAAAAAAAGAAAAGCATTGTTAATAAAATTCTACTAGTTCTTATAGGTGCTAAAACTTTATATCAATTCTAATTGCTATTTATAAATTATTGTAATTAGTTAACTATAGATCTACTGTTGGACTTATCTGCTTTTATAATTGATTTTATTTATAGAATCTTGTACACTGATTAGGAGAAGTGTATCAAACTTAGTCCAACAAAGTCTTTGACTTGTACTTTTTCATTTTGAAATTTGTATTTTAAAGAATACCTCTACCAATTTTCAATTCCAGCTATGTTTTTTTTTTCTGTTTGAACGAAAATTTTGGTCCAATTTTTAGTTTTATTTTTTTGTTTAGATTCTCAAAGAATGTTATTTTCTTTGTATTAAATTAAACATTTTAATTAAGCATACTAGATCTGGAATGTACTTTCATATTATTTTAAGAAATAATTCATTATTTTTAAACATGAAAAAAGAAAAATCTTATATAACACAACCAATTAACTTAGATAACACAACTAATTCCGCTTTCATCCAAAATGAGTGGGGATGAATGGGCATGCAGAGGCCCAAGCTACGTGCCAACTTTCGTGTGTCATGGAGGGTAACATGGCTGAGCATGGGGGGGGACGGAGAAGACGGTGCGGAGGAGGAGAGATGTGAGAATGAAGTGGCGCAACCAGTTGCTGCAGGAAATTTATCTCCGCAACCCAAGACAGTTCATGGGGAGCAGAGAGCAGCCCCCTTGATGCACCTTAACGTGGATCAGTCCATGGCATTAGAGCAAGGTTTCAAACAAGTAAAGCCGAAGGGTGTACGAGTGATTCTTCCTTCGGACAGGCAGTTGAGGTCGGCGTCAACATCCTCCAATAACTCTTTCCAGGTTCTTCTCCATGATTAATGCAATCTTTTGGAACATTAGAGGAGTCTCTAAACCTCCTAATTTGAGAAGACTTAAAAAATTAATTCGTTTACATAATGTTCAGTTGGTGGCTATTTGCGAACCAAAACTAGATGTTGTGAACATAGAATCTATCCGGTTAAGATTATCTTTTGATGTTGTAGTGGTAAACTTGTCGGAAGACATTTGGGTGTTTTATAGATTACCGTTTGCTTGTTCTATTGCTGGGAACTCTTCACAACACATCTCAATCTTGTTGCACCATCCCTGGTTACCACATGCCTTGCGGTTCTCTTTTGTGCACGTCAAATGCACATTGGAAGAGTGACGGGAGCTGTGGCAAGCCTTATTGCTTGAGAAGCCCCATTCCCAGTCGTGGTATATCTACGGGGATTTCAATGTGGTTATATCTCCCCAGGAAAAAAAGGGCAGCCGTTCTTTTGGCAACTCGGAGGGATTGGAACTAATGTCCTTCATGGAGGAAGCTGAGGTATTTGTCGTGGGATTCTCTGGCTCTAGCTTCACTTGGTGCAATAATCGCCACGGCAGGGCTAGGATCTGGAAGAGGTTGGACAGATTACTAATTAATGCGGAGTGCTCGGATTTACCATCTACCATTTTGGTTTCTCACTTAGCACGGCATCCCTCCGATTATGCTCCGCTTAAAATCTCCTTTGCCTCACGCATGGATAATAAGCCGCATACCTTCCGTTTTATTAATATTTGGACATCCAAGGCCTCTCTTCTGGATGTCATTCGCACAGTTTGACAGCAGGAGCAACAGGGTTCCCCCATGAAGGTTTTGTGCTCCAAACTGTTACATGTTCGACGGGCCATCCAGGAATGGAATAAACATACACGTTTGGGAACATATTTGATGCTTCGAGTGAGGCCGAGGCTACAGTGCGTCGGGCGGAGGCAAGGTTGGAGAATGAGGGTTCGGATGATGCTCAGGTGGAGCTTAATATGGCTCAGGCTTAGCTCAATCATGCTTTGTCCGTGGAAAAGCAATTCTGGAGGCAGAAGGCTAGGGTGAAATGGATACGTCAAGGTGATTGCAATTCCAAGTTCTTTCATGATGTCCTCAAGCAGAGGTGGGTGCAAGGAGTAATCCATAGGATTAGAGATGCGCATGGGGCCTGGATGGAGACGGACGAGGACATCTCAAATGAAGCTGTGCGTTATTTTTTTGAGCTATTTTCTAAGCCTGCTGGCAATGCGATAGACTTGTTGCATGTGATCCCATCCATTGTCACAGCAGAGGAGAATAGCCGTTTGGAGGCTGACCCATCTTTCGAGGAGGTTCGGAGGATCATTTTTGCAATGGACGGTGAAAGTATAGCTGACCCGGATGGTTTCATAGGGAAGTTTTTTACATTTGCTTGGGAAGTGATTGGTCAGGATGTTTATAACGCGGTTTTGAGTTTCTTCTGTGGGGCTGAGCTCTCTCGCTTTATTACGTCTACCTCCATTGTCCTACTCCCGAAAGGACCGAACCCTCAGGATTTCTCGCAGTTCAGACCGATTAGCCTGTGTAATTTCTTCAACAAAGTAGTGTCCAAGTTATTGGCGGATAGACTGGCCCCAATTTTGCCGACCCTGGTGTTGCCCCAGCAGACTGGTTTTGTTCAGGGCAAAAACATCACAGAGAATTACCTTCTCGCTCAAGAATTATTTTCAGGGATGCGCAGGTCTTCGAGGGACGGGAATGTCGCTTTGAAGTTGGATACGGCCAAGGCGTATGATAGGGTGTCTTGGATGTTCCTTGTGAATGTTATGCGGCGCTTCGGATTTGGGGAAAGGGTTATTGACATGGTTTGGCGCCTGATCTCCAATTTTTCGTTTTCGGATCATAAATAGAGCTTCCTATGGGTACTTTAAGTCCAGTAGGGGCCTTCGTCAAGGGGACCCGTTGTCGCCCGCGTTATTTGTGATTGGGGCGAAGGTCCTTTCCAGGGCGTTAAACGATATAGTTCTTCAGACAGGATTTCAGGGGTTCACAGTTCCACGGGGGTGCCCTCCAGTAATGCATCTGGCCTTCGCTGATGACGTGCTGATATTTGCTAATGGTTCGGTTCGTGCTCTACAGAATATCGTTCGGGTGCTGGATTTGTATAAAAAATAATCAGGTCAGTTGGTTAATGTACACAAGAGTGGCTATGTGGTTCACCCTTCTGTCTCGGTGGCCCGACGGAGGGTAATTGAGCGCATCACTAGCTTCCCAAGATAGCATGCGCCCTTCCGCTACCTAGGGTTCCCACTGCATTTTGGAAAGGGCAAGGCTGCTCATTATGGAGAGGTGAGTCAAGCTATAATTGGGTGAATCCTCTCGTGGAAGACCAAGTTTCTGTCTCAGGGGGGCAAGATCGTGCTCATAAAACATGTGCTATCATCTGTCCTTTGCATTTGCTATCGGCTTCGGTAATCTCGGCATCAGTGGTCAACGTCATCGAAAAGGTTTGCTCGAATTTCTTGTGGGGGTCGACTGAGATGGGGACCCAGTATCATTGGATATGATGGGATCAGTTGTGCTTTCCGCAGGATGAGGGGGGAGTGGGTTTCAGATTGCCTTAGGACGTGTATACTGCCTTCTCTTATAAGTTATGGTGGAAGTTTCGCATAGGGTCATCACTCTGGGCCACATTTTTACGAGCAAGGTACTGTTGACATTGTCATCCCTGCCAGGTGGAGTATAGTGCTGGGTCATCGTCTACCTGGAAACGGCTGGTCAATGTGAGCAGAGAAGCGGAGTTATCCATGCGGTGGTTGGTATATGCGGGCACTTGCGACTTCTGGTATGACAACTGGCTGCGGGGCATTGACATTCAGGGACTTTCTCAGAGACGGGAAGTGGGACTCACTGTTACTCGCCCAATATTTCCCTAGTGACGTCACGGCTCTTATCTTACGGCATCCAATCCCGGAGGGTGAACGACCCGACGAGGTTGTCTGGATGCCAACGACTACTGGGCAATTCTCCTTATCCTCTGCCTTCTAGGAGGTAAGGCAAGCCCGGAATGCCTCTTGGCTCTTTTCTTGCATTTGGCATCCCCAGATCCCATTGAAGGTGTCTTTCTTTATGTTACGGCTTCTGATGAGGCGTATACCGCTGGATGACATCCTGGGCAAGTTTGGTATCCAAGGTCCGTCAAAATGCTTTTGTTGTCTTATGCCTGACAGGGAGTCTATTGAGCATCTTTTTGCAACGGGACAGCTTGCAATGGCGATCTGGGAATCCTTTGGAGCTACTTGTGGAATACTTAGGCCTCAAGTTCCATTGCGCGATAGACTGGTTGTGAGGGCTCGAAAAATTTCTTATTTTTATCGAATATTATTGATTTATCTAAATATTTATTCACCTAATTTCTCCAAATAATTTATTTCAACCATTTTAAGACCATTCATATGGAACAAAGTCTTCTTTATGATTTTAAAACGTCCCGTTAGCAAATTTAATTTTCGGAGGTTCGTTTAAGTGAGAAATAATGAGTACATGTATTTCGAGGTGATATTCTATTCGAGAGTGTAATTATCTTGGGAAAATTAAGAATGATCAATAGTAGATTAAGAAAAGTTAATTGAGAAATTAAAGGTGAATGAGTTCTAATTAAGTGCATACCGCTCGCGCATCGATAGTTTTCCGAAAGACGCGCTGAGGCAAATTTATTGGAGATTTGAGAAAGTAATACTAGACTCATGTGAGGACCTGCAAATTTACTTATTTTAAACTCCTATTACTGGCTTATTTAAATATTTAATTGGCCGTTTGCTCTGAATATTTTATTCCAACCTTTTTAGACCTAATTACATAAAGTTATGGCTTACATGTATTTTTAAAATGATTTATTACAAAAATTAAATTTTGGGAAGCTCGTTTAGCGAGAATAGTGAATTCGCGTTTGGAGGCAATAATCGATTTAAGGGTACAATGAGCTTGGAAATTGAAGACTTATACATTAGTCTTAAAATAGGTATTTTATGTTTAATTACTCAAGTATTAGTTAGTAATACTATCGTTACGAGAATTTCTTAGAAATTGCACTTTCTCGCTCACAAGTCGGAAGTACGCGTTTTCGCGCGCGCGATCAATTGAGGGACTTTGGACCTTTATTTTAGAACTATTAAGAGTGAATAATAATAGTATCAATGGAAGTGCATTAGAGGTTTAGTGCACAAGTGAAACAAACCCGAGAGGAAACGAGCACGAAATGCGCGCGTACGCGCACTATTCTTAGTTGACTTTTTGGAGAAATTTTGGCCACAAATTCATAAGCTTCTCAAGAAAGCTCAACCATCAGCCAACTCTCTCTCCTTTCTCCCTCATACCAGCCGAAACCTCAAGGAGGAAGAAGACCCAAAGCTCTTCATCATCTTGCTTCATCTCTTGCTCATTTCACCTCAAATTCCTACCACACCTTGCAAATAACTTGGAGATCATCTTGGGCTAAGAAAAGAGCTTCATTCTCACGGTTTCTTGGAGATCAAAGGGGTCGAAAATTTCTAGTCTTACCATCTAAGGAGGTATATGATCATCCACTCTTCAAATCTTAGTTTATATAAGTTATATTGCACTTGGAAGCATATAGATGCATGTGGGTAGCTTTATATTGTTGGAAATCTTGTGAGTGGGCTCTATGAAATCCCACAATGGGCTTGATGATCTGATGTGATGTTATTGGGTGTTGTTTATGTGGTATTAGTGGTTTAAACTAGTGATTATAAGATGAAAAGTGGAAAGAAAACTCAAAGGGAGTGAAATGGGAAAAAAATGCCGGTTCTGCCCCTGCTTTGCCGCACCTGTTGGTGCAAATTTTTGTGGTCCAATTGACTTGATTTTGATGTAAATATTTTGTATAGTTGTGTGGAAAGTTTCCACCAAAAATCACTTGATTTGGATGGGTAAATGTTTAGATTTCGAAATGGTTTCAAAACTGGGAATTGTGTCCCGAATTGCTCTGGCAGTAAATTTCAAATGACTATAAATCTTTACTTCGACATCGAAATCGAGTGCTGTTTACAGAATTAGAAACTAGACACTTTCAGTTTTCCAATGGTATAAATGAACCCCCTGATTCCACCTGAGTGAACCGTACCAATCGTTTAAAGTTGCCTGCCCTGTTTCACTGATATGCTGGAGAGCATGTTATGAACTGCAACTTGATGCTTGAATATGAGCTAGTTGTGGACAGAATTTTAAAATGATTCCTTCTGTGAAATTGTAGCCTTATGAAATTAGTTTTCAATGCCACCAACCACTCTCAATTCCAAGTTGAATTGAGTGAGTTATGGCCGAATTTCAGACCTGTCCCATTGCTTGAAAACCCTCGTTTTTGGACTGATCAATGACTAATCTTGATTGGGACTTGTCATTTTGAAATTCTTGGTGTTAATCACCTACCAAATATATTTTGTATGTTTCTTAGACATTGTCTTCATAAAAGAACCATGTTTGAGAAAATTTCATTGGCCAAATGTTGAGAAATGGAAAAACGAAAGTACAAGGCAGATTTGCCTTGGAAATTCTTGGAACTTCAATGGTTTTGTTAACTGACTTCCCGTGCAAATTTTTGTATGAAAATTGACAGAGGAATATCCCTTATACAGCAGTACAATACTACCAAATTTGGTGCCATTCCGAGTCCATTTCGATGTCCAACTAAAGTCCCAAAGTTCGTGATTTAAACCTGGAAAATCTTTGTTCTGTGAGGAAATTTCAGAAACTTTGAGCTGCTATATCTTGGCGCTCAAAACTCCGATTCTTGTTCCGTTTGTTGTGTTTTAAACTTTGATGGTAACTCTAATTGAGTTCCAAATTTCAGAGGCTAGTTTGGCATTCTGTGAATGTTTCCGAATTTCCAAAGTTGGCCAAAAACCAACCCCGAAACTGTCTTGATAAGCCTAAAACAGCAACTTTGAAACGAATTTTGAATACCTTCCATTTGGAATCATGGAAAAGTATCTTCTAGAAACTTTTAGTACTTTGGAAGAAGTTTCCAACGGTACCACGTTTCCAATTTTGGACTTGTAGAGAGTGAGATACAATTTTTCCAAGATTGCTTGACAAATCGGAAATTTCCAAACTTAAAGGAAATTGAGTTTTTAGAACTCATCATTTTCCTTCAATACCACTTGACCATTTTACACTTAATTTCAAAGATGAAACTCAGATTTTCTTGTGTTTTAAAACCGCACCTTTGAGTCTCGATTTACGAGTAATTAAGGCTCATTTTCATGAGATTTTTTTAGATTGTACTCTAGTACAATCTTCTTTGATAATTGGGGTTTCTGAGTGATAGTTCATTATTAATTGCTCAGGCACTCAAGAGGACCTTCAAGAGGATCCACGGTGGACGCCTGAACCCTTAAGTGGGCATTACTTCTTTGTTTATTTTTGAGTGTCAAGTGTATGAGTACTTGATACATGCTCAACTGTTATAAATGATTGGAGATTTTGAAAATAGAATCGAGTGTGTACTTTATCGCACTCGTTCTCATTTGAAATAAATGGAATGAAATGTATTGAATAATTGAATGAATGATTGAATGATTAATTGAAATGAAATGTTATGTTATGGCTGCATTAGTCGAATGGAGTGAATCTCCTCGACTCCTAATAATACTATTGGGGGACGCCCAAATCTCATCAGCCGACCTTGCAACTCGAGCCAGCATGGGCTTGGTCGAGAAGCTTGAGGAGCCATGGGAATCAAGAATAAGCTTGATCTAATGAGAGTTCTTGCTTGGCATACTCGAGCAGTATCGCCCAAAACAAGCGACAGGCGGGCTCGGTACAGGGGTATGTAACGGTGATCGGGGACATGATAAGTGAAGTTCTACGGACTAAACCTATCCGATTGATGGAGTGTCAATTCATGGAGGTTCTGGATCGTGCAAGTGGAAAATAGCTCCTGAGAGCTCCTATATCCTTGAATTGTTTATGTTTACTTTTCTTGCTCGAATTGTCACTTACTTGAATATTATTGTTTTACTCATTAATTGGGATTGTTACTTGGTCAATGTGCTTGCATGTGTGTTCTTGGCCTCACGAGCGATTGCTCACCCCATAGATTTGTTTTCCTTAACAGGAATGGACGTGGAGTGAGACTCGGAGGAAATCCTTTTGATGTACTTTGGTATTAGGGTTTTAAATGCAATTGACAGGACATTGTGACTGTTGTATATTTTGGGAATTGATGTGTCTTTTGGGAACCTAATGTAAGACTCGGAGAAATCTTGTGGATGAACTTTGTAATAGGGATTCGATTGTAATCGAATGGATACCTTTTGGGCGGTTGTATATCTTTTGCACAACTGATGTATTTTGTACTCGTGGTGTAAGATTGGATGTTATATATATAAGTATGGAAGCGACTTTTTTTATTAGACTTATATTAATGGTTATTATCGTTAAGCGTGAATCGAATTGTCTTGAGTCCTGGCGAGAGTTGGGCAGACGTTCCGCGGATACCCTTTGGTTCGCCTTAGGGAGAAGTGGGGGCGTCACACTGGTTGCTTGGTGGATTTCCTCGCAATCTGATGCATAGAGACGCATTGTGGTTTCTATTCTCCCCAGCTTTATATGTTGGAATATCTGGAAGGCGAGGAATAAAGCAGTATGGGAAGGGCTGCAGTTGTCGTGTGGGGAGATCTGCCATGCCATCCTTCCGGACGTCTCAGAGGTGGTCGCGGGTAAGTTCCAAAAGCTGTCGGTGGCATTGATTTTTAGTCAGTTTTTTGAGCAAATTTCCCATCACTCGACCTTACAACAGTGCAAACTAGTCCGGTGGCAGGCAGCAGGCAGCAGGCAGGGGGTTAGTGTTACTTAATACGACGGGTGTTTCCAAGGGCAATTCAGGTGCTAGTGGTGGGGGTGGAGTACTTTGGGATTCAGCTGGTCAGGTTTGGTGGGATTCTCAACTTTCCTGGGGTCAATACTAGCTTGCGTGCGGAGGCTTTGGCTCTTTTAACGGGTCTCCGTCTCTGCGGTCAGAAAGGGTACACACGGGTTCGTGTCCAGTCTGATTCTTTGGTTTTAGTGGGCGTCTTACAGTGGTGGTTCCAGTGTCCTTGGCACATTCGTAGAAAAGTATCCCAATATGGCAGATTGCTGACGATCCAGGACTATTCTCTCATTGCTTTAGAGAAGCAAACAAAGTGGCTGACATACTAGCTAATGTAGGTCTTTTGCACTCGCATGATCCCTGTTAAGTCTATGACCAGTCATCACTCTTCCGTAGCTAGCTAGAGGGGAAGTCAGGATGGATAAGTTAGGTTTCCCTTCTCTTAGATCTGTTAAAGGACTAGCTGCCTGACTAGTCCTATGCTCAGTTTGTAAGATGTTAAGGGGGCATTGATAGTGCCCCAAAGTTAAAGTATTTAAATTTAGAGGTCTTGAAATTCTAATTCCCACTTTTCCCTTCCCGTTTCTTGATCCTCCCCTATTCCTTATTGGAGAAAAATTAGAAAAAAATCAATTAGGTGGGAAAATATTTAAAAAAATAGTTTATTTACTATTACTCAATATAAAACTTCACACTGAATTTATTACCATGGAATAAAAAATTACATAATAAAATCAATATATTTAATGGTTTAATTGGTTAACTAAAGAATTTAGAACTTATCTACTTTAATAACTAGTTCAATTTAGAAACTCTTGTAGGTTAACAATTACCAGACATTGGAAAGTTAACTATAAATATATTTTTTATTTCCTTTTACAAATTATTTTAATTCAAGCAAATTAATATGACCAATTTGATATAACCAGTTTAATTTTCAAATTTACATAAAATCAAGAGGCTCAAAATTGTGGGACAATCAAACGGTTTCGTTAGCAATAAGCCAATATAATAGTAATATATTGCCAAAGTTGTAAAAATTTTAAGACATTTCGGGTGACGAAATATAATTATCACAAAGACTATCCACTATTATTGTGATAATAGATAGTTGTTGGTAAATAAGATACACTAGTTTAGTGATGACATAACACAGTTGTCAAAGAAAAGAGAAAGTAATAGTGACGACATTCATCAAGTCGTTATTAAAATATACTTAATATCTCCACCCTCCCAAATGTTGTTGGTAGGAATGTATTTGTGACGACAAATCCAAATCGTCAATAATTAGTTAGTGCTTATTAGGCAATTGTGACAACTTTAAAGTCGTGGATAAAGAGCCTCATTTTGTGATGACTTCTTATAGTATTATTCCTTATTTTAAGAGCATTAAAATGAAAATTTGCATCATAGGTGGCAAAATTTGTTAATTTCATATGAGTGAAAATGTACTTTTATTACATTTCTAGTAGTTCTTATAGGTGCTAAAATTTTATACAAATTTCTCATAATTGCAAAAATAGGATACATCTTATTATTGAAAATAATGAAGTTCAAATTATATGGCAGTCAAATAGTTTCATTATAATAACCCAACGCTATTAATAATATATTGCAGCATTTGACAAAAAAATAATATATTGCAAGAATTGTAAAAATTGAAGACAATTTAGTGACGACAATATGTTATTACTAATATATTGAAAGTTATAATGACAACAATAAGTCGTCACTAAACAAATATCAGTGACGACTAGAGAAAGTCGTCAATAAATAGTGCTAGTAACAGTGATGACATTCAAAAAATTGTCACTATTGTATGCTTCAAACACTCCTGTGTTCTCGAAATATATTAGTAGGAATATACTAGTGACGACATAACCAAGTCGTGACTAGTTGATTCACTCCTATGAGATGCTTATGACGAAATGCAAAGTCATGGGTAAAGGTTCTTCTTCTGTGACAATATTTATGTCGTCACAAAGAAAGTTGTCACTAAAGACCAATTTTCTTGTAGTGGAGTCGAGAAAAATGAAAAGAAAAAGGCATTTATGAATTCGGTTAGTGAGGAAAAGAAAAGAAAAGAGGGGAAAAAATGGGGGAAAGCACTTGATGCTTCTTGTACTTGTGTGCAATGAAGTAGGGTTGTCCCAATGACGAGACATTGACTAACTTCCCTTCTATTGTTGTTCTATTTTGCAGGATTTATAGGATGTTTTTCCCGAGGATATTCCAGCGATTTACCACCTATTCGTAGGATTGAACATCAGATTGACTTCGTGATGTGAACTCAATTCTCCAAACTCCCGCTCTCGAAGAAACGAATTATACAGGCAGCGGAAGGATCTATCTCGACTAGATTATGGATACAAAGATGGAACAACCTTGACCCCTCTAACCCACAATTCAGCTCACGATAGTATGTGACACGGAATGAAAATTAGAGATAATTCAAGGTTGGACTTCACAACTCCACAAAAGAAATCTGGAAATTAATTCAAGTGAAGCTGGAAGTTATTCATGACGAAACACTATGGAAAACAAGACTCAAATGGACTATATATGGCTGGACAAATCAGATTTGAAACTGAAAAAATAAGACACAATTTGGCAGAAATTTAGGAACCTAGAACTCCTACCCGATTCTATGCTTTATGGCTGGAATTGGGAGATTGGTTTGAGTGGTTCTTGGATGCACTTTAGGAAAGTAAGATGCTGTTTTTTTTTGGAGCTTTTCTAAGTGTATTTTTGGATTTTGGCAGTTGATAATACGAACCAAGTCTAACAAGAATTAAAAATTAAGAATTTGGAAACAAGATTCCAAATCCCTCTCAATTTCCAAATCCAAATGCAAGGCTGCCTTTTTTTTCTTTTTTTTTTTAACTTGCCAATTCAAGAAAACAAGGTAGCCGCACTTCAAGATTCAAAAGGATGAACTTTAGGGTTTTTCAAAGTTCAAGATTTGGAAACTTTTATATCAAGATTTTTTCAAGAACCCAACCTTACAATCCAAGAACTTCAAGAATACACCAACCCAACTACAAGATACAAGAACAACAAGAGACAACACAAGGTATGATTTTTTTGGATGAATAGTACCGCTACAGTCGATGAACAGTACTGCTACAGTGTGACGGATGAACAGTATCGCTACAGCTATGAATAGTACCCAGTGAATAGTGTCCCCCGATGAACAGTATTTTTTTTTTTTGGACTCAATTAAACAAAAGCAATGAAACAAGATGCTACATGAAACAAGACACGATTGGAGAATCAACAAGGAAGCAATGAATCAAATAGAAACAACGACACAAATAGAACTATGGAAATTCAAACCCTAATTGTGGAACTATTTTTTTTTGAATTGGGTAGGGTTTGGTAGAAGAATAAAGAGGAAAACAAGAAAAGAAAAAATATTAACCTGGATTAAGAGGCGAAACTCTGATACCAACTGATGCGAACTCGATTCTCCAAGCTCTCGCTCTCGAAGAAAAACGAATTGCACAGGCAACTGAAGGATCTATCTCGACCAGGTTATGGATACAAAGATGGAACAACCTTGACCCCTCTAAGCCACGAAATTGCGAACCTTGAATCTAATCGAGTCCCACAATTCAACAAGATAGTGAATCAAGATGTATTGGTAAAATGACGCCACAATTCAACGTGATCTTGAATTGATAAGTCAAACTCGAACAAAGGAGACATAACTCACTTTGTATCAAGGGACGCTCTCAAAGGAACAAGAAAGAGAAATTCTCAATTTTTATTCATCTAATAGTTGTCTAACTTCTGAAAATTTGCATAAGGTTGGCTATTTATAGCCTTACAAGACTCAAAAACCTAATCTAAGTTGGAAACAATACAAGTTTCTTTATTTGACTTGGTTTCTAAACTTGACATAACTTCCTAAACAAATTTGGAAGCAATTAATTACCTTCCTAAAACTCTAACTTGACTAGAATAGGAAATTAACTAACTCAAATTGGCTTAACTATGGTCAACATGACCTTAGCCTTTATTCCCCTTATTAACGACTCAAAAATAACTCAAGACTAACTCTAATTAATTAACAATTATTGCTGAAAACTTAATTAAATAAATAATAACAAGAAATAAGCATGACACAGGTTCGGATCTTCAATGATTCTTGAACTCGATTGCATCATCAACCATCATAAGAATGTGAAGACTTGTAAAACGAATTTTTATGGAATTGAAGGGGATCCGGATCTTCATGTTCTCATCACTTCGTACCTGGAGCAACCATACCTAACCATCCAGCTTACAAGAGTAACCTCGAGGAGACAAAGGAGCTACAATACCAAGTGGACGAGTTACTAGATAAGGAATGGGCGAGAGAGAGTTTGAGCCCTTGCGTGATGCCAGTAATTCTAGTACCTAAGAAGGATGGAGCATGGCGCATGTGTACCGACTGTCGAGCTGTGAATACAATTACGGTAATGTATCGTCACCCTATACTTAGGTTAGATGACGTGCTTGACGAATTACATGGTGCAGTCATTTTTACCAAAATTGATTTGAAGAGCGGATATCACCAAATTCAAATTCAAGAAGGTGATGAGTGGAAAACTACTTTCAAAATTAAGTATGGCTTATATGAATGGTTAGTAATGCCTTTCGGATTGACCAATACACTTAGTATGTTTATGAGGCTAATGAAACATATTTTGAGACCATTCTTAGGACAATTTGTAGTAGTTTATTTTGATGATATCCTTATTTATAGCCGTAGCATTGAAGAGTATCTTGAACATTTAAAGGCTGTTTTGGATGTACTTCGAAGGGAGAAGCTATACGCTAATCTCAAGAAGTGCAATTTTTGCACTGACCGACTTATATTTCTAGGGTTTGTGATTAGTGCATAGGGAATGCAAGTAGATGAGTCCAAGATTAAGGCTATCCAAGAGTGGCCGACCCCTAAGACCATTGGGGACGTGCGCAGCTTTCGTGGACTCGCGGGCTTCTATAGACGATTTATGAAGGACTTTAGCACCTTGGCAGCCCCGCTCACCACACTTATCAAGAAAAACGAGAAATTCACCTGGGGAGAGGAATAAGAGCAAGTGTTCCAAGCGCTAAAGGATAAGTTAACACATGCACCAGTTGTAACCCTACCTGACTTTTCTAAAACTTTCGAAATTGAATGTGATGCTTCAAGGATAGGAGTTGGAGCCGTGCTGATGCAGGAGAGGTAGACCAGTTGCGTACTTCAGTGAGAAGCTTAATGGGGCGGCATTGAACTACTCGACCTATGACAAGGAGTTATATGCATTGGTTCGAGCACTACGTGTATGGCAGCATTACTTAAAGCCTAAAGAGTTCGTGGTTCATACGGATCATGAGTCTCTTAAGTATTTAAGGGCGCAACATAGTCTCAACAAGAGGCATGCACATTGGGTTGCCTTCATTGAGTCTTTTCCATTCGTCATTAAGTATAAAAGTGGTAAGAGTAATATAGTGGCCGATGCACTATCACGCAGGTATTCTTTACTAACTATTCTTGATGCCAAGTTGCTTTGGATTTGAATTGCTCAAGGAATTGTATGCAAACGATGTAGATTTTGGTGAAATTTTCAAGAGCTGCTCACAAGCTGCTCAAGGAAATTTTTCAGTTTTTGATAGTTATTTATTTTACCTCAATTGATTTTCCATACCTAATTGTTCCATTCGACTTTTATTGGTAAAAGAAGCACAAGGGGGTGGTTTAATGGGACATTTTGGAGTTGCTAAAATTTTGATGGAAAATGAAAAATTAGCAACACCCTTCATGTGTCAATTGAAGTTTAAAACGTTCAATTCTAGTTTAGTCCATTAGTGGTTGAGTCGTTTGTCTTGATATTGTTTAAACAAGGGTTTTAATGTTAATTGCCTTGCTAATTTGGTTGTTTATTTGCTTTAATTAATTCGGCCAGATTGTGTCTCAAGATGGGCCAACTTTTTGTTATTAATTTTAGGAAAAATAAGTGATTCCAAATCACATTAGGATTTCTAGACAATTCTAAAGCAATTAGGTTTTGAGTCTATGTAAGACTATAAATAGCCAAACACTACTATCACTCATTAAGTTTTGAAAGATATCAGAATTTTGTGTGTCAAACACCTTTTCTCTTGTCCAAGAGAGTTTCTTTTGAATACTTGAGAATTACTTGAGAGTATTCATCGAACTTATCAATCAAGTATACACCTTGGTTGTGGCGTTCATCTACCTTTAACCTTGGTTCACTAGATCATTCGATTGTGGGTTGAGATTCAATTCAAGGTTCGCAACTAGGGTTTAGAAGGGTCAAGTGTTATTCCGCAATTCAACTTGATTTTCTTCGTCTAGATCCGGGACTACGTGGGATACGAGTTCATACCTTCGGGCGGGTTCGTATTATTTTGGTAATTAGAGCTAGTTGACGAATTCAAGTATATCTTGTTCGTGTCAAAGTAAGTTTTCCTTTGTTTCAAATCTGGTCGTTGTTCTTGGTAGTAAAACACTAGGGTTTCTCGTTGGTTTCTTTGTTGATCGTGTCTTTTCGTTGTTGTCAGCTTGTGATTTTTTAATTACATCATGTTTTTCTGATCTTGTTGGAGTCTTGTTTCTTGAGTCTTGAAGTTGTTTAAAGTAAAAAAAAAAATCGGACTATTCACGGTACTGTAGCACCTGTTCACCGTTACTATTCATCCGAAAATTTTTTTGGTTAGTAGTTGTCTTGTTGAATCCGTGACTGGTTTCTTGAAGTTAATTCGTGGCTGCCTTTGCATTTTAATGTCAAATCGTGGCTGATCAATCTTGTTCTTGAAAGTGCTAGAAGTTCTTGAAATTTCTTGATAAGAATCTTGAATTTCTGGAATATCTTGGAGTACTTTCTTGACAAATCTTGAAGTTCCTGGGTAAAATATTAGGGTTTCCTAGAATTCTTGAACAAAAGTTTCCAAATCTTGAAAATTCTTGCAAAAACCCTAGTTCCTATTTCTTGAACAAAGTAGCAGTTGATTCTTGTTTCTTATTGCGGCTTGAATTCTTGTCCTTGAGTTTTTGATCCGAAATTGAAAAGAAAAGAAAAGAAAGAGTTGTTGTTAAAAAAAAAAAGAAACAAGAAAAGAAACAAGAAGTCGGATCACTCTTGGATTGAAACAAGAAGGCAAAACTGATTTGGAAACTAAGTTGACTTGGGATTGCTAACAAACCCTAGTCATCGCATAACTAATGCAATTCAGATTTTGCTAGCTACTTATACACGACTCCAAAATAAATCCAAGAATCAATTGGATTCCAACTTCCAAAAACTCCAGCCAAGGTACAATCGGGTAGAGCAATTCTAGACTTCCAAATTTCTGCTATTTTGTTTCTTACTTAGTTGAGTTTTGTAATCTGTCCAGCCATTAAATTCGTATCTTTTGAGACTTTTTCAACCTATAAATCGTGTCTAAGATGTCCTAAAAGGAGTCCACATCAGTCTTGGGTTCCAACTAGTTTTAATTTCCTAATTTGAGTCACTAGTCAAAGTCCAAAGTTTCCAAAATTTGAGTCACCTTATGCGGACAGAATCTGGTAATTTCCAGCATACTTAGTCGTTATTTTGAGTCAATAATTCAGCGAATTTCACTCCAAATTTCATCTTTAAATCGCCACCATCTTGTGTGAAAACTTGGTGAAAGTTTGACTGAATCTCATTGAGAAAATTCTGATTTCTTCAAGACAGGCAATCAAGTGACTTGAGAAGTGATTGGTGAGATCCTTAGAGTGTTTAAAAACACTTGAGTGATACACAAAGGTGAGTGAAACACGTGAGGGAGTGAGTGAGGTGTTTTCCGTTCACTTGTTTGTTGTTTTGCAGGTTTAAACATGGCAAATGAAAATGAGCTTACCATTGCCCAACTTGCACTAAAAATGGATGCTATGTGGGCAGAAGTACAAAGGAGGTTCGACCTCAAGTTCGAATCCATACATGAGCGAATTGATCACTCGGATTCATCAAAGAGCTCCTCTAAGAAAACTAGAGTAAAAACTCCTTTGCATGAGTTCAATGACTCCAACTCGAAAAGGGAGTTCGAAGAAGAGGAATACTAGGGAATGCCACCCTTGATTGAGGAAAATAAGGAGGAGAAGATCAAGGAATTTCTGCCCTTAACAAAGTTGGTTTGATAGCTCGGCGTGCCTTGACTACACAAATGAGTGTAGATGAGGTTCAACATGAAAACATCTTCTACACCCGTTGCCATATTAAGGACAAAGTTTGTAGCATGGTGATTGATCCAGGGAGTTGCACCAACGTTGCAAGTGCTATTATGGTGGAGAAGCTGAAGTTGCCAACAACCAACCATCCTCATCCTTACAAAATGCAATGGTTCAACCATAATGGAGAGGTACGTGTACTTAAACAAGTACTAGTTTCTTTCCGCATTGGACGTTATGAGGATGAAGTTTTATGTGATGTTTTGCCTATGCAAGACACTCATATCATTGTAGGACGTCCTTGGCAATTTGATAGGAAAGTTAGTTGGGATGGTTTCACCAACAAATATTCATTCTCTCATTGTAATAAAAAGATTGTACTTGTACCTCTTACACCCCAACAAGTGCAAGAGGATCAAACTAGCCTTCAAAGGGAGTTTGAGTTAGAACTTGAGAGCAAGAAAAAGTGAGAGAGTGAGGCAACTTGTAAAACTCGAGAATTGGAAAAGAAAAGAAAAACTCGAGAGGAAAGGGAAAATAAGCAAAGCTGAGGCAAAAATGACAGGAAAAAGGCTGAAAATAGCTCTGCTCTTGTGGAAAGAAAAGAGAGAAAACAATTGATGTTTGCAAAAGGCAAAGTTGTGAAGAAAGCCTTATTTCTACTAATCATCCTTACTTTATTTTGCCTAGTGTGTTTGTTAAATTTCCACAGGTTTATGAGGCCAATAAAATACTGCATTATGAGACAATTCTTAAGCTATGTGTCTTCCGTAACATTGGTAAAGTTATAGATAATTTAATTGTCATGAATGAGGTAAATTGCTTTCCTAAGTCTCTTTGTTATCATGGTACAATTAATGAGCATGAACTGTCCATGAAGATATGTGTTCTTTCTAGTGTGGTTATACACCTTATCTTGAAGAATTGGATGCTACTTTCTTGAGCATAGCTGAGTTTCTTGAATTGTTCATGCATGCTAGACCTTTAGAGTTAATTGGCATTATTTTTAAGATTGTTTATGCTTGTCATGTCTTATATCATATTGGATTCATGGATTTTGATAAAACTGTACATTTACTCTATGACCATTATTCTAGAGTTAATTTGAGTACTTTAATGAATTGCAATTGTGTTAGTCTAGTTTTGGGTCATTCTATGTTGTTTCTTTCATTTGAATCACGTAAATCATTATGTGTGTGTTAGTATTTGCATTTGTGGTATGTTTAAAGTTCTTGAATTAATAGGTATTGTGTTTCAAGAAGTTGATTTGCGTATGAGTCATTGTCCTAGTTTCATTATAGTTCATGCGTTTAGTGTGCATTTAAAGTCCTTGTCATGGGAGTTTGCATCTATTTCACTAAGTGATTCTAATGTGTTTTTAGGACATGTTATAGGTCTTAGCATGACACATGGAATTCACATATTTCCATCTTGCTATCAACTTGGTGAATGTGTTGATTATATTTACTTCGTTGATACTCATTCTTCATTCTTTGTATTTGATCAAGAATTCAATGACTTGAGCTATTGGTGTAATAATTGTGAGTTGAAGCGTGCACATTGGTTCGTGTTCCATTTGCATAAAAGGCATGCTTCTTAGCTTGCATTCGTCCAAATATTCCTTGATATTCTCCATCGCAAACATCGTTCTATTTGGGGACAAATCGCCTTTCAAGAGGAGGGGAATGATGCAAAATGGAAAATTAGCAACACCCTTCATGTGTCAATCGGTGTTTAAAACGTTCAATTCTGGTTTAGTCCATTAGTGGTTGAGTCGTTTGTCTTGATATTGTTTAAGCAAGGGTTTTAATGTTAATTACCTTTCTAATTTAGTTGTTTATTTGCTTTAATTAATCCAGCCAGATTGTGTCTCAAGATGGGCCGACTTTTTGTTATTAATTTTAAGAAAAATAAGTGATTCCAAATCACATTAGGATTTCTAGACAATTCCAAAGGACATTAGGTTTTGAGTCTATGTAAGGCTATAAATAGCCAATCACTACTATCACTCATTAAGTTTTCAAAGATATCAGAATTTTGTGTGTTAAACACCTTTTCTCTTGTCCAAGAGAGTTTCGTTTGAATACTAGAGAATTACTTGAGAGTTTTCAACGAACTTATCAATCAAGTATACACCTTGGTTGTGGCGTTCATCTACCTTTAACCTTGGTTCACTAGATCATTCGATTGTGGGTTGAGACTCAACTCAAGGTTTGCAATCTAGGGTTTAGAAGGGTCAAGTGTTATTCCGCAATTCAACTTGATTTTCTTCGTCAAGATCCGGGACTACGTGGGATACGAATTCATACTTTTGGGCGGGTTCGTATCAAACTTTATCTATCTTGCAGGAGCATTTCCATTAGCCACGAATGCGGCGTGATGTCGAGAGGGTTGTGAGTCGATGCATTGTATGCAAGAAGGCAAAGTCTAAGGTACAATCTCATGGTTTATATTTGCCCTTATCTATTCCTAATGCACCTTGGGTAGATCTTTCGATGGATTTCATTCTTGACTTACCTAGGTCTAAGAAAGGGCATGATTCTATTTATGTGGTTGTTAATAGGTTTTCTAAAATGGCACACTTTATTGCTTGCTATAAGAGTGATGGTGCATCTCATGTAGCAGACTTGCTTTCCAAAGAAATTGTTAGGTTGCATGGCATTCCTAGAACAATAGTGTTGAATAGAGATTTCAAATTTCTCTCTTATTTTTGAAAAACTTTGTGGTCTAAATTGGGTACCAAATTATTGTTCTTGACCACTAGTCATCCACAAACCGATGGACAAATCGAGGTTGTCAATCGCACACTCTCTACTTTTTTGTGTACTATCATCAAGTTTAATTTGAAGAATTGGGAAGTGTGTCTACCTCATGTAGAGTTGTATATAATAGGGCTGTGCATTCCACTACTCAATATTTTCCATTTGAGATTGTTTATGAATTTAAACCCTTTGACACCTTTGGATTTGATTCCGTTACCTGGCTGATTTTGTGCGGAGGTTGTATGAGAAAGCTCGTTTGAACATAGAAAAGTGAATTGCACAAATTGTTCAACAAGCAAACAAGGGACGTCGCAGACTCGTGTTTGAACTAGGCGATTGGATGTGGTTACACTTGTGTAAAGAACGATTCCCTGCCCAACGCCATAATAAGCTATCACCCCATGGTAATGGGCTATTTCAAGTCCTAGAACGCATTAATGACAACGCCTATAAACTTGACCTACCAGGTGAGTATGGTGTCAGCGCTACGTGTAACGTTTCTAACTTGAGTCCATTTGCTGTAGGTGACGCGCTAGATTTGAGGGCAAATCCTTCTCAAGAGGAGGGGAATGATGTGGTCATCTAAGCTACTTTCGAGGGCGTGGTGATACCATCAGGACCAATCACGCGAGCTCGTGCCAAAAGGATGAAAGAGCAATTGAATGTCTTGGTACACGAAATACAAGAGGCTAAAGAAGGTAGTTCGATGTTTGAAGGTAGTCGAAGATCAAGACCCGTGAACGAAGCATTTCAAGTTACAAGTTTGATTCAAGTTGCACGTGTTCAAGTCCTCAAGAAGCTAGCAAGTTTTGTCGTTGAATTAAGTAGAATAAGCAAGTGACCTAAGCGATGTAGTCCTTGCCATTTTTGTCGTTATTTTAGTCATATTTTAGTTAAATAATTTCAGTCATAAAGAAACCAAGTGGACTAAATTTAATAGGTTTCGTTAGGTTAGACTTATTAGGGTTTTGAGTTGTGTAAAGTTATAAATAGTTTCATACCAACAACAATAACAGATTTTTTTTGCTTCTTGACAATTAAGAGTGATTCTCTTGACTTCTTGTGAGCACCCTTGAACATCTTAGAAACTTCCTAAGAGTTCACCTTGGCTTATCAAACAAGAATCACACTTGTTTGTGGCGTAGTTCTACGAAATTCCTAGGTTCTCTAATTCGTTTAAGTCACGAGTTGAGATCGTATCAAAATTGTTCGCAACTTAGAGGGTTAGATTGGGTCTAAAGGGATTCCGCAAATCGAAACCTGAAAAATTTCCATCAAGATCGTGGGGTTGTGGGGAACGAATTTCACTGCCGTGGAGGAATTCGCATCAGCCTTTTCTCAGGAAAGCGTTCTTTGCGCATGTGTAGCCATACCCAATCTCCAGGTTCAAATATCATTTGTCTACGACCATTGTTTGCATGCTTGGCAAACTGCTCAGTGCGTTTCTCAATGTTCATCCGAATCTTCTCATGAAGGTTTCTTACAATCTCAACTTTTTTCATACCATCAACACTAGTATGCTCACTCAAAGCTAAAGGTATAAGATCCAAGAGTGTTAATGCGTTGAAACCGTAAACAACCTCAAAAGGAGAAAATTGAGTAGTAGAATGGTTAGAACGGTTATAAGCAAATTCAATGTGAGGCAAACATTCCTCCCAAGTTCTCAAATTGCGTTTAATTAAAGCACGTAACATGGTAGACACTGTACTATTAACCACCTCAGTTTGGCTATCGGTTTGAAGGTGACTAGTAGTTGAAAACAACAACTTAGTACCTAATTTAGACCAAAGTGTTTTCCAAAAATAACTCAAGAATTTAACATCACGATCAGAGACAATAGTACGGGGAATACCATGTAAACGTATTACTTCTCTAAAGAACAGGTATGATGCATTATCAGTTTTATGATAGGCAATAAAGTGCGCCATTTTAGAGAACCTATCTACCACAACAAAGATAGAATCATGGCCTTTTTTTGTCCTAGGCAAGCCAAGAATGAAATTCACAGAGATATCAACCCACGGCTCACTAGGTATAGGCAAAGGAATATAGAGGCCATGTGGGTTTACCTTGGATTTTGCACGATGGCATTGTACACACCTTGCAACCTCACGTTTGACATCCCTTTTCATGCCCAGCCAAAAGAAGTGTTCTTGCAAGATTGAAAGAGTTTTAGCTACCCCGAAGTGTCCCATTAGACCTTTACTATAAAAGACTCTTTAACTAGCAACTGTTGAATAGAACATTTAGGAATGCATAGCTGACCTAAATAGTAAAGGAAACCATCGGCTATATAGAATTTTTCTTAACTAGACCGCTTACAAGCTTCAAAAACAAGCTTAAAGTCATCATCAACAGCATATAAGTCCTTGATAAGCTCAAAACCGAGTAACTTAGCATCTAGAGTAGCAAGAAGGGTGTACCTTCGTGACAGTGCATCGGCTACTACATTAGACTTACCAGACTTGTAATTTATAACATATGGAAAAGTCTCAATGAATGATATCCACCTTACAAGTCTCTTACTCAGTTTGTTTTGAGACTTGAGAAACTTCAAAGATTCATGATCGGTATGGATAACAAATTCCTTAGGAAGAAGGTAGTGTTGCCACACTTGTAATGCTTGAATCGAGGCATATAGCTCTTTATCATAGGTGCTATAATTCAAAATTTGCCCAGTTCAACTTCTCACTGAAATAAGCGACTGTGTGAGAATTCAAATTTTATTTACTTTTAATTCTATTTTACTGGCTTATTTATTTATTTATTCATCCGTTTTCTGCGAATAATTTATTTCAACCATTTTAAATCCATTTACATGGAACAACGTCTCACTCATATTTTTAAAACGTCCCGTTAGCAAAATTAATTTTCTGCGACTCGTTTAGTAAGGAATAGCGAGTACACGTTTTTTGAGACAATAGTATTCGATTCGAGAGTGCAACAGTCTTGGAGAATTAAGAATAATCAATAGTAGACTAAAAAAAGTTAATTGAGGGATTAGATGTGAGTGAGTTAAAATTTAAGCTTTTACCGCGCGCGCGTTGATAGTTTCTGAAAAGTCGCGCCGATACAACTAATTGGAGATTCGAGGATTTAATACTAGACTAGTAAGTATGAGTAATTACAGTGTTAGACAAATAACCCTGGAAGATTAGTGTACAAGTGTAACAAACAAGAGAGAAAGTGGTAGTACAAAACCCTAATGAGGCACTAGTGAGAGTTGACTTTTTGGCAAAACTTAACAACCACTTTTCATCCAAGCTTCCCTCACAAGTTTCACCACACCAAACCCTCATCTCTCTCACCTCATTTTCGGCCAGCCTAAGGAGGAAGAAGGGAAGAAAGAAAAACTTCATCTTCTAGCTTCCATTTCACCCACAAATCCTCCACCAAATCACTCACAACATGGAGTACCACTCTAGCTAGGAGCAAGGAGCAATCTTGTGGATTTTTTTTGGAGAATTTTTGGTGGAAAATCTGATCTTAATCTAGGGTTTTTTCTTGGGTTTGGAAGGTATAAACATCTCTCACCAAAACTGTTGCTTTCTTGTTTCATTTCTTGGCTTTGAACCTTGTAGCTTCCTTCTGGTTGTTGTTGGTTGGATTTGGTTGGTTTAAGTGGGCTCTATGAACTCCCACCTTGGTTAAATGAGGGCTGCCATGATGTTTATGTGTTTGTTAGTGTGTTTGTGATGAGTTTTAATGGAAGAAACTAGAAGAGGAAAAAGAAAGAGAGAAACCGTGAGGAAGAGAGCTAGCCGAAAATTCTGTCCATGTTGTCCTGTCTTTATTTCGAAATTTTGATGCTTGATTGGCTGTAACATTGGCGGATATATGTTGTATATTGTGTGTACAAAGTGCCTTTCAAAAATCGTTTCATTTGGTTGCATAAAACTTGAGCTTTGGTAAGATTCAAATCTAGAAATCGTATAGCAGGGGTACTCGGACAGTGCTCCTTTATCCGAACATAACTTTTTGTACAAAAGTGAAAATTGAGTGCGGTTAGCGGCATTCAAAACTAGACATTCATAGATTTCGAACAGTATAAAAATCTCGTGCTGGTTCGTTTTGAGTGAACCGCAGTGAGTCGGCAAAATTAGCTGTTCTGTTTTGACTGTTCATACGCATGAAATTGGAAGCTGCATTTTGTGGCTTGATTTTGTCCCACTTGTGAAAAGATTTTCAAAATGATGTCTTCTGATGAATTGTGGAATTTGGAACCTGGTTTCCAACACCACCAACCATTTTCAATTTGAGTTTGTATAGAGTTAGATATGGCTTGATTTCGAAAATGCGACAAAGCTGGAAACTGGAAGCGTTTTCTTTCTTGCTGGCCGAATGGTCAAACCTATTTTGGGAGATTATATTTCAAAAATTTTAGTGTCATTTAACCATTAATTACTTATTAAATATTTCTGGAACCTTGGTTGCCAAAAATGGAGTGAATTGAGGTTGATTTCATTAGACAAAAAACCTTTGGTAAGAAATAAAGAGTGGGTTGGCAGATTTGCTTTGAAAATTTCACGAATTTTAGTCGTTTTGTTAACTGCCTTCCCGTGTAATTTTTTGTCGAAATTTCGGTTGAGAAGTAGTCCACATATGAAATTTTAAGTGGACCAAATTTGGTGTAATTTCAATATCATTTCGATATCCAAATAATGCCCCAAAGATTGCTCTTCAAACCTGGAAATTCACTGATCAGTTTGCAAGATTCAGCTGACTTTAAATTGTTATATCTTGATGCTTAACTCCGAATTTGGTTCCATTTGTCATGTTTGAAACCTTGTTTGGAACTCTTATTGTGTTACGAATTGTAAGGGCTGATTCACTTTCTGTGAATTTGGCGAATTTCCAAAGATTACAAGAAAACCAAGACTGGTTCAAACCTGTCTTTTTGGAACTGGAACTTTGACCTGAAAAATGAATGCATTCTGTTTGGAACCTTGAAAAATGTCTTCTAGGAACTTTTAGTACTGTGGATCTAGTTTCCAACGGTAAAAAGTTTTCCATTTTTGGACGTACTGAACTCTAGATCTGATTTTACCAAGTTTGTCGTGCAAAGCTGAAAATTCTTGATTTCTTAGGAAATGAGTTTTAAGAACTTTTCATTTCCTTTTGCTATTGATAGTTCGTTTTGAATCCGATTTCATGGAGGATACAAGTTTTTCCTTGTGACTTTAAATCCTCACTTTTAAATCTTGAATTTCAATAGAGTGAAACTCTTTTGAGACATTGTTCTAAGTTTAAGCAAATACATTTCCTTCCTGATATGTTAAGTGATTGTGAGTATATGTGAGTGATAATTGCTCACTATTTCTTCAGGCGCTCAAGAGGATTGAAGGAAACCTCGGAGCGGAACACTAAAGGACTTATTTGCTTACTTATTTTGAATTGGTGAGTGTTCCCTGCATGTGTGTGACTTGAATAGTTTTGCTACATGTTTACTATATATTTCTTGTGTGTTTAAGTGTTAAGTGTTCCCTATAATTGCTCCTACGTAATTTTCCAACGTTTTAAGGCGAGTGTGTACTTTATCTCACCCGACCTACTAAAATAACAAATTTCTACCGTGTAACTGTAAATTTCTACCATTTACCGGTATATTTGATTATTTGCGCATGTTGAAAGCTAGCTGAACTGGGCCTTGCCCTGGGTTGCTAACCTGCTCGAGCCAGGACTGGACTCGGCCGGGCAAGTTGGAACCCTACGCCACCGTTTAGGTATACTCGAGTATAACCACTGGAGGAATAAAGCGATGGCCAGACAAACCGGGGGAATTATTGGGGTTATAAGGTGCAGCTGACCGAAACAGTTCCATGTGAACACCGTATTATTTGAATGTGTGTTTATTTCTGTAAAATGATAAATGTCTCATCTTAATGTGCCAATGTGAAATCTTGAACCATATGTGCATTATGCTTAACCTACTTGATTTATTAGAACTGCTCGTATGTTTTGGAACTTCACTGGGTTGTTTAGCTCATTCTGCTCCTTTGTTTTCCTTAACAGGGTTCAAGATCGAGAGTGCCACGAATAGTACTAAATTGTTTTCTTTTGGAAATTTCAAGTTGTATTATAACAAATGACTGTAGTACATATTCTTTTGGGTTGTATTTAAACTTTAAGGTTAACTAATTTTAAGTATGAGATGTTTTGGAGAACTTTAAATGTATATTGAGAATATTTGAAATATTTCTAGTTTTTGAATTATCGATTGCAGTGAGCCCCGGCGAGAGCTGGGCAGGCATTCCACGGATACCCTTGGGTTTGCCCTAGGGAGAAATGGGGGCGTCACAGCTGGTATCAGAGTCACTTCGCGTGGTCTCTGCGCGGGGTGAGTTTGAGCCAAGTGGTGTTATAGTCCCTATTATGTGAATAAGTAAAGACTTAAGTACTCTTCTAGAGCGTAAGCTGTGAATCATGAATGTGATAGGTATAAACTCTTTATCTTGATACTTGAGGAAAATTAGATATGTATGTTGGGTAGGAATCTCAAATGTGGTGATTTACTCTTGGGACCGGCCGGCCCGAGTTGTGAATTATCTTATTTCAGATTCTTGTACCCGAGTACTTAAGAGTTGAGGGAAATGCTAAGGATTTGAGATCTCCATTTGCGGGGAATAAGAACGAGCTAATGTTTTACGAGAGCAAGCGCAAGAGGTCAACGGACGTCTAGTTCGAGTAGTAAGAGAAATGAGAGATCGGACGGAGAATATATTTAACCGAGTGTGGGACAATATCGGCCAGAGAGAAGTGGAATGTAGTTGAGCTTGAGAGAGAGGTGGAGAAGATCGTGGCCCAGAGGATTCTAGTGTGGGAATGAAGTTGACTATCTTAGGGAACGGGAATCATCTAATTCCAATTAATCTAGTGAAGCACTAGTTTTGATCTTTTGTAATGGAACGATGGGAGTAGAACTTAGGAGTTTGTACCTTGGAGATGCATGTACTTTTGTTAATCACCTGTTTACTTTTGTTTACTGACCTTGACTTTGTATGTACTTTACTTGACTGTAACTTGTGTTATGATCTAATGAGCTCTAGTTTGTATTTGACTTGTACGGTGATAGTGTTATTTGTGCAAGTGATTTCATTTCTTTAGAATTGTTATCGGTATGTGTGTGTAGTTCAGTTATGGTTTAATGTGGGGTTTATGCATGTGCATGTAGATTAGTTGTGAACATGAAAATTAGAGGACAACGTCAAGGATGTCAACCCAGACAACCCCGAAATCAAAGGGTAGATAATGATTCTGCTACTGATCAAAACGCCGAACCAAGGGTTGGGGGAGGAGATGATCAAATGGGATTAGTTTTAACTCGCATGACGGATGTACTAGAGCTCTTTGTAGCTCAACAGGGCCAGGGGGTTGGACAAGAAAACAAACGTGGAAACCAAGAGATAGGGGAGGTCGAGATTTGGAACGGTTTCAGAAATTCTTCCCACCCAAATTTTCTGGAGGACCTGACCCAGAAGTGGCTGAAAATTGGTTAGAAAATATAAGAAATATATTTGATGCCTTGAACTACACAGAAGAAAGATAAGTCACTTTTGCTGTATTTGAACTTGAAGGAGCAGCTCGAGTCTGGTTGAATGTTATAAGAAGCAAGTGGGAAAGAGATCAAAATCTAAGAATTTGGATAAACTTGGTACGAGAGTTTAATGAGAAATTTCTTCCTCCACTAGTTCAAGAAAAGAGAGAAGATGATTTTGTAAAGTTTCGTCAAGGAACTTTGAGTGTGGCTGAGTATGAAACACAATTCACGAAATTATCTAAATATGCTCCGGAATTGGTGGCTACGGAGCAGAAGAGCATAAGACGGTTTACCCAAGGATTAAATTTAGAAATCGAAGTTGCCCTTGTTGCAGCACAGATTGAAACATTTAGTGACGTTCTTGAGAAAGCACACAAAGGGTGGAGAGGACAAAATCCCAACTGAGAACCTTTCAAGCGAGAAAAAGAGATGTATCCGATAGTAGTCACAACCTTGAAGTACAAAGAGAAATTGGACCGCCACCTAAAGTTAGAAAATGAGTGGATGGAGTAAGACTACCACTTCCTTCACCACCCATAATAAAGAAACTAGAAGGAACTATGTCACGAGGAGTTCCAGTAGGACAGCTACAATTAAGGGAAACTTCGCAGGCAAGTCAAGTCACAACTCCTTGTCTGACCTGTGGATATTGTGGAAGGACGAATCATACCAAAGAAAACTGTTGGGTGAGGGGTGAAAGTGTATGGGTTGTGGGAGCACCAATCATAAAGTTCGCGACTGCCCAAAGAGGTATCCACGAGAAACTACTATTCAACAAGGAAATAAAACTATCTCTCGACAAGTCAATGAAGGAGGAAACCGACCAATGGCACCTATAAGAACATATGCAATGATCACACAACAAGGTCCAGGGTTACCTGAGGTTATGGAAGGTATGAATTTCGAGTACAAAATTCTTTTAAGGGGGAGAGGATGCGAGGACCCGAATTTTACTTATTTTTAATTCTATTTTACTAGATTATTTATTCATTTATTCACCCGTTTTTTTCCGAATAATTTATTTCCATAATTTTAAATCCATTTACATGGAACAGGGTCTCACTTATATTTTTAAAACGTCCCGTTAGCAAAATTAATTTTTTGCGACTTGTTTAGTAAGAAATAGCGAGTACACGTTTTTGGAGACAATATTCGATTCGAGAGTGTAATAGTTTTGGAGAATTAAGAATGATCAATAGTAGACTAAGAAAAGTTAATTGAGGGATTAGATGTGAGTGAGTTAAAATTTAAACTTTTACCGCGTGCACGTCAATAGTTTTCTCGAAAATCGCGCCGGTACGACTAATTGGAGATTCGAGGATATAATACTAGAATAGTAAGTATGAGTAATTACACTGTTAGAGAAATAACCCTGGAAGATTAGTGTACAAGTGTAACAAACAAGAGAGAAAGTGGTAGTACAAAACCCTAATGAGGCACTAGTGAGAGTTGACTTTTTGGCAAAACTTAACAACCACTTTTCATCCAAGCTTCCCTCACAAGTTTCACCACACAAAACCCTCATCTCTCTCTCCTCATTTTCGGCCAGCCTAAGGAGGAAGAAGGGAAGAAAGAAAAACTTCATCTTCTATCTTCCATTTCACCCACAAATCCTCCACCAAATCACTCACAACTTGGAGTACCACTCTAGTTAGGAGTAAGGAGCAATCTTGTGAATTTTTTTTGGAGAATTTTTGGTGGAAAATTTGATCTTAATCTAGGGTTTCTTCTTGGGTTTGGAAGGTATAAACTTCTTTCACCAAAACTCTTGCTTTCTTGTTTCATTTCTTGGTTTTGAAGCTTGTAGCTTCCTTCTTGTTGTTGTTGGTTGGTTGAAGTGGGCTCTATGAACTCCCACCTTGATTAAATGAGGGCTGCCATGATGTTTATGTGTGTGTTAGTGTGTTTGTGATGAGTTTTAAAGGAAAAAACTAGAAGAGGAAAAAGAAAGAGAGAAATCGTGAGGAAGAGAGCTAGCCGAAAATTCGCTCCACGTTGTCCAGTCTTTATTTCGAAATTTTGATGCTTCATTGACTGTAAAATTGGCGGATATATGTTGTATATTGTGTGTACAAAGTGCCTTTCAAAAATCGTTTCATTTGGTTGCATAAACCTTGAGTTTTGGTAAGATTCAAATCTGAAAATCGTATAGCAGGGGTACTCGGACAGTGCTCCTTTATCCGAACATAACTTTTTGTACAAAAGCGAAAAATTGAGTGCGGTTAGTGGCATTCAAAACTAGACATTCATAGCTTTCCAACGGTATAAAATTCTTATGCTGGTTAGTTTTGAGTGAACCGCAGTGAGTCGGAAAAATTAGCTGTTCTGTTTTGACTGTTCATACGCATGAAACTGGAAGCTGCGTTTTGTGGCTTGATTTTGTCCCGCTTGTGAAACGATTTTCATAATGATGTCTTCTGATGAATTGTGGAATTTGGAACGTAGTTTCCAACACCACCAACCATTTTCAATTTGAGTTTGTATAGAGTTAGATATGGCTTGATTTCAAAAACGCGACAAAGCTGGAAACTGGAAGCTTTTTCCTTTCTTGCTGGCCGAATGGTCAAACCTGTTTTGGGAGATTATATTTCAAAACTTTTAGTGTCATTTAACTATCAATTGCTTATTAAATGTTTCTGGAACCTTGGTTGCCAAAAATAGAGTGAATTGAGGTTGATTTAATTGGACAAAAACGTTTGGAAAGAAAGAAAGAATGGGTTGGCAGATTTGCTTTGAAAATTTCACAAAGTTTAGTCATTTTGTTAACTGCCTTCCCGTTCAATTTTTTGTCTAATTTTCGGTAGAGAAGTAGTCCACATATGGAATTTTAGGTGTACCAAATTTGGTGTAATTTCAATATCATTTCGATATCCAAATAATGCCCCAAAGATTGCTCTTCAAACCTGAAAATTCACTGATCAGTTTGCAAGATTCAGCTGATTTTAAACTTTTATATCTTGATGCTCAAAACTCTGAATTTGGTTCCATTTGTCGTGTTTGAAACTTTTTTTGGAACTCTTATTGTGTTACAAATTGCAAGAACTGATTCACTTTCTGTGAATTTTTCCGAATTTCCAAAGATTACAAGAAAACCAAGACTGGTTCAAACCTGTCTTCTTGGAACTGGAACTTTGAGTTGAAAAATGAATGTTTTCTGTTTGGAACCTTGGAAAAGTATCTTCTAGGAACCTTTCGTACTGTGGATCTATTTTCCAACGGTATAAAATTTTCCATTTTTGGACGTACTGAACTCAAGATCTGATTTTACCAAGTTTGTTGCACAAACCTGAAAATTCTTGATTTCTTAGGAAATGAGTTTTAAGAACTTTTCATTTTCTTTTGATATTGATAGTTCGCTTTGAATCCAATTTCATGGAGGATACGAGTTTTCCCTTGTGACTTTAAATCCTCACTTTTAAATCTTGAATTTCAATAGAGTGAAACTCTTTTGAGGTGTTGTTCTAAGTTTAAGCAAATACATTTCCTTCCTGGTATGTTAAGTTATTGTGAGTATATGTGAGTGATAATTGCTCACTATTTTTTTAGGCGCTCAAGAGGATTGAAAGAAACCTCAGAGCGGAACACTAAAGGACTTATTTACTCACTTATTTTGAATTAGTGAGTGTTCCCTGCATGTGTGTGACTTGAATAGTTTTGCTACATGTTTACCGTATATTTCTTGTGTGTCTAAGTGTTAAGTGTTCCCTATAATTGCTCCTTGGTAATTTTGCACCGTTTTAAGGCGAGTGTGTACTTTATCTCACTCGACCTACTAAAATAACAAATTTCTACGGTTTACTGGTATATTTGATTATTTGCGCATGTTGTAATCTCTTAATTGAACTGAACCCTGCTCTTGGTTGCAAACCTGCTCGAGCCAGGACTGAACTCATTCGGGTAGGTTGGAACCCTGCGCCACCGTTTAGGTATACTTGAGTATTACCATTGGAGGAATAAGACGATGGCCAGACAAAACCGGGGGAATTATTGGGGTTATAAGGTGCAGCTGACCGAAACAGTTGCACGTGAACACCGTATCCTTTTAATGTATGTTTATTTCTGTAAAATGATAAATGTCTCATCTTAATGTGCCAATGTGAAATCTTGAATCATATGTGCATCATGCTTAACTTATTTGATTTATTAGAACTGCTCGTGTGTTTTGGAACCTCACTGGATTGTTTAGCTCATTCCACTCCTTTGTTTTCCTCAACAGAGTTCAAGACCGAGAGTGTCCACGAATAGTACTAAATTGTTTTCTTTTGCAGATTTCAAATTGTATTATAACAAATGACTGTAGTACATATTCTTTTGGATTGTATTTTAAATATGAAGGTTAACTAATTTTAAGTATGAGATGTTTTGGAGAACTTTAAATGTATATTGAGAATATTTGAAGTATTTCTAGTTTTTGAATTATCGATTGTAGTGAGCCCCGGCGAGAGTTGGGCAGGTGTTCCACGGATACCCTTGGGTTCGCCCTAGGAAGAAGTGGGGGCGTCACAGGTGGTATCAGAGCCACTTCGCGTGGTCTCTGTGCGCGGTGAGTTTGGGCCAAGTGATGTTGTGGTCCCTATTATGTGAATGAGTAAAAACATAAGTACTCTTCTAGAGCGTAAGTTGTGAATCATTAATGTGATAGGTATAAACCCTTTATCTTGATACTTGGGGAAAATTAGATATGTATGTTGGGTAGGAATCTCAAATGTGGTGATTTACTCTTGGGACCGGTCAGCTGGAGTTGTGAATTATCTTATTTCGGATTTCTGTATTCGAGTACTTAAGAGTTGAGGGCAATGCTAAGAACTTGAGATCTCCATTTGCGGGGAATAAGAACGGACTACTGTTTTACGAGAGCAGGCACAAGAGGACAACGGACGTCTAGTTCGAGTAGTAAGAGAAATGAGAGATCGGACGGAGAATATCTTAACCGAGTGTGGGACAATATCGGCCAGAGAGAAGTGGAATGTAGTGGAGCTTGAGAGAGAGGTGGAGAAGATCGTGGCCCGGAGGATCCTAGTGTGGGAATGAAGTTGACTATCTTAGAGAACGGGAATCATTTAGTTCCAATTAATCTAGTGAAGCACTAGTTTTGATCTTTTGTAATGGGACGATGGGAGTAGAACTTAGGAGTTTGTACTTTGGAGATGCATGTACTTTTGTTAATCACCTGTTTACTGACCTTGACTTGGTATGTACTTTACTTGATTGTAACTTGTGTTATGATCTAATGAACTCTAATTTGTGTTTGACTTGTACGGTGATAGTGTTATTTATGCAAGTGATTTCATTTCTTTAGAATTGTTACCGGTATGTGTGTGTAGTTCAGTTATGGTTTAGTGTGGGGTTTATGTATGTGCAAATAGATTAACTGTGAACATGAAAATTAGAGGATAACGTCAGGGACGTCAACCTAGACAACCCCGAAATCAAAGTGTAGATAATGATTATGCTACTGATCAAAACGCCGAGCCAAGGGTTGGGGGAGGAGATGACCAAATGGGATTAGTTTTAACTCGCATGACGAATGTACTAGAGCTCGTAGTTGCTCAACAGGGCCAGGGGGTTGGACAAGGAAACCAACGTGGAAACCAAGAGATAGGGGAGGTCGAGATTTGGAACGGTTTCAGAAATTCTTCCCACCCAAATTTTCTGGAGGACCTGACCCAGTAGTGGCTGAAAATTGTTTTGAAAATATAAGAAATATATTCGATGTCTTGAACTACACAGAAGAAAGACAAGTCACTTTTACTGTATTTCAACTTGAAGGAGTAGCTCGAGTCTGGTGGAATGTTATAAAAAACAAGTGGGAAAGAGATCAAACTCTAAGAAATTGGATAAACTTTGTACGAGAGTTTAATGAGAAATTTCTTCCTCCACTAGTCCAAGAAAAGGGAGAATATGATTTTATAAAGCTTCATCAAGGAACTTTGAGTGTGGCTGAGTATGAAATACAATTCACGAAATTATCTAAATATGCACCGGAATTGGTGGCTGTGGAGCGGAAGAGAATAAGACTGTTTATCCAAGGATTAAATTTAGAAATCCAAGTTGCCCTTGCCGCAGCACAGATTGAAACATTTAGTGACGCTCTTGAGAAAGCACAAAGGGTGGAGAGCACAAAATCCCAACTGAGAACCTTTCAAGCGAGGAAAAGAGATATATCCGATAGTAGTCACTACCTTAAAATACCAAAAGAAATTGGACCGCCACCTAAAGTTAGAAAAGGAGTGGATGGAGTAAGATTACCATTTCGTTCATCACCCATGATAAAGAAACCAGAAGGAACTATGTGATGAGAAGCTCCAGTAGAACAGATACAATTAAGGGAAACTTCGCAGGCAAGTCAAGTCACAACTCCTCGTCTGACCTGTGGATATTGTGGAAGGTCGAATCGTACCGAAAAAAACTGTTGGGTGTAGGGGCAAAAGTGTATGGGATATGGGAGCACCAACCATAAAAGTTCACGACTGCCCAAAGAGGTATCCACGAGAAACTACTATTCAACAAGGAAATAAAACTATCCCTCGACAAGTCAATGAAGGAGGAAACCGACCAACGGCACTTGCAAGAACATATGCAATAATCACACAACAAAGTCCAGGGTTATCTGAGATTATGGAAAGAATGAATTTCGAAAAAAAAATTCTTTTATGGGAGTGAGGATGTGAAGACCCGAATTTTACTTACTTTTAATTCTATTTTACTGGCTTATTTATTTATTTATTCACCTGTTTTCTCCGAATAATTTATTTTAACCATTTTAAATCTATTTACATGGAACAAGGTCTCACTTATATTTTTAAAACGTCCTATTAGCAAAATTAATTTTCTGCGACTCATTTAGTAAGGAATAGCGAGTACACGTTTTTCGAGATAATATTCGATTCGAGAGTGCAATAGTTCTGGAGAATTAAGGATGATCAATAGTAGACTAAGAAAAGTCAATTGAGAGATTAGATATGAGTAAGTTAAAATTTAAGCTTTTACCGCGCGCGCGACGATAGTTTCTCGAAAGTCGCGCCGGTACAACTAATTGGAGATTCGAGAATTTAATACTAGACTAGTAAGTATGAGTAATTACAGTGTCAGAGAAATAACCCTGGAAGATTAGTGTACAAGTGTAACAAACAAGAGAGAAAGTGGTAGTACAAAACCCTAATGAGGCACTAGTGAGAGTTGACTTTTTGGCAAAACTTAACAACCACTTTTCATCCAAGCTTCCCTCACAAGTTTCACCATACCAAACCCTCATCTCTCTCACCTCATTTTCAGCCAGCCTAAGAAGGAAGAAGGGAAGAAAGAAAAACTTCATCTTCTAACTTCCATTTCACCCACAAATCCTCCACCAAATCACTCACAACATGGAGTACCACTATAGCTAGGAGCAAGGAGAAATCTTGTAGATTTTTTTGGGAAATTTTTGGTGGAAAATCTGATCTTAATCTAGGATTTCTTCTTGGGTTTGGACGGTATAAACATCACTCACCAAAACTCTTGCTTTCTTGTTTCATTTATTGGCTTTGAAGCTTGTAGCTTCCTTGTTGTTGTTGTTGGTTGGATTTGGTTGGTTGAAGTGGGCTCTATGAACTCCCACCTTGGTTAAATGAGGGTTTCCATGATGTTTATGTGTGTGTTAGTGTGTTTGTGATGAGTTTTAATGGAAGAAACTAGAAGAGGAAAAAGAAAGAGAGAAACCGTGAGGAAGAGAGCTAGCCGAAAATTCTGTCCATGTTGTCATGTCTTTATTTCAAAATTTTGATGCTTGATTGACTGTGAAATTGGCGGATATATGTTATATATTGTGTGTACAAAGTGCCTTTCAAAAATCGTTTCATTTGGTTGCATAAAACTTGAGTTTTGGTAAGATTCAAATCTGAAAATCGTATAGCAGGGGTACTCGGACAGTGCTCCTTTATCCGAACATAACCTTTTGTACAAACGTTCAAATTGAGTGCCATTAGTGGCATTCAAAACTAGACATTCATAGCTTTCCAGCGGTATATGAATCTCCTGCTGGTTCATTTTGAGTGAACCGCAGTGAGTCAGCAAAGTTAGCTGTTCTGTTTTGACTATTCATACGCATGAAACTGGAAGCTGCGTTTTGTGGCTTGATTTTGTCCCACTTGTGAAATTATTTTCGGAATGATGTCTTCTGATGAATTGTGGCATTTGGAACCTAGTTTCCAACACCACCAACCATTTTCAATTTGAGTTTGTATAGAGTTAGATATTGCTTGATTTCGAAAACGCGACAAAGCTGGAAACTGGAAGCTTTTTCCTTTCTTGCTGGCCGAAGGGTCAAACCTGTTTTGGGAGATTATATTTCGAAACTTTTAGTGTCATTTAACCATCAATTGCTTATTAAATATTTCTGGAACCTTGGTTGCCAAAAATGGAGTGAATTGAGGTTGATTTCATTAGACAAAAAACCTTTGGTAAGAAATAAAGAGTGGGTTAGCAGATTTGCTTTGAAAATTTCACGAATTTTAGTCGTTTTGTTAACTGCCTTCCCGTGTAATTTTTTGTCGAAATTTCGGTAGAGAAGTAGTCCACATATGAAATTTTAAGTGGACCAAATTTGGTGTAATTTCAATATCATTTCGATATCCAAATAATGCCCCAAAGATTGCTCTTCAAACCTGGAAATTCACTGATCAGTTTGCAAGATTCAGCTGATTTTAAACTGTTATATATTGATGCTCAAAACTTCAAATTTGGTTCCATTTGTCGTGTGTGAAACCTTTTTTGGAATCTTATTGTGTTACAAACTGCAAGAGTTGATTCACTTTCTGTGAATTTTGCCGAATTTCCAAAGATTACAAGAAAAACAAGACTGGTTCAAACCTGTCTTCTTGGGAACTGGAACTTTGAGCTGAAAAATGAATTCTTTCGGTTTGGAACCTTGGAAAAGTGTCTTCTAGGAACTTTTAGTACTGTGGATCTAGTTTCTAACGGTATAAAGTTTTCCATTTTTGGACGTACTGAACTCAAGATCTGATTTTACCAAGTTTGTCGCGCAAAACTGAAAATTCTTGATTTGTTAGGAAATGAGTTTTAAGAACTTTTCATTTCCTTTTGATATTGATAGTTCGTTTTGAATCCGATTTCATGGAGGATACGAGTTTTGCCTTGTGACTTTAAATCCTCTCTTTTAAATCTTGAATTTCAATTGAGTGAAATTCTTTTGAGGCATTATTCTAAGTTTAAGAAAATACATTTCCTTCCTGGTATGTTAAGTTATTGTGAGTATATGTGAGTGATAATTGCTCACTATTTCTTCAGGCGCTCAAGTGGATTGAGGGAAACCTCGGAGCGGAACACTAAAGGACTTATTTACTCACTTATCTTGAATTGGTGAGTGTTCCCTGCATGTGTGTGACTTGAATAGCTTTGCTACATGTTTACTGTATATTTCTTGTGTGTTTAAGTGTTAAGTGTTCCCTATAATTGCTCCTATGTAATTTTCCACCGTTTTAAGGCGAGTGTGTACTTTATCTCATTCGACCTACTAAAATAACAAATTTCTACCGTTTAACCGTATATTTCTACCGTTTAGCGGTATATTTGATTATTTGCGCATGTTGTAAGCTCTTAGCTGAACTAGAACCCTGTCCTTGGTTGCTAACCTACTCGAGCTAGGACTGGACTCGGTCGGGAAGGTTGGAACCCTGGGCCACCGTTTCGGTATATTCGAGTATTACCACTGGAGAAATAAGGAGATGGACAGACAAACCGGGGGAATTATTGGGGTTATAGGATGCAGCTAACCGAAACAGTTCAACGTGAACACCATATCCTTTTAATGTGTGTTTATTTCTGTAAAATGATAAATGTCTCATCTTAATGTGCCAATGTGAAATCTTGAATCATATGTGCATCATGGTTAACTTACTTGATTTATTAGAACTGCTCGTGTGTTTGGAACCTTACTGGGTTGTTTAGCTCATTCCACTCCTTTGTTTTCCTCAACAGAGTTCAAGACCGAGAGTGTCCACGAATAGTACTAAATTGTTTTCTTTTGCAGATTTCAAATTGTATTATAACAAATGACTGTAGTACATATTCTTTGGATCGTATTTTAAATATGAAGGTTAACTAATTTTAAGTATGAGATGTTTGGAGAACTTTAAATGTATATTGAGAATATTTGAAGGTATTTCTAGTTTTTGAATTATCGATTGTAGTGAGCCCCGGCGAGAGTTGGGCAAGCGTTCCACGGATATCCTTCGATTCGCCCTAGAGAGAAGTAGGCGCGTCACAGGTGGTATCAGAGCCACTTCGCGTGGTCTCTGCGCGGGATGAGATTGGGCCAAGTGGTGTTATGGTCACTATTATGTGAATGAGTAAAAAACTTAAGTACTTTTCTAGAGTGTAAGTTGTGAATCATGAATGTGATAGGTATAAACCCTTTATCTTGATACTTGGGAAAAAATTAGATATGTATGTTGGGTAGGAATCTCAAATGTGGTGATTTACTCTTGGGATCGGACAGCTCGAGTTTGTGAATTATCTTATTTCGGATTCTTGTATCCGAGTACACTTAAGAGTTGAGGGTAATGCTAAGAACTTGAGATCACCATTTGCGGGGAATAAGAACGGGCTAATGTTTTACGAGAGCAAGCGCAAGAGATCAACGGATGTCTAGTTCGAGTAGTAAGAGAAATGAGAGATCGGACGGAGAATATCTTAACCAAGTGTGGGACAATATCGGCCAGAGAGAAGTGGAATGTAGTTGAGCTTGAGAGAGAGGTGGAGAAGATCGTGGCCCTGAGGATCATAGTGTGGGAATGAAGTTGACTATCTTAGGGAACGTGAATCATCTAGTTCCAATTAATCTAGTGAAGCACTAGTTTTGATCTTTTGTAATGGGACGATGGGAGTTGAACTAGGAGTTTGTACCTTGGAGATGCATGTACTTTTGTTAATCACCTGTTTACTTTTGTTTATTGACCTTGACTTGGTATGTACTTTACTGGACTGTAACTTGTGTTATGATCTAATGAACTCTAATTTGTGTTTGACTTGTACGGTGATAGTGTTATTTGTGCAAGTGATTTCATTTCTTTAGAATTGTTACCGGTATGTGTGTGTAGTTCAATTATGGTTTAGTGTAGGGTTTATGCATGTGCATATAGATTAGCTGTGAACATGGAAACTAGAGGACAACGTCAGGGACGTCAACCCATGCAACCCCGAAATCAAAGGGTAGATAATCATTCTGCTACTAATCAAAACGCCGAGCCAAGGGCTGGGGGAGGAGATGACCAAATTGAATTAGTTTTAACTCGCATGACGGATGTATTAGAGCTCATAGTAGGTCAACAGGGCTAAGGGGTTGGACAAGAAAACCAACGTGGAAACCAAGAGATAGGGGAGGTCGAGATTTTGGAACGGTTTCAAAAATTCTTCCCACCCAAATTTTCTGGAGGACCTGACCCAGAAGTGGCTGAAAATTGTTAGAAAATATAAGGATATATTCGATGCCTTGAACTACACAGAAGAAAGACAAGTCACTTTTGCTGTATTTTAACTTGAAGGAGCAGCTCGAGCTGGTGGAATGTTATAAGAAACAAGTGGGAAAAGATCAAACTCCAGGAACTTGGGTAAACTTTGTACGAGAGTTTAATGAGAAATTCTTCCTCCACTAGTCCAAGAAAAGAGAGAAGATGATTTTATAAAACTTCGTCAAGGAACTTTGAGTGTGGTTGAGTATGAAACACAATTCACGAAATTATCTAAATGTGCTCCGGAATTGGTGGCTACAGAGTGGAAGAGAATAAGACGGTTTACCCAAGAATTAAATTTAGAAATCAAGTTGCCCTTGCCGCAGCACAGATTGAAACATTTAGTGACGCTTTTGAGAAAGCACAAAGGGTGGAAAGCACAAAATTCCAACTGAGAACCTTTCAAGCGAGGAAAAGAGATGTATCCGATAGTAGTCACTACCTTGAAGTACCAAGAGAAATTGGACCGCCACCTAAAGTTAGAAAAGGAGTGGATGGAGTAAGACTACCACTTCTTCACCACCCATGATAAAGAAACCAGAAGGAACTATGTCACGAGTAGCTCCAAGGACAGATACAATTAAGGGAAACTTCGCAGGCAAGTCAAGTCACAACTCCTCGTCTGACTTGTGGATATTGTGGAAGGACGAATCATACCGAAGAAAACTGTTGGGTGAAGGGGCGAAAGTAAATGGGATGTGGGAGCACCAATCATAAAGTTCACGACTGCCCAAAGAGATATCCGAGAAACTACTATTCAACAAGAAATAAAACTATCCCTCGACAAGTCAATGAAGGAGGAAACCGACCAATGGCACCTGCAAGAACATATGCAATGATCACACAACAAGGTCCAGGGTTATCTGAGGTTATGGAAGGTATGAATTTCGAAAACAAAATCTTTTAAGGGGGAGAGGATGTGAGGACCCGAATTTATTTACTTTTAATTCTATTTTACTGGTTTATTTATTTATTTCTTCACCCGTTTTCTCCGAATAATTTATTTCAACTATTTTAAATCCATTTACATGGAACAAGCTCTCACTTATATTTTCAAAACGTTCCGTTAGTAAAATTAATTTTCTGCGACTTATTTAGTAAGGAATAGCGAGTACACGTTTTTCGAGACAATATTCGATTCGAGAGTGCAATAGTCTTGGAGAATTAAGAATGATCAATAGTAGACTAAGAAAAGTTAATTGAGGGATTAGATGTGAGTGAGTTAAAATTTAAACTTTTACCGCGCGCGAGTTGATAGTTTCTCGAAAGTCGCACCGGTACGACTAATTGGAGATTCGAGGATTTAATACTAGACTAGTAAGTATGAGTAATTACAGTGTCAGAGAAATAACCCTGGAAGATTAGTGTACAAGTGTAACAAACAAGAGAGAAAGTGGTAGTACAAAACCCTAATGAGGCACTAGTGAGAGTTGACTTTTTGGCAAAACTTAACAACCACTTTTCATCCAAACTTCCCTCACAAGTTTCACCGCACAAACCCTCATCTCTCTCACCTCATTTTCGGCCAGCCAAAGGAGGAAGAAGGGAAGAAAGAAAAACTTCATCTTCTAGCTTCCATTTCACCCACAAATCCTCCATCAAATCACTCACAACTTGGAGTACCACTCTAGTTAGGAGTAAGGAGCAATCTTGGTGGATTTTTTTTGGAGAATTTTTGGTGGAAAATCTGATCTTAATCTAGGGTTTCTTCTTGGGTTTGGGAAGGTATAAACATCACTCACCAAAACTGTTGCTTTCTTGTTTCATTTCTTGGCTTTGAACCTTGTAGCTTCCTTGTTGTTGTTGTTGTTGGATTTGGTTGGTTGAAGTGAGCTCTATGAACTCCTACCTTGGTTAAATGAGGGCTGCCATGCTGTTTATGTGTGTGTTAGTGTGTTTGTGATGAGCTTTAATGGAAGAAACTAGAAGAGGAAAAAGAAAGAGAGAAACCGTGAGAAAGAGAGCTAGCCGAAAATTCTTTCCATGTTGTCCTGTCTTTATTTTGAAATTTTGATGCTTGATTGGTTGTAAAAATTGGTGGATATATGTTTTATATTGTATGTACAAAGTGCCTTTCAAAAATCGTTTCATTTGGTTGCATAAAACTTGAGTTTTGGTAAGATTCAAATCTGAAAATCGTATAGCAGGGGTACTCGGACAGTGCTCCTTTATCTGAACATAACTTTTTGTACAAACGTTCAAATTGAGTGCCGTTAGTGGCATTCAAAACTAGACATTCATAGCTTTCCAACGGTATAAAAATCTCCTGCTGGTTCAATTTTGAGTGAACCGTAGTGAGTCAGCAAAATTAGCTGTTCTGTTTTGACTATTCATACGCATGAAACTGGAAGCTGCGTTTTGTGGCTTGATTTTGTCCCACTTGTGAAATTATTTTCGGAATGATGTCTTCTGATGAATTGTGGCATTTGGAACCTAGTTTCCAACGCCACCAACCATTTTCAATTTGACTTTGTATAGAGTCAGATATTGCTTGATTTCGAAAACACGACAAAGCTGGAAACTGGAAGCCTTTTCCTTTCTTGCTAGCCGAATGGTCAAACCTGTTTTGGGAGATTATATTTCGAAACTTTTAGTGTCATTTAACCATAAATTGCTTATTAAATGTTCTGGAACCTTGGTTGCCAAAAGTGGAGTGAATTGAGGTTGATTTAATTGGACAAAAACTTTGGTAAGAAATAAAGAGTGGGTTGGCAGATTTGCTTTGAAAATTTCACGAATTTTAGTCGTTTTGTTAACTACCTTCCCATGTAATTTTTTGTCTAAATTTCGGTAGAGAAGTAGTCCATATATGGAATTTTAAGTGTACCAAATTTGGTGTAATTTCAATATCATTTCGATATCCAAATAATGCCCCAAAGATTGCTCTTCAAACCTGGAAATTCACTGATCAGTTTAAAAGATTCAGCTGATTTTAAACTGTTATATCTTGATGCTCAAAACTCCGAATTTGGTTCCGTTTGTCATGTTTGAAAACCTTTTTTGGAACTCTTATTGTGTTATGAACTGTAAGAGCTGTTTCACTTTCTGTGAATTTTGCCGAATTTCCAAAGATTACAAGAAAACCAAGACTGGTTCAAACCTGTCTTCTTGGAACTGGAACTTTGAGCTGAAAAATGAATTCTTTCTGTTTGGAACCTTGGAAAAGTGTCTTCTAGAAACTTTTAGTACTGTGGATCTAGTTTCCAACGGTATAAAGTTTTCCATTTTTGGACGTACCGAACTCAAGATCTGATTTTACCACGTTTGTCACGCAAAGCTGAAAATTCTTGATTTGTTAGGAAATGAGTTTTAAGAACTTTTCATTTCCTTTTGATATTGATTGTTCGTTTTGAATCCGATTTCATGGAGGATACGAGTTTTCCCTTGTGACTTTAAATCTTCACTTTTAAATCTTGAATTTCAATAGAGTGAAATTCTTTTGAGGCATTGTTCAAAGTTTAAACAAATAAATTTCCTTCCTGATATGTTAAGTGATTGTGAGTATGTGTGAGTGATAATTGCTCACTATTTCTTTAGGCGCTCAAGAGGATTGAAGGAAACCTCGGAGCGGAACACTAAAGGACTTATTTACTTACTTATTTTGAATTGGTGAGTGTTCCCTGCATGTGTGTGACTTGAATAGTTTTGCTACATGTTTACCGTATATTTCTTGTGTGTTTAAGTGTTAAGGTTCCCTATAATTGCTCCTATGTAATTTTCCACCGTTTTAAGGCGAGTGTATAGTTTATCTCTCTCGACTTACTAAAATAACAAATTTCTACCGTCTAACCGTAAATTTCTACCGTTTACCGGTATATTTGATTCTTTGCGCATGTTGTAAGCTCTTAGCTGAATTAGGCCCTGCCCTTGGTTGCTAGCCTGCTCGAGCCAGGACTGGACTAGGTCGGGTAGGTTGGAACCCAGGGCCACCGTTTCGGTATACTCGAGTATTACCGCTGGAGAAATAAGGTGATGGCCAGACAAACCGGGGGAATTATTGGGGTTATAAGATGCAGCTGACCGAAATAGTTCCACGTGAACACCATATCCTTTTTAATGTGTGTTTATTTCTGTAAAATGATGAATGTCTCATCTTAATGCGCCAATGTGAAATCTTGAACCATATGTGCATTATGCTTAACTTACTTGATTTATTAGAACTGCTTGTGTGTTTTGGAATCTCACTGGGCTGTTTAAGTCATTCCACTCCTTTGTTTTCCTTAACAGGGTTCAAGACTGAGAGTGCCCACGAATAGTACTAAGTTGTTTTCTTTTGGAGATTTCAAGTTGTATCGTAACAAATGACTGTAGTACATATTCTTTTGGGTTGTATTTAAACTTGAAGATTAACTAATTTTAAGTATGAGATGTTTTGGAGAACTTTAAATGTATATTGAGAATATTTGAAGTATTTCCAGTTTTTGAATTGTCGATTGCAGTGAGCCCCGGCGAGAGCTGGGCAGGCGTTCCACGGATACCCTTGGGTTCGCCCTAGAGAGAAGTGGGGGCGTCACAGGTGGTATCAGAGCCACTTCGCGTGGTCTCTGCGCGGAGTGAGTTTGGGCCAAGTGGTGTTATGATCCCTATTATGAATGAGTAAAGACTTAAGTACTCTTCTAGAACGTAAACTGTGAATCATGAATGTGATAGGTATAAACCCTTTATCTTGATATTCGGGGAAAATTAGATATGTATGTTGGGTAGGAATCTCAAATGTGGTGATTTACTCTTTGGACCGGCCGGCTCGAGTTGTGAATTGTCTTATTTCGGATTGTTATATCCGAGTACTTAAGAGTTGTGGGTAATGCTAAGGACTTGAGATCTCCATTTGCGGGGAATAAGAACGGGCTAATGTTTTACGAGAGCAAGCGCAAGAGGTCAACGGACGTCTAGTTCGAGTAGTAAGAGAAATGAGTGATCGGACGGAGAATATCTTAACCGAGTGTGGGACAATATCGGCCAGAGAGAAGTGGAATGTAGTTGAGCTTGAGAGAGAGGTGGAGAAGATCGTGGCCTAGAGGATTCTAGTGTGGAAATGAAGTTGGCTATCTTAGGGAACGGGAATCATCTAGTTCCAATTAATCTAGTGAAGCACTTGTTTCGATCTTTTGTAATGGGACGATGGGAGTAAAATTTAGGAGTTTGTACCTTGGAGATGCCGGTACTTTTGTTAATCACCTGTTACTTTTGTTTACTGACCTTGACTTGGTATGTACTTTACTTGACTGTAACTTGTGTTATGATCTAATGAACTCTAGTTTGTGTTTGACTTGTACGGTGATAGTGTTATTTGTGCAAGTGATTTCATTTCTTTAGAATTGTTACCGGTATGTGTGTGTAATTCAGTTATGGTTTAGTGTGGGGTTTATGCATGTGCATATCAAAGGGTTGATAATGATTCTGCTACTGATCAAAACGCCGAGCCAAGGGTTGGGGGAGAAGATGACCAAATGGGATTAGTTTTAACTCGCATGACGGATGTACTAGAACTCTTAGTAGCTTAACAGGGCCAGGGGGTTGGACAAGGAAACCTGTCGCACCCCATTTTTTAAAAAATGAAAATAAATGGTTTAAAAAGTGAATTTTAATTCAATTTTTTTTGAAAATGATGTTTAATTTAAAAAGAAAATGAATAAAGAAAAATGAAAAGGGCCTAAATGGGGTTTAAAATGCGACGATTTTTTGCCCAATTATAGTTTAAAAAGGGTTTTTGAATAAAAAATCGGAGTCGCCATTTGGTATTGAGTTATGGTGTACCAAGTCACCTAAAAATGAATTTTTTGAAGAAAAAGTAGAAAAACCCTTTTTAAACGACTCCAAATCTACGTAAATCAAAGAAAAATGTTCGGGAGTCACATTTGAAAAAAGAGAAGGCAATGATAAAAATTCGAGGCACCTTTTCGATCTAGCCAAGGCTAGTTGCGTGATTTAGCCAAAGATTTTCTTATTTCTAACATAAAAATTTATCATATTTGGATATACTATATGAATACAAAACCTAAACCCAGGGGGATATCGGGGGGTCAAAATATCTCTTCAAATCCTAATAGGTGCCAATCACATTAATTGTGATGCCCAATAGGGACTCTTTAAAGAGGTCACGAATAATGCAAAAATATGAGACTCTAAAAAAGGAAAAGAAAAATAATAATGTACAAATATACATGTTCTAAAGGAATGCACCATAACGGGTACGGGGGGCTAATACTCATGACTTCAACGTTCCCTTTAATAGAGGGAATACGAGCGTGCTAAGATTAGAAAGCCAAACTCGTCCATATCCCATATCCAAGGGGTTATTTCCTAATCTAATCAAGCAAATGTACTAACCTAATTCTAATTCTTAAATGGAATACAAGTCTAATGTCGTGTTTTCATACAAAGGGAGTAAGGAATATACATATAAGGGGAAATATGGGATAGGGGATATAAATATAAGGGAATATGGAATAAGGGATGTACATATATAAGGAAAGTGTCATGCAAAAAATGGTAAAAACCCTAAAAAGTGAAAAACATGCATGAGATGAAGTGATTTATCACACAAGCATGATCTAACGCATGGATGGGTTCCTAAGGGTCTAGCGTTGGACTAACCCACATCTATGAGTCCTCACTAGCGTTAGACTAGTGGAAAATCATAACAAAGAGCCACAACTAGCGTTGGACTAGTGTGGAATCGAGAAAGGGACCACAAACTAGCGTTGGACTAATGTGATGACGTCACACATTAATTATAACTAACTAATCATGTAAAACATGATAAAGGCATGTAAACACATAATATCACATAAACACATAACACATAATCATGATATCTAGATGCAAGGTCCTAAGAAAGCGAGTAACACGTAACACATAAGCATGCAAGGCATACGAGGCAAATAAAGCAAACAAAGCCCTAACTATTACACTTGGGGCCCTAACTACGATCTAAGGGGGAAATGAAATAAAATAAACCTAACTATTACACATTCTATCTAGATACAGGTCTTGAATCCCCTATCTATTACAACTTGGCATTTAAATGCCTTTTAAATAATTAAAATTGAACTCAAATAAATATACAAAATTAAAACAAATAAAGCAAATAAATAAATAAATAAAATGAAAACATTTCAAAGGCAGGCAATTAAGCACATAAAGTCACATAAGTGCACATAGGCTCAAATAAAGTAAAACAAGGGATAGAGTGTACCTCCCTTGAGTTGATGCCCTAATGAAATGAATTTACTTATTTACCCTCCAAAATAATAAAAAGGGTCAAGGCATCACTTTAATTAACAATTAATCACATGAAAATAAACACGAAATGAAAACTAAACACGAGTGGAATCAATTAAAATAAATCATCCATGTTCAAGAAATTAAAACAAACAAGAATCTAATTAAAATAATTGAAGAGTTTTAAGGGTTTAAAATGAAATGCTAAAATTAATGGCTTAAGATGGAACCTATCAAAATCACATGCTAAACCTTCTCCAAAGATGAATGGAAACCTATTTATTAAAAATTAAACATCAAAATTTTCCAAAATTTTATTAAAAATACAAATCAAAACTAAAAACCTATTAAACCTCAAAATTCATCCTAAAGCTCATACATATTCTACCCAAAATCCTCTTAAATCATGTCAAAAGCAATTAAGATTTTGAAGTACCAAAATTGATCATGTTTTTCCAAATTTCAAGCCATAGTAAAATAAGAAGAAACTTGAGGGGTTAGAAATATAATTTTCCGGAAGTTCCCATGCAAAGCTTCGGACAAGCTTATGCTTTTGCAGTTCCATTTCTCGGCCACCATTCTTCCTGCAACTTTCATTCATCCGAAAACATATTCACGCGAAGCAATTCAAACAAGCCTTAACGGATTTGACAACTAAACCTAAATGCATGAATTTGGGCCGAGGGAGAAAGGAAAGATAACATGAAGCAAAGCTCTTGAACATAAAAATACAGCAATGCAAACTGAACTTGGAGCAGCAACGTTTCAAACATTTGCAGGCCAATATCTACTGCTGCAACAAGCCAGGAAGCTTCCCTCACTTTTGACCAAGTTTTGGCTTAGTAAACTCAAAGTAATTCGCTCACAGGGAGAGGAAAGTGAGGGCAAGAAAACCACACTATCGGGCGACCATAAAACAACAAGTGAGCAAAATAACAAAACAGCGAATTTTTGCTTGATATACTTAGAGAACTGGAAACTAACTTGATGAAATAATCATCAACCCAATGATAAACATCAATGCAAACAAATGCGAGCCAGGAGAACAAGAAAGACAGAAACGCGGACATGCAAGTAATCAAAGAAGAAATGGGGAAGGACATTAGCGAATGCAAATGCAAACCAGCAAACTTTTGCTGTATCTATTCTGGGCATGACTCATATTCATCCAAGAGAATCTCAACATCCCACAGGTTAGTCAAAGAAAGGCATGACACGAAGGGAACCCATGAAACAATAGAAACAGATCAGAGAAAGCAGTGCATAAGAAATAGCGGATGGTTTGCTATCTATCTTCATAATAGACCCACAAGTTCGAAAAACAGATTTAGACAAGACTCCATTCTTCTAGGAAGACTTTGACTGGACACTTTCTAAACCAAACAACCATAACCATGACAGGGATAAGCTCAACCACGAAGAGAAAATGCAAAATTTTCTGATGCATCAAAATTACAGAAGCTCATCATACAAACATGCAAATCTTTTGCAAGAAAAGAAAATTCTGCAGTTTTCTGGGTTCACCGTTTCCAAGCACAAAAACCAGCGATGACTCAAGCAAAACCCCACAGATTCATTAGATAAAAACTATATAAAAAAAACCCCAAACCCATTTCCTTTCAAAAATTCATCCCATGACCTTCTACCGAATCAGAGGTTATCAAACATGCAAGCATGGCAAAGTTATGGTACCAACGAAAGCTTAAAACAGCAGCAAACAGTCCAAGATTCATGTCCCCATGCTTGGATTCTCATAAAATCTTGTTAAAGCAACACAAGGAGAAACGATGGTTACCTTAGGATCCTGCCGAAGTAAAATGAACGTGAGATATGCTTGGAAATGAGCCCAGGAAAATGCAGAAAGTAAAAATCTGTCCTAAAAACCCAAGATGTGATCGGAAAGTTGTGACGAAATGGGCTGCTCATTCAACCTGATACCAGTTTTTCTTCCTTTTCCAGTTTCCATCTCTCTCTCTCTCGCAGTCCTTCTCTTTTTCCTCAGCCGCCTCTCTCAATTCCTCTCTACCTCTCTTTCTTTTCTCTCGGTCTCTCCCTCTCACTCTATCCGTTGCCCTTTTTCCTTTTTTTCTGCCTTGTTATTTTTCTCTTTGATTCTCGTAGCTTTCCCCCAGCTGCCAACCTTTTCTATTTCATTCCCTTTCAGCCGTCACTCTCTATCCTCTCTTCTCCTGTTCTTGAGCTTTTTATAGGCATCCAATCCCCCAAAACCTAGAACTAATGGAGGAGATTTAGAGCTGTATTTTTTGTCTCTATTTCAAGCCATTAGATGGTTTTTTAATCCTATATCTCTTGATATTGTTGGATCAAAGCCAGGTGGAGTGAAGTTAAGATGATCCGAGGGTGCTAAAAAAATGAGAAAACAAACGAGCAAAAACTGGAAAAAAAACGCAGCTGTTCTGTCGCTTGGCTTGTGTTGGTGCAACGCAAAGGAGAAGCAGCGCACGTGACTTCCTCTTTTTTTTTTTTAAGGAAGTGATTTTCTTAATAAAAAATGAAAATGAAACAAGATCAATAAAAAATTAAATAAAATGTTAAAATTTTATTCTTTTCATTTTATCGTTATATTTTTACTAATTTTCAATTAATTTAGCTAAACAAAAAGCGTTAATTCCTAATTGAAGTTAATTTGCAACAAATTTTCATTTATTGAATCTAAAAAGATTAAAACCCATATTTTTTTGTAAAAAAAAATTTTTTTCCAGAAATTTAATGCTAAAAATGTCTTAAAATAAAAATTAGGAGACTAATGAGCAAAAATGAATAATAATTATCATTAAAAATAAAAATAAAAATAAATAAAGCTAAATTAAAAACTTGGTATTTAAAATGCTAAAAAATGTCTAAAAAAAATCATGACATTAATAAACAAAAATAGGTGATAATTATCAATAAAAATAAAATAAAATAAAAATAGATTAAAAATTTGGTGTCTACAGCTTGCCCCTCTTTGTCCGAGTTTCGAAGAAATTCGAGACAAAGTCGTAGACACCAAATACTTACCTACAGTTATTCTGTCCTGAGTTGGAATATAAGATTAGTGGGATGAAAACCTGAACCTGCGGTATAGTAACCTCGTCAGTGGGATCAATACTCGAGCCTGCCTTCACTTGGTCAGTGGGATGAACACCCGAACCTGCTTTCACTTGGTCAGTGGGATGAATACCCGAACCTGCTTTCACTTGATCAGTGGGATGAATACCCGAGCCTGCTGTGGTTGGCGGGATAAAACCCGGTCCCAATGTGATACAAAATGGTCAGCGGGATAAAACCCGGTCCTACCGAAAAATTGAACATTGGTGGAAATTACATTGCTAGGAAAAGAGGTAGAAGGGTGCGCGGTGGACGTTGAGACTCACCAAAAGAAAATTAAATTGCCGACAAGAGAAATTAAATTTGATTTTTGATTTATTTATTTATTTATTGATCGGGAGAATCTTTTTCAAAACAATTTGCCCCAGTTTTGACCAATTATTGTGCCACCGATCTTTCGATTTGCATTATGGCATTATTGCTCCTCTTTTAGACTTCGATTCACACCTTTTCCTTGATCTGAACCCTTCAATTCTTGGGTGACATTCCATAATTATAAGAAATTTGCCCCAATTTTGTTTTTTGGTATTCGAACCTGCAAAATAGAAATAATCATAATAAAAGATAATGCCACCACCATCCGATCAACCCCTTTCTTCAAGAAATGTGTAAACATGAGTATTTGAGCGTTCTTCCCCGATGCAGCGAGAACTCAACTTCACTCTGCGAACCGTATCATATTTCCTTAACTTGACAAAACACTTGGTATCCAGGCAATTTTGGTATCCAGGTAACTTCAATAAATCACAGAGATTGCCATTTTGATAAATCCAAAGAGATAAATGAGACCATGAACTAGATAAAAGAATATTTTATTTTACACGACAATGATGAAAATCTGAGTAACATGAAAACAATAATTTATTTTGAAAGAAATGAACTTGTAAACTTAACAATTTACGCTTAAGAAACCAAAGTACTTTGATTTCAAACAAAATACCATATTTGACCCTTTGGATATCATCCCTCCGGAGTTCAATGTTGGCAAAAGAACCACAACCGTGAAGAGAAATTCAAATGAACCGAGTCACCAGTCATTCCAATCCAAGCTCACTTTTCATCAGAAACCCTACCTTAGCGCCCTTTCGGGTTTTCACTAAGGCTACCCCCATCTTTTATTTTTCTTATTTCTTATTTTTCATCTTTCTTTTCCTTTTCTTTCTTTTCCTTTTTTCTTTTAAGGCGCCCTTTCGGATTTTCACCTGATGAAGAAATCCTGCTAATAGCCTTTATCAACTCAAAAATGTGTTTTAAGAAATGATAGCATCAGTGCGACAATCCTTCCCTTGCAAAATTAGTAAAGGTGTATTGACATCGTTTGCCATGTGATTAGAAAATTTCCTAAAGGAGGTGATGCAAAGAACGGAAGCCAGGACTTTTAGTTTTTTGTAATGTGGTTAGGTGAGATGTTGAAAGAAAGTTAAGGCTTGAAGGCGGATTTCAAAAGTGGTTTAAATGATCTGAGATCGCATTGTCGTGCTAACCCTATATTAGGATTAAATCAAACTTGCTCCAGTTTATTTTTCAACCGAGGTTCCCTTTTTTCTTTAATTTTCTCTTTTCCCTTTCTTTTCATTCCATTCATCGTTTGAAATTTTTTCAAAATTTGCCCCCAGTTTATTTTTAACTGAGGTTCTCTTTTGTTCATTTCCTTTCCTTTTAGCTTTCCTTCAAAGGTTGAATTTGCCCCAGTGTGGGATTTTTTCTCTTTTCTTTTTCAAAACTAAATTTGCCTCAGTGTGGGGTTTGCGATTCTCAGGGGTTGCCAAACGAAATAATTTTCTGAAGGTTCAAAAAGGATAACTAGGGATAAAATGTCTCAAGGGGAAAGGAAGACGGCCTGACTTTCATTCCATTCTTCACATTAACCTTGAAAGGAAATTTTCATTTATCAGTTGAAGAATTTCTTACACATATCCGAATTGATCGGCTAAGTGAAACTTGTCCATTCTATTTCTGCAAGAATAAGTGCTCCACCAGACAATATCTTCTCGACGATAAAAGGGCCTTGCCAGTTTGGTGCCCATTTGCTCTTAGCCTCCTTTTTGCACTGGCCGAATCCATTTCAACACTTTATCTACTTTTTTCGAATAGTCGTGGCTTGCCCTTCTTATTGTAACACTTTTTCTGCTTTTCATTCAAATGAATGCTAATTTTTATTTCCTTGACGTTGACTCCAGTGCCAATATCAATGATTTCTGCTTCTTCTAAGTTCGGTTTGGATTTCTCTTCATACTGGTCAAGATTCTTTATCAAAGACTCAGATTCTTCCTCGTTATCGCTCTTGTCTTGAGTTTCTAATTCCGAAACTCGTGAGAGATATCGAGATTGCAATCATCAAATTTCGAAACGGTGATATCCAAAGGGTCAATGTATTTTATTTTTGACCATCTGAAAGAATGAGTAAGTAACACAGTATATATAAAACTGTACAGTTTATTAAATTTCAAATGAAGGACAAAACGTCATAATACGCTATTTAACATAAGATTTGTATTGAAAAGACATTTGAGTCAAAACTATTTACAAAATGGAAATGCACAAGATGGATAATACGAATGATTTCTTTCATGGTTCACAACCAAAGGCAATCCCTTAGATTTATCAAAATTTCCTTTGGGAGGGAATGTGATTTGCAGTCCAGTTTTAGATGACTCCTTCGAGCACAAAACGCTTCTGAACTATTTCGATTACTTCATTCTCCCCCACAACGTATTTGGCAAGCTGCTCAAACTCCTTATCAGTAGTAATGGCCCCTACAGTATCTTTGTGCGCAGGAAAGGGTTTTGGTAACACTTGGCCCTTGTTCTTCTCTCCTTCTCAAAATTATGTCTCCGGCCTCAATCATGTCTTGAATTTTATGTTTAAGTACCCAACAATTGGCAGTAGAATGTCCAGGAGCTCCAGAATGATACGCACAAAAAGATTGGGGATCATAACCAGGGGGAACTCCTTTAGTATAAACTTTAGGAGGTATCGTACCAATTTTCCCTGCGGTTTTGAGCTATTCATATAATTGATCAAGGGGTCGACCTAAATTGGTAAAAGTTCTATATCGGGCTGGGTTTCGGGTGTCATTGGTTTGTTGATAGTTGTAGTTCTGGTTGGCGGGTGAATTGTGTGACGCCCCATTTCTCCCAAGGGCGAACCCAAGGGTATCCGCGGAACACCTGCCCAGCTCTCGCCAGGGGCTCGATACAATTTCAATTCAAACTTAAGATAAACAACTAAAGAATGACAGTCAAAGTGAGAAAAGTCACTTCCTTAAACAAACTTTCAAGTGTTACAACTCAAGTTCTCAAAAGTACATCACTTTTCCCAAAATACAGTCACCCAAAAGTCGTCTAATCAATTACATTAATATTCTAATCAAAAGGGCCATCAAGTTGACCACTCCATATTTCCTTCCATTTCGACTCCTGTTAAGGAAAGCAAATCTACGGGGTGAGCGAATGCTCGTGAGGCCAAGAAAACATGCAAAACACGTAATTTAAATAACAATATCATTTAAGCGAGAAAAAAAGCTGTAACATTCAAGCAATTCACAATTTTCAATTAAACACCTTCACTGAGGATACAGGAGCTCTCAAGAGCTAATTCCTACTTGCTTTGCCAAAGTTCAATCCAATACTTTCTCATGATGACATTCCGTCACCCGAGTAGGTAATCAAGTCCATAGAATTTCATTTTTCCAATTATGGTTTTGAGTCGACACGAGAGGTACCTCCCACCCGAATCGGTGTGGTACATGCTATCGCGCTCAGGGAATCGATTATACGTTTATAGTTCTGAGTCGACATGAGAGGTACCTCCCACCCGGATAGGTGTGGTACTTACTATCGCTCAGTGGTCGATAAGACATCGCTCCAATCGACTTATACTTTGTTTGTGGTTCTGAGTCGACATGAGAGCTACCTCCCACCTGAATCGGTGTAGTACTTACTATCGCTCAGTGGTCGATGAGACATCGCTCCAATCGACTTATATTTTGTTTGTGGTTCTGAGTCGACATGAGAGCTACCTCCCACCCGAATCGGTGTGGTACTTACTATCACTCAAAGAACCGATTAATTGTTTAGGGTTTTGAGTCGATATGAGAGGTACCTCCCACCCCAAATTGGTGTGGTACATGTCATCGCTCAGGGAACCGATTATAGCACTGAGACGGTATGAGAGGCACCTCCCACCCAGATTGGTGTGGTACATGCATCCGCTCAGGGCTTACGAGTTAAACATGTTTATGAACAATTACCGATCATATGTATTCAAGTAACACGTATCGTATAATTAAAAGAAAGAGAGGACGAGGGTGTCCCCACGAATATACACATAAGTCGAGGAGGTTCACTCCACTCGACATCACAACACAAATATGGTTTGCAATAGTTACACCTCACTTAATTCATATAACAATTCACTTCACACAATTCGAATATCAACTCACATAGCACAATTTAATCGTTGCATCACTTAAGGGAGAACGAGTGCGGTAAAGTACACACTCGTCTTAACAATTCCATAATACTTAATTAACAATTAAAGCATTTATCAACAATTCATGCACTTGACACTCACCTAGTCAACAGGAGAGTATGTTGTACAATTCGAGTACTTAGGTGTCCGTTGTGAGCTCCTCTTGAAGGTCCTCTTGAATGCCTGAGCAAAATAATCGGCGATTACACGCTACCACTTAGAAACCCCTAACTATCGGGGAAGATTGTACCCTTGTACAATACTTAAGAAAATATCGTGAAAAGAGCCCTAAATTACTCGTAAATCGAGACTCAAAAGTGGGGTTTAATCATGCAAGGTAAAACTATTTCCCTCAGAAATCAGGTCTAAAACGGTCATTTAGTATCAAAGGAAAATGGAGAGTTTCTAAAAACTCAATTCCCTTCAAGTTCAAAAATTTCAGTTTCGAGGAGCAAACTTTTGAAAAATCATATCTTACACTCCTTAGGTCCAAAATTGGAAAACTTAGTACCGTTGGAAACTAGCTTCAAAGTACTAAAAGTTTCCTAGAAGGCACTTTTCCATGATTCAAAACGGAAGACACTCAAATTTTGGCTTCAAGTTGCTGTTTTGGACTCCCAAGACAGATTCGGGGTTGGTTTTTTTGGCAAATTTTGGAAATTCGGAAAAATTCACAGAATGCGAACTAGCCTCTCAAATTTGAAAATCAATGAGAGTTATAATTAAAGTTTAAAACACAACAAACAGAACAAGAATCAGAGTTTTGAGCGCCAAGATATAGCAGCTCAAAGTTTTGTTCAAAATGAAGTCCATTGGGAAATTTTCCAGATTTGAAACACAAATTTTGGGATTCTAGTTGGGCATTTAAATAGACTTGGAATGGTACCAAATTTGGTATGATTACACCACCATATAAGGGTAATTCCTCTGTCAAATTTCATGCAAAAATTCGTACGGAAATTCAGTTAACAAGTCTACTAAAGTTCCAAGAATTTCCAAGGTAAATTTGCCTTAGACTTTTATTCTTCCTTTTTCAAACCTTTGGCCAATGGAATCATCTCAAACATGGTTCATTTATGACGCAAAGGTCCAAGAAACATTCAAAGATGCATTTGGTAGGTGATTAACACCAAGAGTTTCGAAACAACAAGTCCCAATCAAGATTAACCATTGATCAGTCCAAAAATGAGGGTTTTTCAAGCAATGACTCAGGTCTGAAATTAGGCCATAATTCACTCAATTCAACTTGGAATTGAGCGTGGTTGGTGGCGTTGGAAACTAAATTCAGAAAGCTACAATTTCTCAGAAGAAAGCGTTCTGAAATTCTGTCTACAACTAGCTCGAATTCAAGCAACAATTTGCAGTTCAATAACAGGTTTCCCAACTCAGCCGAAAAACAGGACAGGTAACTTTGAAAGGCTGGTACGGTTCACTCAAGTGGAATCAGGGAATGAATTTTATACCGTTGGGAAAACTGGAAGTGTCTAGTTTTCTAATGCCACAAACAAAAACGTGATTTCGACGTCGGAGCAAAGCGTTATAGTCGTTTAAAATTTGCTGCCAGAGCAATTCGGGACACAATTCCAGTTTCGAAAACCATTTCGAAATCTAAACATTTACCCATCCAAATCAAGTGATTTTTGGTGGAAACTTTCCACACAACCTATACAACATATCTACATCAAAATCAAGTCAATTGGATCACAAACAATTGCACCAAGAGGCGCGGCCAAGGCAGGGGCAGAACCGGCAATTATTTCCTTTTGTTCCTTTGAGTTTTCTTTCACCATTCAACTTATAATCACTTGTTTAAGCACTAAATCATCATAAATGACATCCAACATCATCACATCAGTTCATCAAGTCCATTGTGGGATTTCATAGAGCCCACTCACATGATTTCCAACAATATAGAGGTACCATATGAATCTATAAGCTCCCAAGTGCAATATAACTTACATAAACTAAGATTCAAGGGTTTGATCGTTAATTACCTCTTTAGATGATTAAACCAGAAATTTTTTGGTCCTTTGAAGCTCAAGAAAACCGTGCAAAAAAAGCTCCTTTCCTAGCTTAAGTTGATCTCCAAGTGGTTTGCAAGGTGTAGTGAAATTTTGAAGTGTTTTGAGCAAGAAATGAAGCAAGAAAATGAAGAGCTTTGGGTTGTCTTCTTCCTCTTGCTGGTCGGCTGTCTTGAGGAGAGAAAGAGAGTGTGTTTGCTGATGAGAAAGCTTAAGTGTGTGGCTAAAATGCTCCAAAAGTCAACCCTTCAATAGTGCGCGTTCGCGCGCGTTTCGTGCTTGTTTCCTCTCGGGTTTGTTTCACTTGTGCACTAAACCTCTAATGCACTTCTTTTAACACTTTTATTATTCACTCTTAGTAGTCTAGCAATAATTTCTAAAATCCTCCAATTAGTCGCGCGCGATAAAGCGTAATTTCTAAGAAATTCTTGTAACGAGGATATAACTAACTAATACTAGGGTATTTAATCATAAAAATACCTATTTTAAGATTAACGCATGAGTTCTCAAATCTCCAAGGTCACTGTACTCTCAAATCAAATATTGCTTCCAAACGCGTATTCACTAAATCTTGCTAAACGAGCGTCCGAAATTTAAACTTATTAACGGGACATTTTAAAAATGTATGCAAGTCGTAGTTCCATGTAAATGGTTCTAAAAGGGTTGAAATAAATTATTCGGAAAAACGAGTGAATAAATATTTAAATAAGCCAGTAAAATAAGATAAAAATAAGTAAATTTTAGGGTTATCACAAATTGGGTCTTGGGTTATAAGGAGGGCGAGGTCTAATCTGAAAATTAGGTGGAGGAATATGAAAGGGTGTTGTGGGTGTATTTGGGTAATTTGGTCGGGGTTGAGGATGGTTAATAGTGGTATGATAAACAGGTTGATGGCGTGGTTGGTATGGGCAATGGGATGGATAAGTGGGGTATTGTTGGTATTTAGGTCGGAAAGAAGGGCCTTGATTTCAGACAAATGAAGCCTCCTCTTCTCTCTTCTTGAATGGAGATTTCTTACTACTGCCACCTTGATTTTGCATCGCTTCCAATTGCGATTTTAAAGCCGACACATTAACGATCTTCCCCGTTCTCACAAATTCATCATACTCTTCTAATTTATTGACAATCTCCGCAAAGGAACACCCAGTCATACGAAAAATCTCTTCAAAGTAAGGTGGGTCATGAGCTTTGATGAACGTGCGAACAATCTCATCTTCAGTCATGGGAGGCTCCACCTTGGCGGCCAATTTCCTCCATCTCTTCGCATACGTCTTGTGGTCCTCAAATGGTTTCCTCTTGGTCCCCTCCAATATGGTCCTCGTCGGAGCGAGCTCGCAATTGTATTCGTACTGCCTCATAAAAGCGGTTGACAGATCAAGCCAAGATCTCATATCCTCAGGCTCAAGTGGGAATACCAAATCCAACGCGTCACCTTCTAGACTCTCGGGAAATAAGCGCACAGGTAAACTCTCATCATCTATCGGCCTTCCTAGTTTGTTTGCAAACATCCGAAGATGTGTCTTGGGATTGCCAGTTCCGTCGTACTTGCTAAATTTGGGTGCTTTGAAACCCACTGGCAATTGCATATCCGGAAATAGGCACAGCTCGTTGTAGTCCAGACCTCCTTGCTTGCTCAAACCTTAGTTTTTCCTTATGAACTCATCAAATCGATCTAATCTCTTTAACAAATTCTTATCCACCGGCGCGGATGACTCCCCAGCTTCAGCTTTTCCTTGAGCAACGGTGTTTAGCGTGAATGGTTCAGGTGGCATATTCAAACTAACATGTGGATAATTCTCGGGAATTTGGGCGTACGAAGGGTTGATTTGAATGTTAGGTTCGTAGGCAGGTGGTGGGGCCCATGGGTGGGATAGGTGAAAGCTTCCTCAGGTGGATGTGGAGGAAAAAAGGTTTGAGTATGAGATATAGATAGCGGTTGTGGTTCAGTTTGACTAGCGAGTAAAGGCTCATGTTGAGTACCGCTGCCACTTCCAGCAGCTAACTGATCGACTACGCGCCGTTGGGGCCGTCATTTCCATGCTTAGCTCATTAAGCTTGTTTCAAAACTTCGCTCAGTTGAGCTCCCAAGTTTGCCAGGGTCAGTTGATGGCATCGTCGCAGGCCTATCGGATGACTCCGGATGCGTACTCATGTTTTACACTAGTTCTTGAAGCTCGGCTATGCGATCGGGTAATAATGGGGCTTTTTCGTGTAGCTATGTTTGCAGTTACCTAAAAATTGAGAAAAAACCCTATTTAGACGCCCTTCTTGATTAACTGCTATCAAAAAGAAAGAAAAAGAAAAAGAAAAAGACCCAAGTTAGTAAAATTAAAGTAATTCGGATGCATGTCCTATTGGAGAGCCCTTTTGTGCCAAGGGTTGGCCTAAGATGAGAATGCAATCCTTCAGGGTAGGCACTATACAATACCTGATGGATCCGATCAACTTATTGAAATTCTAATGAAAAGTAAATCGAAAAATTTGGCCAATTGAACAGCGGGAGACCTCGAACAGAGTGAGGACAAATCCGAATGAATGAATGGTTTTGGTTGGCACATAAATTCGTGCAAATCGATTTAATTTTGACAAACTTGCTATTGGAGAGATTGCAACTTTTTAACATGGATCGAAACCCTAAACTATCCAAATGGAATGAACTCAATGGGTGATTTCCTCAGAAACAACTAGCCATTCCAGTTCTAAAGTTGACACTGAAACCCTAAGTTGTCAAATGGATCGGATGAAATTGATGATTTATTCAAAATTGACTGGATCGCCTTAAAAATGGGCAAACTGGTCAAATGAATTGAATGAAATTGATGATTTATTCAAAATTGACTAGATCACCATAAAAATGGGCAAACTGATCAAATGGATTATTTGAAATTAATGATTTATTCAAAATCGACCGGATTACCCTAAAAATGGTTTGTATGAAGCGGAGGGTTTAAGAAAATCGACTCAATCATCCTAGATACAGATAAATTTGTAAAAATAGGATGGATGGAATTGATATTTATTTGACAATTGACTAGATTACCCTAAAAATGAATGAATGAATTGAGTTAATGATTTATTCAAAAATATCTAAGTTGTTCTAAAAGTGAATGAATTGATCAAATGGAGTTAATGATTTATTTCAAAATGACTGAATTGTTCTAAGAGTGAATGAATTGATGAAATGGAGTTAATGATTCATTCAAAAATGAGTAATTTATTCAGAAATGACCGGATTGTCCTAAAAATGAATGAATTGAAAAAAGTGGATGGGATGAAATTAATGAATAAAATGGTTGAATGGATTGAATTAGATATGTCCTAAAAAGTGGATAACCAGTTCAAATGGATTGAAAGGAATGGATGTTTTATTCAAAAATGAATTGAATTGTCTGCCCTTTAGTAATTTCAAAAAATTTATTGCGATGCATTAGTCTATGAGTTTTCTAAAATCAAGATTTGGCCTCGGTTATATTTATTGTCTCAACAATGCAGAATTATTTGTGAATTTCTTCAACTTAATGTCCTTTACGCAAGGGATTTTTATCAATTCTGATAAAATGGCCAAAAGATGATTGTTAGATGCTCATATTCTAATGTGCAAAAATTGCTCGATTATCAAGGGAAAGATCGGATCCTACCTTACCTCGTGCACTGCCCCTTTGGATGGTACAAGAAATATAAATGTGCAAGTCTCATTGGATTACATATCCGAGACACAAGGTGGCTTATTCCTAACACGGGATTCCCTAAATGGCATTCCCTCTAAGGTTCATGCATGATGCCAATTTATCAAAGCAATTAAATATGCAATTTGAAACGAAAACATGACCTAAGGGACCCTTCATATGTCAGGGCGGGCCTAAAATGATATGCAATTATTGATCTATAAATGCAATACATCGGAATCTTTAAACGTGCAATAGCCTATCTAAGAGGGTAGGGTTTAAAAGAGGATCGTGCCAGATCTCTTATTTCCTAGCGTTTGTGAATGCAAAAGACAAGAAAACAAGGAAATATTAGTTCAACACATAACACGTTGTGCCAAATAAATGATACAAAAAGCAATAAGACAAATAAGGAAAGAGGGGTGGAATCCCTCCCCTCGTGCCTAGTGTCCCTAGTCAGGTAAGGTTGACTCTAACTTAGGCAATTTCTATCATGGATGCATGAGGTTTGGCTTACTAATGCATCTAGACTCGATCAGGCTTCAGGCTCCCAAGTCTTCAGACCAAAAGGCGAAGGGTCATCAATCCCAGGGCCTTCGGTCTGTGGCTCGAGTGATCCCTTAGGCATCGCTATGGGCGCAGTGCACACCATCCGCCTACCTAAGGCAATCGATCTTAATCCTACAAGGAGGTGTGGGAAACGCCCACGAAAAAGAAAAATAGAGTAAATAAAACTATGCATGCACGTATGAAGTGCTTTTCTTTTGAGGGGAGGGATTATACTACCATCAAATGCGGTCGACGGTTCTAGGGTAGTTACCCCCCCCAAGATGCAAGCGCGATACAAGCAAATAAATAAATAAACCATCCATTCATCACATACGCGGTGTACGAGGAGTGATTACGCGCGTGGCAGATGCAAAAAACCCTAAAAAGAGAAAAAGAAAAAGGAAAAAGAAGAATGCAACTTAAAACCTCCAAATGTGATATATAAGAAGGTTAAAAGGAGAAAAAGCTTGACTAAATCAAATGCTTGGACTCTCTAAATCCCCAGTGGAGTCGCCAACTGTCGCGCCCCATTTTTTTAAAAATGAAAATAAATGGTTTAAAAAGTGAATTTTAATTCAATTTTTTTTGAAAATGATGTTTAATTAAAAAGAAAATGAATAAAGAAAAATGAAAAGGGCCTAAATGGGGTTTAAAATGCAACGATTTTTGGCCCAAATTATAGTTTAAAAAGGGTTTTTGAATAAAAAATCGAAGTCGCCACTTGGTATTGAGTTAAAGGTGTACCAAGTCATCTTAAAAATGAATTTTTTAAAGAAAAAGTAGAAAAACCCTTTTTAAATGACTCCAAATCGACGTAAATCAAAGAAAAAGGTTCGGGAGTCACATTTGAAGAAAGGGAAGACAACGATAAAAATCCGAGGCACCCTTTCGACCTAACCAAGGCTAGTTGCGTGATTTAGTCAAAGATTTTCTTATTTCTAACCTAAAAATTTATGACATTTGGATGTACTATATGAATGCAAAATCTAAATCTAGGGGGACATCGGGGGGTCAAAATATCTCTTCAAATCCTAATGGGTGCCAATCACATTAATTGTGATGCCCAATAGGGACTCTTTAAAGAGGTCACGAATAATGCAAAAATATGAGACTCTAAAAAAGGAAAAGAAAAATAATAATGTACAAATATACATGTCCTAAAGGAATGCACCATAACGGGTACGGGGGGCTAATACTCATGACTTCAATGTTCCCTTTAATAGAGGGAATACGAACGTGCTAAGGTTAGAAAGCCAAACTTGTCCATATCCCATATCCAAGGGGTTATTTGCTAATCTAGTCAAGCAAATGTACTAACCTAATTCTAATTCTTAAATGGAATACAAGTCTAATGTCGTGTTTTCATACAAAGGGGTAAGGAATATACATATAAGGGGAAATATGGGATATGGGATATAAATATAAGGGAATATGGGATAAGGGATGTACATATATAAGGAAAGTGTCAGGCAAAAAATGGTAAAAACCCTAAAAAGTGAAAAACATGCATGAGATGAAGTGATTTTATCACACAAGCATGATCTAACGCATGGATGGGTCCCTAAGGGTCTAGCGTTGGACTAACCCACATCTATGAGTCCTCACTAGCGTTGGACTAGTGGGAAATCAGAACAAAAAGCCACAAACTAGCGTTGGGCTAGTGTGGAATCGAGAAAGGGGCCACAACTAGCGTTGGACTAGTGTGGTGACGTCACACATTAATTATAACTAACTAATCATGTAAAACATAATAAAGGCATGTAAACACACAATATCAAATAAACACATAACACATAATCATGATATCTAGATGCAAGGTCCTAAGAAAGCGAGTAACACGTAACACATAAGCATGCAAGGCATACGAGACAAATAAAGCAAATAAAGTCCTAACTATTACACTTGGGACCCTAACTACGATCTAAGGGGGAAATGAAATAAAATAAACCTAACTATTACACATTCTATCTAGATACAGGTCTTGAATCCCCTATCTATTACAACTTGGCATTTAAATGCCTTTTAAATAATTAAAATTGAACTCAAATAAATATACAAAATTAAAACAAATAAAGCAAATAAATAAATAAATAAAATGAAAACATTCAAAGGCAGGTAATTAAGCACATAAAGTCACATAAGTGCACATATGGTCAAATAAAGAAAAAAACAAGGGATAGAGTGTACCGCCTTTGAGTTGATGCCCTAATGAAATGAATTTACTTATTTACCCTCCAAAATAATAAAAAGGGTCAAGGCATCACTTTAATTAACAATTAATCACATGAAAATAAACACGAAATGAAAACTAAAACACGAGTGGAATCAATTAAAATAAATCATCCATGTTCAAGAAATTAAAACAAACAAGAATCTAATTAAAATAATTAAAGAGTTTTAAGGGTTTAAAATGAAATGCTAAAAGTAATGGCTTAAAATGGAACCTATCAAAAATCACATGCTAAAACTTCCCAAAAGATGAATGGAAACCTATTTATTAAAATTAAACATCAAAATTTCCCAAAATTTTATTAAAAATACAAATCAAAACTAAAAACCTATTAAACCTCAAAATACATCCTAAAGCTCATGCATATTCTACCAAAATCCTATTAAATCATGTCAAAAGCAATTAAGATTTTGAAGTACCAAAATTGATCATGTTTTTCCAAATTTCAAGCCATAGTAAAATAAGAAGAAACTTGAGGGGTTAGAAATATAATTTTCCGGAAGTTCCCATGCAAAGCTTCGGACAAGCTTATGCTTTTGTAGTTCCATTTCTCGGCCACCATTCTTCCTGCAACTTTCATTCATCTGAAAACATATTCACGCGAAGCAATTCAAACAAGCCTTAACGGATTCGACAACTAAACCTAAATGCATGAATTTGGGCCGAGGGAGAAAGGAAAGATAACATGAAGCAAAGCCCTTGAACATAAAATACAGCAATGTAAACTGAACTTGGAGCAGCAACGTTTCAACATTTGCAGGCCAATATCTACTGCTGCAATAAGCCAGGAAGCTTCCCTCACTTCTGACCAAGTTTTGGCTTAGTAAACTCAAAGTAATTCGCTCACAGGGAGAGGAAAGTGAGGGCAAGAAACCACACTATCGGGCGACCATAAAACAGCAAGTGAGCAAATAACAAAACAGCGAATTTTTGCTTGATATACTTAGAGAACCGGAAACTAACTTGATGAAACAATCATCAACCCAATGATAAACATCAATGCAAACAAATGCGAGCCAGGAGAACAAGAAAGACAGAAACGCGGACATGCAAGTAATCAAAGAAGAAATGGGAAGGACATTAGCGAATGCAAATGCAAACCAGCAAACTTTTGCTGTATGTATTCTGGGCATGACTCACATTCATCCAAGAGAATCTCAACATCCCACAGGTTAGTCAAAAAAAGGCATGACACAAAGGGAACCCATGAAACAATAGAAACAGATCAGAGAAAGCAGTGCATAAGAATAGCGGATGGTTTGCTATCTATCTTCATAATAGACCCACAAGTTCGAAAAAACAGATTTAGACAAGACTCCATTCTTCTAAGAAGACTTTGACTGGACACTTTCTAAACCAAACAACCATAAACATGACAGGGATAAGCTTAACCACGAAGAGAAAATGCAAAATTTTCTGATGCATCAAAATTACCGAAGCTCATCATACAAACATGCAAATCTTTTGCAAGAAAAGAACATTCTGCAGTCTTCTGGGTTCACCGTTTCCAAGCACAAAAACCAGCCATGACTCAAGCAAAACCCCACAGATTCATCAGATAAAAACTATATAAAAAAAAACCCCAAACCCATTTCCTTTCAAAATTCATCCCATGACCTTCTACCGAATCAGAGGTTATCAAACACACAAGCATGGCAAAGTTATGGCACCAACGAAAGCTTAAAACAGCAGCAAACAGTCCAAGATTCATGTCCCCAGGCTTGGATTCTCATAAAATCTTGTTAAAGCAACACAGGGAGAAACGATGGTTACCTTAGGATCCTGCCGAAGTAAAATGAACGTGAGATATGCTTGGAAATGCGCCCAGGAAAATGCAGAAAGCAAAAATCTGTCCTAAAATCCCAAGATGTGATCGGAAAGTTGTGACGAAATGGGCTGCTCATTCAACATGATACCAGTTTTTCTTTCCTTTTCTTGTTTCCATCTCTCTCTCTCTCGCAGTCTTTCTCTTTTTCCTCAGCCGCCCCTCTCAATTCCTCTCTACCTCTCTTTCTTTTCTCTCGGTCTCTCCCTCTCACTCTATCCGTTGCCCTTTTTCCGTGTTTTCTGCCTTGCTATTTTTCTCTTTGATTCTCTTAGCTTTCCCCCAGCCGCCAACCTTTTCTATTTCATTCCCTTTCAGCTGTCACTCTCTATCCTCTCTTCTCCTGTTCTTGAGCTTTTTCTAGGCATCCAATCCCTCAAACCTAGAACTAATGGAGGAGAATTAGAGCTGCATTTTTGGTCTCTATTTCAAAGCCATTAGATGGCTTTTAATCCTATATCTCTTGATGTTGTTGGATCAAAGCCAGGTGGAGTGAAGTTAAGATGATCCGAGGGTGCTAAAAAATTGAGAAAACAAACGAGCAAAAACTGGAAAAAAAAACGCAGCTGTTCTGTCGCTTGGCTTGTGCTGGTGCAACACAAAGGAGAAGCAGCGCGCGTGCCACTTCCTCTTTTTTTTTTTTTAAGGAAGTGATTTTCTTAATAAAAAATGAAAATGAAACAAGATCAATAAAAATTAAATAAAATGCTAAAATTTTATTCTTTTCATTTTATCGTTATATTTTTACTAATTTTCAATTAATTTAGGTAAACAAAAAGTGTTAATTCCTAATTGAAGTTAATTTGCAACAAATTTTCATTTATTGAATCTAAAAGGATTAAAACCCATATTTTTGTAAAAAAAAAAAATTTTTTCCGGAAATTTAATGCTAAAAATGTCTTAAAATAAAAATTAGGAGACTAATGAGCAAAAATGAATAATAATTATCATTAAAAATAAAAATAAAAATAAAAATAAATAAAGTTAAATTAAAAACTTGGTATTTAAAATGTTAAAAAAATGTCTAAAAACAAAAAAATCATGAGATTAATAAACAAAAATAGGTGATAATTATCAATAAAAATAAAATAAAATGTAAATAGATTAAAAATTTGGTGTCTACAAAACCAACGTGGAAACCAAGAGATAGGGGAGGTCGAGATTTGGAATGGTTCAAAAATTCTTCCCACCCAAATTTTCTGGTGGATCTGACCCAGAAGTGGCTGAAAATTGGTTAGAAAATATAAGGATATATTTGATGCCTTGAACTACACAGAAGAAACACAAGTCACTTTTACTGTATTTCAACTTGAAGGAGCAACTCGAGTCTGGTGGAAATGTTATAAGAAACAAGTGGGAAAAAGATCAAACTCAAAGAAATTGGGTAAACTTTGTACGAGAGTTTAATGAGATATTTCTTCCTCCACTAGTTCAAGAAAAGAGAGAAGATGATTTTATAAAACTTCGTCAAGGAACTTTGAGTATGGTTGAGTATGAAACATAATTCACAAAATTCTCTAAATGTGCTCCGGAATTGGTGGCTACGGAGCGGAAGAGAATAAGACGGTTTACCCAAGGATTAAATTTAGATATCCAAGTTGCCCTTGCCGCAGCACAGATTGAAACATTTAGTGACGCTCTTGAGAAAGCACAAAGGGTGGAAAGCACAAAATCCCAACTGAGAACCTTTCAAGCGAGAAAAAAGAGATGTATCCGATAGTAGTCACTACCTTGAAGTACCAAGAGAAATTGGACCGCCACCTAAAGTTAGAAAAGGAGTGGAATGGAGTAAAACTACCACTTCCTTCACCACCCATGATAAAGAAACCAGAAGGAACTATGTCACGAGGAACTCCAGTAGGACAGATACAATTAAGGGTGTGACAGCCCCACCTTACCCTAAGGCGAACCAAAGGGTTCGGCGGACCGCCTGCCCAACTCTCGCCAGGACTCGTTCACTCACATCAAAGAAAGTAAGATAAAGCCCCGAGAATAAGCGGAAACGAAACCCAGACTTGAAACATATACTTACATTTATCCCAAGCTCAACCAATTATACAGTCCCCAAATGTATACATAAACTTTAAATTCTTAGTACATTCCAACCCTAATCAAGCACTAGAACGAGATCAAAAAACCAAAACAATACAAAAGGCTAAACTATACTATACAGGTCTCTCGCCCTTGCTCGCAACCCCTGTTAAGGGAAAACAAAAGACGTGGAATGAGCTAAAAGCCCAGCGAGGTTCTTATATACTCAACTAAGCAATTAAACAAGGACATAAGCAGGGTAACAACAAGTAAATCCAGATAACATTTACAATATAAAGTGAGAGTAACACATTTCATTAAAAGGATACGGCGTCATTCGTTCATTCGTTCGTTCATCTCGTTCTTCCCCTTCTGGCCAGCGCACTGGTCAGTCCTTCCCAAACCACGTGGTAATACTCGAGTATACCAAACATTCATTCACCCAGGGTCACTAGTCGCCCGACCGAGTCCGCTTCTGGCTCGAGTCGACCAATAACCAAGGGCAAGGGCCCAGTTCAGCCCGAAGGCTTACATTCATGCACAAGTAACATTCAATCATTCAATCATTGAAAATTTCACGTTCATTTAGGTCGAGTGCGATAAAGTACACACTCGCCTAGAAAAAGTCGTTTTGAGTATTCATTGAAACATTTAAAAGTTCAAATAACTATAACAAGCCACGTAGTCAATGGAAATATAGCGTACCTCAATCACATAACAAGGCAACAATCCAAATAGTCACAACAATTCACATAGTCATTAAAAACAAATCGTATATAGAACACTCACCTAATTAAGCAAAATTACGTCCAAAGTATCCTTCCGGATCTCAACCCTAGTCTCCAAGAAACCCTAATAACAATCATGAGAAAATATTATGGTTCTATCATCAAAATATGTGGGTGAGTCAAAGAAATCCGAATAAAACTAATACAAAGTAAAAGCATGATTTTAGAAGTGGAAAGAGTACATTTTGAGCAAAGGAAATGAGTAACTAAAGGTTTTCTCAAACCAAACATAGAATTAACCTCAAAAGAGTTTTAGAAAATTTCATCGGAAAAAGTTGAAACAGTTGCCACGTCAGAATCCGGCCAGAACTTGGTCGGATACACGGCCGGATAGTGAACAGTAGTTTTTCCTCATTTTTCGTAAAACGTGTTTTTGGCTCAAAACTAACACATTTACAAAGAATTAATGTTATAACAAGTATCTTGGTTAAAAATCATATGAAAAGGTAGTCAAATACCTTGAATTCACACTTTAAAACCTTGCGCGTTAAAATTAGGTTTTGTGGCCGAGAAACCCTAGGCCACTCCTTTTGTTTCGGAACGAAAATGAACACGTATTTGAAGTTCAAAACTCGACAATTGGAACCAAACATTTATGGTACAAATGGAAATGTACAAATGCAAGTAACTAGCTCACATAACACTACTCAAGTGGAACTAAGTTACTCTAAGCCGAGTAAGCCAAGTAAGTCTAATGCATCACAAAACTACATTCCAATCTCATTTCCATTCACTCAAGTCCAAGAAAATAAACGGACAGCATTTCCCCTTGTTTTTCCTTACTTTCCACAACACAACCCAACCACCAACTCATATCATTCAACCACAATTTCAAAATACCAACTATAAGCTATCAAACACCCTTAAAATGTAACCCATTAAAGCTTTACAACCATCCAAAACCAGGCCAAATATTCATCATAAACTCAGCACACACAACTCCAATTCAGTTGATTCCAAAGCCATATGAAAGCTAAGATACAAGGCTACAATTCTTAAGAAGGCATCAAAAGCTAATTCAGTAATCTTCCCAGCCAAAAGAGCCAAATACAGGGGCTGATTATCAATTTCCGGACAGAAACAGGGCAGCAGGGGTAAAATAGTCATTTCACAGGCTACCGTGCTCCGATTGAGCTGAAAGTTTACAGGCATGATCTACACTCAATTCTCTACAACTTTCATGTTTTGAGCTAAGGCCAATTCGGCCTCCATCATGGCCGAACAACACTGGTCAGATTAGGGCAGAAAATTCCAATAAATCAGAAATTTAACCAACTCTCCATTAATCCACAAATCATCCATTAATCATGTTAGCAAGCCACCATAGGCCACTAATTATCATCTATTGGAACCAAAAGAAGGGTGTTCTTAGCAACCTTACCTTCAAACCTCAAAGAAAGTTGGTAGCTTAAGACTTCCTCTTCCCAAAACAACTCCACCAAGGCCTTCAATTTCTCTTAGCTAGCACTTGTATGGTGTAGTTTTCAATTTGGTTGGGGTAAAACTCAAGATTTGGCCAAGATTAGAAGCTAGAAATGGAAGAGCTCTCTCTCTTGTTTTTCTCTCCAAGGGTTCGGCCAAGGCAAGGGAAAGAAATGAGGGAATTTTGGTCAAAAATTGGAGTTTTGGTAAAGGTAAGAAAGTTAGGCAAGTTTCCTCCAATCGGTTGGCGACACGTGGCGTCCTTTAGGTTTTAAGCTTATCTTCTCACTTCCAATAATTCATCCATCTAACCAACCTCTAATCATCTCCTAGTACCATGGAAAATAATATCACTTAGTATTCCATCACCTAATCGGCAAAATTATAACGCACTAGCGGGCCCCACATCGAACAAATGCACTTCAAGTTATGTACACTAACTTGTACTAGCAAAATGATTTAAAAATTGTACTTACTTGTAAAATGTACAAAACATTTAATATTTTCAAAGGACAGTATAAAATATGGCCAAGGAAATAAAATAATACGTGAAAATGTGAAAATTTTCGGGTTCTCACAAAGGGAAATTTCACGGGCAAGTCAAGTCACAACTCCTCGTCTGACCTGTGGATATTGTGGAACGATGAATCATACCGAAGAAAACTGTTGGGTGAAGGGGCGAAAGTGTATGGGATGTGGGAGCACCAACCATAAAGTTCACGACTGCTCAAAGAGGTATCCACGAGAAACTACTATTCAACAAGGAAATAAAACTATCCCTCGACAAGTCAATGAAGGAGGAAACCGACCAATGGCACCTGCAAGAACATATGCAATGATCACACAACAAGGTCCAGAGTTATCTGAGGTTATGGAAGGTATGAATTTCGAAAACGAAATTCTTTTAAGGGGGAGAGGATGTGAGGACCCGAATTTTACTTGCTTTTAATTCTATTTTACTGGCTTATTTATTTATTTATTCATCCGTTTTCTCTGAATAATTTATTTCAACCATTTTAAATCCATTTACATGGAACAAGGTCTCACTTATATTTTCAAAACGTCCTGTTAGTAAAATTAATTTTCCGCGACTTATTTAGAAAGCAATAGCGAGTACACGTTTTTCGAGACATTATTCGATTCGAGAGTGCAATAGTCTTGGAGAATTAAGAATGATCAATAGTAGACTAAGAAAAGTTAATTGAGGGATTAGATGTGAGTGAGTTAAAATTTAATCTTTTACCGCGCGCGCGTGAATAGTTTCTTGAAAGTCGCGCCGATATGACTAATTGGAGATTCGAGGATTTAATACTAGACTAGTAAGTATGAGTAATTACAGTATTAGAGAAATAACCCTGGAAGATTAGTGTACAAGTGTAACAAACAAGAGAGAAAGTGGTAGTACAAAACCCTAATGAGGCACTAGTGAGAGTTGACTTTTTGGCAAAACTTAACAACCACTTTTCATCCAAGCTTTCCCTCACAAGTTTCACCACACCAAACCCTCATCTCTCTCACCTCATTTTCGGCCAGCCTAAGGAGGAAGAAGGGAAGAAAGAAAAACTTCATCTTCTAGCTTCCATTTCACCCGCAAATCCTCTACCAAATCAATCACAACTTAGAGTACCACTCTAACTTGGAGCAAGGAGCAATCTTGTGAATTTTTTTTAGAGAATTTTTGGTGGAAAATCTGATCTTAATCTAGGGTTTCTTCTTGGGTTTGGAAGGTATAAACATCACTCACCAAAACTCTTGCTTTCTTGTTTCATTTCTTGGCTTTGAAGCTTGTAGCTTCCTTCTTGTTGTTGTTGGTTGGATTTGGTTGGTTGAAGTGGGCTCTATGAACTCCTATCTTGGTTAAATGAGGGCTGCCATGATATTTATATGTGTGTTAGTGTGTTTGTGATGAGTTTTAATGGAAGAAATTAGAAGAGGAAAAAGAAAGAGAGAAACCGTGAGAAAGAGAGCTTGCCGAAAATTCTTTCCATGTTGTCCTGTCTTTATATCAAAATTTTGATGCTTGATTGGCTGTGAAATTGGTGGATATATGTTGTATATTGTGTGTACAAAGTGCCTTTCAAAAATCGTTTCATTTGGTTGCATAAAACTTGAGTTTTGACAAGATTCAAATCTGAAAAATCGTATAGCAGGGTACTCGGACAGTGCTCATTTATCCGAACATAACTTTTTGTACAAACGTTGAAATTGAGTGCCATTAGTGGCATTCAAAACTACACATTTATAGCTTTCCAATGGTATAAAAATCTCCTGCTGGTTCATTTTGAGTGAACCGCAGTGGGTCGGAAAAGTTAGCTGTTCTGTTTTGACTGTTCATACGCATGAAACTGGAAGCTGCGTTTTGTGGCTTGATTTTGTCCCACTTGTGAAACGAGTTTCAAAATGATATCTTCTGATGAATTGTGGCATTTGGAACCTAGTTTCCAACGCCACCAACTATTTTCAATTTGAGTTTGTACAGAGTTAGATATGGCTTGATTTCTAAAATGCGACAAAGCTGGAAACCGGAAGCTTTTTCCTTTCTTACTGGCCGAATTGTCAAACCTGTTTTGGGAGATTATATTTCAAAACTTTTAGTGTCATTTAACCATAAATTGCTTATTAAATGTTTCTAAAACCTTGGTTGCAAAAAATGGAGTGAATTGATGTTGATTTCAATAGACAAAAACCTTTGGTAAGAAAGAAAGAGTGGGTTGGCAGACTTGCTTTGAAACTTTCACAAATTTTAGTCGTTTTGTTAACTGCCTTCCCGTGCAAATTTTGTCTATATTTTAGTAGAGAAGTAGTCCATATATGGAAGTTTAAGTGTACCATTTTTGGTGTAATTTTAATATCATTTCGATATCCAAATAATGCCCCAAAAATTGCTCTTCAAACCTGGAAATTCACTGATCAGTTTGCAAGAATCAGCTGACTTTAAACTGTTATATCTTGATCCTCAAAACTCCGAATTTGGTTCCGTTTATCGTGTTCGAAACCTTGTTTGGAACTCTTATTGTGTTACGAAATGTAGGAGCCGATTCACTTTCTGTGAATTTTTCCGAATTTCCAAAGATTACAAGAAAACCAGGACTGGTTCAAACCTGTCTTCTTGGAATTGGAATTTTGAGCTGAAAAATGAATGCTTTCTGTTTGGAACCTTGGAAAAGTGTCTTCTAGGAACTTTTAGTACTGTGGATCTAGTTTCCAACGGTATAAATATTTCCATTTTTGGACATACCGAACTGAAGATCTAATTTTACCAAGTTTGTCGCGCAAAGCTGAAAATTCTTGATTTCTTAGGAAATGAGTTTTAAGAACTTTTCATTTCCTTTTAATATTGATAGTTCGTTTTGAATCCGATTTCATAGAGGATACGAGTTTTCCCTTGTTACTTTAAATCCTCACTTTTAAATCTTGAATTTCAATAGAGTGAAACTCTTTTAAGGCATTGTTCTAAGTTTAAGCAAATACATTTCCTTCCTGGTATGTTAAGTGATTGTGAATATATGTGAGTGATAATTGCTCACTATTTCTTCAGGCGCTCAAGAGGATTGAAGGAAACCTCGGAGCGGAACACTAAAGGACTTATTTACTCACTTATTTTGAATTGATGAGTGTTCCCTGCATGTGTGTGACTTGAATAGTTTTGCTATATGTTTACCGTATATTTCTTGTGTGTTTAAGTGTTAAGTGTTCCCTATAATTGCTCCTATGTAATTTTTTCACCGTTTTAAGGTGAGTGTATACTTTATCTCATTCGACCTACTAAAATAACAAATTTCTACCGTTTAACCGTGAATTTCTACCGTTTATCGGTATATTTGATTATTTACGCATGTTGTAAGCTCTTAGCTGAATTGGGCCCTGCCCTTGGTTGCTAACCTGCTCGAGCCAGGACTGGACTCGGTCGGATAGGTTGGAACCCTAAGCCACCGTTTCGGTATACTCGAGTATTACCCACTGGAGGAATAAGGCGATGGCCAGACAAATCGGGGAAATTATTGGGGTTATAAGGTGCAGCGGACCGAAACAATTCTACGTGAACACCGTATCCTTTTAATGTGTGTTTATTTCTGTAAAATGATAAATGTCTCATCTTAATGTGCCAATGTGAAATCTTGAACCATATGTGCATTATGCTTAACTTGATTTATTAGAACTGCTTGTGTGTTTTGGAATCTCACTGGATTGTTTAGCTCATTCCACTCCTTTGTTTTCCTTAACAGGGTTCAAAAACCGAGAGTGCCCACGAATAGTACTAAGTTGTTTTCTTTTGGAGATTTCAAGTTGTATCGTAACAAATGACTGTAGTACATATTCTTTTGGGTTATATTTAAACTTGAAGGTTAATTAATTTTAAGTATGAGATGTTTTGGGAAACTTTAAATGTATATTGAGAATATTTGAAGTATTTCTAGTTTTTGAATTATTGATTGTAGTGAGCCCCGGCGAGAGGTGGGCAAGCGTTCCAGGGATACCCTTGGGTTCGCCCTAGAGAGAAATGGGGGCGTCACAGGTGGTATCAGAGCCACTTCGCGTGGTCTCTGCGCGGGGTGAGTTTGGGCCAAGTGGTGTTATGGTCCTTATTATGTGAATGAGTAAAGACTTAAGTATTCTTCTAGAGCGTAAGTTGTGAATCATGAATGTGATAGGTATAAAACCTTTATCTTGATACTTGGGAAAAATTAGATATGTATGTTGGATAGAAATCTCAAATGTGGTGATTTACTCTTGGGAACGGCTGGCTCGAGTTGTGAATTATCTTATTTCGGATTCTTGTATCCGAGTACTTAAGAGTTGAGGGCAATGCTAAGAACTTGAGATCTTCATTTGCGGGGAATAAGAATGGGCTAATGTTTTGCGAGAGCAAGCGCAAGAGGTCAACGGACGTCTAGTTCGAGTAGTACGAGAAATGAGAGATCGGACGGAGAATATCTTAACCGAATGTGGGACAATATTGGCCAGAGAGAAGTGTAATGTAGTTGAACTTGAGAGAGAGGTGGAGAGGATCCTAGTGTGGGAATGAAGTTGACTATCTTAGGGAACGTGAATCATCTAGTTCCAATTAATCTAGTGAAGCACTAGTTTTGATTTTTTGTAATGGGACGATGGGAGTAGAACTTAGGAGTTTATACCTTGGAGATGCATGTACTTTTGTTAATCACCTGTTTACTTTTGTTTACTGACCTTGACTTGGTATGTACTTTACTTGACTGTAACTTGTGTTATGATCTAATGAATTCTAGTTTGTGTTTGACTTGTACGGTGATAGTGTTATTTGTGCAAGTGATTTCATTTCTTTAGAATTGTTACCGGTATGTGTGTGTAGTTCAGTTATGGTTTAGTGTGGGGTTTATGTGGGTTTATGCATGTGCATATAGATTAGCTGTGAAAATGGAAACTAGAGGATAACGTCAGGGACGTCAACCCAGACAACCCCAAAATCAAAGGGTAGATAATGATTCTGCTACTGTTCAAAACGCCGAACCAAGGGTTGGAGGAGGAGATGACCAAATGGGATTAGTTTTAACTCGCATGACGGATGTACTAGAGCTCTTAGTTGCTCAACAGGGCCAGGGGGTTGGACAAGGAAACCAACGTGAAAACCAAGAGACAGGGGAGGTCGAGATTTGGAACGGTTTCGAAAATTCTTTCCACCCAAATTTTCTGGAAGATTTGACCCAGAAATGGCTGAAAATTGGTTAGAAAATATAAGGAGATATTCGATGTCTTGAACTACACAGAAGAAAGACAAGACACTTTTGCTGTATTTCAACTTGAAGGAGCAGCTCGAGCCTGGTGGAATGTTATACGAAACAAGTGGGAAAGAGATCAAACTCCAAGAACTTGGGTAAACTTTGTACGAGAGTTTAATGAGAAATTTCTTCCTCCACTAGTCCAAGAAAAGAGAGAAGATGATTTTATAAAACTTCGTCAAGAAACTTTGAGTGTGGCTGAGTATGAAACACAATTCACGAAATTATCTAAATATGCTCCGGAATTGGTGGTTATAGAGCGGAAGAGAATAAGACGGTTTACCCAAGAATTAAATTTAGAAATCCAAGTTGCCCTTGCCGCAGCACAGATTGAAACATTTAGTGACGCTCTTGAGAAAGCACAAAGGGTGGAAAGCACAAAATTCCAACTGAGAACCTTTCAAGCGAGGAAAAGAGATGTATTCGAAAGTAGTCACTACCTTGAAGTACCAAGAAAAATTGGACCGTCACCTAAAGTTAGAAAAGGAGTGGATGGAGTAAGACTACAATTTCCTTCACCACCCATGATAAAGAAATCAGAAGGAACTATGTCACGAGGAGCTCCAGTAGGACAGATTCAATTAAGGGAAACTTCGCAGGCAAGTCAAATCATAACTCCTCGTCTGACTTGTGGATATTGTGGAAAGACGAATCATACCGAAGAAAACTGTTGGGTGAAGGGGCAAAAGTGTATGGGATGTGGGAGCACCAACCATAAAGTTCACGACTGCCCATAGAGGTATCCACGAGAAACTACTATTCAACAAGGAAATAAAACTATCCCTCGACAAGTCAATGAAGGAGGAAACCGACCAATGGCACCTACAAGAACATATGCAATGATCACACAACAAGGTCCAGAGTTATCTGAGATTATGGAAGGTATGAATTTTGAGAACGAAATTCTTTTAAGGGGGAGAGGATGTGAGGACCCGAATTTTACTTACTTTTAATTCTATTTTACTGGCTTATGTATTTATTTATTCACCCGTTTTCTCCGAATAATTTATTTTAACCATTTTAAATCCATTTACATGGAACAAGGTCTCACTTATATTTTCAAAATGTCCTGTTAGTAAAATTAATTTTCTGCGACTTATTTAGTAAGGAATAGCGAGTATACGTGATACGCTCCTCGATCAACACGTTTCGAGACACGTATCACATTTGCCCAAGGATCTAGCGAGATTTCCAACCGTTTGGATTGCGACTCCTAGTCTCAAGAAGGACGACACGACTTGAATCAAGGCGGTAGAACAACGACTCCAATCGAGGTGGATACTCTAGTGGATAGGCCGGTTGAACAATCAAGGACAATCGCGAGATTGCTCAAGAACCCTTGCCAAGGCAAGTAAAGGAATTGATTCTCTCAACAATGGAAGAGCAAACAAAACTGAAATTTTATTGTAAAAGTACGTAATTCTTCAACCGTACAACTTGTGCCCTTTTATAGGCTAAAGACCTAACGAAAACCTAAGGCTAAGGAAGGGGGGTTCGGCCATGCTTAGGGCTAGCTAGGCCGACCCCTTTAATTGGAAAACCGAAAAAGAACTAGCTAATGGGCTAAAGCCAAACTAACAACCATCACTTAGCTCCTCATGGGTTTGGATCAATGTGTAGACAACTTGATGATCAACTTCTAAGTTTTCAATGTTCCTATGGACCTCTTGTTGGTCTTGAACATTTCGAACAAGAGTTTGGAGAGACTCTTTGAAGCGCTTGACCCATGCACGTATAACGGGGCCCAATGGTACTCGCACTTGGTCTTCACCATCTCCATTCATGCGCACATCAGTCCCCTCCACTTGAGAAAGATTTGTCCTCAAATCTGGATCCTCCTCGCCAAAGAATAGGTTCAAATCCGTGACGTTGAAAGTCGCGCTAACATTGTACTCCCCAGATAACTCCAATTTGTAGGCATTGTCATTGATTCGTTGGAGCACTTGAAAGGGTCCATCTCCCCTTGGGGACAATTTGCTTTGGCGTTGCTTAGGAAATCGCTCCTTCCTTAGGTGCAGCCAAACCCAATCTCCAGGTTCGAAAATCATCTTACGACGATGCTTGTTAGCTTGTTGCATGTACTGCTGAGTATGCTTCTCAATGTTGGCCTGAACAGCTTCATATAACCTGCGTACAAAATCAGTTTTCTTTTTCCCGTATAAGCTTGTGTGCTCAGAGGAGGGTAAGGGCGCCAAATCAAGTGGGGTCAGGGGGTTAAAGCCATAAACAACCTCAAATGGTGAGTAGTGTGTTGCATTATGAACAGTTCGATTATAAGCAAATTCAATATGGGGCAAACATTCTTCCCAAGATTTGAGATTTTTCTTAATCAAAACCCTGCGTAAAGTACCAAGGGTGCGATTGACAATCTCAGTTTGTCCATCGCTTTGGGGATGACTTGTGGTCGAAAAGAGTAGTTTAGTGCCAAATTTAGACCACAAAATCTTCCAAAAGTAGCTCAAAAACTTCACATCCCTATCACTAACAATGGTTTGAGGCATACCATGCAAACGTACATTTTCTTTAAAGAACAAGTTAGCAATATGAGATGGATCATCAGTTTTATGACAAGGGAAAAAATGAGCCATTTTTTAGAATCTATCAACTACCACATAGATGGAGTCATTACCCCTTGGTGAGCGAGGTAATTCCAAGACAAAGTCCATAGACAAGTCTACCCAAGGATAATGTGGGATGGGCAATGGGGTATACAAGCCATATGGATTTGTTTTGGACTTGGCCGTGTGGCAAGTGGTACATCTACCAACCATGCGTTCAACATCCCTACGCATATGAGCCCAGTAAAAGTGTTTTTGCAACATTACTAAAGTTTTAACAATGCCAAAATGACCCATGAGACCACCATTGTGTGCCTCTCTAACCAAAGGATCACGAATAGACGAATTAGACACACACAACTTGTCCACATAGAATAAAAACCCATCATGCAAGAAATATTTTCCATGCGGACTCTTAGTGCAGGATGCATATATGTCACCAAAATCGAGATCATGTGCATAGAGTTTTTTGACCATTTCAAAACCTAGCAACTTAGCATCAAGGAAAACAAGCAAAGAATGTCTACGAGAAAGTGCATCAGCTATCACCTTCGTTTTGCCAGTTTTATACTTAATGACATAAGAGAAGGTGTCAATGAAACTCACCCACTTGGCATGTCTCTTGCTCAATTTCGGTTGCCCCTTGAGAAACTTCAATGATTCGTGGTCAGTGTGGATCACGAATTTCCTTGGACGGAGGTAGTGTTGCCATATCTCCAAGGCTATCACAAGTGCGTACAATTCCTTGTCATACGTGGGGTAGTTCAGTGCAGCACCTCCCAGTTTCTCACTAAAGAATGCACAAGACCACTTGTCTTGCATGAGAACAGCTCCAATCCCTACACCAGAAGCATAACATTCAATTCAAAAGTCTTGTTAAAATTAGATAATGCTAAAACAGGTGCATATGTGAGTTTGTCCTTAAGAGCAAGGAAGGCCTGTTCTTGGGCTTCTCCCCAATGGAATTTGTCATTTTTCTTTGTCACGGCGGTCAATGGAGTAGTAATAATGCCGAAGTCTTTAACAAAACGCCGGTAGAAGCCCGCCAATCCATGGAAACTTCGCACCTCAGGGACGGATTTCGGTGTTGACCATTGCTTGATGGCCTCGATCTTGGATTCATCTACTTTGATGCCCTGCGAACTCACAACATAGCCTAAAAACACAAGTTCATTAGTACAAAAGATGCACTTCTTAAGGTTAGCGTATAGGCGCACCTTTCGAAGTGTATCAAGTACCAATCTCAGATGCTCCATGTGTTCATGCTCATTTTGACTATATATCAAGATATTATCAAAGTAAATAATGACAAATTTTCAATGAATTGTCTTAAAACATGGTTCATCAATCTCATGAAAGTGCTAGGGGCATTAGTCAACCCAAAGGGTATAACTAGCCACTCATAAAGTCCATATTTTGTTTTGAAAGCTGTTTTCCACTCGTCTCCCTCTTTCATCCTAATTTGATGATAGCCACTTCTTAAATCAATTTTAGTGAAAATCACAGCACCATCAAGTTCATCAAGCCTATCATCTAATCTAGGAATTGGATGACGGTATTTAACAGTTATAGCATTAACAGTTCTACAGTCAGTGCACATACGCCAGGTACCATTCTTTTTGGGGACAAGTATCACAGGCATAGCACAAGGACTCAAACTTTCCTTTACCCACCCCTTACCTAGTAGGCCGTCAAGTTGCCGTTGGAGCTCCTTAGTTTCCTCAGGACCCATGTGGTGAGCGGGTTTATTCAGTAGTGGTGCTCCAGGAATCAGGTCTATTTGGTGCTCGATCCCTCGTATGGGTGGTAAGCCATCAGGAAACTTATCAGGGAAACACGTCCTCGAATTCCTACAAAAAGCAATTACACTCGAAGGCAATGCCTTATCGAGTTCATCAACATTCAGGAGCATATGTTTGCAAATCATGAGTAACACAGGCTGATCAGAATTCACAATTTTTCTAACATCCTTAGCCTTAATTATCATGTTTTACTTCCTAGTGTGGGATTTAATCAATGCATGATCATGTGTTACACTAGGTGTGCTCACTTGACCCTTGGTCGATTGCTCACTTGTAGAAGTGGAGCAATTCCCAGAGTTGGCCGCCCTTTGCTTCCTCCTTTGGCGGTCTAAGTCACACTCCCTTTGCAATTTAAGTTGGTCCTCATAGACTTGTACCGGTGTGAGGGGTGTTAGGACCATGCGTTTGCCATTGTGCAGTAGAGTGTACTTATTGACTCTACCATCAAATGTGACATGCTTATCAAATTGCCAAGGTCTTCCTAGAATGACATGTATAGCATGCATAGGGACAACATCACACACAACTTCATCAATGTAGTTGCCAATTGAAAAAGGAAGACGTACCTGTTTGTAGACACGCATTTCTCCTTCCTCACTTAGCCATTGTAGCCTGTACGGGTGCCGATGTCTAGTAGTAGTGAGCCCCAAACTCTCCACCATGAGTAGACTCGCCACATTGGTGCAACTCCCACCATCAATGATAAGACTGCACATTTTGTCACTTACTTTACATCGAGTGTAAAATGAGTTCTCCCTTTGTAACTGCTCATCTTCCTTGACTCGGGCGGTTAGCACTCGTCATGCTACCAGGCAACCAATTTCCCCTTGAGTAGGCGAGCACTCTTCCTCGACCGAGTCATTTTCCAAGCAATCATCTTTGGTTAAGCCAGGTATCTCCTCACAATCATCGTCATCGGACACGATTTCTCCATTGTGAGTGACTAACATGATCCTTTGATTTGGACACTAGGATTGGATATGTCCAAACTCTTGGCATTTGAAGCATTTGATGTCCCTACTCCTAGGTTTAGGAGTCTCTTGAGGGGCCTTAGAAGTAGACCTGGATGCATCAACAAATTTGTTAGGGGTAGAATTGGCATTTTGGTTAGCGAAAATACCTGGTGTTCAGCTAGAAGGGCTTGGTGTAGCCGCATTTCCCGTTTCATGTGCAGTTCTCCTTGGTGGATTTCCCTTCCATGCACTCGGTTGGAGTGTTGGAAGGTTCGGCCTCCCCTCCTTAATTTCTTCCCCCTCTCGGCCTTGATGGCTAGTTCAAGAAGATCGTGCATGTCCAAGTAATGTTGAAACTCCAAGGCTTCTTGAAGGTCAGTGTTTAGACCACTAAGAAACCTTGCCATAGTGGCTTCACTATCTTCTTGAATATTTGCCCTCATCATGGCCATCTCGATCTCCTTGTAGTAGTCATCTACACTCATGTTGCCTTGAGTGAGGGTTTGTAGTTTTGAATGGAGATCACGGTTGTAGTAGCTTGGAACAAACCTCTTGCGCATTAGTGCTTGAGTTCTCGCCAAGTTCGGACTCGTGATTCACCATTTCTCCTCCTGTTAGTCCTTACTTGATCCCACCAAACTAGTGAGTAGTCGGTGAATTCAACAGTGGCGACCTTCACCTTTTGTTCCTCGCTATACTCGTAGCAATCGAAGACCATCTCAATACGGCCTTCCCATTCCAAGTAAGCCTCAGGGTCACTTTTGCCTTGGAAAGTAGGGACTTGAATTTTAAGTCCCTTGAGCTCGTTCCTAGACGTGTCCCTTTTAGGCCTCTCGATTCTTTCGTCATCCTCACTAGCCGAGTACTCCTCATAATTTGCCCATTTGGTGCCCTGGTTACTTCGGTTGCGAGATCTAGACCGAGAGCCTCTGGTGAAGCTCTTTGAGAGCTCGTCAAAGCGGTTGTGCATCTCCTCCATTTGTTGCTCACTAATCCGCTTAAGCTCGTTTTTCATGGCGATGAACATCAATGAGTAGTCAGTGGTCGGATGAGCTTGCTCCATGTCTCTCGCCTGGTCTTGCAAAAGGTTAGTGTACAATGAAATAGCACAAATATAACCTCGCTTCACTCCCTTAGTGTTTCACTCACCCTCGTGTTTTCACTCCAAAAACACTCCAATGATCTTACCAAGATTCCTTACCTGTCGGATTGGGTAGTTGAGAAATGCCGTACAAAGTCCAAAAAATATCACCCAAACTGTCCACAAGAGTAACCAAGAAAGCAAGACACAAATGGGATGCAAAATGGAACAAGGATGCACGGTTTTGGAAGCTCAATAGTGGCGGATAGAAATGGAAACTAGCGCTAATGTGAAAGGAATCAACAGAAACCCTAGCCTCCTAAAATTAGGGACTTGTCCAAGTGGAATTAAAAGAGGTAACCAAGCTGCCTACTTAGTTTCTTAATTGATTTTGGCAACAAGTTAGCCTTTGGAGACCTTTAGAAAACCTTTCCTCCTTGAAACAACTTTTAAGACTTCCAAATTCTAATCCAAGAAGGATTAACAAATCAGATTCGGTGCCAACAAACAAGTCTTGCGCAAAACAGATTTGGTTCAACACACTTCTAGTGCAAATCAGATTTTGTTTCCTTTCCAAACCCCTTCACTCAAGTCGGTTGGACACCTATTAAAGCCCTCACACAATCCGAACTCACACACACAAGAACAAGTTCGAATTATTTTTTTTGTAGGTGCAAACAGTTTCGGCCCTTCCCAACAATGGAGTTCCCACAAGGTGATGCAAACAACCTTACTCGAGCTCCCCCCCAATGGGTTACTCAAGGTGTTCCCAAGAAAGAAACAACAACTCCAAGGAAACCCTTCACCACCACTAGAGAGTACAAGAAGTTGTACACTAGAAGGATGAAACAAGTTCCCAAGAAACAAGATATTCAAGAACTCCAAGAAGTGGTGGATCAAAACTTTTGAATCTTTTTCCTTTGTTTTATTTCCCTTCGGATTGGAAACAAGATGTAATGGTGACTGTTTTGGCAATAAAGTTTCGAATTTCCCTTCTTGTTTTTGTTTTCTTGCCCACCGAATTCTCTCTCTTTTCTTTGCTTTTCGTTTCTTTTTTTTTTTACTTAAACAAACAACTTAAACACAACTTGGCCGAATGGAATAAATTTCCAGATTTGGTTCAGTTAAACACACACAAGCAACGATCAAGATCCCTCAAGAACTTCCAAGTAAGTTATCAAGAACTTCAAGAACTTCAAGATTGTGATCAAGAAATTCAAGAAACCCTAGATTCTTGTAGGTTCTCTTCAAGATTCACAAATACCAACAAGTTTAACCAAAAATCAGTCTTGAAACAAGCAAAACAACTTGGATGACCAACGAACAAACTTGGACAGATTTGACTTACGAAACCCTAGTGAAGAGACGGAAACCCTAGCAGCCGCCAAGTCCTTATTTTTTTTCTTTTTCTTGCTGTTCAAGCAACGGTTAACTAATTAAAGAAATTGGTAGACTCCAAGACAGAATTTCGTGCGCCACAAGTGCACACAAGCCACTGACAGAATTGACACGAATGGAGTACCAAACGGCGGACAGATTTGCGACACAAGGCAGCACACAAGACTTCAGACAAAAACTAACCAAACAAGCAACACACGCACGGACAGATTTAGAAGCAACGATGAGACGCTAACGGACAGAAATTTGACGCAAAAAGAAGGCTATACGGACAGAATTTTTTTTTATCAATGCAACGGAAAACTAGGAACCCTAAAACGAACTAGACAAGAACAAGTAAGAGGATATAACGAATTGATACCTCAACCAGCTCTGAAGCAAACTGATACGCTCCTCGATCAACACGTTTCGAGACACGTAGCACGTTTGCCCAAGGATCTAGCGAGATTTCCAGCCATTTGGATTGCGACTCCTAGACTCAAGAAGGACGACATGACTTGAATCAAGGTGGTAGAACAACGACTCCAATCAAGGTGGATACTCTAGTGGATAGGTCGGTTGAACAATCAAGGACAATCGCGAGATTGCTTAAGAACCCTTGCCAAGACAAGTAAAGGAATTGATTCTCTCAACAATGGAAGAGCAAACAAAACTGAAATTTTATTATAAAAGTACGTAACCCTTCAACCGTACAACTTGTGCCCTTTTATAGGCTAAAGAGCTAATGAAAACCTAAGGCTAGGGAAGGGGGGGTTCGGCCATGCTTAGGGCTAGGTGGGCTGACCCCTTTAATTGGAAAACCGAAAAAGAACTAGCTAATGGACTAAAGCCAAACTAACAACCATCACTTAGCTCCTCATGGGTTTGGATCAATGTGTAGACAACTCGATGATCAACTTCTAAGCCTTCAATGTTCCTATGGATCCCTTGTTGGTCTTGAACGTTTCGAACAAGGGTTTGGAGAGACTCTTTGAAGCGCTTGGCCCGTGCACGTGTAACGGGGCCCAATGGTACTCACACTTGGTCTTCACCATCTCTATTCGTGCGCACATCAACACATTTTTCGAGATAATATTCGATTCGAGAGTGCAATAGTTTTGGAGAATTAAGAATGATCAATAGTAAATTAAGAAAAGTTAATTGAGGGATTAGATGTGAGTGAGTTAAAATTTAAGCTTTTACCGCGCACGCGTCGATAGTTTCTCGAAAGTCACGCCGGTACGACTAATTGGAGATTCGAGAATTTAATACTATACTAGTAAGTATGAGTAATTACAGTGTTAGAAAAATAACCCTGGAAGATTAGTGTACAAGTGTAACAAACAAGAGAGAAAGTGGTAGTACAAAACCCTAATGAAGCACTAGTGAGAGTTGATTTTTTGGCAAAACTTAACAACCACTTTTCATCCAAGCTTCCCTCACAAGTTTCACCACACCAAACCCTCATCTCTCTCACCTCATTTTCGGCCAGCCTAAGGAGGAAGAAGGGAAGAAAGAAAAACTTCATCTTCTAGCTTCCATTTCACCCACAAATTCTCCACCAAATCACTCACAACTTGGAGTACCACTCTAGCTAGGAGCAAGGAGCAATCTTGTGAATTTTTTTTGGAGAATTTTTGGTGAAAAATCTGATCTTAATCTAGGGTTTCTTCTTGGGTTTGAAAGGTATAAACATCACTCACCAAAACTCTTGCTTTCTTGTTTCATTTCTTGGCTTTGAAGTTTGTAACTTCCTTCTTGTTATTGTTGGTTGGATTTGGTTGGTTGAAGTGAGCTCTATGAACTCACACCTTGGTTAAATGAGAGCTGCCATGATGTTTATGTGTGTGTTAGTGTGTTTGTGATGGGTTTTAATGGAAGAAACTAGAAGAGGAAAAAGAAAGAGAGAAACCGTGAGGAAGAGAGCTAGCTGAAAGTTCTGTCCATGTTGTCCTATCTTTATTTCGAAATTTTGATACTTGATTGGCTGTGAAATTGTTGGATATATGTTGTATATTGTGTATACAAAGTGCCTTTAAAAAAATCGTTTCATTTGGTTGCATAAAACTTGAGTTTTGGCAAGATTCAAATATGGAAATAGTATAGGAGGGGTACTCGGACAGTGCTCCTTTATTCGAACATAACATTTTGTACAAACGTCAAAATTGAGTGCCGTTAGCGGCATTCAAAACTAGACATTCATAGCTTTCCAACGGTATAAAAATCTTCTACTGGTTCATTTTGAGTGAACCGCAGTGAGTCGGCAACATTAGCTGTTCTGTTTTGACTGTTCATACGCATGAAACTGGAAGCTGCGTTTTGTGGCTTGATTTTGTCCCACTTGTGAAAAGATTTTCAAAATGATGTCTTTTGTTGAATTGTGGAATTTGGAACCTAGTTGCCAACGCCACCAACCATTTTCAATTTGAGTTTGTATAGAGTTGGATATTGCTTGATTTCGAAAACACAACAATGATGGAAACTGGAAGCTTTTTCCTTTCTTGCTGGCCGAATGGTCAAACCTGTTTTGGGAGATTATATTTCGAAACTTTTAGTGTCATTTAACCATCAATTGCTTATTAAATGTTTCTGGAACCTTGGTTGCCAAAAATGGAGTGAATTGAGGTTGATTTCATTGGACAAAAACCTTTGGAAAGAAAGAAAGAATGGGTTGGCAGATATGCTTTGAAATTTCATGAAATTTAGTCGTTTTATTAACTGCCTTCCCGTGCAATGTTTTGTCTAAATTTCAGTACAGAAGTATTCTACATATGGAAGTTTAAGTGTACCAAATTTGGTGTAATTTCAATATCATTTCGATATCCAAATAATGCCCCAAAGATTGCTCTTCAAACCTGGAAATTCACTGATCAGTTTGCAAGAATCAGCTGACTTTAAACTGTTATATCTTGATGCTCAAAACTCCGAATTTGGTTCTGTTTGTCGTGTTCGAAACCTTGTTTGGAACTCTTATTGTGTTACGAATTGCAGGGGCTGATTTACTTTCTGTGAATTTTGCCAAATTTCCAAAGATTACAAGAAAACCAAGACTGGTTCAAACCTGTCTTCTTGGAACTGGAATTTTGAGCTGAAAAATGAATGCTTTTTATTTGGAACCTTGTAAAAGTGCCTTCTAGAAACTTTTAGTACTGTGGATTTAGTTTCCAACGGTATAAATTTTTTCATTTTTTCATTTTACCAAACTCAAGATTTGATTTTACCAAATTTGTCGCGCAAAGTTGAAAATTCTTGATTTCTTAAGAAATGAGTTTTAAGAACTTTTCATTTCCTTTTGATATTGATAGTTCGTTTTGAATCCAATTTCATGGAGGATACGAGTTTTTCCTTGTGACTTTAAATCCTCACTTTTAAATCTTGAATTTCAATAGAGTGAAACTCTTTTGAGGTATTGTTCTAAGTTTAAGCAAATACGTTTGCTTCCTGGTATGTTAAGTGATTGTGAGTATATGTGAGTGATAATTGCTCACTATTTCTTTAGGCGCTCAAGAGGATTGGAGGAAACCTCGGAGCGGAACACTAAAGGACTTATTCACTCACTTATTTTGAATTGGTGAGTGTTCCCTGCATGTGTGTGACTTGAATAGTTTTGCTATATGTTTACCGTATATTTCTTGTGTGTTTCAGTGTTAAGTGTTCCCTATAATTGCTCCTATGTAATTTTCCACCGTTTTAAGGCGAGTGTATACTTTATCTCATTCGACCTACTAAAATAACAAATTTCTACCGTTTAACCGTGAATTTCTACCGTTTACCGGTATATTTGATTATTTGCGCATGTTGTAAGCTCTTAGCTGAACTGGGCCCTGCCCTTGGTTGCTAACCTGCTCGAGCCAGAACTGGACTCGATCGGACAAGTTGGAACCCTGCGCCACCATTTCGGTATACTCGAATATTACCACTAGAGGAATAAAGCGATGGCCAGATAAATCGGGGGAATTATTGGAGTTATAAGGTGCAACTGACCGAAACAGTTCCACGTGAACATCGTATCCTTTTAATGTGTGTTTATTTCTGTAAAATGATAAATGTCTCATCTTAATGTGCCAATGTGAAATCTTGAATCATATGTGCATTATGCTTAACTTACTTGATTTATTAGAAGCCTCACTGGGCTGTTTAACTCATTCCACTCCTTTGTTTTCCTTAACAAGGTTTAAGATCGAGAGTGCCCACGAACAGTACTAAGTTGTTTTCTTTTGAAGATTTCAAGTTGTATTATAACAAATGACTGTAGTACATATTCTTTTGGGTTGTATTTAAATTTGAAGGTTAACTAATTTTAAGTATGAGATGTTTTGGAGAACTTTAAATGTATATTGAGAATATTTGAAATATTTTTAGTTTTTGAATTATCGATTGTAGTGAGCCCTGACCAGAGTTGGGCAGGCGTTCCACGGATACATTTGGGTTCGCCCTAGGGATAAGTGGCGGTATCACAGGTGGTATCAGAGCCACTTCGCGTGGTCTCTGCGCGGGGTGAGTTTGGGCCAAGTGATGTTATGGTCCCTATTATGTGAATGAGTAAAGATTTAAGTACTCTTCTAGAGCGTAACCTGTGAATTATGAATGTGATAGATATAAACCCTTTATCTAGATACTTGGCGAAAATTAGATATGTATGTTGGGTAGGAATCTCAAATGTGGTGATTTACTCTTGGGACCGGTCGGCTCGAGTTGTGAATTATCTTATTTCGGATTCTTGTATCCGAGTACTTAAGAGTTGAGGGCAATGCTAAGGACTTGAGATCTCCATTTGCGGGGAATAAGAAAGGGCTAATGTTTTACGAGAGCAAGCACAAGAGATCAACGGATGTCTAGTTCGAGTAGTAAGAGAAATGAGAGATCGGAAGGAGAATATCTTAATTGAGTGTGGAACAATATCGACCAGAGAGAAGTGGGATGTAGTTGAGTTTGAGAGAGAGGTGGAGAAGATCGTGGCCCAGAGGATCCTAGTGTGGGAATGAAGTTAACTATCTTAGGAAACGGGAATCATCTAGTTCCAATTAATCTAGTGAAGCACTAGTTTTGATCTTTTGTAATGGGACGATGGGAGTAGAACTTAGGAGTTTGTACCTTGGAGAAGCATGTACTTTTGTTAATCACCTGTTTACTTTTGTTTACTAACCTTGACTTGGTATGTACTTTACTTGACTGTAACTTGTGTTATGATCTAATGAGCTCTAGTTTATGTTTGACTTGTACGGTGATAGTGTTATTTGTACAAGTGATTTCATTTCTTTAGAATTGTTACCGGTATGTGTGTGTAGTTCAGTTATGGTGTAGTGTGGGGTTTATGCATGTGCATATAGATTAGCTGTGAACATGGAAACTAGAGGACAACGTCAGGGACTTCAACCCAGACAACGCCGAAATCAAAGGGTAGATAATGATTCTGCTACTGATCAAAACGTCGAGCCAAGGGCAAAGGAACGAAAGGGATAACCAAGTAGTTACCGCTATTAATCGTATGACTGATATTTTAGAACGGTTAGTAGATCGTCTGGGTCCAGGACCTGTTAACAAACCTGGGACTCAAGAAAGGGGAGAGGATAGAGCTTTAGAATGATTCTTAAAGTTTGCCCCGCCTAAATTTCTTGGAGGGTCTGACCCAGAAGTAGCGGAGAACTGGTTGGAGAGAATGACTAACATCTTTGCCGCCTTAGACAATACTGAAGAGAGGCGAGTGAACTTCGTCGTCTTCAAATTTGAGGGCGCGACACGTGCTTGGTGGAACGTGATTAGGGAGAAATGGGAAAGAGCACTGACTCCTTGGATCTGGAAAAATTTTGTGAGAGAATTTAATGAGAAGTATCTCCCGCCCATGATTCAAGAAAAGTGGGAGGACGATTTCATAAAGTTGAGATAGGGAACTTCTAGTGTGGCTGACTATAAGGAGCGATTCACTAAACTTTCTAAGTTTGCTTCGGACTTAGTGGCCACTGAAAGAAAAAGAATAAGACGATTCGTACAAGAACTAAATGTGGAGATTCAAGAGGGGTTAGTGGCAGCCCAAATGTTTACTTTCACTGGGGTTTTGAAGAAAGATTTGCTTTGAGAAATTTCTTGAACTTTGGTAGTTTTGTTAACTGCCTTTCCGTAAGAGTTTTTACATGAAATTTGATAGAGGAATAGCCCTCATATGGGAGTTTAATTGTAACAAATTTTGTGTTATTATAAGACCATTTCAATACCCAAATGATGTGCCAAAGTTGTTCTTCAAACCTGGAAAATTTACTGAACTGTTTTCGATTTTGGCCAACTTTCAACTGCTATATTTTGGCACTCAAAACTCCGAATTTAGTTCCGCTTGTTGTGTTTGAAACTTTGTTTAGAACTCTTGTTTTATTACAAATTTCAGAGGCTAGTTCACTTTCTGTGAAGTTTGCCGAATTTCCAAAGTTTGCCGAAAAACATGATCGAAACTGTCTTGTATGCTCAAGTCAGCCACTTTGAGCTGAAATTTGAATGTCTTCCGTCTAGAATCTTGGAAAGGTGTCTTCTGGGAACTTTTAGTACTTTGAATCAAGATTCCAACGGTATAAAGTTTTTCAATTTTGGATCTATTGAGTGCAAGTTCTGATTTTTCTAAATTTGACGTGCAAAACTGAAATTTTTCCGACTCGATGGGAAATGAGTTTTGGAAACTCTTCCCTATCCTTTGATATTGGTTGACTATTTTAAACTTGATTTCATGAAGGAAATCAGTTTTCCTTATGTTATTAAACCCCACTTTTGAATCCCGATTTACGAGTAATTAAGGCTCTCTTTCATGATATTTTCTTAGTATTGTACAAGTGTACAATCTTTCTTGTTAACAAGGGATTTATAAGTGATAGTGTGTGATAATAAATTATTATTTGCTCAGGCGCTCAAGGGGACCTTCAAGAGGATCTCGAAACGGACGCCTAACAACTTACTCGCTCGTTCACTCACTCTTATCTTGACTTGGTGAGTGTCAAGTGTGTGAAAAATTGTTACGTGCTTAATTGTTATTATTGATTGAGTATTTTGAATATGCCGAGTCGAGTGTGTACTTTATCGCACTCGTTCTCGTTTAAGTGAAGTGAAATTGAATTACTTGAAGTGAATTGTTTGAAGTGAATTGTCAAGTGTATTAAGTGAATCGTTGAAATGGTTAAATATGATGTGGTTGCATATGTCGTTGGAGTGAATCTCCTCGACTCCTAGTGATAATAATGGGGGGCGCCCAAATCTCATCGGCTGACCAACGGACTCGAGCCGGCATGGATTTGGTCGAAAAGCTTGGTGAGTCATAGGAAAAGTGTATAAGCTTGATCTATTGGAGAGATCTCGTTTGGCATACTCGAGTAGTATCGTTTTATATAAAAGAAGTGTGGGTCCGGAGCAGGGGGAGTAACGGTGAACGGGGAACGTGGAAGTGAAGTTCTACGGATTATAACCTACCCGACTGACGGAGTGTCAACTCGTGGAAGTACTGGATCGAGCAAGTGGAAAATAGCTTCGGAGAGCTCCCGTATCCTTATCAAGTGTGTTTTATTGTTAAATGTGAATAACTTGAATGTTATAGTTTTCATTCTTGTTTAAATGATATTGTTATTTGAACTACGTGTTTTGCATGTTTCTTGGTCTCACGAGCGTTAACTCACCCCGTTAGATTTGTTTTCCTTAGCAGGAGCGGAAATAGAAAGAATTATGGAGAAGCCAACTTGATGGCTCTTTTGGTTGGAATTTTGATTGTAATTGTTAAGACAACTTTTGGAGGTTGTATACTTTGAAAAGTTGATGTATTTTGAAAACTGTGATGTAAGATTGAACGTTTGTGTATGGAAGCGACTTTCTTCATATCGTCGACTTTTATTATTTAGTTATTTACCTTAAGTTTGGATTGGAATTGTATCGAGTCCTGGCGAGAGGTGGGCAGGCGTCCCGCCGATACCCTTGGGTTCGCCCTTGGGAGAAGTGAGGGTGTCACATTTGCCGCCTTAGACAATACTGAAGAGAGGCGAGTGAACTTCGCTGCCTTCTAATTTGATCAGCAACACATGCTTGGTGGAACGTGATTAGGGGGAAATGAGAAAGAGCACTGACTCCTTGAATCTGGAAAAATTTTGTGAGAGAATTTTATAAGAAGTATCTCCCGCCCATGATTCAAGAAAAGAGGGGAGGATGATTTCATAAAGTTGAGACAGGGGACTTCTAGTGTGGCTGACTATAAGGAGCGATTAATTAAACTTTCTAGATTCAAAATTAGTGGCCACTGGAAGAAAAAGGATAAGACGATTCGTACAAGAACTAAATGTGGAGATTCAAGAGGGATTAGCGGTAGCCAAAATTTCTACTTTCATTGAGGTTTTGGAGAAAGCACAACGAGTTGAGAGTGCAAAGTTGCAAGTTAGGGATTTTCGTGCAAAGAAAAGAGGAGCTCCTAGTAACCCTCCTGGACAAGCGAATAAGAGTACTCCACCTCCTAAAATGGGAAGAGGAACAGGAGGAGTAAAGACATCTAGAGCACCAAGAGGGGCTCTATCAAGAGGAGGCCACAGTGGACGAGATCAATCGAGGGGGACACCTCCTAGTGGGCAGGCTGTAGCTTCTCAAGTTGTTTGTGACTACTGTAGTAAGCCCAACCATACAGAGAATGAGTGTTGGAGAAAAACGAAAAAGTGTTTGTATTGTAGCAGCACTGATCATCAGATCTCGAAATATCCGAATGTACCGAAAGAAGGAGGTAGTACTCAACGGCCAGACAAGTCGGCATCTAAACAATCTAGTGCAGGAGAAAGTCGACCAAAAGTGCTGGTTAGGGTTTATGCATTAGACCATCAGCAGGTTCCCGATTCTACTGAGATCATTGAAGGTACGATTCCTGTTTTCCATCGCTTCACTAAGGTTTTAATTGACCCTGGTGCGATACATTCTTTTGTAAATCCTAAATTCATGAGTGGGGTAGACGTGAGACCGATTAAGCTATCATATGATTTGGAAGTTAAAACGCCTACTAGGGATCAAAATTTGATTGCTAATTTGGTGTATAGAAATTGTGAGATATGGGTTGGAGAGCGAAAATTGTTGGCTGATTTGATGGGCCTATCTATTAAGGGGTATGATGTTATCCTAAGTATGGATTGGTTAACTCGCTACCATACTCAATTGAATTTTAAAACGAAAATGGTAGATCTATGTATTCCGGGAGAGGCAACCCTAAAATTGGATGTAAGAAATAGACTAGTCTCGTCTGCCCTTATTTCCGAAATTCGAGTTAGAAAGATGTTGATTAGGGGAGTTCAAGGGTATTTGGCCTTTCTTATAAATACTCCTGGTGATAAGGTGAGGTTGGAGGATATGCCAGTGGTAAAGGAATATCCAGATGTTTTCCTGAGAAATTAGAGTCATTGCCACCAGAAAGAGAGATAGCATTTAAAATTGATGTGATTCCAGGGGTAGCACCTATCTCTAAGACACCATATAAAATGGCTCCAGTTGAATTGAAAGAAGTGAAATTGCAATTACAGGACTTACTAGAGCGAGATTTTACTAGAGAAAGTGATTTTCTGTAGGGAGCTCCAATATTATTCGTTAAAAAGAAGGATGGGAGCTTAAGATTGTGCATAGATTATCGAGACTTGAATGATGTCACTGTTAAAAACAAGTACCCTTTACCCCACATTGATGAATTGTTCGACCAATTGCAAGGGACAGTAGTATTTTCAAAGTTGGATTTTAGGCAGGGTTATTACCAATTGAAGATTTTGGAAAAAGATATACCTAAAACTGCCATTAATTCAAGATACGGACACCTTGAATTTGCCGTGATACCGTTTGGGTTAACTAATGCTCCTGCAGCTTTCATGAATTTAATGTACCGAATCTTTAAACCTTATTTAGATCAATTTGTGGTAGTATTCATTGATGATATACTAGTGTACTCTAAGATTTTGAAAGATCATGAGAAACATTTGAGAATTGTCTTGTAAACCTTGAGAGAGCATCAACTGTACGCTAAGTTCAACAAATGCGAATTTTGATTGAAAGAAGTGACTTTTTTAGGTTACATAAACTCTAAGGAAGGAATTCAGATGGATCCGGCCAAAGTAGAAGCAGTTTCTAAGTGGAAACAACCGAAAAATCCTACTGAAGTACGAAGTTTCTTAGGGGTAGCAGGGCATTAACGCAGGTTTATTAACGATTTTTCTAAGATTGCGGGATCCTTAACCGAGTTGACTAAGAAAAATGAGAAGTTTATGTGAAGTTCTAAGTGTGAAGAAAGTTTTCAGGAGTTAAAAAAATGATTGACAAGGGCACCTGTCTTTGTCTTACCTAATGGAAAAGATAGTTTTGTGATCTACACAGATGGTTCAAAAGAAGACTTGGGATGTGTGTTGATGCAAAATGAAAGGGTGATTTCACATGTCTCTTGAAAGTTAAAACCTCATGAGAGAAATTACCCAACTCATGATCTGGAATTAGCGGCAGTAGTGTTTGCATTGAAGAAGTTGATGCATTATCTTTATGGGGTGACATTTGAGGTCTTTACTGATCACAAAAATGTTAAGTATTTATTTTTCCGAAAAGAGTTGAATTTGAGACAACGTAGATGGGTGGAGTTCTTCGAAAACTATGACTGTACGATTAATTATCATTCGCGGAAAGTTAATGTGGTAGCTGATGCCTTGAGTCGTAAAGTACAAGTGGCTGGTTTGATGATAAAAGAATTGCACCTGTTAGAAAAAGTTAGTGTTTGGATCGTATCAAGGAGGCACAAGAGAAAGATTCGGAGGTACAAAAGTGTTTAGAGAAAGTTAAAAAGGGGGAAACGTCAGATTTTAATTTGGGATCTAATGGAGTACTAAGGTTTCGGAACCGCGTAGTAGCGCCAAAAGATAAAGGGCTAAAAAGGAAAATCTTAGAAGAAACTCACCGTTCCAAATACACGGTGCATCTCGGAGGAAATAAAATGTACCACAATTTGAAGAGTCTGTATTGGTGGGAGAATATGAAGAAGGAATTGCTCGATTTGTCCAGATTTGTTTAATTTGCCAACAGGTTAAAGTGGAGCATCAGAAACCCTTTAACTTACTGCAACCTTTGAAAATACCTGAGTGGAAATGGAAAAATATCACCATGAATTTTGTATCTGGATTACCAAGAATACAAAGAGGTCACGATGCTATTTGGGTGATTAGGAATAGATTAACCAAGTCGGCTCACTTTCTGCCGATTAGTATGAAGTACTCATTGGAGATGGTAGTCAAGCTGTATTTGGATTAAATTATAAGGTTATATGTGATACCAGTACGTATTGTGTCCGATCGAGACTCTCGATTCGTTTCTTGATTCTGGCAGAAGGTGCAAGAAATGTTAGGAACTAAGTTGAGTTTTAGTATTACTTATCACTCACAGACAGATGGACAGTCAGAGAGGACAATTCAAACTCTTGAAGACATATTGAGATCATGTATTTTGGATTTTGGAGAAAGTTGGAGTCAGTACTTGACATTGGTGGAGTTTGCTTATAATAATAGCTTTCATTCATTCATTCAAATGGCTCCTTATGAGACTCTTTATGACCGAAAGTGTCAATCTCCGATTTGTTGGGATGAAATAGGCGAAAGAAAGGTTTTAGACCCAACTACAGTTCCATGGATTGAAGAGGCGTACGAAAAGGTAAAGTTGATACGCCAAAGGATTCAAACAGCCGAGAGCCGCCAAAAGAACTATGCAGATAATCTAAAAAAAGATTTGAAATTTGCAGTTGGAGACCAAGTTTTTCTTAAGATCACTCCCTTAAAAGCAATTTTGATGGTAGGAAGAGGAAAAAAGTTGCAACCAAGATTTGTAGGACCCTATAAGATTCACCAACATGTGGGAAACGTGGCCTATAAATTAGAACTACCACCAAATTTGTCTCGAATCTATAATATTTTCCATATATCTATACTCAAGAAATACAATCCAGATCCCTCCCATGTACTACAACAAGAGAATATTGAGATTGATGAGATATTAACATATGAGGAGAAACCAGTGAAGCTTTTGGACTGAAAAGTGAAAGAACTGAGGAATAAGCAAATCTCTTTAATAAAAGTCCTGTGGAGAAATCACGAAATAGAAGAACCAATTTGGGAGGTAGAAGAAGAGATTTGAGAGAAATATCCAGACCTATTTTCGAACCAAGGTATGAATTTCGTGAACGAAATTCTTTTTAAGGGGGAGAGATTGTGAGGACTCATATTTTTATTCTTAATTTCACCTATTTTAAAATTTATATGCATTGGTGTTATTTAATTTTATTATTTTAACATGAATTTTACTTAAATTATATTTTTATCGTTTACGCATCAAAAATTTTTCAAAAAAGTCGCGCCGGCACGACTGATCGGAGATTTGGAGAATTAATTTTGGACTAGTAAGAATAAGTATTAGTGGTGCAAGAGAAACTATCTTGGAAGATTAGTATTTGAGTGTAGCAAACAAGAAGGAAATTTGTAGTGCATGACACTATTGAATTACTATTCATAGTTGACCTTCTCAACCACCAAAAAGCTAGCTTTCCACTCAACCTCACATCACAACTCAACTCCATCTCCTCTCATTTTCTCTCTCTAGTGGCCGAACCCTTAAGCTCCAAAGGGAAGGAAGAAAAGTTCCAACTTTCTTCACCAATCTTGCTCCAAGAATCCATGCAAAACTCACAAAACCTTTGGAAGTTAATCTAGTTAGAAGAAATCTCCTACTTTGTGGTGATTTCTTGGTGGATTGGTGGTGCATAGCTTGGCTCTAACTAGGGTTCAAGAAACTTTGAAGAGGTAACAAGTTTCACTTCCCTTGATCTTTAGTTTTTTATACAAGAGTTAGTAGTGATTTTGGGTTGTTATGCAAAGGTTTTGAAACCTTAACCAAAACTAGGCTAGATGACTTGAGGAAACCCTTGTTTTCTTACTTTATTTTTAGGTAGATGTCTTGAGGTGGACTATTAGGTAGCGGACTTGAGGATTCTTTTGTGTTTGGTTGTTATTCTTGTGGTTTATGGCTTGATTTTTGGCTGAAAGTTGGAGAGAAAACTTGAAAAGGAAGAAGGAAGGTGTTGTCCGAAATTTTGCTGCTTTACTCCCTTGATTTATTTTCAAATTTTGTTGCTCAAATGGCTGTAAAAATGCTTGTTATATGTTGGATTGTGTGTGTAAAAATTATCTCTCAAAAATCATTTCATTTGATCAGGTAAAAGTTGAGTTTTGAGAAAAGAAGCAAATCTGGAAAAAACTTGTTCAGGACAGCCGACCAGGGTATATTTAGCAGCCTATAAATTTTTGTACAAGAGTCGAAATCAAGTTCCGTTTGTGGTATTTGAAACTAGACTCCAAGGGCTTTCTAACGGTATAAAGTAACCCTGCTAATTCGTTTTCTGTAAGCCGTGGCGAATTGGCAAATTGACTGATTTGCTCCCACTGTTTTACCCATGAAACCTGCACAGCTGCATGTTGTTGCTTATTTTCACTCCTCTTGTTAAACGAATTTGAACACGGTTTCTTGTGATAATTTATAGAATTTTGAATCTAGTTTTCAACGCTGTAAACCACATTAAATTTGGACTTCTGTAACTTTAGTTATGACCTGATTTCGAAACTGTGTCGATGCTCCAAGGCTGAAAATCCGTGGAACAGGTTTCAAAAACCAGTTTTCGTAAAACTGTTGTAACTTGGTGTAGGGAAATCCAAATTTCATTCTGCTTATTGTGTTTGAAACTAGACTTGAAGTTCTTCAAGTTTTATAAATTTCAGAGGCTAATTCGGTTCCTATGAATTTTCCTAAATTTTCAAATTTCACTAAAAATGAGACTATTTTACCCCGTTTTAATGAAGCAGCAAGTTAGAGCTGAAATTTGAATGGATTTTTTTTTGAATCTAGAAAAAGTGTCTTCTAAAGAGTTTTAGTACATTGAATCTACTTTCCAACGGTGTAAAGTTTCCAATTTTTGGACTTACGGAACTCAAGATGTGATTTTTCAAATATTGTCGCATAAAGCTGGAAATTTTTGGTTTCAAACAGAATATACCTTTTAGAATTGCCAACTTTTTCTTTGAGATTGCTAGACCGTTTAAACTTGATTTAATGGATGGATACAAGGTCTCTTGTGATTTTAAACCTTCATTTGAATCTTGATTTTCAAAAAATTTTAAACCTCTCTTGATGTGTTTTTTTGGTTACCTAAACAAATGAATTTTCTCCCTTATATGCTAAGTGACTTAGTATATACGTGAGTGATGGTTGGTTGATATTTCTTCAGGTGTTCAAGAGGATTTCGAAAGGAATCCGACGCGAAATTTTAAAGGAATTTCTTGCTCACTTTCTTTTGAAATTGGTGAGTATCAACTGCATGTCTTGTTACCACTACTTGAACTACTTCTTGTTGATTATGTGAATTAGACTTGTCGAAATGAGTGTGTACTTTATCTCACTCGTCCTCTCTTGCTTGATGTGATAAGTTACTTGCGTGTATTCGATAAAGATACTTGTGCTTGTGTTTAACTTGGCGTCGATTTGAGAGTAATCTCATCGATTTATACTTGAACTCGGGGACCCCAAAATCCAATGGCTAGCCATTCAATTCAAGCCGGCAAGGGCTTGGTTGAGGAGATTGGTGAACCTTGGGCTCGTGTACTTGACTGCTTGGATATACTCGAATAATATCAAAAACTTGTTTGACGTGTGGGACTAGTAGGGGATGTATCGGTGGACGAAAATTGGTGAAAAGTGGGGTCTACGGACTTGATACTTATTCGGTTGACGAAGTGTCAACAGTTGAAATTTTTGGATCAAAATTATCGGTGAACCTAATGTGGATTGAGCTCCTGAGAACTCCCGTATCCTTTATTGATTTTGTTTTCTTTTCTTTTATGAGTGACATGAATATTATGACTGCCCTTCTTTTATAAGTTTTAATGCTCGTTGAACTTGCTTGCTTGCCTGTTTTCTTGACATCGCTGAGTGTTAGCTCCCTCTTAAGTTTGTTTTCCTTAACAGAAACTTGAAGTGGAAAGATTTTGGAGAAGCTGGTTTTGATTGTATTTTGGTCCAATTATGGATGTAAATGAATTAACCAACTTTTGGTGGTTGTACTTTTGGAAAATGTGATGTAACTTTTGGAAATATTATGATGTAGACTTGGATGACTAATTTGAAGAAGCGACTTTTCGTTATATTAGTTTTCTTATTGGATGATTATTTCTAAGTTTAAATTTGGCTTGTATCGAGTCTTAGCGAGAGTTAGGCAGGCGGCCCGCCGAAATCCTAGGATTCACCCTAAGGAGAAGTGGGGTCATCACATGTGGTATCAGAACCTAGATTTGAATTAGTTGGACAATTAGGAGTCTTGATCTTGTGAGAAGTATATGTGATAGTATGAAACGATTAGACCTAGTTTATTTAGTATACATGGATCTTTCTAAGCTTCTAATTGTAATTGTAGATCATGGAAGGAAATGGTGGAAATGAGCCATCTTCGAGGCGTCTTCCAGTGATCCGTTATCGAGAGAGACCTGGGGGCGCTCTTTGGATGTGAAATCTAATTCGTCGAACTAGGCCTCCATGCGAGTGTTAGAGGACTTACTCATACCCTAACGACGTGGTGCTATCATTATACGATGAGTGTAGGTAGTTTTCCAATGCGAATGGGATAGCCCAAGAGGATAATCTAGAACTGAGGGTGACTGTAGACGCCCAAACCGCTAGGATTCATGAACTGGAGACGGTTGTACTTGAGGAGCGAAATAGAGCAGAGGCTCTTCGTAAGCAGGTTCAAGAGGCTAATCGTCGGCTTGCAAGGGTAGTACAAGAAATTCGGGACCGAACTGAGGGAATGTTGGCCGAGTGTGTGACTTTAGTTGAACAAGTAGTGGATGGTAAGATACTAGACGAGGGACAAGAGGAAAAACTCCTAGTGCTGAAGATGAAGATGATCCTATTGAAGTAGCCGAGACTTCTTGTGACAGCCCCACCTTACCCTAAGGCGAACCAAAGGGTTCGGCGGACTGCCTGCCCAGCTCTCGCCAGGACTCGTTCACTAATATCAAAGAAAGTAAAATAAAGCCTCGAGAATAAGCGGAAACGAAACCCAGACTTGAAACATATACTTACATTTATCCCAAACTCAACCAATTACATAGTCCCAAATATATACACAAACTTTAAATTCTTAGTACATTCCAACCCTAATCAAGCACTAGAACGAGATCAAAAGCCAAAACAATACAAAAAGCTAAACTACACTATACAGGTCTCTCGCCCTTGCTCGCAACCCCTGTTAAGGAAAACAAAAGACGTGGAATGAGCTAAAAGCCCAGCGAGGTTCTATATACACAACTAAGCAATTGAACAAGGACATAAGCACGTAACAACAAGTAATCCAGATAACATTTACAATATAAAGCGAGAGTAACACATTCATTAAAAGGATACGGCGTCATTCGTTCATTCGTTCGTTCATCTCGTTCTTCCCCTTCTGGCCAGGGCACTGGTCAGTCCTTCCCAAACCACGTGGTAATACTCGAGTATACCAAACATTCATTCACCCAGGGTCACTAATCGCCCGACCGAGTCCGCTTCTGGCTCGAGTCGACCAATAACCAAGGGCAAGGGCCCAGTTCAGCCCGAAGGCTTACATTCATGCACAAGTAACATTCAATCATTCAATCATTGAAAATTTCACGTTCATTTAGGTCGAGTGCGATAAAGTACACACTCACCTAGAAAAGTCGTTTTGAGTATTCATTGAAACATTTATGAAACATTTAAAAGTTCAAATAACTACAACAAGCCACGTAGTCAATGGAAATATAGCGTACCTCAATCACATAACAAGGCAACAATCCAAATAGTCACAACAATTCACATAGTCATTAAAACAAATCGTATATAGAACACTCACCTAATTAAGCAAAATTACGTCCAAAGTATCCCTCCGGATCTCAACCCTAGTCTCCAAGAAATCCTAAGAGTAATCAAGAGAATACATTATGGTTCTATCATCAAAATATGTGGGTGAGTCAAAGAAATCCGAATAAAACTAATACAAAGTAAAAGTATGATTTTAGAAGTGGAAAGAGTACATTTTGATCAAAGGAAATGAGTAACTAAAGGTTTTCCAAATCAAACGTAGAATTAACCTCAAAAGTGTTTTAGAAAATTTCATCGGAAAAATTGGGAATAGTGCCACGTCAGAATCTGGCCAGAACTTGGCCGGATAGTGAACAGTAGAATTTTTCCTCTTTTTTTTCGTAAAACGTGTTTTGGGCTCAAAACTAACACATTTGCAAAGAATTAATATATAACAAGTATTTTGGTTAAAATCATATGGAAAAGGTAGTCAAATACCTTGAATTCACACTTAAAACCTTGCGCGTTAAAATTAGGTTTTGCGGCCGAGAAACCCTAGGCCACTCCTTTTGTTTCGGGACGAAAATGAACACGTATTTGAAGTTCAAAACTAACATTTAGAACTAAGCATCATGGTTAAAACGGAATGGTATAAGTGCAAGTGAAATAGCTCATAGAAATCTACTAAAGTGGCACTAAGCTACTCTAAGCAAAGTAAGCAAAATAAGTCTAATGCATCACAAAACTACATTCCAATCTCATATCCATTCACTCAAGTCCAAGAAAATAAACGGACAGCATTTCCCTTTGTTTTTCCTTACTTTCCATGCTACAACCCAACCACCAAATCATACCATTCAATCACAATTTCATATACAAACCATAAGCTATCAAATACCCTTAAAATGCAACCAATTGAAGCTTTACAGCCATCCAAAACCAGGCCCAAATATTCCATCATAACTCAGCACACACAACTCCAATTCAGTTGATTCCAAAGCCACATGAAAGCTAAGATACAAGGCTACAATTCTTAAGAAGGCATCAAAAGCTAATTCAGTAATCTTCCCAGCCAAAAGAGCCAAATACAGGGGCTGATTATCATTTCCGGACAGAAACAGGGCAGCAGGGGTAAAATAGTCATTTCACAGGCTACCGTGCTCCGATTGAGCTGAAACTTTACAGACATAATCTAAACTTAATTCTCTACAACTTTCACGTTTTGAGCTAAGGCCAATTCGGCCTCTATCATGGACGAACAGAACTGATCAGATTAGGACAGAAAATTCACAATAAATCAGAAATCTAACCAACTCTCCACTAATCCACAAAATCATCCATTAATCATGTTAGCAAGCCACCATAGGCCACTAATTAGCATCTATTGGAACCAAAGAAGGGTGTTCTTAGCAATCTTACCTTGAAACCTCAAAGAAAGTTGGTAGCTTAGACTTCCTCCTCCCAAAACAACTCCACCAAGGCCTTCAATCCTCTCTAGCTAGCACTTTGTATGGAGTAATTTGCACTTTTGATGGTTGGAACTCAAGATTGGAGCAAGAATTTGGAGTACAAGATGAAGTTTACTCTCTCTTTTCTCCCTCAAGGAATTCGGCCAAGCAAGGGAAAGAAATGAGGGAATTTTGGTCAAAATTGGAGTTTTAGTAAAGTTAAGAAAGTTAGGCAAGTCATCATCGAATCGGGTCGCGACACGTGGCGCCTTTTAGGGTTTCAAACTTATCTTCTTCTTTCTCAATGATTCATCTAACTAGCTAACTTCTAATCACCTCCTAGCACCTTGTAAAATAATGTCACTTAATACTTCATCACTTAATCGGCAAAATTATATCGCACTAGCGGGCCCCACATCAAACAAATGCACTTCAAGTTATGTACACTAACTTATACTAGAAAAATGATTTAAAAATTGTACTTACTTGTAAAATGTATAAAATATTTAATATTTTCAAAGGACAGTATAAAATATGGCCAAGGAAATAAAATAATACGTGAAAATGTGAAAATTTTCGGGTTCTCACACTCTCTCCCCCTTAAGAAATTTCGTCCTCGAAATTTTACCTTCCGTTTCCTCATGTGACCCCAAAACTTGTTGCTGCTCTATGGCATATACTTGTGCCGGTGCTTTTGATCGGTCCCCTCGTTTGTTAGTCGGTTTAGGCTGGGTTCCACCCACTGATCGAATACTATTCTCTCGTGGCTGTTTCTTCGGACAATTACTCAACTGATGCTCACCACTCCCACAGATCAAACACTTTCGCCCTTTCCTCCAACAGTCATTTTCAGTGTGGTTTGCCTTCCCATAATAGCCACAAGCCAAACGAGGAATTACGGTTTGGCTTTCGCGAGAAGTCTTCGCAGGTACGATCTGACTTCCTTTTGTAGATCCCTCATATAGTGCTCCAAAGGTCTAGGGCGGATGAGGGAAATGGTTCACTTTTGGCACTTTGGAGGGCGTTGTCTTTTCCCCAGATTCTTCCGGTATGCTACTAGGTGCGCCCCTTTTCCGCACTTGAAAAGCTTTTACTTGTGCTTTTGCATCCTCAATTCTTTGTGCTTTCTCAAGAGCTTCCGTAAAAGTGTTAACTTGAACCGCCGCTAAAGCTTCTTGAATTTCCAAATTCAAGCCTTGGATAAACCGCCTTATCCTTCTTCGCTCAGTAACCACTAATTCAGAGGCGAACTTGGATAATTTAGTGAATTTCATTTCGTACTCGGCCACACTTTGGGTTCCCTGACGCAGACTAATAAATTCATCCTCCCTCCTTTCTTGGACCAGAGGTGGGAGGTATTTCTCGTAAAATTCCCGTGTGAAGTTCACCCATGTCCATGCAGTTTGTTCTCTCTCCCATTTGGCCCTAATAACATTCCACCATGCTCGGGCCGGTCCTTCAAATTGAAATACAGCAAAGTTCACTTGTCTGTGCTCCGTGTAGTTTAGGGCTGCAAAGATGTTGATCATTACCTCCAACCACTGCTCAGCCACATCTGGATCAGGTCCTCCAAGGAATTTGGGAGGATTAAACTTTTGAAACCTTTCCAAAGCCCTATCTTCTCCTATTTCTCTTATCTCAGGGTTCTGGGGTTGATTCACTGGCAATTGGCCTTGTTGATCGACCAATCGCGCTAAGATATTTGTCATTTGTTGTATTGCCGTTGCTACTTGATCTCCGGCCTCAACCCTCGGTCCACTCTGTTGCTCAGTTACTGTTGTTCTTTCTTTACTGGGTTCTCGAGCTTGCCTAGCCCCACGGCCACGACCAGCTCCACGTCCGCGTCCACGACTACGTCTCCCTTCCATTCCTTTTTCTCTCTCTCTTTTTTTTTTCTTTTTTTTTTTCAAAAGTGATTTAGTATGCAAACAAGTAATTGACTAAAATGGCAAGATATAACACACCAAATATGCAAGGAAACATATCAAGTTAGACAAATTAAGCCAAGTTAAAAAGTCACAAGTTAAATACACACAGTAGTAACCAAATATATATACAGTAGCAGTACAGGGCAAAACAAAGAAAAATCACGACGTGCCATACCACACTCGGCTAAACACTTCCCCAACCGATCTCTCACTTCCCTTACTATCCGAACTATACATCCGTTAACACTTTACACTTACTCTCACCAAACATTAGCCCAATCCTGTTTCCCACGAAAGATCGCAAATCCTTAGTACTACCCGCGTACTCAGGTACAAGAATCCGAGATAATTCGCCACTCGAGCTGGCCAGTCCCAAGTGTAAATTATCTACAAACGAGATTCCTACCAGACGTACATATCTATTGTCCTCAAGTACCCTAAAAAGGATGTACACTTATAACAGGCACGATTCATAACTTATGCTCAAAAGAGCTCTTAGTCCTTCACACTTATTCACGGAATCAGGACCATACACCACTTGGCCCAAGCTCACTCCGCGCAGAAACCACGCGAAGCTGCTCTGATACCACCTGTGACAGCCCCACCTTACCCTAAGGCGAACCAAAGGGTTCGGCGGACTGCCTGCCCAGCTCTCGCCAGGACTCGTTCACTCACATCAAAGAAAGTAAAATAAAGCCTCGAGAATAAGCGGAAACGAAACCCAGACTTGAAACATATACTTACATTTATCCCAAACTCAACCAATTACATAGTCCCAAATATATACACAAACTTTAAATTCTTAGTACATTCCAACCCTAATCAAGCACTAGAACGAGATCAAAACCCAAAACAATACAAAAGGCTAAACTACACTATACAGGTCTCTCGCCCTTGCTCGCAACCCCTGTTAAGGAAAACAAAAGACGTGGAATGAGCTAAAAGCCCAGCGAGGTTCTATATACACAACTAAGCAATTGAACAAGGACATAAGCACGTAACAACAAGTAATCCAGATAACATTTACAATATAAAGCGAGAGTAACACATTCATTAAAAGGATACGGCGTCATTCGTTCATTCGTTCGTTCATCTCGTTCTTCCCCTTCTGGCCAGGGCACTGGTCAGTCCTTCCCAAACCACGTGGTAATACTCGAGTATACCAAACATTCATTCACCCAGGGTCACTAATTGCCCGACCGAGTCCGCTTCTGGCTCGAGTCGACCAATAACCAAGGGCAAGGGCCCAGTTCAGCCCGAAGGCTTACATTCATGCACAAGTAACATTCAATCATTCAATCATTGAAAATTTCACGTTCATTTAGGTCGAGTGCGATAAAGTACACACTCGCCTAGAAAAGTCGTTTTGAGTATTCATTGAAACATTTATGAAACATTTAAAAGTTCAAATAACTACAACAAGCCACGTAGTCAATGGAAATATAGCGTACCTCAATCACATAACAAGGCAACAATCCAAATAGTCACAACAATTCACATAATCATTAAAACAAATCGTATATAGAACACTCACCTAATTAAGCAAAATTACGTCCAAAGTATCCCTCCGGATCTCAACCCTAGTCTCCAAGAAACCCTAAGAGTAATCAAGAGAATACATTATGGTTCTATCATCAAAATATGTGGGTGAGTCAAAGAAATCCGAATAAAACTAATACAAAGTAAAAGTATGATTTTAGAAGTGGAAAGAGTACATTTTGATCAAAGGAAATGAGTAACTAAAGGTTTTCCAAATCAAACGTAGAATTAACCTCAAAAGTGTTTTAGAAAATTTCATCGGAAAAATTGGGAATAGTGCCACGTCAGAATCTGGCCAGAACTTGGCCGGATAGTGAACAGTAGAATTTTTCCTCTTTTTTTTCGTAAAACGTGTTTTGGGCTCAAAACTAACACATTTGCAAAGAATTAATATATAACAAGTATTTTGGTTAAAATCATATGGAAAAGGTAGTCAAATACCTTGAATTCACACTTAAAACCTTGCGCGTTAAAATTAGGTTTTGCGGCCGAGAAACCCTAGGCCACTCCTTTTGTTTCGGGACGAAAATGAACACGTATTTGAAGTTCAAAACTAACATTTAGAACTAAGCATCATGGTTAAAACGGAATGGTATAAGTGCAAGTGAAATAGCTCATAGAAATCTACTAAAGTGGCACTAAGCTACTCTAAGCAAAGTAAGCAAAATAAGTCTAATGCATCACAAAACTACATTCCAATCTCATATCCATTCACTCAAGTCCAAGAAAATAAACGGACAGCATTTCCCTTTGTTTTTCCTTACTTTCCATGCTACAACCCAACCACCAAATCATACCATTCAATCACAATTTCATATACAAACCATAAGCTATCAAATACCCTTAAAATGCAACCAATTGAAGCTTTACAGCCATCCAAAACCAGGCCCAAATATTCCATCATAACTCAGTACACGCAACTCCAATTCAGTTGATTCCAAAGCCACATGAAAGCTAAGATACAAGGCTACAATTCTTAAGAAGGCATCAAAAGCTAATTCAGTAATCTTCCCAGCCAAAAGAGCCAAATACAGGGGCTGATTATCATTTCCGGACAGAAACAGGGCAGCAGGGGTAAAATAGTCATTTCACAGGCTACCGTGCTCCGATTGAGCTGAAACTTTACAGACATAATCTACACTTAATTCTCTACAACTTTCATGTTTTGAGCTAAGGCCAATTCGGCCTCTATCATGGACGAACAGAACTGATCAGATTAGGACAGAAAATTCACAATAAATCAGAAATCTAACCAACTCTCCACTAATCCACAAAATCATCCATTAATCATGTTAGCAAGCCACCATAGGCCACTAATTAGCATCTATTGGAACCAAAGAAGGGTGTTCTTAGCAATCTTACCTTGAAACCTCAAAGAAAGTTGGTAGCTTAGACTTCCTCCTCCCAAAACAACTCCACCAAGGCCTTCAATCCTCTCTAGCTAGCACTTTGTATGGAGTAATTTGCACTTTTGATGGTTGGAACTCAAGATTGGAGCAAGAATTTGGAATACAAGATGAAGTTTACTCTCTCTTTTCTCCCTCAAGGAATTCGGCCAAGCAAGGGAAAGAAATGAGGGAATTTTGGTCAAAATTGGAGTTTTAGTAAAGTTAAGAAAGTTAGGCAAGTCATCATCGAATCGGGTCGCGACACGTGGCGCCTTTTAGGGTTTCAAACTTATCTTCTTCTTTCTCAATGATTCATCTAACTAGCTAACTTCTAATCACCTCCTAGCACCTTGTAAAATAATGTCACTTAATACTTCATCACTTAATCGGCAAAATTATATCGCACTAGCGGGCCCCACATCAAACAAATGCACTTCAAGTTATGTACACTAACTTATACTAGAAAAATGATTTAAAATTGTACTTACTTGTAAAATGTACAAAATATTTAATATTTTCAAAGGACAGTATAAAATATGGCCAAGGAAATAAAATAAAACGTGAAAATGTGAAAATTTTCGGGTTCTCACACTTCTGACTCTGCCAATCACTAAACTAGTAGTTTATTCTACTTTAGTAGTTTTTGTCCAAAATAGTTGGGGTGGTGCTTGCTCTAAGGCCATTCTATTTTGTGTAACTATGCCACTTATCTTTTGAGGCGCTTGAACGTTACTTATGATATGTTTGACTTTATTGTTCTATGACTTTTAATCTATGCTATGGGTTGTGTATATTTGCAATTATTTCCACGTCTCACATATTTATTTTCGTCTTTCATATTTAAAGTGTCACTTTAAATCTCACTTATGCATATTTATCTTCCGTTCATCTGTCGCGCCCCATTTTTGAAAATAAGAAAAATAAAGAGTTTTAAGAAAATGGATTTTTGGTTGATTTTGATTCGAAAAATGTGAATTTTGATTTTTTGGAAAAATAAAGAAAATGAAATGGGTCTAAATGGGACTTTGAAAATGCGACGATTTTGACCCAAAATAAAGTTTAAAAAGGGTTTTAAATAAAAACAGGAGTCGCCACTTGGTATTGAGTTAAGGTGTACCAAGTCACCTAAAACGAACTTTTTAAATAAATTTATGAAAAACCCCTTTTAAACGACTCCTCAGTCTACGAAAATCAGAGAAAAAGATTCGGGAGTCAGATTTGAAGAAAGGGAAGGCGAGGATAAAAACCAAGGCACCCTCTCAACCTAGCCAAGGTTAGTTGCGTGATTTAGTCAAGGATTTTCTTATTTTTAACCTAAAAATTTATCACATTTTGGAGGTATTTACATGAATGCAAACCTAGACCTAATTATCAGGGTCAAAATATCTCTTCGAAATTATTTGATTCAAATCGCATTAGTTGCAACGCCCCAAAGTAAACTTTCGAAGAAGTCACGAATTATGCAAAATATGGGACTCAAAAAGAAGTAAAAAGAAAAGAAAAATAAAATACAAAGAAAATAAAATATGAATACATGATCTAAGGGATGCATCATATCGGGTACGGGGAACTAATGTTCGTGACTCAATTTTCCCTTTAATAGAGGGAATACGAGCGTGCTAAGGCTAGAAAGCCAAACTCTTCCATATCCCATACTCAAGGGGTTATTTCCTAATCTAGTCAAGCAAATGATCTAACCTAATTTCTATTTCCCTAAATGAAATGCAAGTTTAATGTCGTGTTTTCATACAAAGAGGTAAGGAATATACGTATAAGGGGAAATATGGGATAAGGGATATAAATATAATGGAATATGGGATACGGGATGTACATATATAAGAAAAGTGTCATGCAAAATGGTAAAAACCCGAAAAAGTGAAAAAACATGCATGAGATGAAGTGATTTTATCACACAATCATGATCTAACGCTCGAAAGGCTCCTAAGGTTCTAGCATTGGACTAACTCATGTCTACAAATTCTTACTAGCATTGGACTAGTAAAGAAAATGGGAAATAGGGCCACAACTAGCATTGGACTAGTGTGGAAACGTAAAACAGGCCACAACTAGCGTTGGACTAGTGTGGTGACGATATGCATTCATTTATAACTAACTAATCATGTAAAACTAATAAAAAGCAAATAAACACATAAGTTCACATAAGCATGTAGCAAATAGGCATGATATCTAGATGTAAAATCCTAAGAAAGCGGTAACACATAGCACATAGGCATGCAAATCACACAAAACAAAAATAAAGCAAATGAAGGCCTAACTATTACATTAGGGGGACCCTACTACAATCTAAGGGAAAAAATGAAATAAATAAAATAAATACCTAACTTTTACAATTTTAGCGTTTAAATGCCTTATAAATAACCAAAAATTAAAATAAAATAAATATGCTAAATTAAATAACTAAAATGAATAAATGAAAGAAAAACATTCAAAAGGCACGCAATTAAACACATAAATTCACATAAGTACACATAGGGTCAAATAAAGCAAACAATAAGGGATAGAGTGTACCTCCCTTGAGTCGGGGCCCTAAGGACACGAATTTACTTATTTACCCTCCAAAATAATAAAAAGGGTCAAGGCATCATTTTAATTAACAAATAATCACAAAAATGAAGATAAACATGAAATTAAATCACTCAAAGCATTCAAATAAACTAAACAACCCATATTCAATCAATTAAAACAAACAAGGACCCAATTGAAAGAATTAAAGAAATTAAGGGATCTATTATTGCAAATATGAAGGATCTAAAAGGAAATCAATTAAAATCAAGGACTTAAAGTGAAACCTACCAATCAAATGCTAAAATTGACAAAAAAAAATCGAAAACCAATTTACTACGATTAAACAACAAAATTACCCAAAATTCCACAAAAATTCTAATCAAAACTATAAATCTAGAAAAAGTTATTAAAACCCTTCAAATTCATCCTAAAACTCATTACAAATCTATCCAAGAATCATGTTAAGACATATTAAAGAAAAAATAACATTTAAAAGGACCAGATTGGTTAAATTTCTCAATTTTATGGGCCATAGTAGAATAAGGGGAAACTTGAGGGGCAGAAGTGCAACATTTTGAAATTATTCATGCAAAGCATCGAAGAGCTCTTCTTTTTCACTGATTTCTTCATTCTGCGATTTCATGAGCTTACAATACCAGTTTCCCTTTTGCATTCAATCTCAAACAAACATCAAGATTTCGGCCTTAAACAACAAAACACCAAACTCATCCAAACAAGCCAAAACTTAGGATGCAATTCTAGAAAAACTTTCATGCATGCAACGAAGGCTGAAGCCTTCTTTACTTCTGCAATTTTCTGCTGCAACTTTGCAGCTCCAACTCACACAAATATTTTTACACAAAAAAGTCCAAAGAAAACCCATCGGCCAAACCGACATAAACTCCAAGCTTCTGTCCCCCAAACCCAGGCCAAATTCTTTACTTCATGAACTCAAGATAAATTGCTCACAGCAAGAGGACACTATCGAGCAAGCATAGAAATAGCAGGTGAGCAAAATAAAACGCAGCGAATTTTTTTTTTTACACTTAGAGAACTGGAATCCAATCATGATGAAACAATTATCAACCAAATGATAAACTTCAATGCAAACAAATGCGAGCCAAGAGAGCATGAAGGACAGAAACGTGAACATACATGTAGTCAAAGAAGAAATGGGAAACATATCAGCGAATGCAAATGTGAACCAGCAAATTTTTTGCCGTATACATTCTGAATTCATCAGCAAATTTCCATCAATTCTGAGTTTTTAGTGCAAGTGTGCAAGTTCCTCGTCACTGAACATAACTAAATCTGAACTAGCCATCAAACTTTAATCCTAAACAATGAAATCACATAATTTCCATCATCTAAACATGCAAACTTTCAGCCAGAACCTTCTACAAATTTCTGCTGCAAACTTGCAGCTCAAACCCATGCAAATTTCATACGAAAAGAATCCAACAAAGCTCATTATTTGTCAACCAAACTCACATAAATCTCCAAATCACCATTTTTAACATAACCCAAGGACAAGATTAACAGCAAACCAGGTTCATTCAAAAGGCTTTCCATCCATTTTTATTTCATTAGCAAACGTGTAGATCAGATGAATCACACTCCAATCACACAACAAAAACTGGACAATTACTCCATTTAACATTGAAACCCAACATCAAAATTACACAAACAGCAAGAAAAGGCAGAACAGCGATCAAGGAAGCATCAGAACAGATTTTCCCGAAACCTCATGCCATTTTCTGAGTTTGTTTGCTCAAACGCATGAAAACCAGCCATAAACATCAACGTCCCACTGATTCATCAGATAAAACTTATAGAAAACTCCTAAACCCATCATCCGGATGCAATACTAAACACACAAAAGAAAGAAAATCTGGGTTGGAGAAACAACTTGCAAAACCAGATTCGTTCATAAAGCTTTTTACAAATGGAATAGGTTTGTTGCTAACTACAAGAAGCATGGGATAGTTTCTACACAAAAGGTCTCATGATCCACACTAAGGCAAGACCTAGATGCAATGGGATAGGGTAACGATCTGAACCAACAACGTATGAAAAGGAAAGCACCGAAGGAAGAAAAAAGAACAGAACCATGAAACCAGAAAATCTGAATACAGTAGCATACACCTTTTTTACGTATTAACATCAATCTGAACATGTGTAGGCAGAAAAATGGAAAGAAAAGGGTTACCTTGAAGATCTTAACTTGAGGAAAATGGAGACCCGTGAGCTTGGAAGATGGTCGCACCACACAGAAATCGAAAGGGACCTGCTACTGGCTTTGATGAAGGCAACGCAAGTCTGGAGCTTTCTGAGATTTTTATTTCCTCTCGATCCTTTGCTTTCTTTCTCCCCTAGCTTTCGTTTTTTTTTCTCAGCTCTCCAGAATCCCTTTTCTTGGTTCTTTCCGTTAATTTTCCCTCAGTTATTTTCTTCTTTTTTCTGCCCAGAAACTCCCTTCCTTTTTACTCTACAGCCGTCACCCTTTTCTTTCTTCTTTCTCTCTTTTTCCTCCCCTGCCGTCAGCTGTTCTCAAGCCTTTTATAGGCCTTCAATCCCCCAAAACCTAAGACCGAGGGAGGAGATTTGAAGCTGCATTCTCGGCTTCCATTTCAGTCCATTAGATGGTTTTTACCCTACATCTCTTGGTATCGTTGGATTAAGGTCAGGTGGCTTGAGATTAGAGTGATCAAACGGAGCCAAACAAAATGAGCAAAACAAACGAGAAAAGCTGGAAAAAATCGTAGCTGTTAGTTCTGCTGCTTAGCTTCTGCTGGTGCGATGAAAAGGAAATGCAGCGCGCGTGCCAACAAAAAATGAAAATAAACAAGATCAACTGAATTAAATGAAACGCTAAAGAATTTGATTTTGAGTTGTGATTTTTACTTACTTAATTAAACCAAATTTTCATAACTTGAATTTAAAAGAATTAAAGCCAATTTTTGTGAACAATTTTCTTTTTCCGATAAATTTTAATGCTAAAATGTCTTAAAAAACAAAAATTAAGCCACCAATTAAGCAAGAAATGAATAATACATTTAATCAATAAAATAATAAAGCTAAAATACAAATAAAAATTTGACACTTAAAATGCTGAAAAATCATGAGATTAATAAATAAATAAAATAGGTAATAATTATCAAATCAAATAAAATAAATTAAAATTTGGTGTTTACAGTTTGCCCCTCTTTGTCTGAGTTTCGAAGAAACTCGAGACAAAATGTAGACACCAAATACTTACCTCCAGTCATTTTGCTATGAGCTGGCACCTGCCTTTACTTGGGTCAGTGGGATGAATACCCGAGCCTACTTTCACTTGGTCAGTGGAATGAATACCCGAGCCTGCTTTCACTTGTTCAGTGGGATGAGTATCCGAGTCTGTTTTCACTTGGTCAGTGGGATGATACCCGAGCCTGTCTTCATTTGATCAGTGGGATGATACTCGAGTCTGCTTTCATTTGATCAGTGGGATGATACCCGAGCCTACATCCACTTGGTCAGTGGGATGAATACCCGAGTCTGCCTTCACTTGTTCAGTGGGATGAAAACCCGAGCCTGCTTTCATTTGATCAGTGGGATGATACCCGAGCCTGCTTTCACTTGAGAAAATTTGTGCAAAACTTTTGTAGAATTTGGAAAAGAAAGACAAACGATTTCTTCTAAAAAAATTGCCCCAGTGTAATGCTATCGGACTGTTGGACCTGCAAGAAAAAAAATAATGATAGATGATGCCGCCACCATCCGATCAACCCCCTTCTTCAAGAAATGTGTAAACATGAGTATTTGGACTTCTTATTTCTTCAACCTTGCCCTGCGAACAATATCAAACTTCCATAATTTCTCATACTTAAATCGTGTTATTTATCATCCATTTACTTTCGATAAATCATAGGGATTGCCGTTTGATAAAATGAAAGAGACAAATGTGACCATGAAACACATGCAAAATATTCTATTTACACATAAATGATAAAGATTCTAATATAAACACAAAAATTATTTCAAGTAAATAAACTTGTACACTCAAAATCAAAAGTTTGATAAATCGAACACTTTTGTTCTCGAACAAAACGCTATACTTGACCCTTTGGATATCATCCCTCCGGAATTCAACGTTTTACAACAGAAACACAATGTGAGGAGAAATTCCAGCGAACTAAGTCACCAGCTCTTCAGATCCAAACTCACTTTCCTTATAAAACCCTACCTTAGTGCCCTTTCGGGTTTTCACTAAGGTTGCCCCATCCCATTTTATTTTCTTTTTCTTTTCATTTTTTACTTTTACTTTTTCACTTTTCTTTTCTTTTCTTTTCTTTTTATTCTTTTCTTTTCTTCTTTTTTTTTTCTTTTCTTTCTTTTTTCTTCAAAGGTGCCCTTGCGGGTTTTCACCTGATACACAAATCTTGTCTACCGCCCAGGTTAATTCAGACATGTGTTTTAAGAAATAATGGCATCAGTATAACAATCCTTCCCTTGCAAAATAGGTGACGGTGTTTTTGACATCATGTGCTATTTGATTAGAAATTGTCCTAAAAAGGCCATAAAAGAACAGAAGTCAGGACTTTTGGTTTTTGTAATGGGGTCTGGTGGGGGTGTTAAGAAAAGGTTAAAGCTTGAAGGCGGATTTATGAATGTTTAGATTTCCTGAGATCGCATCCTCAAATTAAACCCATTAATAATTGCCCCAACTTATTCTCAAGGGAGATTTTCTCTTTTTTTTCCTTTTCTTTCAACCTCTTTTTTTTCAACCTTTTCAACTCAAAATTTGCCCCAGTGTGGGGTTTCGCATTTCTCAGGGGTTGCCAAACGAAATAATTTTTTGAAGGTTCAAAAGGGATAACTAGGGATAGAATATGCGATTGGAAAGGAAGAAGGCATGACTTTTCATTCCATTCTTTACATTAACCCTAAAAGGAAAATTCCATGTATCATATGAAAAATTTCTTACACATATCCGAATTGATTGGTTGGGAGAACACTTGCCCATCCATTTCTGCGAGAACGAGTGCTCCACCGGGCAAAACTTTCTGGACAATAAAAGGGCCTTGCCAATTTGGTGCAAACTTTCCCTTAGCCTCCTTTTGCACTGGCAAAATGTGTTTCAACACTTTATCTCCTTTTGTGAATATCCGTGGTCTGACCTTCTTATTGTAAGCACGGGGTACCCTCTTTTGATAATATTGACCATGACAAATGGCATTTAATCTCTTCTCATCGATTAAAGACAATTGCTCATGACGTTGTTTAATCCAATCAGTTTCATCCAGTTTAGCCTCCATTAAAATGCGTAAAGAAGGGATTTCAACCTCAGCCGGCAACACTGCTTCCATTCCATACATGAGGCTGTAGGGAGTTGCCCCAGTAGAAGTCCGGATAGCAGTTCTATACGCCATTAATGCATAAGGGAGTTTCTCGTGCCAATCACGGTGTCTTTCAATCATTTTTCGAATTATCTTCTTCAAGTTCTTATTCGCGGCCTCCACAGCTCCATTCATCTGGGGTCTATAGATAGAGGAGTTTCGATACTTGATTTTGAAGTGTTCACACAATCCATCCACCATATCATTGTTGAGATTCTTGGCATTGTCGGTGATAAATGTCTCTGGCACTCCCAAAACGACAAATGATATGCTTCCTTAGAAAGTCCGTCACCACCTTCTTAATCACATGCTTATAAGATTCTGTTTCGACCCACTTGGTAAAGTATTCAATTGCCACCAGAATAAACCGATACCCATTTGAGGCCGGAGGGTCAATGGCTCCAATTACATCCATACCCCACATTGAATATGGCTAATGAGCAGTCATACTATGTAATTCTGTAGGGGGAGTGCGCATAACATCTCCATGCAATTGACATTTAATGCACTTTCTGACGAAAACTACACAATCATGCTCCATAGTGAGCCAAAAATATCCGGTCCTCATAATCTTCTTCGCTAATAAATGACCATTCATATGTGACCCCACACACACCACTATGTATTTCTTTCATCAGGTATTCTGTTTCATCTTCATCAACACACCTCAGAAGAACCAAATCTGACGTCCTTTTGTATACCACCTCTCCATTTAAGAAAAATTTAGACGATAATCTGTGCAAGAAACTTTTAGCAGTCGCATCGACCCCAGGAGGATAGGACCTCATCTTGAGAAATTCCTTGACATCACTGTACCAGGGACGGCCATCGGAAGATTTTTCCACAGCTAGACAATGAGCAGGCTTTTCTTGTAGATGAATCTGGATAGGCTCGATTACCAACTTGTCTGGATGTTGAGCCATTGAAGATAAAGTGCCCAAAGCATCAGCAAAAATGTTTTTGACACGTGAAATATGCCGAAACTCCAAACTCCTAAATTTATTTGCCAATTCTAGTAAATTGCAATGATAGGGCAAGATCTTTGAATCGCGAGTGCTCCACTCCTTGAGAGTCTGATGTACAAGCAAATCGGAATCGTTGAACACTAGTAAATCCTTAATCTCCATTTCCAATGCCATTTTTAACTCGAAAATACAAGCTTCATATTCTGTCATATTGTTAGTACAGAAAACCGTAGTTTAGCGGAACCAGGATAATGCTTCCCTTCAGGCGATACTAGAACAGCTCCAATACCGGCTCCGAAGGAATTTGACGCACCATCAAAGAACAGCCTCTATTCAGAACACTTTTCATTCATGTCTTCGTTGTGCCAACGAACAGAACCTCCTCGTCTGGAAAGTAAGTATGAAGTGGTTGATAATCATCCTCCTTTGGATTCTCAGCCAAGTGATCCGCTATGGCTTGCCCCTTGATTGCCTTCTACGTGGTGAAAATGATATCGAATTCAGAAAGAACCATTTACCATTTAGCCAAGCACCCAGTTGACATCGGTTTCTCCAATAAATACTACTAAGGATCTAAGCGAGAAATGAGGTAAGTGGTGTGACTAAGCAATAATGCCTCAGCTTCTGAGCTATCCAGGCTAACGCACAGCAACTCTTTTCAAAAAATGTGTACTTTGCTTCATAAATTGTGAACTTCTTGCTGGGATAATAAATAGCTTGCTCTCTTTTCCCAGAGTCGTCGTGCTGCCCCAAAACACATCCCACAGCCTTGTCGAGTACAGACAAATACATAATCAACGGTCGACCGGGCTTGGGTGGCACTAAAATCGGGAGGTGTAGCAAATAATTTTTGATCTTGTCAAACGCTTGCTGGCACTCCTCACTCCAATACAACGGCACATTTTTCTTCAATAATTTGAACAAGGACTCACATGTAGAGGTCAGTTGAGCAATGAACCTTCCAATGAAATTTATCTTCCCTAAAAAACTATTCACATCTTTTTGTGTTTTTGGCACTGACATTTCACGAATGGCTTTGATTTTCGTTGGATCTATCTCGATACCCTTCTTACTGACAATGAACCCCAACAACTTGCCGGCGGGAGCTCCAAAAGCGCACTTCGGGGGGTTTAACTTCAAATTATATCTTCTCAACCTTTAGAACAACTTTTCCAAATCAATCAAGTGATCCTCTACTCTCTTGGATTTGATGATGATGTCATCCACGTAAACCTCCATCTCCTTATGAATCATGTCGTGGAATAGAGTGGTCATGGTCCTTTGATAAGTGGCATCAGCATTTTTCAATCCAAACGGCATTACTCGATAGCAAAATGTCCCCCATGGCGTGATAAAAGTAGTTTTCTCTCTATCTTCCTCTGCCATTAAGATCTGGTGATACCCGGGCAAAACAACCAACAAATGATTCGATCTCATGTCCTGCGGTATTGTCCAGAAGAATATGAATGTTTGGCAACGGAAAATCATCTTTCGGGCTGGTTTTATTGAGATCCCTGTAATCAACACAGACTCGCACTTCTCCACTTTTCTTCGGAACAGGCACTGGATTTGAAAGCCAAATAGGGTAATGAGGCACCATAATGATTCTAGCATTGAGTTGCTTTTCGATTTGTTCCTTAATTTTGAGGCTCATATCTGGCTTAAACTTGCGAGGTTTTTGCTTTACTGGTGGAAAATTGAGATCAGTCGGTAATCGATGAACCACTATATCTGTTGAAATTCCAGGCATATCATCATAGAATCAGGCAAACACATCTTGAAACAGGGTCAAAAACTCGATCATCTCTTTTCTCTATTTTTTATTCAAATGAATGCTAATTTTTATCTCCTTAACCTCAGTCTCAGTGCTAATATTAACAACTTCTGTTTCTTCTAAATTCGGTTTGGATTTCTCTTCATATTGTTCAAGATTCTTTAATAAAGACTCAGATTCTTCCTCGTTATCGCTCTCGTCTTGAATTTCTGATTCCAAAATTTCAAATTCGTGAGAGATATCGAGATTGCAATCATCAAATTCCAGAATAGTGATATCCAAAGGGTCAACGTGTTTTATTTTTGACCATCTGAAAAGAATGAAATAAATATGACAATGCGTAAGTAAATAAATTTGCAAAATAAACACTGTGCATTTCATTGAATTTGAAAGTAAAGGATAACATCATGAACAAGCTACTTAACAAGATTTTTAACATAAGACTTGCATTGGAAAATATTTGATTAAAACTATTTACAAACTGAAAGACAAAAGGTAAGTAACATGAATGATTTCTCTCATGTCGACCAAAGGCAATCCCCTAGATTTACCGAAATTTCCTTCGGGAGGGAAGGAGATCACTGGTCCAATTCTTTATTGCCTCAACAGGCACCTCTGAAAATTCTGTGTTCTCCAACGACTCTTCCTCTGAAGCAACTCCCACAAATAACTCGGACAATCCAACATTACTTCCTCAATCGGGTCCACTTCGAATCTAATCACCTACGTGGGGTAAGGAATAGTACAATACAATGGTGGGATACTCATGATAAGTTGTCTCCCTTTCTTCTCCACCCTCTTGCGATTCATCATTTCTTTCTTATCCTTGGCAGTGGGTTGAAACCCTAATCCGAAAGTGTCTTTCTTTCCTTGAAGCTCTATCGGTTCTAAAACTCCTTGCAGATTACGCCCCGAGGCCCTTACCTATCTCATATCCTTCTCGAATCAGTTCCTTGGCCATCATGACACTCGCTTCGGGCAACTTCATTTCCACCATTTCCTTGTCCTTAAACCCCCAACCTACTGAAACAATATCGGCCACATAGTGAGGAGAAACTAGAGTTTCTTATCACTTCCCCCTTCTAATGCAGGATTGATGACCATAGTGCAATCTTCCTCAGCAAATATTGTAATCAACTGGCCATTCACCACAAATTTCAACATTTGGTGGAGCGAAGAAAGTACAGCACCTGAAGTGTGAATCCAAGGCCGTCCGAGAAGGATATTATAAATACTCGAGAAATCCATGACTTGGCACATAACCTGGAACTGGGCAGGTCCAATTTCCAGCACTAAATCCACTTCTCCCATTGATTCCCTTTTCGCGCCATCAAATCATCTCACCACGGTGGCAGACGGCCGAAGTTTAGCTTCCTGAAATCCCAACTTAACCCAAAATATTTCAAGGACAAATATTAAGAGCGGACCCATTGTCTATCAAGACTCTCGGCAATAATTTTCCATTGCAACGGACTGAGATATACAATACTTTGTTGTGTCCAATCCCCTTCGAAATCAAATCTTCATCAGAAAAAGAAATTTGATTTGAAATCAAAACATGCTCGACTACATGAGCGAATTTATCCACAGGAATGTTCTTAGGCACTTGAGCCTCGTTTAAGACCTTGAGCAAAGCCTCTCTGTGAAGTTCCGAGTTTAAGAGTAGGTTCAATATGGAAATTTGAGCGAGCATTCTTGTCCAACTGCTCGACCACCTTATACTCACTTTTCTTCAACATTTTGAGGAAATTGAATGCCTCTTCGTCAGTCACGGTTGGTATTGTTGGTGTGGCATTTTCTCGCTTTTAAGGGCTCATCCACTGTGGGCTCCCCTATGATTTTCCGGATCGAGTAATAGCATCCACTTCCTTCTTGGGAGCTTTTTCTCCTCCAATTAGCAATGTTGGCTCGCTATAATTCCATGGGACCTCTTGTAGATTTAGAACAGGAGCTTGCTCAGGCAATTCAAGCACCACAAGCTCTGAAGGCTCACATTCGAAAGGTATCATTTCCAGAATAAATGGATCAATATTTTCCATGCCTTCATAGGATTTCTCCTCCAGTATAAATGGCTCTCCAACGACTCCCACTATCTCAACTTCATCCACAATGAATTGTGTAGGCTTCTCGACCTCCTTGTCTATAGTAATAGCTCCCACAGTATCCTTGTGCGTACGAAGAGGATTTTTGCTAACATTTGGACCTTGTCATCTCTTCTTCTCAGAACTATGTCTCGGCCTCAATCATATCTTGGATCTTATGCTTAAGCGCCCAACAATTAGCAGTTGAATGTCCAGGGGCTTCCCGAATGGTAAGCGCAAAACGATTGAGGATCGTAACCAATGGAAAATCCTTTGGAATAATTTTTGGGAGGTACTGTGCCAATTTTTCCAGCAGTTTTCAATTGCTTATATAATTGGTCAACGGGCCGACCTAGATTTGTGAAGGTTCGGTATGGAGCTGGATTTGGGCGTCACTGGTTTGTTGGTAGGGGTAATTTGGGTTGGGGGTGGAATAGGTCTTGGGTTAAAAGGAGAGCGAGGTCTAATTTGGAAAGTAGGTGGAGCTATGTGAAATGGTGTTGAGGGCGAGTAATTTGGTCGAGATCGGGGGTGGTTGATAGTGGTATTATAAACAGGTCGAGAGCGAGATTGGTATGGGTAACGGGGTGAGTAAAACGGGGTATTGTTGGTATTTAGGTTGGGAAGAAGAGCCTTGATTCCATACAAAAGAAGCTTCCTCGTCTTTCTTTTTGAATTGAGACTTCTTACTATTACTGCTCTGACTCTGCATAGCTTCCAATTGTGACTTCAAAGCTGAAACATTGACAATTTTCCCTGCTCTCATAAACTCATCATACTCCTCCAATTTATTGACAATCTCGGCAAAGGAACATCCAGTCATTCAAAAAATTTTCTCAAAATAAGGCGGGTCATGAGCTTTAATGAATGTACGAACAATCTCATTTTCAGTCATGGGAGGCTCCACCTTGGCGGCCAACTTCCTCCATCTCTTCGCATACGACTTGTGGTCCTCAGATGGTTTTCTCTTAATTCCCTCCAATGTGGTCCTCGTCGGAGCGAGCTCGCAGTTGTATTCGTACTGCCTCACAAAAGCGGTTGATAAATCAAGCCAGGATCTCATATCCTCAGGCTTCAAGTTGGAATACCAATCCAATGCGTCGCCTTCTAGACTCTCAGGAAATAGGCGTACAGGCAGATTCTCGTCATCTATCGGTCTCCCTAGCTTGTTTGCAAACATTCGAAGGTGTGTCTTAGGATTGCCAGTTCCATCGTACTTGCTAAACTTGGGTGCTTTGAAATCCATCGGCAATTGCATATCCGGAAAAAGACACAGCTCATTGTAGTCCAGGCCTCCTTGCTTGCTCAAACCTTGGCTTTTCGTTATGAACTCCTCAAATCGATCCAATCTCTTTAGCAAATTCTTATCCACAGGCGCGGATGACTCCCCAGCTTCAGCTTTCCTTTGGGCGGCGGTATCTAGAGTGAATGGCTCAGCGGTGGAGTAATAATGTGGTCCTTGAGGTTCGAATGGCATGCTCATACTACTTGGTGGATAATTTTGGGAAATTTGGGCGTGGGAAGGATTAATTTGGATGTTGGGTGCATAAGTAGGTGGTGGGCCATCAGGGGGATAGGTAAAGGTTTCTTCAGGTGGATTTATAACTTGTGAAGTAATAGTGGTTTGGGTATACGGTAAGAAAATTGGTTGAGGCTCAGGTTGGGCAGAGGGTAAGGGTTCATGTTGTTCACCACTAGCGCCACCAGCGACCAGTTGATCGATCACGCGCCGTTGTGCCATCATTTCAGTGCTCAACTCATTAAATCGGTTTAGAACTTCACTCAGCTGAGCTCCCAAATTCGCCATGTCAGTTGATGGTGCCGTGGTTGCGGGCCTATCAGATGATTCTGGATGGGTACTCATGTTTACACTATCTCTTGAATCTCGACTACGCGATCGGGTGATAATGGGGCTTTTTCGGGTAGCTATATTTGCAATTACTACCTGAGAACGTAGGAAAACCCTTATTAGATGCCCTTCTCGTTTGATTGTTGTTAAAAGAAAAAGATAAAGAAAAAGACAAGAGTTAGTAAAAATTAGAACAATTCGGATGCATGTCTTATTGGGGGGCCCTTTTGTGCAAAGGGTAAGCCTAGTATGATGCAACACCTTCAAAGTGGGACCTGTTTACCAAACCTGCTTTTGACCACCACTTTACACAAAAGAGAAGTCATTTCAAAATAGTGAACTTTCATTTATAAACATCATTCACAACATCCCTTGAAGACGGTTTCGTACAAAATCACTGAACTTCTTTAACCTATCTATTATAGAGTCCTTAGATTCTCTGGCATAAGCATTTCTCATTCGTCCAGTTTCATCGTACAGTTCTCCACATTTCCTTTTCAATTCCCGATGTTTTCTTGCATTTTCTAACAGGCCTCCTTGTGTTTCTCAGTTATGTCTTGGTGAGTTTTGAGGGACTCCTTTAGTTGCAAATTTTCTCGATCCTTGGCCTCGATAATAGCCCTCAATCTCTTGACCTCCTCGGATGGCTGAACTTGCAGTCCTTGCGCTTCCAAACCCTTGAGCCAATCTTCATATCGCGGCGTGATTAAACCCCTTTGTTTGAGCTCCGGGCTATACTTGATGAGTTCATCGTCGGACAATGTTCCCCAGGCCTCGATAATAGGGATCTTCATCGGAATTTCCTTCGGACATACCCCTTTGTCGAAAATGATAATAAATTCAGTCAGATCAACTGTATGTGGCACTTCTTGGACACGACCTAATTGTCGTAGAAACCTCTTTGGATGATATGCTGTGATACCCTGAGTACCCAATAACGGAATATACTCGGATGCTTTGGTGCGAAGGACGGGTTTAACGCAATTAATCCAATCCAATACCCATCTGATGCCTTGATTGGTCAAATTCTTCAAGAAATCCACGACCTCAGATGCATTACATGGCGACTATCTCCATTAACCCTCTTGTGATGTGTGATTATCCAATTGTACCCAAACATTGGTAGACTCTCAGAAATAGACGATCGTCTCATGAAGTGCTCCATAGTCCATATATGTAAGACCAAATTAGAACCATAAAAGAATTTTCTACTTCTCTGACAAGTAGTGCAGGCTACGAAGATATCGGCCAAAATGGTTTGAATAATAGAACATTGCCTATCTTTTATTCCTAGAAACAGGTCATACATGACTTTAGTGAGTTTAAAGGCTATCTTTTTGTCTTTCCTAGGAAAAAGATAGGTGCCCGCCATAACCAATCCATACACCCAAATCCTCTTTCGTTCCCATATTTCCTTAGAAGTAAAGGAGAAATCTCCTAGGTGCCTCTCAAAACCATCCCTTAATGCGAATCGATCAAATAAAAACTTCACGTCTATGCTTTGGTCTAACCCTTGTATCGCAGATTCCTTTAACCCAGTGAAATGATAAAATTCGGTCTTGTTAGACACGAACGGAATATCACGGCAGTTCCTTGAATCGGCAAATTAAGAAGTCCAGCAACCTCCTCAATTGTTATAGTCATTTCCTTTCTACTTAGTCTAAATGCGGAACAGATTGGGTCCCACAGATGCACCAAAGCTTCTACCAAATAACCATCTGACTTAATATCTTTGAAATCCCCAATTGGTCCTAATCGAGAGGCTACTTGATTAATTTCATTGGGCGAAAGCAACGTGGGACATTTTTGTACCTCAATCGGTGCTACTAACATCTGTTGGACTCGTCGGGGGCGTTCCATCTAGAAACAAGAAGTTGGTGTCAAGTACCTTACCTACAGGTCCCACTTTTCAGTCAAACATGAATTTAAACGTGTAAATCCCAATATAGGGTTAAATACCCATGGGAACACAGGGTTGGCTTATTCTTAATGTGGGATTCCCTAAATGGCATTCCCTCTAAGGTTTATGCATGATGCCAATTTATTAAAGCAATTTAAATATGAAAATATGACCTAAGAAACCCTTTGTATGCCAGGGTGGGCCTAAAATGATGTGCAATTATTAATTCTACAAATATAGTACATTGAATTTAAACATGCAATAGCCTATCTAAAAAAAGAGGTGGGTTCTAAAAGAGCATCACGCCAGAACTCTTATTTCCTATTGTTTGTGAATGCAAGAGATGAGAAAACAAAGGAAGGTTAGATAACAGATAACACGTAACACGTTCGGCAATGACACAAAAAGCAAAATAAATAAGGAAAGAGGTGTGGGATCCCTCCCTTCATGTTTAGTGTTCCTAATTGGGTATGGTCGATTCTAACCTAGGTAATCTAATATGGATGCATGAGGTTGGGGCTCACTAATGCACCTAGACTTTGACAAGGTTTTAAGGCTCCCAAACCTTTAGACCAAAGGCAAAGGGTCATGAATCCCAATGCCCAAGAGTCGGTGGTTTGGGTGATCCCTCGGACATTGCTACGTGCACGTCGTGCCACGGCCACATGTCCAAGTGGATCGATCTAATCTTAATAAGGGAAGAGTGGTATGACAACCACTAAAAATAAAAGAAAACGAGGGATATAAAATAAAGCATATGCACGTATGAAGTGCCCCTATCGAAGGGAAGGATCAAATACCATCAAATGCGGTCGATGGTTCTAGGGCGACTATTTCCCCCACCCAAAATGCAAGCGCGACATACAAACACAAATGAAAAGTAAACATATAAACGATCGCATACGTGGATGTTTGGGACGATTGTGCGTTAGATGCAATAAACCCTAAAAAAGGAAAAATGCAACCCTAAACCTCAAAATGTGATATATATAAAAGGTTAAAAGAAGAAAAAGATTGACTAAATCAAATTTGCTCGGACCCTCTAAGTCCTCAGTGAAGTCGCCAGCTATCGCGTCCCATTTTTGAAAATAAGAAAAATAAAGAGTTTTGAGAAAATGGATTTTTGGTTGATTTTGATTCGAAAAATGTGAATTTTGATTTTTTAGAAAAATAAAGAAAATGAAATGGGTCTAAATGGGACTTTGAAAATGCGACGATTTTGACCCAAAATAAAGTTTAAAAAAGGTTTTAAATAAAAACAGGAGTCGCCACTTGGTATTGAGTTAAGGTGTACCAAGTCACCTAAAACGAACTTTTTAAATAAAATTATGGAAAACCCCTTTTAAACGACTCCTAAGTCTACGAAAATCAGAGAAAAAGATTCGGGAGTCACATTTGAAGAAAGGGAAGGCAAGGACAAAAATCCAAGGCACCCTCTCAACCTAGCCAAGGCTAGTTGCGTGATTTGGTCAAGAATTTTCTTATTTTTAACCTAAAAATTTATCACATTTTGGAGGTATTTACATGAATGCAAACCTAGACCTAATTATCGGGGTCAAAATATCTCTTCGAAATTATTTGATTCAAATCGCATTAGTTGCAACGCTCCAAAGTAAACTTTCGAAGAAGTCACGAATTATGCAAAATATGGGACTCAAAAAGAAGTAAAAAGAAAAGAAAAATAAAATACAAAGAAAACAAAATATGAATACATGATCTAAGGGATGTATCATATCGGGTACGGGGAACTAATGTTCGTGACTCAATTTTCCCTTTAATAGAGGGAATACGAGCGTGTTAAGGCTAGAAAGCCAAACTTGTCCATATCCCATACTCTAGGGGTTATTTCCTAATCTAGTCAAGCAAATGATCTAACCTAATTTCTATTTCCCTAAATGAAATGCAAGTTTAATGTCGTGTTTTCATACAAAGAGGTAAGGAATATACGTATAAGGGGAAATATGGGATAAGCGATATAAATATAAGGGAATATGGGATACGGGATGTACATATATAAGGAAAGTGTCATGCAAAATGGTAAAAACTCTAAAAAGTGAAAAAACATGCATGAGATGAAGTGATTTTATCACACAATCATAATCTAACGCTCGAAAGGCTCCTAAGGGTCTAGCATTGAACTAGCTCATGTCTACAAATTCTTACTAGCATTGGACTAGTAAAGAAAATGGGAAATAGGGCCACAACTAGCATTGGACTAGTGTGGAAACGTAAAACAGGCCACAACTAGCGTTGGACTAGTGTGGTGACGATATGCATTCATTTATAACTAACTAATCATGTAAAACTAATAAAAAGCAAATAAACACATAAGTTCACATAAGCATGTAGCAAATAGGCATGATATCTAGATGTAAAATCCTAAGAAAGCGGTAACACATAGCACATAGGCATGCAAATCACACAAAACAAAAATAAAGCAAATGAAGGCCTAACTATTACATTAGGGGGACCCTACTACAATCTAAGGGAAAAAATGAAATAAATAAAATAAATACCTAACTTTTACAATTTTAGCGTTTAAATGCCTTATAAATAACCAAAAATTAAAATAAAATAAATATGCTAAATTAAATAACTAAAATGAATAAATGAAAGAAAAACATTCAAAAGGCACGCAATTAAACACATAAAGTCACATAAGTACACATAGGGTCAAATAAAGCAAAAAATAAGGGATAGAGTGTACCTCCCTTGAGTCGGGGCCCTAAGAACACGAATTTACTTATTTACCCTCCAAAATAATAAAAAGGGTCAAGGCATCATTTTAATTAACAAATAATCACAAAAATGAAGATAAACACGAAATTAAATCACTCAAAGCATTCAAATAAACTAAACAACCCATATTCAATCAATTAAAACAAACAAGGACCCAATTGAAAGAATTAAAGAAATTAAGGGATCTATTATTGCAAATATGAAGGATCTAAAAGGAAATCAATTAAAATCAAGGACTTAAAGTGAAACCTACCAATCAAATGCTAAAATTGACAAAAAAAAATCGAAAACCAATTTACTACGATTAAACAACAAAATTACCCAAAATTCCACAAAAATTCTAATCAAAACTATAAATCTAGAAAAAGTTATTAAAACCCTTCAAATTCATCCTAAAACTCATTACAAATCTATCCAAGAATCATGTTAAGACATATTAAAGAAAAAATAACATTTAAAAGGACCAGATTGGTTACATTTCTCAATTTTATGGGCCATAGTAGAATAAGGGGAGACTTGAGGGGCAGAAGTGCAACATTTTGAAATTATTCATGCAAAGCATCGAAGAGCTCTTCTTTTTCACTGATTTCTTCCTTCTGCGATCTCATGAGCTTACGATACCAGTTTCCCTTTTGCATTCAATCTCAAACAAACATCAAGATTTCGGCCTTAAACAACAAAACACCAAACTCATCCAAACAAGCCAAAACTTAGGATGCAATTCTAGAAAAACTTTCATGCATGCAACGAAGGCTGAAGCCTTCTTTACTTCTGCAATTTTCTGCTGCAACTTTGCAGCTCCAACTCACACAAATATTTTTACACAAAAAAGTCCAAAGAAAACCCATCGGCCAAACCGACATAAACTCCAAGCTTCTGTCCCCCAAACCCAGGCCAAATTCTTTACTTCATGAACTCAAGATAAATTGCTCACAGCAAGAGGACACTATCGAGCAAGCATAGAAATAGCAGGTGAGCAAAATAAAACGCAGCGAATTTTTTTTTTTACACTTAGAGAACTGGAATCCAATCATGATGAAACAATTATCAACCAAATGATAAACTTCAATGCAAACAAATGCGAGCCAAGAGAGCATGAAGGACAGAAACGTGAACATACATGTAGTCAAAGAAGAAATGGGAAACATATCAGCGAATGCAAATGTGAACCAGCAAATTTTTTGCCGTATACATTCTGAATTCATCAGCAAATTTCCATCAATTCTGAGTTTTTAGTGCAAGTGTGCAAGTTCCTCGTCACTGAACATAACTAAATCTGAACTAGCCATCAAACTTTAATCCTAAACAATGAAATCACATAATTTCCATCATCTAAACATGCAAACTTTCAGCCAGAACCTTCTACAAATTTCTGCTGCAAACTTGCAGCTCAAACCCATGCAAATTTCATACGAAAAGAATCCAACAAAGCTCATTATTTGTCAACCAAACTCACATAAATCTCCAAATCACCATTTTTAACATAACCCAAGGACAAGATTAACAGCAAACCAGGTTCATTCAAAAGGCTTTCCATCCATTTTTATTTCATTAGCAAACGTGTAGATCAGATGAATCACACTCCAATCACACAACAAAAACTGGACAATTACTCCATTTAACATTGAAACCCAACATCAAAATTACACAAACAGCAAGAAAAGGTAGAACAGCGATCAAGGAAGCATCAGAACAGATTTTCCCGAAACCTCATGCCATTTTCTGAGTTTGTTTGCTCAAACGCATGAAAACCAGCCATAAACATCAACGTCCCACTGATTCATCAGATAAAACTTATAGAAAACTCCTAAACCCATCATCCGGATGCAATACTAAACACACAAAAGAAAGAAAATCTGGGTTGGAGAAACAACTTGCAAAACCAGATTCGTTCATAAAGCTTTTTACAAATGGAATAGGTTTGTTGCTAACTACAAGAAGCATGGGATAGTTTCTACACAAAAGGTCTCATGATCCACACTAAGGCAAGACCTAGATGCAATGGGATAGGGTAACGATCTGAACCAACAACGTATGAAAAGGAAAGCACCGAAGGAAGAAAAAAGAACAGAACCATGAAACCAGAAAATCTGAATACAGTAGCATACACCTTTTTTACGTATTAACATCAATCTGAACATGTGTAGGCAGAAAAATGGAAAGAAAAGGGTTACCTTGAAGATCTTAACTTGAGGAAAATGGAGACCCGTGAGCTTGGAAGATGGTCGCACCACACAGAAATCGAAAGGGACCTGCTACTGGCTTTGATGAAGGCAACGCAAGTCTGGAGCTTTCTGAGATTTTTATTTCCTCTCGATCCTTTGCTTTCTTTCTCCCCTAGCTTTCTTTTTTTTTTCCCAGCTCTCTAGAATCCCTTTTCTTGGTTCTTTCCGTTAATTTCCCTCAGTTATTTTCTTCTTTTTTCTGCCCAGAAACTCCCTTCCTTTTTACTCTACAGCCGTCACCTTTTTCTTTCTTCTTTCTCTCTTTTTCCTCCCATGCCGTCACCTGTTCTCAAGCCTTTTATAGGCCTTCAATCCCCCAAAACCTAAGACCGAGGGATGAGATTTGAAGCTGCATTCTCGGCTTCTATTTCAGTCCATTAGATGGTTTTTACCCTACATCTCTTGGTATCGTTGGATTAAGGTCAGGTGGCTTGAGATTAGAGTGATCAAACGGAGCCAAACAAAATGAGCAAAACAAACGAGAAAAGCTGGAAAAAATCGCAGCTGTTAGTTCTGCTGCTTAGCTTCTACTGGTGCGATGCAAAGGAAATGTAGCGCGCGTGGCTTCCTTCCTTCCTTTTTTTTTTTAATAATGAAATAATTTTATCAACAAAAAATGAAAATAAACAAGATCAACTAAATTAAATGAAACGCTAAAGAATTTGATTTTGATTTGTGATTTTTACTTACTTAATTAAACCAAATTTTCATAACTTGAATTTAAAAGAATTAAAGCCAATTTTTGTGAACAATTTTCTTTTTCCGATAAATTTTAATGCTAAAATGTCTTAAAAAACAAAAATTAAGCCACCAATTAAGCAAGAAATGAATAATACATTTAATCAATAAAATAATAAAGCTAAAATACAAATAAAAATTTGACACTTAAAATGCTGAAAAAATCATGAGATTAATAAATAAATAAAAATAGGTAATAATTATCAAATCAAATCAAATAAATTAAAATTTGGTGTCTAAGAAGTGGAAGGGGTCGAGGGCGCGGGGGTTAGGCAATTCCAATCTCAAGGAGATGATCAGGGATCGACAATCGGATCGAACCAAGGGCAAACGAAAAAAGGGGATAACCAAGTAGCTACCGTTATTAATCGTATGACTGATATTTTAGAATGGTTAGCAGATCGTTAGGGTTGAGGACCTGTTAACCAACCTGGGGCTCAAGAGAGGAGAGAGGATAGAGTTTTAGAACGATTCTTAAAATTTGCCCCGCCTAAATTTCTTGGAGGGCCTGACCCAGAAGTAGCGGAGAACTGGTTGGAGAGAATGACTAACATCTTTGCTGTGAGGACCCGAATTTTCTTACTTTTATTTTATATTATATTACTGGCTTATTTAAATGTTTATCTATCTGTTTTCTCCAAATAATTTATTTCCAACCATTTTAAATCCATTTACATGGAACAAGGTCTCAATTATATTTTTAAAACGTCCCGTTGCCAAATTTAATTTTTCGAAAGCTCGTTTAGTAAGGAATAATGAGTACACGTGTTTTGAGGCAATATCCGATCCGAGAGTGCAATTATCTTAGAGAATAAAGGGTGATCAATAGTGGACTAAGAAGAGTTAATTGAGGGATTAGATGTGATTGAGTTGAATAAAGCTTTTAAATTGCACGCGCGTCGATAGTTTCTCGAAAGTCGCACCGCGTGACAAATTGGAGACTTGAGGAATCAAAATATGTGAGGACTCATGTTTTTATTCTTAAAATAGTTATTTTTATAATTATTTACCATGATAATAGTTAATTATATTATCGTTACGCGAATTGCCTTTTAATTTCGCCTAATCGCGCGTGAATCGGAAGTTCGCGTAAACCGAGTCGGAACGGCTAAGTGGAGATTTAAGAAATTAATACTCGACTACTAAGAGTGAATAATTATAATGTTAAAGGAAGTACATTAGAGGTTTAGTACACAAGTGAAACAAACCCGAAAGAAAACGGATACGAAACGAGCGCGCACGAACACTATTCATGGTTGACTTTTGTACCAATTGTAACCACAAAACCCTTAAGCTTCCAAAGGAAGCTTCATTCATCAGCCACACTCTCTCTTTTCACCTCCCATAGCCGGCCAAACACTCCAAGGAAGAAGAAGAAAAACTCTCTTCATTCCACTTCACTTTGAGCTACCATTTCACTCCAAATTCTTCACACAATCTTCACACCACTTGGAGAGCAACTCTAGCTTGGAAGAGGACACCTTCTTGCCGGTTTTCTTGGAGCTTTTGGTGCCAAAAAATTCTGGTTTCTCTCAAAGCTAGGAGGTAACCATCCAACACCATCCAATCTTTGATTCTTGGCTTTAATGGGTTCTATCCTTGGCTTTGAAGCTTGTAGCTTCATTATTGTTCCTATTACTTGGATTGGATTGGTTGAAGTGGGCTCTATGAATTCCCACATTGGTTGTATGGGCTTATATGATGATATAATGCTTGGTTTGAGTTTTTTAAGTGTTGTTTAAGATGATTATGGATAGAGAATTGAAGGAAAGATCGAAGGAAATTGCGTAGGAATGTTGGGCCGAATCTGTCCTGTTTTGCCGTGCTTTTATTTCGAAATTTTGTGGGTTGTTTTGTTGTGAAACTGATGTATATATGTTGTATAATGTGTGTAGAAAGTTTCTACCAAAAATCATTTGAATTGGTTGAGCAAAACATGAAATTTCGAAATTTAATCAAATCTGGAAACTGTGTTCGGATAGCTTGAACAGTGTCCCTTTGATCGAACATATCTTTTGTACAGATGTCAAAATCGAGTGCTATTTGCAGCATTTGAAACTAGACATTTGTAGCTTTCCAACGGTATAAAATACACCATCTAGTGCGAACTGAATGATCCGTAGTGATTCACCAAAGTTTCCTGTTCTGTTCTGCTGTTCTGTTCGAATGGCAGTGAGAAGGTGCGACTTGTTGCTTGAATTCGAACTACCTATGAACTGATTTTCAAAAAGAATTCTTCTGATGAAATGTAGCCTAATGATTCTAGTTTCCAATACCACCAACTATTCTCAATTCCAAGTTGTATTGAGTGAGATAGGGTTCAATTTCCAAACTGCAACAAAACTGGAAAACCCTTCTTTTTGGCTGGCTGACTGGTTTGGTTGCTTGTGAGAGGTTTTATTTCGAAATTTTGATGTCAACCAACTATCAATTGCTTATGAAATGTTTTTTGGAGCTTGGTTTCACAAATGAACCAAAATGGGACTGATTTCAGGAGGCAAAGTATTTGAAAAGGGGAAGAAAACAAGAAGACATATTTGCTTTGGAAAATTTTTGAACTTTGGTAGTTTTGTTAACTACCTCCCCGTACGAGTTTTTACATGAAATTCTATAGAGGAATATCCCTCATATGGGAGTTTAATTGTACCAAATTTGGTGTTATTCTAAGACCATTTTGATACCCAAATGATGTACCAAAGTTGTTCTTCAAATCTGGAAAATTTACTGAACTGTTTTCGATTTTGGCCAACTTTGAGCTGCTATATTTTGGCACTCAAAACTCTGAATTTAGTTCCACTTGTTGTGTTTGAAAATTTGTTTAGAACTCTTATTGTATTACAAATTTCAGAGGCTAGTTCACTTTCTGTGAAGTTTACCGAATTTCCAAAGTTTTGCCGAAAAACATGATCGAAACTGTCATGTATGCTCAAGTCAGCCACTTTGAGCTGAAATTTGAATATCTTCCATCTGGAATATTGTAAAGGTGTTTTCTGGAAACTTTTAGTACATTGAATCAAGATTCCAACGGTATAAAGTTTTCCAATTTTGGACCTACTGAGTGCAAGTTCTGATTTTTCTAACTTTGATGTGCAAAACTGAAATTTTTCCGACTCGATGGGAAATGAGTTTTGGAAACTCTTCCCTACCCTTTGATATTGGTTGACCATTTTAAACTTGATTTCATGAAGGAAATCAGTTTTCCTTATGTTATTAAACCCCACTTTTGAGTCCCGATTTACGAGTAATTAAGGCTCTCTTTCATGATATTTTATTAGTATTGTACAAGTGTACAATCTTTCTTGTTAACAAGGGGTTTATAAGTGATAGTGTGTGATAGTAAATTATTATTTGCTCAGGCGCTCAAGGGGACCTTCAAGAGGATCTCGAAGCGGACGCCTAACAACTTACTTGCTCGTTCACTCACTCTTATCTTAACTTGGTGAGTGTCAAGTGTGTGAAAAATTGTTACGTGCTTAATTGTTATTATTGATTGAGTATTTTGAATATGCCGAGTCGAGTGTGTACTTTATCGCACTCGTTCTCGTTTAAGTGAAGTGAAATTGAATTGCTTGAAGTGAATTGTCAAGTGTATTAAGTGAAGTGTTGAAATGGTTAAATATGCTATGGTTGCATATGTCGTTGGAGTGAATCTCCTCGACTCCTAGTGATAATAATGGGGGATGCCCAAATCTCATCGGCCGACCTTGCGACTCGAGCCGGCATGGGCTTGGTCGAGAACCTTGGTGAGTCATGGGAAAAATGTATAAACTTGATCTATTGGAGAGATCTCGCTTGGCATACTCGAGTAGTATCGCCTTATATAAAAGAAGTGCGGGCCCGAAATAGGGGGAGTAACGGTGAACGGGGAACGTGTAAGTGAAGTTCTACGGATTATAACCTACCCGATTGACGGAGTGTCAACTAGTGGAGGTACTGGATCAAACAAGTGGAAAATAGCTCCTGAGAGCTCCCGTATCCTTATCAAGTGTGTTTTATTGTTAAATTGTGAACTACTTGATTGTTATAGTTTTCATTCTTGTTTAAGTGATATTGTTATTTGAACTATGTGTTTTGCATGTTTCTTGGCCTCACGAGCGTTAACTCACCCCGTTAGATTTGTTTTCCTTAGCAGGAGTGGAAATGGAAAGAATTATGGAGAAGCCAACTTGATGGCTCTTTTGGTTGGGATTTTGATTGTAATTGTTAAGACAACTTTTGGAGGTTGTATACTTTGGAAAGTTGATGTATTTTGAAAACTGTGATGTAAGATTGAACGTTTGTGTATGGACGCGACTTTCTTCATATTTTCGACTTTTATTATTTAGTTATTTACCTTAAGCTTGGATTGGAATTGTATCGAGTTCTGACGAGAGATGGGCAGGCGTCCCGCCAATACCCTTGGATTCGCCCTTGGGAGAAGTGGGGGCGTTACATTTGCCGCCTTAGACAATACTGAAGAGAGGCGAGTGAATTTCGCTGCCTTCTAATTTGATCGGCAACACGTGCTTGGTGGAACGTGATTAGGGGGAAATGGGAAAGAGCACTGACTCCTTGGACCTGGAAAAATTTTGTGAGAGAATTTAATGAGAAGTATCTCCCGCCCATGTTCAAGAAAAGAGGGAGGATGATTTCATAAAATTGAGACAGGGGACTTCTAGTGTGGCTGACTATAAGGAGCGATTCACTAAACTTTCTAGATTTGCTTCGGAGTTAGTGGCCACTGAAAGAAAAAGGATAAGACGATTCGTACAAGAAATAAATGTGGAGATTCAAGAGGGGTTAGCGGTAGCCCAAATTTCTACTTTCACTGAGGCTTTGGAGAAAGTACAACGAGTTGAGAGTGCAAAGTTGCAAGTTAGGGATTTTCGTGCAAAGAAAAGAGGAGCTCCTAGTAACCCTCCTGGACAAGCAAATAAGAGTACTCCACCTCCTAAAATGGGAAGAGGAACAGGAGGAGTAAAGACATCTGGAGCACCAAGAGGGGTTCTATCAAGAGGAGGCCACAGTAGATGAGATCAATCGAGGGGGAAACCTCCTAGTGGGCAGGTTGTAGTTCCTCAAGTTGTTTGTGACTACTGTAGTAAGCCCAACCATACAGAGAATGAGTGTTGGAGAAAAATGAAAAAGTATTTGTATTGTGGTAGCACTGAGTATCAGATCTCGAAATATCCGAATGTATCGAAATAAGGAGGTAATACTCAACGGCCAGACAAGTCGGCATCTAAACAATCTAGTGCAGGAGAAAGTCGATCGAAAGTGCTGGCTAGGGTTTATGCATTGGACCATCAGCAGGTTCCCGATTCTATTGAGATCGTTGAAGGTACGATTCCTGTTTTCCATCGCTTAGCTAAGGTTTTAATTGACCCTGGTGCGACACATTCTTTTGTAAATTCTAAATTCATGAGTGGGGTAGAAGTGAGGCCGATTAAGCTACCATATGATTTGGAAGTTAAAACGCCTACTAGGAATCAAAATTTGATTGCTAATTTGGTGTATAGAAATTGTGAGATATGGGTTGGAGAGCAAAAATTGTTGGCCGATTTGATGGGCCTATCTATTAAGGGGTATGATGTTATTCTAGGTATGAATTGGTTAGCTCGCTACCATATTCAGTTGAATTGTAAGATGAAAACGGTAGACCTATGTATTTCGGGAGAGGCAACCCTAAAATTGGATGTAAGGGGTAGACTAGACTCGTCTGTCATTATTTCCGGAATTCGATCTAGAAAGATGTTGAGTAGGGGAGTTCAAGGGTATTTGGCATTTCTTATAAATATTCCTGGTGATAAGGTGAGGTTGGAGGATATGCCAGTGGTAAAGGAATATCCGGATGTTTTTCCTGAGGAATTAGAGTCATTGCCACCAGAAAGAGAGATAACATTTAAAATTGATGTGATTCCAGGAGTAGCACCTATTTCTAAGATACCATATAGAATGGCTCCAGCTGAATTAAAAAAACTGAAGTTGCAATTGCATGACTTACTAGAGCGAGATTTTATTAGAGAAAGTGATTTTTCGTGAGGAGCTCCAATATTATTTGTTAAAAAGAAGGATGGGAGCTTAAAACTGTGCATAGATTACCGAAACTTGAATGATGTTACTGTTAAAAACAAGTACCCTTTACCCCACATTGATGAATTGTTCGACCAATTGCAAGGGCGGTAGAATTTTCAAAATTGGATTTTAGGCAGGGTTATTATCAATTGAGGATTTTGAAAAAAAATATATCTAAGATTGCCTTTAATTCAAGATACGGACACTTTGAATTTGCCGTAATGCCGTTTGGGTTAACTAATGCTCCTGCAGTTTTCATAGATTTAATGCACCAAGTCTTTAAATCTTATTTAAATCAATTTGTGGTGGTGTTCATTGATGATATACTAGTGTACTCTAAGACTTTGGAAGATCATGAGAAACATTTGAGAATTGTCTTGTAAACCTTGAGAGAGCATCAACTGTACGCTAAGTTCAACAAATGCGAATTTTGGTTGAACGAAATAACTTTTTTAGGTCACATAAACTCTAAGAAAGGAATTAAGGTGGATCTGGTCAAAGTAGAAGTAGTTTCTAAGTGGAAGCCATCGAAAAATCCTACTGAAATACGAAGTTTTTTAGGGGTAGTAGGGTATTACCGCAGGTTTATTAAGAATTTTTCTAAAATTGCGGGATCCTTAACCGAGTTGACTAAGAAAAGTGGGAAGTTTATGTGGAGTTCTAAGTGTGAAGAAAGTTTTCAAGAGTTAAAGAGACGATTGACAAGGGCACCCAATGAAAAAAATAGTTTTGTGATCTACACAGATGCTTCAAAAGAAGACTTGGGATATGTGTTAATGCAAAATGAAAGGGTGATTTTGTATGTCTCTTGAAAGTTAAAACCTCATGAGAGAAATTACCCAACTCATGATCTAGAGTTAGCGGCAGTAGTGTTTGCATTGAAGAAGTGGAGGCATTGATGCCTTGAATCGTAAAGTGCAAGTGGCTGGTTTGATGATAAAAGAATTGCACTTGTTAGAAGAAATTAGTGTTTGGATCGTATCAAGGAGGCACAAGAGAAGGATTCGGAGGTACAAAAGTGTTTAGAGAAAGTTAAAAAGGGAAAAATGTCAGATTTTAATTTGGGATCTAATGGAATACTAAGGTTTCGAAACTGCATAGTAGTGTCAAAGGATGAAAGGTTAAAAAGAAAAATCTTAGAAGAAACTCACCGTTCCAAGTACACGGTGCATCTCGGAGGAAATAAAATGTACCAAGATTTGAAAAGCCTGTATTGGTGGGAGAATATGAAGAAAAAAATTGCTCAATTTGTCCAGACTTGTTTGATTTGCCAACAGGTTAAAACCGAGCATCAGAAACCCTCTGGCTTACTGCAACCTTTGAAAATACCTGAGTGAAAATGGAAAAATATCACCATGAATTTTGTATTTGGACTACCAAGAATACAAAGAGGTCACGATGCTATTTAGGTGATTGTGGATAGATTGACCAAATATGTTCATTTTCTGCCGATTAGTATGAAGTACTCATTGGAGAAGGTTATATGGGATACCAGCAAGTATTGTGTCCGATCGAGACCCTCGATTCGTTTCTCGATTCTGGCAGAAAGTACGATTAGTATGAAGTACTCATTGGAGAAAGTTATATGGGATACCAGTAAGTATTGTATCCGATCGAGACCCTCGATTCGTTTCTCGATTCTGGCAGAAAGTGCAAGAAATATTAGGAACTAAGTTGAGTTTTAGTACTACTTATCACCCACAGACAGATGGACAGTCAGAGAGGACAATTCAAACTGTTGAGGACATATTGAGATAGTGTATTTTAGATTTTGGAGAAAGTTGGAGTCAGTACTTGACATTGGTGGAGTTTGCTTATAATAATAAATTTCATTCATTCATTCAAATGGCTCCTTATGAGGCTCTTTATGATCGAAAGTGTCGATCTCCGATTTGTTGGGATGAAATATGCGAAAGAAAGGTTTTAGACCCAACTACAGTTCTATGGATTGAATAGGCATACGAAAAGGTAAAGTTGATACGCCAAAGGATTCAAACAGCCGAGAGCCACCAAAAGAGCTACGCAGATAATCAAAAAAAAGATTTGGAGTTTGCAGTTGGAGACCAAGTTTTCCTTAAGATCACTCCCTTAAAAGCAAGTTTGATGGCAGGAAGAGAAAAGAAGTTGCAACCAAGATTTGTAGGACCCTATAAGATTCACCAATATGTGGGGAACGTGGCCTATAAATTAGAACTACCACCAAGTTTGTCTTGAATCCATAATGTTTTCCATGTATCTATGCTCAAGAAATACCATTCAGATCCATTCCATGTACTACAACAAGAGAATATTGAGATTGATGAGGTATTAACATATGAGGAGAAACCAGTGAAGCTTTTGGACAGAAAAGTGAAAGAACTGAGGAATAAGCAAATCCCTTTGGTAAAAGTCCTATGGAGGAATCATAGAATAGAGGAAGCAACTTGGGAGGTAAAAGAAGAGATTTGAGAGAAATATCCAGATCTATTTTCGAACCAAGGTATGAATTTCGTGGACGAAATTCTTTTTAAAGGGGAGAGGATGTGAGGACTGATATTTTTATTCTTAATTTCACCTATTTTAAAATTTATATGCATTGGTGTTATTTAATTTTATTGTTTTAGCATGAATTTTACTGAAATTATGTTTTTATCGTTTACGCGTCAAAAATTTTTCAAAAAAGTCGCGCCGGCGCAACTAATCAAAGATTTGGAGAATTAATTTTGGACTAGTAAGAATGAGTATTAGTGGTGCAAGAGAAACTACCTTGGAAGATTAGTATTTGAATATAGCAAACAAGAAGGAAATTTGTAGTGCACGACACTATTGAATTACTATTCATAGTTGACCTTTTCAACCACCAAAAAGCTAGCTTTTCACTCAACCTCACATCACAACTCAACTCCATCTCCTCTCATTTTCTCTCTCTAGTGGCCGAACCCTTAAGCTCCAAAGGGAAGGAAGAAAAGTTCCAACTTTCTTCACCAATCTTGATCCAAGAATTCATGCAAAACTCACAAAACCTTTGGAAGTTGATCTAGTTAGACGAAAACTCCTACTTTGTGGTGATTTCTTGGTGGATTGGTGGTACATAGCTTGGCTCTAAGTAGGGTTCAAGAAACTTTGAAGAGGTAACAAGTTTCACTTCCCTTGATCTTTAGTTTTATACAAGAGTTAGAAGTGGTTTTGGGCTGTTATGCAAAGGTATTTGAAACCTTAACCAAAATTAGGATAGATGACTTGAGGAAACCCTTGTTTTCTTACTTTATTTTTAGGTAGATATCTTGAGGTGGACTATTAGGTAGCGGACTTGAGGATTCTTTTGTGTTTGGTTGTTATTCTTGTGGTTTATGGCTTGATTTTTGGCTGAAAGTTGGAGAGAAAACTTGAAAAGGAAGAAGGAAGGTGCTGTCCGAAATTTTGCTGCTTTACTCCCTTGATTTATTTTAGAATTTTGTTGCTCAAATGGCTGCAAAAATGCTTGTTATATGTTGGATTGTGTGTGTAAAAATTATCTCTCAAAAATCATTTCATTTGATCGGGTAAAAGTTGAGTTTTGAGAAAAGAAGCAAATTTGGAAAAAACTTGTTCAGGACAGCCGACCAGGGTATATTTAGCAGCCCATAAATTTTTGTACAAGTGGCGAAATCAAGTGCCATTTGCGGCATTTGAAACTAGACTCCAAGGGTTTTCTAACGGTATAAAGTAACTTTGCTAATTCGTTTTCTATAAGCTGTGGCGAACTGGCAAAGTTGACTGATTTGCTCCCACTGTTTTACCCGTGAAACCTGCACAGCTGCATCTTGTAGTTTATTTTCACTCCTCTTGTGAAACGAATTTGGTCACGGTTTCTTCTGATGATTTATATTATTTTGAATCTAGTTTTCAACGCTATGAACCACATTCAATTTGGACTTGTGTAGCTTTAGTTATGACCAGATTTTGAAACTGTGTCGATGCTCCAAGGCTGAAAATCCGTGGAACAGGTTTCAAAAACCAGTTTTCGTACAACTGTTGTAACTTGGTGTAGGGAAATCCAAATTTTATTCTTCTTGTTGTGTTTGAAATTAGACTTGAATTTCTTCAAGTATTATAAATTTTAGAGGCTACTTCGGTTCCTATGAATTTTGTTAAATTTTCAAATTTCACTAAAAATCAAGACTGTTTTGCCCCGTTTTAATGAAGCAGCAAGTTAGAGCTGAAATATGAATGGTTTTTTATTTGAATCTAGAAAAAGTGTCTTCTAAAGAGTTTTAGTACATTGAATCTACTTTCCAACGGTGTAAAGTTTCCAATTTTTGGACTTACGAAACTCAAGATGTGATTTTTCAAGTATTGTCGCATAAAGCTGAAAATTTCTGGTTTCAAGCAGAATGTACCTTTTAGAATTGCCAACTTTTTCTTTGAGATTGTTAGACTGTTTAAGCTTGATTTAATAGATGGATACAAGATCTCTTGTGACTTTAAACCTTCATTTGAATCTTGATTTTCAAAGGATTAAACCTCTCTTGATGTGTTTTCTTGGTTACCTAAACAAATGAATTTTCTCCCTTGTATGCTAAGTGACTTAGTGTATACGTGAGTGATGGTTGGTTGATATTTCTTCAGGTGTTTAAGAAGATTTCGAAAGGAATCCCGGCGCGAAACTTTAAAGGAATTTCTTGCTCACTTTCTTTTGAAATTGGTGAGTATCAAGTGCTTGTCTTGTTACCACTACTTTAACTACTTCTTGTTGATTATGTGAATTAGACTTGTCGAGACGAGTGTGTACTTTATCTCACCGTCCTCTCTTGCTTGATGTGATAAGTTACTTGTGTGTATTCGATAAAGATACTTGTGCTTGTGTTTGACGTGGCGTCGATTTGAGAGCAATCTCATCGACTTATACTTGAACTTGGGGACCCCAAAACCCAATAGCTAGCTATTCAACTCAAACCGGCAAGGGCATGGTTGAGGAGTTTGGTGAACCTTGGGCTCGTGTACTTGACTTGCTTGGATATACTCGAATAATATCAAAAACTTGTTTGACGTGCGGACCCGATAGGGGGTGTATCGGTGGACGGAAATTGATGAAAAGTAGGGTCTACGGACTTGATACTTGCTTGGTTGACGGAGTGTCAACACTTGAAATTTTTGGATCAAAATTATCGATGAACCAGTGTGGATTGAGCTCCTGAGAGCTCCTGTATCCTTTATTGATTGTGTTTTGTTTTCTTTTATGAGTGACATGAATATTATGACTGCCCTTCTTTTATAAATTTTAATGCTCGTTGTACTTGCTTGCTTGCCTGTTTTCTTGGCCTTGCTGAGCATTAGTTCACCCCTTAAGTTTGTTTTCCTTAACAGGAACTTGAAGTGGAAAGATTTTGGAGAAGCTGACTTTGATTGTATTTTGGTCCAATTATGGGTGTAAATGAATTAACCGACTTTTGATGGTTATACTTTTGGGAAATTTGATGTAACTTTTGGAAATATTATGATGTAGACTTGGATGACTAATTTGAGAAAGCGACTTTTCTTTATATTAGTTTTCTTATTGGATGATTAGTTCTAAATTTAAATTTGGCTTGTATCGAGTCTTTGCGAGAGCTAGGCTGGCGGCCCGCCGAAACCCTAGGGTTCGCTCTGAGGAGAAGTGGGATCGTCACATTAGTCTCATCTGCCTTTATTTCGGGAATATGAGTTAGGAAATTGTTGAATAAGGGGCACATGGGTATCTAACCTTTTTAGTCAACACTCCACGAGTAAAATTTAAATTAGAGGATATGCTAGTGATAAACGAATATTTAAATGTTTTTCCTGACGAATTGATGTCATTGCCTCCCTAAAGAAATAGAGTTTAAGATTGATCTTACACCTGGAACCATACCTATCTCGAAAATCCCTTATCGGATGGTGCCCTTTGAGTTTAAGGAATTGAAATTGCAACTGCAGGATTTGTTAGAACGGGCATTTATACATGAAAATGAGTCACCTTGGGGCGCTCCAGTGCTTTTTGTCAAAAAGAAAGACAGGAATTTGAGATTGTGTATTGATTATCGGGGTTTAAATGTAGTGACCGTTAGAACAAATATCCGTTGCCCCACATTGACGAGTTATTTGATCAATTGAAGGGGTTGTGGTATTCTCTAAATTGGATCTAAGACAAGGATATTATCAGTAAAGGATTAAGAAGGAGGATGTACCAAAAACTATTTTTAACACTCGATATGGGCATTATGAGTTTACGGCAATGCCTTTTGGATTAACTAATGCCCCAACAGCATTCATGGATTTAATGCATCGGGTGTTTAAATCTTACTTGGACCAATTTGTAGTGGTATTTATTGTTGATATTTTGATATACTCAAAGACTAAGGAGGAGAAAGTATTGCAAACCTTAAGAGAGCATCAGCTGTTCGCCAAATTTAGTAAGTGCAAGCTCTGGTTGGAGAAAGTAACATTCCTAGACCATATAATTTCAAAAGACGAACTCACTATGGATCCGACTAAAATTGCAGCTGTTACCAAGTGGAAGCAGCCGGAGAATCCTACTGAGATTCATAGTTTCTTGGGTCTAGCAGGGTATTACCGTTGATTTATAAAAGATTTTTCAAGAATTGCAGGGGCTCAAACGGATTTAACCAAGGAGTAGGGTAAATTCATTTGGGACACTAAATATGAAACTAATTTTCAAGAGCTTAAGAAGCGGTTAGTCATGGCATAGGTGTTAGCCCTACCAAATGGAAAGAATAGTTATACGGTTTATACAGATGGTTCGAGAGAAGGTTTAAGGTGTGTTTTAATGCAAAGTAGGAACGCAATTGCCTATGTTTCTCGGAAGTTAAAATCTCATGAGCGAAATTATCCGACCCATGATTTAAAACTCGCAACTGTTGTATTTGTTTTGAAAAAATGACGACATTATTTATATGGGGTGTGACTTTTGAAGTGTATACGGATCATAAAAGTCTTAAATATATGTTCTCCTAGAAGGAATTGAACCTGAGGCAGTGACGGTAGATGGAGTTTTTGGAAGATTATAACTGTACCATTAATTATCATCTAGAAAAAGCCAATGTAGTAGCAGATGTCCTAAGTCGGACGGCTCAACTACTGAGTTTAATGATAAGAGAATGGAACCTGTTAGAAAATGTTAGTGAATAGAACTCTCGTCTCGAGCCACAAAAAGTTATCTTTAAAAATATTGTGGTGAAGTCAACATTGTTGGATCAAATTAAAAAGACCCAAAAGAAAGAACCAACGGTGCAAAAGTGGTTGGAGAAGGTGCAAAAGTGAGAGTTACCTGACTTCAATTTAGGTCCCGATGAAATTCTGAGGTTCCGAAATCGTATTGTTGTACCAAAAGACGAAAGATTGAAAATAGATATTTTAGAAAAAGCCCACCGTTCTAAGTATACTATGCATCTAGGTAGTGGCAAGATGTATCAAAATCTCAAAAGTCTATATTGGTGGGATAACATGAAATCGGAGATTGTTCAATTTGTCCAAAAATGTCTTACTTGTCAGCAAGTGAAGGTCAAGCATAAAAATCATCGGGATTGCTATAGTCTCTAGAAATACCTGAATGGAAGTGGGAGCACATAACAATGGATTTTGTGTCAGGGTTGTCACGAACTCAAAAAGGTCATGATACGGTTTGGGTGGTAGTGGATCGATTGACTAAGTCATCACATTTCTTGCCAATTAATATGAAGTATTCTTTGGAGAAACTTGCCAAATTTTATATGGATGAGATTGTAAGATTACACGGGATACCACCGAGCATAGTATCCGATTGAGATCCTAGACTTGTATCCCGATTTTAGTTTTAGGGACTAAATGGAATTGTAGCACAGCCTATCATTCTCAAACCAATGGACAGTCGGAAAGAACCATTCAAACTCTTGAAGATATGTTAAGATCATGTATTATGGATTTTGAAGGAAGTTGGGACCAACAAATGACATTAGTTGAGTTTGCTTATTACAACAATTATCACACCTCTATTCAAATGACACCATATGAAACACTTTATGAACGAAAATACCGATCATCATTTCATTAGGATGAAGTAGAAGAGAGAAAGGTTATGGTTCCGGCAATAATACCATGGGTTGAGGAAGCGTATGAAAAAGTAAAAGTAATTTGTTAGAGACTTCAAACGGTCCAGAGTCAACAAAAGAGTTATGCTGACCATCGGAGAAAGGATTTGGAGTTTGAAACTGGAGACAAAGTATTTCTTAAGATTACTCCACTAAAGGGAAGGATCAAGATGGGAAAAGGGAAGAAGCTACAACCAAGATACATAGGTCCCTTCAACATACTCCAACGGATAGGAAATGTGGCATATCGATTGGAGTTACCAGCAAGTTTATCTCGAATCCACGATATTTTTCACGTGTCCTTACTTAAGAAATATCATCTAGACCCGACACATATACTGCAGCCAGAGGATATTGAACTTGACGAGTCTCTAACCTATGAGGAACGACCTATTCGACTTCTTGATAAGAAATGAAAGACTTGAGAAATAAGCAAATTCCACTAGTTAAGGTTATGTGGAAAGATCATGAGGTAGAAGAAACAACCTAGGAGCTAGAGGCAGACATGCAAGAGAAATACCTGAGCTATTTACGAGTAAATGTATGAATTTCGAGGTCAAAATTTTTTTAAGGGGGAGAGAGTGTGAGGACTTGAAAATTCATTTATATTTTTTTATAATTCTTTTTTATTTTGAATAAGTTAAATTATAGTTTCCTTAATACTAATTTACTTACCCTAATATTTATAACTATTTTTTTTATATGATAGAGTCGAGAATTTTACTTTTACTTTTATAGTTTGGTGCATGCTAGGTTTTATGGTGCATTGGGGTAGTGTGATTAATTGGTGAGGTGTGTGCATTAAATTTGGTGGTTAAGAGTGGATATTAAGTAAGAGAAAGTATGTGATTAAAAGTGCTAAGAGTAAATTTATGAAACATAAGTTAAAAAACAAGAGAGACAACGAAATAGGCTTGAACCAACTTGCGCCACTTGTTACCGGTCAAAGACACCACTTGACCAAGATTTTCTTCCTTTCATCTTCTTGTTTTTCTTTCTAGTTTCCTTCCCTATTTTTTTTTAGCATGCTGGCCAAAATTTTAGAAAAAAAAAGAGAGGAAAAGAAGGGAAAAAAGGGCAAAAATGGTTGGATGCCAAGTGTTGGCAATCAAGGTCATCTTTGACCAAGACATTTCTTCCATCTTTATCATCTAGTGGAACAAAACTTTCTTCATTTCTCTTCCCTTGTTGGCTGACTTTTAGAGAGAAAAAACTTTCAAAACTTACCTTGATCTTGCCTTGATTTAGTGAGAAATCAACAAGAACCACCAATCTAATCCGAATAAAGTTGCAACAAAGGGACAAGAAGGCATGTAGTGGAGTGATTTGGAGAGGAAAGCTTTGGTTTTCATTTTTTTCCTAGGGGTTTGAAAGTATTAAGTTAAGAAACTCTCTTTCTCTTTCTTATCTTGCATTTTATGGGATAGATGCCTTGAATATAGAGGTTTTGTGGAATATTTCATGGATTTATGAAGTTGGTGATCTTTTCCAGCTTTGATTTATATTTTCCAGCCATAAGATGATAATATCTAGCTTTGCTATGGACTTGAGAGTTTTGATATGAAGATTTCTAACTTTAGTATGAATTTTTAGCTTCAAAATAGGATTTTTTTAGCTTTAGTTCCAAATTTCCAGCTTTGGTTGAGAATTTCCAACTTAGGTATATGATGAATATATGCTACTATATGCTTAATATAGCTAGTTTTGTGGCCAAAATAAGCATCCTATGTATCTTATAACTTGTAGACTCGATTGGGGCTGCTTTGCTATGAAATTTTAGCTTTGCAATTTGAGAAAAAGTTAAGGCAAAATAGGGAAGGTGCTGCCCATTTTTTTTCTTGTGGGGTAAGTGAGTGAAAGTGAAAGTGGATGTGTGAATTTTGGTCGATTCGGACTTAGTTTGCTTATGGATGCTTGATTCTACTTTGGTTGTGAGTTATAAGCCAAAATCTTGCCAAAAATTATATATTTTGCAAGGAGAAAGTAATGGCCATTTTAAGCATGATTTCTAGTTGCAGAAGTCAAGTTTTGAACTTAAAAGTTTTAATTGCTTTCTTTCCAAAAACAAATGGGGCGTGCATGCATCTCGTTTAGGGTTTACTAAACCTCGTGGGGTCTATTTATATGAGTTCTATTAACATGATCTCCCTTTGACATTAACAAGCGAGGGTTGTATATTTTGAAACCCTATTTGACTACATTTTGCTATACGACATTTAATCGCAGATCTTGAATCTGCCCAGGGAGCTAGGCCTGAACCCGATTTTGATAAACAATAATCATTGGTGAGTGTTTCACCTGCATGACTTGGACTATGTGACTTGTTACTAAATATCTTGACTTGCTATTGAAAAAGCGAGTGTGTACTTTATCACACTCGACCTAACTTGCTTGAATTCTTGTTGACCTGTTTAGTTGTGAATCGACTTGTTTATTTGTGAACCGATATATATATCTATGCATGACTTGAAAGCCGGTTGGAGTTGTTATCTCACGGTCTATACTTGCTTTGGGATCCCATCTCCATCGGCTAGTTGGTCAAATCGGGCCAACAAGGGCTTGGTCGAAGTGACTAATGAACCATGGGACTTGTAACTTGTTAGTGGCCTTGGAATACTTGAGTATTACCCTACTTGTACTTAATTGGTGTGCGAGCCCGGGTAAGGGGGATGATTGATGGTCGGAGATAGCGTGAAGTGGTGATCTACTAGACTTGATAGTGTATTACGCGGTTGATGGAGTGTCAACGGTTACAAGTGAAGCGGCCAATGTGAGGAAAATGTTTCTTTTTACTTGAATGTGCTACTTGTTCTTGATTACCGTTATTGATTTGCTTAGTTACCGCTTTTTTTTCTTGCTTTGAGATTGATTCCTTGTTTGCATGAATTGTTTTGCAACCTCACTGAGGTATGGCTCATTCCATTAGTTTGTTTTCCTTACAAGGGATGTGAGCGTGGACGTGTAACTAAGACAAGTTGGATTTTGTCTAGACTTTTGGCTTTTGTAATTGAAATAGCGCTAGTGCTCGTCTAGAGTTAAGTTTTGAACTAGAACTTGAATCTTTTGCTACATGTTGGGTATGTATGGATATTTGAGAGAACCAAATATGTATATATGTTTAAAGTTTGGAAACTGCTGCAACTCTTACTCTTGAAGTGATAATTTGTCTTTTAAGTTATGTGAGCGAGTCCTGGTAAGAGATAGGCAGGCGGTCCGCTAAACCCTGGGGTACGCCCTAGGGAGAGGTGGGGTCGTCATAAAGTGCTCAATTTGTCAACTTCAACTTGTGCTAGTTCGAGTAACCCTCATGAAGTGGAATTCAATTGTTTGTTGCCGCATACGTTGGAAGATGAGAACTTGAGTGTCACGCAAGATTCCAAAACTGTCCTCCACGAGTTGTTTAGTGCCTCATCCATGCAACAAGTTGCTCCCGTTTTGTCCATGCGAGATGATCCAAATCATTGTCAACTAGTGATGGAGTGCAACCATGACCAAATCCCAATGTGCAAATCCATGACCAAAGGCTGACAAGAGAGCTTTAGAGTGCAACATGAAATTTCCACAAGTTATACACAAGTTGGTTCCTGTCTTGGCGAATGTCTTTGTTCAAAAGCAACCTGAGGCTGACCAAACGGCATATAGCTTGGCTCGTGATCCTTCATCTATTCCCAACGTTGCTGTCCTCTAAGCGCCCGTCGATTTGTGGACAAATCACTTTCAAGAATAGGCAAATGATGCAAACACATGAAGAACCGGCTCCCTTCCAAAACTATAAAGATTATTTACAACTTGTTATCATTCATAAAGAGTAGAAGCAAGTTAGCTTAGTTAGTTATTTTGTTAGTAAGTAATTAATTGTTAATTTAATTGCTGTTTTAGTGGTTTAATTATAGAGTTAATATTCGGTCAGATTAGTCTTCAAAGAGGCCGAATCTTAGTTGGATTTTTAGTCCAAATTACATTAGGATTTGAGTCATTGTAAGGCTATAAATACCCTAGTCTTTCCAATGTTTATTATTATTGAGAATTTTCCAGAAATATGTGAGTCATCACTTTTCTCTTGCTCTAAGAGAGCCTTCTTGAATACTTGAGAGTTCTCTTGAGTTATTCAATTCAAACTTATCAATCAAGTATTCACCTTGGTTGTGGCGTTCTTATACCAACAACATTGGTTCACTAAATCATTCGATTGTGGGTTGAGATTCAATCCAAGGTTCACAATCTTAGGGTTTAGAAGGGTCAAGTGTTATTCCGCAATCAACTTGGTTCTTCGTTTAGATCCGGGGCCATGTGGGATACGAGTTCATACCTTTGGTTTGGTTCATATCACACCATAACTTCTAGGGAACCTATGTTTACCAAGTACCATATTCACCAGGGCCTGTGAATCCGACTCAATTTCCACTTGGCACAAACCGCGCTTTGAACAAAACTTGATACCTTCTAATGCGAACTCGATTCTCCAACCTCCCGCTCTCGAAGAAACGAATTGCACAGGTAGCGGAAAGATCTATCTCGACCAGGTTATGAATATAAAGATGGAACAATCTCGACCCCTCTAACCCGTGAAGTTATGAACCTTGAATTTAATATTAACCCACAGCTTAACGAGATAGCGAACCAAGATGCGATGGTAGGATGGCGCCACAATTCAATGTGGTCTTGAATTGATAAGCCAAAATTTGAACAAAGGAGATACAACTCACTTTGTATCAAGGGACGCTCCCAAAGGAACAAGAAAGAGAAAAATTCTCAATTTTTATCCATCTCATAATTGTCTTACTATGTAATAGAAGAGACCTATTTATAGCTAAAATCTAAACTACTAAAACTAATCCAATTTGGACAAGGATTTAGTCACTTATTCCCTAACTGCTTTTAAATGACTCAAATAGCTCACATAGTTGGCCTTATTTATTCATAATAATGACTAACTAACCAACTAAACAAGGAAAACATCAAGCAAAACAAAAGAAATCAAAAAATCCGAAGACCACATAGCTGGAGCTCCATCGCCTCCATGACTCATGTATTCCAATGGAGTTTTGAACATCATGGATTGGGTTGAAAAGGTTCTCAAGCATCTTGGAACGAGCTAGTGATGGTCCTGCTACTCATATCATTCCCCTCCTCTTGAAAGCGATTTGTCCTCGAATCGAGATTTGGCTAAAAGAAACACAGAAGTTTAGCAATCATAGAGGACTTTTCGTGTGGTGAAGGGTAATGGAAGGGGAATCATGCTCTCATCATTCCCCTCCTCTTGAAAGTAATTTGCCCACAAATTGAAGCACAAATGATGACAAGAAGAGTTGCATGCCTTCTAGTCAATCTTGTTATGATGACTACAAATTTCATCCAATGCAAAACCACTTGCTAAGTTGGAAACAACCCTTGTTGAACCTTGAATCCCACGAACCAGCTTCAATGTATGCTCAACTTGATCGCTTGTGGTCATGAGGTAAGGATCCTCAAAATGGTGTGAAGTGTATCCCATGAAACCAAACTCATGCTCGATTACACTTGCAAGACACCAAGGCAGATTTGGTGAAGTTGGAGCTTCACGTGGACTAAGGGCAAGATGACAATTGTAATTGCAATGATCATTGAGGAACTCGTTCTTTAAACGAACCCTTGGTACACAACCAACCCCAAAATTTGGAATGTTCCCTTCAAGATGAGCTCGAATTAACTCTCCATTGGTGTGGACAGATTTGAGTTGACATTGTTTCATGAATTGATACCAAAGGGATTTAACTCCTAGAAAACAAACTCCATGGAAACTTGCGAAGTGTACAATTGACTTTGGAATGGAAGACACCAAGATCAACTCTACTTGACTTTGCCTAATCTGTATAAAAGAAGAAACACTAAACAAAGTAAAGGTAAGTTCGTTAAGAAAACAATAAACCCTTATATTTTTGCTCAAAATCAGCTCACTTTCTCTCTTTTCTTCCTTTTTACGACTCATCTCATCAAATTTTTCAATCTCTTTTTCTAGCTCAATGCCCTTGATTGTTTCCTTATTATCAATCTCCTCAACAAATGGTTCGATAGGATGAGATACTCCTTTGTTAGGAATAGACTCGGCTACCTCCTCCTTAGAAGACTCACTTTGATAGCATCTATTTGACTCCATTTGTTTTTGGTGTAGAAGACGTTGATATGTCTCCCAAAATGACTCCTCATGAGATGGTTAAACTCTGGGTTTAGGCCTAGAAGATATTGAATGAACCTTCATATCACCTTTTGTATAAATCGGCTTTAAAGAGGTAGATTGCATGGTACCCTTCCTCTTGAGAAATTCATTCTCACGTTTAGGTTTATGTTTGTGTTGCCTCGACCTTTGTTCCCAATCTTCAAACTAGGTGTCCACATTTGAATCACTAGACTCATTCAAGGGTTGTTTCCTTCTAGATTTCTTAGAGGAACTCCTCGAAGTTTCTAGGTTATCAATGCGTTCGTGAATCGATTCCAACTTAAGGTCAAATTTTCTTTGGGATTCAGCTAACATATCCAATTTAAAGGCAAGTTGAGCAATGGTCATTTCATTTTCACTTGACATTTTAAAACCTGCAAGAAAGAGTTAGTATAAAACAGAAAATTTTACCTTACCACTTCCTTACGTGTTTCACTCCCCTCGTGTATCACTCAAAGTGTTTTGAACACTCTAATGGTCTCACCAATCACTTCTCAAGTCACTAGACTGCCTTTCTCGAAGAAATCAGAATTTTTCTCTAAGAAATTCAATCAAACTTTCACCAAGTTTTTCACACAAGATGGTGGCGGTTTAAAGGCTGAGATTTGGAAGTGAAATGGACTGAAATAATGCTTTAAAACCACGCTGGAAAATTACCTAATCTTGCCGCACAAGTGACTCAAAATTTGGAAACTTTGGACTTTGACTAGTGACTCAAATTAGGAAACTAAAAACTAATTGGAAATCAAGACTGATTAGGACTCCTTTTGAGACTTATAAACACGAAAATAACTTGTAAAATTACTCAAAGACATGACTTTATAGGGCTGGATAGATTGTAGAATGTGACTCAACAAGAACAAGGATGGCAGAAATTTTTGGAGCCTAGAATAACTCTACCCAAATTCTATTTGTGGCTGAATTTTGGAAGTCTAAACAAGGTTTCTTGGGTTTTTTTTGGAAGATTAGGCTACTGATTTGTGAGGGTTTCACGTGTGCAAGAATTTGGCAAGTCCGAATTGGTAGTTGAGTGTGACAAGGAATTGTTCTCAACCCCAAGTCAACTTGGATTCCCAATTTCAGATTGCATTCTTGTTCTACTTCAAGAAGGATCCGAGTGTGTTCTTTCTTTTTTTCATGCAAAACAGATTTGTTTTTCTTTCTTTTCCTTCATTTCGGATCAATGCACAAAGAACAAAATTCAGTCTCAAGTTATGCACAAGATCAGCCGCAACTTTCTTGTTCAACAAAACAAGAACTAAGGTTTGTCCAAGGTTCAAGATTTGATCAACTTTGATTTCAGGAATTCAAGAACTCTAGATTATTGTCGCGCCCCATTTTTTGAAAAATAAGATAAGATTTATTTAGGTGTTTAGAAAATGTATTTTATTCGGAAAATTTTTATTTTTGAAATTAGTTTTATTTTAGAGAATAAATAAAGAAAAAGGAGGGTCTAAAATGGGAGTTAAAAGTGCGACGATTTTGGCCTAAAATAATAGTCTAAAAAGGATTTAAAAAAAAAAATAAGAGTCGCCACTTGGTATTGAGTTAAGGTGTACCAAGTCACCTAAAAATGTATTTTTGATAAAAATAAAAAATAAAACCCTTTTTAAACGACTCCAGGTCTTTGAAAACAAGAGAAAAGAGTTCGGGAGCCACGGTTGAAGAAAGGAAAGACAAAGATTTGATAGAATCAAACCTAAGGCACCCTTTCAACCTAACCAAGGCTAGTTGCGAGATTTAGTCGAAAATTTTTTTAATCTAACCTGTAAAATTTATCACATTTGGATGTTTCTACATGGATGCAAATCTAGACCTAAAGGATATCGAGAGGGTCGAAATATCTCTTCAAAGTTTAATTGGTGCGAACCACATTAATTGTGATGCCCAAAATGATTCTTAGAAGAGGTCACGAATATACAAAAGATGAGACTCGAAGAAAAGAAAAATTATAATATATAAATATACGTGACCTAAAGGAAAGGAATGCAACATAACGGGTACAAGGGACTAAGATTCGTGACTTCAATTTTCCTTTTCATAGAGAGAGGATGAGAGTATACTAAGATTAAGAAGCCACACTCGTTCATTTTTCATATTTGAAGGGTGACTCCCTAACCTAATCAAGCGAATGAACTAGCCTACTTCTAATTTTCTAAATGGAATTCAAGTCTAAATTTCATATTTTGCACACACAGGGATAAGGGAGATGCTATATAGAGGAAATATCATGCAAGATGAGAAAAAGCCCTAAAAATGAAAAACATGTATGAAATGCGATGAATGTCACGCAAAATGTGATTCTATCGCAAGACGGCCTAAAGAGTCTAGCATTGGACTAGCCCATGTTTACAAGTCTTCACTAACGTTGGACTAGTGAGAAATCGAGAAGAAAGGCCACAACTAGCGTTGGACTAGTGGGTGACGTCATGCATTTATTATAAACAAATAAATCATATAAAATATAGTTAAAGCAAATAAACACATAATGTACATAGAACACATAACACATAAGAGCCTAATGAAAACGAATAAACACGTAAATACACAAACAAATAAATGCAAATAAAAACCTAACTATTACATTCGGGACCCTAATTGCAATCTAAGGGGGGAAATTTAAAAATAATAACATAACTATTACATTTATCTAACTAAATACATTTTTAGCAAAAGTTAAAACCTATCTATTACATAAGCTAGCTAAATATATGTCTTGAATACCTATCTATTACAATTTGGCATTTTAATGCCTCTCAAATAATCATCAAAATTAAATAAAATAAATGAAACTTAAAATGAATAAAAATTTAAAAGAAAAAGCACTCAAAAAATGCAATTACACATAAAAAACACATTGGAGCACATAAAAGAATTTAAGATAATAAAAGAGATTACCTCCCTTGAAATTGTAGTTAAATGGGGTGAAATTTGCCCTATTTACGCTCCAAAATCAACAAAATAATCAAGGCACCAATTTAATTATAAAGAAATGGAAATAACCATGAAATCTACCAATTAAAGCCCTTAAGTGACGTATAATTAATAATTAAAGAACAAAAGCAACTTGTATTTAAGAAATCAAAATTGCTAGGGACCTAATTGCAAAAATTAAGAAAGTTATTGGGGTCAAATTGAAATTATTGCAAAAATTAGGGGTCCAAATTAAAGAAAAATAAAGTTTAGGTATCAAATTACAATTAAATTAGTGACCTAATTGAAAGAAATTCAAAGTTCTTAGGGCCATAGAATAATTACCCAAAAGTCTAGGGACTAAATCTGCAAAACATTTTCTGGTTTGACCAGATGAAGGCTACTTGAGTCATATTCATTTCTTATTTGGGCTAAAACTCTCTAGGCCCAGCAAAAGTCCAAGGAAAAATACATAGGCCAACCTATAATTTTATCCACCAAATCCAACCGAAAACAGTGGGTTTTAACCCTTCAAGCCCCATATCAAGCCTAGAAACCCAAACAAAATAACTCTCTAACCCAACTATCTATTTTACTAAAACCCAACATGGTAATAAATCTACAAAAATAAAATGCTAAGCCTTAATTATACTTTAAATCCCAGAATTAATCTACCCAAAAAGTCACATAAAACATGCAAAAGAAAATTGAAGTTTAAAAGGAGCAAAATTGATTGAAATTTTCTAGATTTGGGCCACAATAGGATTACATAAAACTTGAGGGGCCAAACTGCAAAATTTCAAATTATTCATGCAAGCTCATCGCAGCTTTCTTCTACCTTTCTTTCTTCTGCAACTCAAACCTAGAAACCACTCGAAACAAATTCCAAGCAAACAAGACCCTATACTCATGCCCTTTATTTTCATTATCGGACATTTAAAGAAATCAAAAGCATAAGAAAAAAAACCAAAACAAGAAAAGTGCAATTGGAATCTGAACGAGAAAATAAAGAGGAGCATAAATGGGAATAAAACAGCAAACAAAAAAAAGGAAAGTCTAAGGCATTAGTTTAGGAGAGTACCTAATGATGATCTTGAGCGAAGTTGAGGTCAAAAACAAGAACAAGAATAAATCTTGCTGCATTTTTTTTTCTTTTGCACGAAGCTGGGACTGGTGTAGTGGAGGCAGATCAGCATTTTTACGGCCAAATTTGATGGACTTCCAGTCATATTTTCCACGATATTTCTGAACTAAAGTTGTTCTCTTGACTCCAGAGAGTGTGCAGAAATTGAAAGCTTCTCAAAAGAAGATATATTGAAAGAGAAATCTTGGTCGCAACATGGCTGCAAAGTCAGCCTTGGTTGGAAAATTTTTTTGCAGAAAAATTTTCTTTTTGCTCTTCTGTTCTCTATCTTTTTTTTCCCTTTTTTCTTCCCTTTTCTTTTGGCCGCCGCCTCTACCCTCTTTTCTCCCTCTGTCCTCTTCTCTAATGCTGCCTTTTGTTCTATTTATATGGAGCAAAAACAATTGCCAAACCCTTATCTGAAGGGTTGATATGAAACCCATTTTGTGGCATTTTGAGAGCCATTTGATCCAATTTCCAAGTGTCAAAACCAAAGATTATATGTCTAGTACTTGTGTGAACGTGTAAGGCAACGAAAATGGGAGCAAAAATGAGCTAATATGCTCTAAAAATTGCCAGTTCCTGTATTGGCATTCTGCTTCTGGTACGATGCAGGAAAAAGATGTACGCATGCAATCTGTCCTTTTTTTTTTTTTTTACAAAAATTAATTTTGATTTTTTGTTTTCAGCTTTTCTTTCCTTTTCTTTTTCCGATTTTTCTAAGATGATTTTTCTCAAGAAATAGAAAATGAAACAAAATGACTTGAATAAAAAAAATTTAACTAAAATGAATAAAATAGGAATAAAATGAAGAAAAATAAAATGAAAAATTTTTGGTGTCTACACCTTGTTCCTCTTTGTCTAGGTTCGAAAAAACTCGAGACAAAGACGTAGACACTAAATTACTCACTTGTCTGCTCCAACTGCAACTGAATCAAAACAAACAAAGTGAGTTCTGAAACTAGAGTGCATGTTTAGATTCATCGGCAATTTCTGACTCAATTTCAAACAATTAGTAAAATCTAATGGATTAAAAAAAACCTAATCCTAGAAAAGAAAAGGGTTGGTGGGATAAAACCCAAACCTAACAAATAAAAGTTCGTGGGATAAAACCCAAACCCAACAAATAGACGATCGGTGGGACAAAATCCAAACTCAATACAGTTGGTGGGATAAAACCCAAACCTCCACTTTGCTATGCAGTATTATTGCCTCATTTTTTTTATCTGTTATTGACTTTCAAATTTGCAAGATTCTAACTTGCACTTCTTCGTCGTTTTCAATTATAAACACTTGCATCAAGGGAATTTTTCAAAGTACAACATGTACAAAAATTTCTTACTTTAATTTTCGAAAAATGATGCAATTACTACTTATGAAAGGAGTAGTTTTATCGAAGTTGAATTTTGAACGATAGATTCAAAAGTATATTACTTGACTCTTGGGCGGAATCCCACAAATGTATTACAAAAATTGCCCCAGTTCAGACCTATTTTAATTGCTAAAATAAAATTTTGTTCAACTGACTATTCATTTATTTGGACAAAACAAGAAAAATATGTTTCCTAAAATTTAGAAAATACTAACATGCAATGTGAATAGAAATTGCATTTTTCAAATGAAGAAGTTTAAATGTCATTTTTTTAAAATTCATGTATAGGGCTCCATGATGAATCTCTCAAAATAAGACCAAATTGCAAAAGAATCTCTTCCTCACTTTAGGATCGGCGTTTAGGGAAAAGGATCACCCCTTCTTGTTAGCCTCATTTTTCTGGACCAATCAAGTGGGTGTTATTTCTGATTTTCAGGTGGTTAGAAAAAATGACATGTTAGGATCTGTCTTACTTTTGTGCCAAAATTGTGTCTGAATTCATTCAATATCACATCTTGATGAAAGCAAATAGTTTACCACTCTTATTTCTTGAGAAAACTCAGTCAACATATAAACTCTATAAGTTTGTAATATATGGGTAGAAGTGATGCGACGCCCCCACTTCTCCCTAAGGCGAACCAGAGGGTATCTGCGGGACGCCTGCCCAACTTTCGCCAGAACTCAAGGCAAATACGATTCAAGCTTAACTATAAATAACCAATAATACAAGTCTAATAAAGAAAGTCGCTTCCATAACCAATATTCGATAGTACACCACGAGTACAAAATGCATCAGTCGTCTAAATCTACATTAGATTCCCAAAAGTTACATCACCCAAATTATACAATAACCGAGAGTCTAGCCAGGTACATCAAAAAACCCTAATACAAAAGTACATTCAAAGGGATTTCTCTGAGATTCACTTCCGATCCATTCCTGTTAAGGAAAACAAATCTATAGGGGTGAGGCAAAACGCTCGTGAGGCCAAGAACACACATGCAAGCACGTAGTCCCAAGTAACATGCCCAAATAATAGGTCAATTGAATAAAGTGCGAGAAATAAACAATTTCAATGAAATGTAAACAGAAACAATTCAAGCATATGGTAGCTTTCAGGAGCTAAGTTCCACTTGTTTTGCCAAAGTCATTCCGTATACCTTCCCGCGATGACTCTCCGTCAATCGGGTCGGTATTTCAAATCTATAGATCTCCACTTACTTCTCATCCGTCCACCGTACACCCGCACCGGGCCCGAATGACATTTGTAAGGCGATACTCCACGAGTATGCCAAGCGAGACCTCTCCAATAGGTCAAGCTTAATCATGTAATTCTCATGGCTCACCGAGGTTCCCGACCAACCCCATGCCGGCTCGAGTCCCAAGGTCGGCCTATGAGTTTTGGGCGTCCCCCAATGTAACATTTAGGTGTCAAGGAGATTCACTCCAGTGACGTATGCAGCCATAGCATATAAATTCAGATCCTTCAAACATTTGATATTTCCAAGCATTTGGTAATTCAAAGCATTTGATATATTTCAGCATTTCAGGCATGAGTTATTCATTTCAAAATGAGAACGAGTGCGATAAAGTACACACTCGGCTCATTTTCAAAATCCCAAGTTATGGATAACAAATAAGCATGTATTAAGTTCACAGGAGTTCAAGTAGTCATGCACTTGACACTCACCAAGTAAGTAAGAAGAAATGTCACTCGAGTTCAGCGTCACCGTGGGATCCTCTTGAAGGTCCTGGTGAGTGCCTGAGCAAATTAATAATAATCTATCACTTATAAACCCTAATTATCGAGGAAGATTGTACACTTGTACAATCTAGAAAATTCTCATGAAAATGAGCCGCTATTCATTCGTAAATCGAGGCTCAAAGGCGGGATTTTAAAGCACAAGAGAATCGAGTTTTCACCTTTGAAATCAAGTATAAAACGTTTAAGTGATATCGAGGGGAAAAGGAGAATTCGGAGAAACTCCATTTCCTTAAGTTTGAAATTTTCAGTTTTGATATGAGATCTTTGAAAAATCGTATCTCACTCATTACAAGTTCCAAAATTGGAACATTGGTACCGGTTGGAAACTTCTTCCAAAGTACTAAAAGTTCCTAGAAGACACTTTTCCATGATTCCAAATGGAAGATGTTTCAAAATCATCTCAAAGTTGCTGCCTTAAAGCTTACTAAGACAGTTTCGGGTTTGGTTTTTGGCCACTTTGAAAATTCGGTAAAATCAAGAATTCAATCTAGCCTCTGTAATTTGGAACTCAATTAGAGTTACAAGCAAGGTTTAAAATACAACAAATGGAATAAGAATCAGAGTTTTGAGCACCAAGATATAGTAGCTCGAAGTTGCTGAAAAATTGAGACAGTTAGGCAATTTCCAGGTTTAAGTTACAACTTTTGGGTCCTTGTTTGAGCATCGATATGGAACTCGGAATGGTACTAAATTGGTAGTATTATATAACCATGTGAGGGCTATCCTGCTATCGAATTTCATGGAAAAATTCATTCGGGAAGCTAGTTAACAAAGCCACTACAGTTTCTAAAATTTTCCATGGCAATCTGCCTTGCACTTTTGTTTTTTCCCTTTCCAAACATTTGGCCAATGAAATTTCTAAAAACATCATTCATTTATGAAGACAAGGTCTAAGAAACATCCAAATTACATTTGGTAGGTGATTAACACCGAGAAATTCGAATTAACAAGTCCCAATCAAAGTTAAGGCATCAACTGGCCAAAAAGAAGGTTTTTAATCTCTGAGTCAGTTTTCGAACTTCGGCCACAACTCACTCAATTCAACTCGGAATTGAGCGTGGTCAGTAGCGTTGAAAACTAGATTCATAAATCTACAATTGCTCAGAAGAAATCATTATCAAAATATGTCCACAACTAGCTCATATTTGAGCATCAATTCGCTGCTCAAAACGGGGCTCTCAGGGTAGACGTGAAACAGGACAGTCAGGTTCAAAACGATTGGTGTGGACTACTCAGGTGGAATCAGAGTGTGCATTCTATAAAGTTAGAAAGCTAGGAAAATTCTAGTTTCCAGTGCGCAAACGGCACTCGATTTCGATGTTGGAGCAAACCGTTAGTAGCCAAAACAAAAACACTGCCAGAGCAGTTTACGGGAAAAATTTTCCAGTTTTGCTGACTTCCCGAAATCACAACATTTGGCCAACCAAATCATAAAAGTTTTTGATGAAACTTTTTACACACGTCTCACACAACAATATATACATCATAACTAGTCATTAAAACCACAAAAATTTGCCCTAAAGGCAACGGACAACCACGGGCAGAAACGGAAAAATTCCTTCCCTTCACCTCCTTTGAACTTTCCTTCAACAATAAACCTATTTCCACTAGTTTAACCACCATCCAACATTAAACACATTAAAACACCACAAAATCAGTCCAACAAGCCATAGTGGGAGTTCATAGAGCCCACACAACAATTTTTCAACATAAACAAAGCTACCCACATGATCATATGAACTTATACGTGCAATACTACTTCCATAAACCAAGATTTGCAAGGTTGATCGTTGATTATCTTAGTTGGTGATTCAAGCAGAAATTTTGGTCCAAAAATGCTCAGGAAAACCGTGGAAAGCAAGCCTCCCTTCCTAGCTTGATGTATCTCCAGTGCTTAGCTAAGTGGAGGTGAATTTTGGTGTGATTTGGTGGAGATTGAAGGTGAAATGAAGAGGAAATTTGAAGAGCTTTGGGGTGGTTTTTCTTCTCCTTTGGCCGGCTTTTCTTGGACAAGAGAGAGAGAGAGAGTGTGGCTTCCTAGGAAGCTTAGTGAGTTGGTAGCTTTAAGTGCACAAAAGTCAACTCTCGCGTGTGCGCGCACGCGCGCGTTTCGTGCTCGATTCATCTCGAAGTTCGTTTCACTTGTGCATTATACCTCTAATGCACTTACTTTAACTCTAATATTATTCACTCTTAATAATCTAGAAATAATTTCTAAAGTCCTCCAATTAGTCCGCGCGCGCAGAAAACGCGACTTCCGACTTATGCGCGATAACGCGAAATCTCTAAGAAATTCTTATAACGATAGTATAACTAACTATCACTTGAGTATTTAAACTTAAAAATAACCATTTTAAGACTAATGTGTAAGTCTCCAATTTTCCAAACTTATTGTATTCTCGAATCGATTATTATTTCCAAACGCGTATTCACTATTCACACTTAACGAATTCCAAAAATTAAATTTTAGAACAAGTCACTTTAAAAATATAACTAAGCTATAGATCAATGTAATTAGGTATAATAAGGTTAGAAAATAATATTCGGGACAATTGGCCAAATAAATAATTAAATAAGCAGAATTAGGAGTTTAAAATAAGAAAATTTACGAGTCCTCACATCCTCTCCCCCTTAAGAAAATTTCGTCCTCGAAATTTACCTTGATTGGCGAACAGGTCTGGATACTTTTCTCGAATTGCTTCTTCAATCTCCCAGGTTGCTTCCTCTATTCCATGATTCCTCCAAAGAACTTTTACCAATGGTATCCGCTTATTTCGTAATTCCTTCACCTTCCTATCCAGAAGTTTTACCGGTTTCTCCTCATAGGTTAAGGTATCATCAATCTCAATGCTTTCCGGTTGCAAAATGTGAGAAGGGTCTGGATGGTACTTCTTAAGCATAGACACATGGAACACATTATGAATTCGAGATAAACTCGGTGGCAATTAACTTATATGCCACATTTCCTACACGTTGGATAACCTTATAAGGCCCTACAACCTCGATTGTAACTTTTTTCCTTTCCCTGACATCAAACTTGCTTTTAGAGGTGTAATCTTAAGAAATACTTGATCTCCAACCGTAAATTCTAAATCCTTTCTCCGATTATCTGCGTAACTCTTCTGACGACTTTGAGCAGTCTGAATTCTTTGGCGTACTAACTTTACTTTCTCATTGGCTTCCTCAATCCAAGGTATTGTAGTCGGGTCTAAGATCTTACGTTCACCTATTTCATCCCAACAAATCGGAGATCTACACTTCCGACCATAAAGTGCTTCATACGAAGCCATTTGAATAGAAGAATGGAAACTATTATTATAGGCAAATTCCACCAATGTCAAAAACTTACTCCAACTTTCCCCAAAATCCAGAACACAAGTCCTTAACATGTCCTCAAGGGTTTGAATTGTTCTCTCAGACTGTCCATCGGTCTGGGATGGTAAGTAGTACTAAAATTCAATTTAGTCCCCAATACCTCTTGCATCTTTTGCCAGAACGTTGAAACAAATCTCGGATCTCTATCGGACACAATACTCACAGGTATCCCATGTAACTTGATAATCTCATCCAAATACAATTTAGCTAATTTCTTCAATGGGTATTTCATGTTGATCGGCAGAAAATGAGCCGATTTGGTCAGTCTATCCACTATCACCCAAATAGCATCGTGGCCTCTTTGTATCCTTGGTAACTCTGATACAAAATTCATGGTGATATTCTCCCATTTCCACTCAAGTATTTCTAAAGGTTGCAAAAGTCCTGATGGTCTCTGATGTTCAGTTTTTACTTGTTGACAAGTCAACAAGTTTGGACAAATTGAGCAATTTGCTTTTTCATACTCTCCCACCAATACAAACTCTTCAAGTTTTGGTACATTTTATTCCCTCCAGGGTGTACCGTAAATTTCGATCGGTGTGCCTCTTCCAAAATTTCCTTCTTAAGCTCTTCATCCTTTGGCACCACTATCCGATTTCGAAATCTCAAAATACCATTTGATCCAAGTTAAAATCCGACTTTTCTCCCTTTTCGACTTTCTCCACCCATTTTCGCACTTCAGGGTCCTTTTCCTGGGATTCCTTGATACGTTCCAACGGAATGGAATTCACTACAATATTTCCCAAATTACTTTTCTCGACTCAGGTCTAGGATTCCAATAACTAACTTCTTCCAACAAATGTAATTCCTTAATCATCAATCCGACCACTTGTACTTGACGACTCAAAGCATCGGCCACTACGTTGGCTTTCCCTGGATAGTACTTTATCGTGCAATCATAATCTTCTAAAAATTCATCCACCTACGTTGCCTCAAATTCAGTTCTTTTTGAGAAAACAAATACTTAAGACTCTTGTGTCAGTAAAAACCTCAAATATCACTCCATACAGGTAATGTCTCCATTTCTTCAAAACAAACACTACAGCTGCTAATCCAAATCATGAGTCGGATAATTTCCTTCATGCGGTTTCAATTTCCTAGAGGCATAAACTATTACTTTGTCATTTTGCATTAAAACACATCCGAAACCTTCTTTAAATGCATCAGTGTAGACCACAAAACTATCCTTCCCATTCGGCAGAGCTAACACGGGCGCTCTTGTCAAACGTCTTTTCAACTCCTGCAAACTCTCTTCACATTTAGGACTCTAGATAAACCTCCCATTTTTCTTGGTCAACTCAGTCATGGGTCCAGCAATTCTAGAAAAATCTTGGATAAATCTCCGGTAATACCCTGCTAGTCCTATGAAACTTCGAACCTCAGTAGGGTTTTCCGGTCGTTTCCACTTTGAAACAGCTTCAACTTTAGTTGGATCCACTTTAATCCCATCCTTAGAAATTATGTGCCCCAAGAATGTCACTTCTTTTAACCAAAATTCACACTTGCTAAACTTAGCATACAATTGGTGTTCCCTCAGTTTGCAAAACAATACTCAAGTGTTCCTCATGATCTTTCATATTCTTAGAGTACACTAAAATATCATCAATAAACACCCATCACAAATTGGTCCAGATAAGGCTTAAAAACCTATGCATTAAATCCATAACAGCAGCAGGTGCATTCAATCCAAATGGCATTACTACAAACTCAAAGTGTCCATACCTCGAGTTAAAAGCAGTCTTGGGTATATCTTTATCCAAAATTCTCAATTGATAATAACCCTGTCTCAAATCCAACTTGGAGAATACTACCGCCCCTTGCAATTGGTCAAACAATTCATCAATGTGGGGCAACGGTACTTATTCTTGATGGAACCTCATTCAAGCCTCGGTAGTCTATACACAACCTTAAGCTCCCATCTTTCTTCTTAACAAATAAGACCGGGGCTCCCCATGGCGAATCACTCTCTTTTATAAAACCCCGTTCCAACAAGTCCTGTAGTTGTAATTTCAATTCTTTCAATTCGATTGGAGCCATCCGATAGGGCATTTTAGAGATAGGTACTACTCCCGGAGTCACATCAATCTTAAAAGCTATTTCCCTTTCCGGGGTAAAGACTCTAACTCTCAGGAAAAACATCCGGATAATCTTTTACTACAGGCATGTCCTCCAATCTCACCTTATCACTAGGGGTGTTGATTAGAAAAGCCAAATATCCCTGATCTCCTTTACTTAACATTTTTCTAGCTTGGATTTCTGAAATAAGTGCAGATGAGGCTAATCTACCCCGTACGTCCAGTTTTAAGGTTGCCTCTCCCGGAATACACAATTCTACTATCTTTGTCCTGCAATTCAATTGGGCATAATAAGGGGATAGCCAATCCATTCCTAAGATCACATCATATCCCTTAATCGCTAAACCTATCAAATCTGCCAATAGTTTTCGTTCCCCAATCCAGATTTCACAATCTCTATACATCAAGTTAGCGATTAAACTTTGGTCCCCAATAAGCGTTTTAACCTCCAAAGTCATACGGTAACTTAATTGGTTTCAAGTCTATTCCATTCATGAAATTAGGGTTTACAAAAGAGTGTGTTGCACCCGGATCAATTAAAACCCTAGCTAAACGGTGAAAAATTGGAATTGTACCTTCAACACCTCAGTCGCCTCAGGAACCTGTTGATAGTCCAGTGCATAAACCCTAGCCGGTACTTTCGGTCGACTTCCTTTGGCACTGGTCTGCTTAGAGGTTGACTTTTCTGGTCTCTGAGTGTTACCTCTCATCTTCATTTTGTTTGGACAGTTCGCGAGTTGGTGCTCTGTACTACCACACGCCAAACACTTCTCAGACCCTCCAACAATCATTCTCGAAGTGGTTGGATTTACCACAGTACCCACAAGTAACTTAAGGGGTCACAGCCGAACCAGTAGAGGCGCTCCCCGAGCTTGGTTGGCCCACTACGACCTCCTCTAGATAGAACTCCCCTCGAAACTCCAGCAGTCCTTATTCCTCCCATTCCTCTTCCAGTTTTGGAAGGCTGAGTATTCTTTCTAGTCTATCCAGAAGTACGACTAGAAAAGTTCCTCTTCCTATTGTGAAAGTCTCTCACTTGCATCCTTGCACTTTCAACCCTTTGCGCTTTCTCTAAAGCCTCAGTAAATGTAGAGATTTGGGCAGTGGCCAAGCCCTCCTGAATTTCCACATTAAGCCCTTGCACAAATCGCCTTATCCGCTTTCGCTCATTAATCACTAACTCAGGGGCAAACTTGGAAAGTTTAGTGAATTTCCCTTCACACTCCGCTACACTAAGGGTCCCTTGTTTCAACTTAATGAATTCATCCTCCCTCTTCTCTTGGATTAAAGGCGGAAGGAATTTCTCATTAAACTCCCTCGTAAAATTCTCCCAAGTCCAAGGGGTTTGGGTTCTCTCCCATTTTCCTCTTATCAGATCCCACCAAGCACGTGCTATTCCTTCAAATTGGAATGCAGCAAAATTCACTCGCCTATCCTCGTATAATCTAAGGCAGCAAATATATTAGTCATTCTCTCCAACCAATTCTCCCGCTACTTCAGGGTCGGGTTCACCAGTAAACTTAAGCGGGTTGAATTTCAAGAACCTCTCTAAGGCTCTATCCTCTCATCTATCCAGTCCCCCAGGTGTTAAGCGGTCCAGGACCTTACCTATCAGTTAAGCGTTCTAGGATGTCAGTCCATCTTATTGATGGCAGTAGCCACTTGATTCCCCTCTACATTTTCCTGTCCCTAGGTCGGTCCAGTTGCCGATCCCTGGTCATCCCTATGAGATTGGGCCTGTCTAGTCCCTCGCCCACGGTCTCGACCACTTGTTAGTCCTTCCATTATTCTAGACGTGCCTAGTGCAAGAAATAAATCAATTATGCAAGAAAAGTCGAAAACAAGAACCAGGCAAGAAAACATTGGAAATAACAATAATTTACATTCATTAACACTTCAAGTTCATACAATTAGCAAATCAGGGGGCAATCACAAAAATATAGCACGCAAGTGCCACAAGAGTACTTTTAGTCACAGAAGACTAAAGTAAAAGCAAGTGCCTCAAAAGAAGACCACACAGTCATGCAAAATACAATGGCCTCAGCACTCGTATCACCCCAGCTAATCCTAGCTACATCAGTCAAAAGGGTCAAAAGAGTCCATCACTAGGGACCTAGTCCACAGTAGGACTACCAGGCGGAATCTCCTCCTTAGGATCCTCCTCCTGATCTGGGCTCTGGACTACATCCATCACCTCATCTACTAGCCTAGTAGCATCAGCCAAGATCCCGGAAGCCCGATCACGGATCTCCTCACCTAATCTAGTGAGTCGAGCCCTAGTACTCTGGAGCTCCTCACGAGTAACTGTAGCAGTAGCCACCTCGCCCTCTATCACCTCCTCAAGCTCAGCGATCCTCTCGCCCTGAGTACTAACCATCTGTCTAAGCTCATCCACCTCTGCCTGTAACTCTAGGTTGGCATTCACCAACTGAAGACGCTCGTCGTCCAAAGCAAGTACGAGGTGGTTCGGGTAGGCAAAAGTCAGCCTACACGGACATCGAGGGTACCTATTAGCAGGCGAGTAGCGTACACGAGCTCCCCCATCTAGAGCTCGGTAGTAAATAGGCATAGGAGACTCTACATGACCATTTGCATGGCCATTCCCATTAGCTGCGGGGTCCCCATTTCCATTTTTCATCCCTGCAAAACAATTACACTTTTTGGGTTAGAAACTTAATCACTAGCTCGCACGAATGTCACTTACGGCATGCCTAACTTAGTCACTAACTTGCCCAAGTATCCCTTGAAATATGACTAAGTATTTCTGTCTCAGGTCTTAAGGGTAGAGTATCTAGTAGGTCTCCCATATAAATCTCTAACCTAGTGCTCTGATACTAACTGTGACGCCCCCACTTCTCCCTAAGGCGAACCAGAGGTTATCCACGGGACGCCTGCCCATCTCTCGCCAGGACTCAAGGCAAATACGATTCAAGTTTAACTATAAATAACCAATAATACAAGTCAAATAAAGAAAGTCGCTTTCATAACCAATATTCAATAGTACACCACGAGTACAAAATGCATCAGTCGTCCAAATCTTACATTAGATTCCCAAAAGTTACATCAACCCAAATTATACAATAACCGAGAGTCTAGCCAGGTACATCGAAAAACCCTAATACAAAAGTACATTCAAAAGGGATTTCTCCGAGGTTCACTTCCGATCTATTCCTGTTAAGGAAAACAAATCTACAGGGTGAGCAAAACACTCGTGAGGCCAAGAACACACATGCAAGCACGTAGTCCAACTAACATGCCCAAATAATAGGTCAATTGATAAAGTGCGAGGAATAAACAATTTCAATGAAATGTAAACAGAAACAATTCAAGGATATGGTAGCTCTCAGGAGCTAAGTTCCACTTGCTTTGCCAAGGTCATTCGTATACCTTCCCGTGATGACTCTCCGTCAACCGGGTCGGTATTTCAAATCTGTAGATCTCCACTTACTTCTCATCCGTCCACCGTACACTGCACCGGGCTCGAACGACATTTGTAAGGCGATACTCCACGAGTATGCCAAGCGAGACCTCTCCAATAGATCAAGCTTATCATGTAATTCTCATGGCTCACCGAGGTTCCCGACCAACCCCATGCCGGCTCGAGTCCCAAGGTCGGCCTATGAGTTTGGGCGTCCCCAATGTAACATTTAGGTGTCAAGGAGATTCACTCCAGTGACGTATGCAGCCATAGCATATAAATTCAGATCCTTCAAACATTTGATATTTCCAAGCATTTGGTAACTCAAGCATTTGATATATTTCAGCATTTCAAGCATGAGTTATTCATTTCAAATGAGAACGAGTGCGATAAAGTACACACTCGGCTCCATTTTCAAAATCCCAAGTTATGGATAACAAATAAGCATGTATTAAGTTCACAGGAATTCAAGTAGTCATGCACTTGACACTCATCAAGTAAGTAAGAAGAAATGTCCCTCGAGGTTCAAGCGTTCACCGTGGGATCCTCTTGAAGGTCCTCGTGAGTGCCTGAGCAAATTAATAATAATCTATCACTTATAAACCCTAATTATCGAGGAAGATTGTACACTTGTACAATCTAAGAAAATTCTCATGAAAATGAGTCCTATTCATTCGTAAATCGAGGCTCAAAGGCGGGATTTTAAAGCACAAGAGAAATCGAGTTTTCACCTTTGAAATCAAGTGTAAAACGTTTAAGTGATATCGAGGGGAAAAGGAGAATTCGGAGAAACTCCATTTCCTTAAGTTTGAAATTTTCAGTTTTCATACGAGATCTTTGAAAAATCGTACCTCACTCATTACAAGTCCAAAATGCAAAAAATTGGTACCGTTGGAAACCTCTTCCAAAGTACTAAAAGTTCCTAGAAGACACTTTTCCATGATTCCAAATGGAAGATGTTCAAAAATCAGCTCAAAGTTGCTGCCTTAAGCTTACTAAGACAGTTTCGGTTTGGTTTTTGGCCAACTTTGAAAATTCGGTAAAAATCACAGAATTCAATCTAGCCTCTGAAATTTGGAACTCAATTAGATTTACAAGCAAGGTTTAAAATAAAATAAACGGAACAAGAATCAGAGTTTTGAGCACCAAGATATAGTAGCTCGAAGTTGCTGAAAAATTGAGACAGTTAGGCAATTTTCCAGGTTTAAGTTACAACCTTTGGGTCCTTGTTTGAGCATCGAAATGAACTCGGAATGGCACCAAATTTGGCAGTATTATACTACCATGTTAGGGCTATCCCTCTATAGAATTTCATGGAAAAATTCATTCGGGAAACTAGTTAACAAAGCCACTAAATTTTCTAAAATTTCCACGGCAATCTGCCTTGCACTTTTGTTTTTCCCTTTTCCAAACATTTGGCCAATGAAATTTCTCAAACATCATTCATTTATGAAGACAAGGTCTAAGAAACATCCAAATTACATTTGGTAGGTGATTAACACCGAGAAATTCGAATTAACAAGTCCCAAGCAAAGTTAAGGCATCAACTAGCCAAAAAGAAGGTTTTTAATCTTTGAGTCAGTTTCGAACTTCGGCCACAACTCACTCAATTCAACTCGGAATTGAGCGTGGTCAGTGGCGTTGAAAACTAGATTCATAATGCTACAATTTCTCAGAAGAAATCATTATCAAAATATGTCCACAACTAGCTCATATTTGAGCATCAATTCGCTGCTCAAAACGGGGCTCTCAGGGTAGACGTGAAACAGGACAGTCAGGTTCAAACGATTGGTGTGGACTACTCAGGTGGAATCAGAGTGTGCATTCTATAACGTTGGAAATCTAGGAAAGTCTAGTTTCCAGTGCCGCAAACGGCACTCGATTTCGACGTTGGAGCAAAACGTTATAGCCAAAACAAAAACACTACCAGAGCAGTTACGGGAAAAATTTCCAGTTTTGCTGACTTCCGAAATCACAATATTTGGCCAACCAAATCATAAAAGTTTTTGATGAAACTTTCTACATGTCTCACACAACATATATACATCATAACTAAGTCATTAGAACCACAAAAATTTGCCCTAAAGGCCACGGACAACACAGGGGCAGAAACGGAAAAATTCTTCCCTTCACCTCCTTTGAACTTTCCTTCAACAATACAACCTATTTCCACTAGTTTAACCACTAATCCAACATTAACAACATTAAAACACCACAAATCAGTCCAACAAGCCATAGTGGGAGTTCATAGAGCCCACACAACAATTTTCAACATAAACAAAGCTACCCACATGATCATATGAACTTATACGTGCAATACTACTTCCATAAACCAAGATTTGCAAGGTTGGTCATTGATTATCTTAGTTGGCGATTCAAGCAGAAATTTTGGTCCAAAAATGCTCAAGGAAAACCGTGGAAAGCAAGCTCCCTTCCTAGCTTGATGTAATCTCCAAGTGCTTAGCTAAGTGGAGGTGAATTTTGGTGTGATTTGGTGGAGATTTGAAGGTGAAATGAAGAGGAAATTTGAAGAGCTTTGGGGTGGATTTTCTTCTCCTTTGGCCGGCTTTTCTTGGACAAGAGAGAGAGAGAGAGAGAGTGTGGCTTCCTAAGGAAGCTTAGTGGTTGGTAGCTTTAAGTGCACAAAAGTCAACTCTCGCGTGTGCGCGCACGCGCGCGTTTCGTGCTCGATTCATCTCGAGTTCGTTTCACTTGTGCATTATACCTCTAATGCACTTACTTTAACTCTAATATTATTCACTCTTAATAATCTAGAAATAATTTCTAAAGTCCTCCAATTAGTCGCGCGCGCGAAAACGCGAACTTCCGACTTATGCGCGATAACGCGAAATCTCTAAGAAATTCTTATAACGATAGTATAACTAACTATCACTTGAGTATTTAAACTTAAAAATAACCATTTTAAGACTAATGTGTAAGTCTCCAATTTTCCAAACTTATTGTATTTTCGAATCGATTATTATTTCCAAACGCGTATTCACTATTCACACTTAACGAACTTCCAAAAATTAAATTTTAGAACAAGTCACTTTAAAAATATAACTAAGCTATCGATCAATGTAATTAGGTATAATAAGGTTAGCAAATAATATTCGGGACAATTGGCCAAATAAATAATTAAATAAGCGAGAATTAGGAGTTTAAAATAAGAAAATTTACGAGTCCTCACAAGTGATAGCTAAACATATGGAAACAGGTTATGACCTTATAATCATGAGTGGTTGGTAGATTTCTTAGAGACTTGATCCTTACTTCGAGTTGTCATGAAAGATAAGTCAGCGATGGACTTTATGAGCTTGTAATGCGGCTTGAAAACGATAGTTAAAGAAATAAAAATTTCAAGGACGTTGCACTTAACATCGTATCCCTTCCCAAAAATTGCCCCAATTTTGGACTCAAAGACCCTGGAGTCCATTTTGATTTTTATCATCAATCACTAGAGGGAATTCAGCATTAGATGTCTTCGCATTTTCTTTTTTCATTTTCTCTTTTTTTCTTCTTCACATTTTCTCCTTCCTTTTTTTTTCATTTTTTTTTGGCCAATACCGAAATCCCAAGTATCAATGATAGAGTTGAAAATTCCCTAACTTTTAGGGTATAGATGCCCCCTCTTTTTTTCAAAATTGGAGTCCAAATATTACTGGTAGAATCAAATTCTTCCAACTTGTTATTTCTCTCTCTTCTTTTTAATTTTAGCATTTTTGCTATTTTTGAAAAATTCTCCAATCTCCTTCCCTAGTGTGGGGTGTGATCATAAGTGCATTTAAAATGAACCATCAATTTAAATTCAAATGAGAATGCAAGGGATAAACAGTGTTTAGATAGTAGAAACAATAGCTACAGCATCATTCTTACGTTACATGACAACCAAAATAAAGAATAGTTCATTGAAAAATTATTCCCTTCTGACATTTGAAAATTTTTCCAATGTAGGGTTATGATCACTAAGGCTCTTATTTGAAGTGATATTATACTTTTAAAGGCTCAAATGGGAGAACAAATGATAAAATCTGTATAGATAGAGAAACGAACGCCTAAACTATCATTCCAAATTTTCAAGACAAATAAGAGTAATGTACATTTTTGTTTTCACTTAGATGTGGATTGAATCCGGTTAGGCACAGTGAGCATTTTGAGAATAAAAATTGCCCCACTCTAAAGTTTGTCAAGTAATGTGACTAAATTTGAAGGCTTGATAGAAGCTGGCAAAATATGAATAGTAAAAATGAAAGGGAAAAATGTATCGTAGTTAGTCTTTTGAGAAAAACTAACTAGTTTGAGTGATCTCTTTTGATTTCGAACGCTCTCATTGAATAGTCTAGACTACAAATCTAGTGTATGCAAAATTTTAGAAAAATTAAACATACATTTCTGAATTTTCAGGCAAGAGGTTGAAAATTTTCAATTTAATCTTATTTTTTGAAGTCCATCATGAAATCTCCCAATAAAAAAATAAAGAATGAAATGTACATGAATATACAAAATAATAATTGTCTAGATGAAAAACTTTGTTATTACAAATATTTGAAACGAAAATTTTTTACTCAACTATAATACAAATGAGAAAAGAAAAATTTTCAAAGGATACATTTTCGTACATACACACACACTTTCTCTTTTCTTTCTTTTAAGACAAAATGTGTTAGGGACAATGAATCCAGGGATTTTTTTTGACGAACAACTATAGCATAAAATCTCTTAAATGCTTTAGACTGGCGCTTCCAACTGGATTATTCATATTTTTACATTGTAGGATCTGCTCAAGAATCAACTAATACTTATAATTTTTAAGATTTATTAAACAAAAATTATTATCAGATATAGGAAAAAAAAATTTCCGCATTTGAAACATCTTTTATAAATGTAGGGGAGGGAAAAAAATTAAAAGAAAAATACCCAGAGTCAGTAAGCAAAACTATAAAATTGGTATGCATGTCTTATGGGGAGCCCTTTTATGCTAAGGGTTGGCCTAACATGAAAAATGCAATCCTTTAGGGTAGGCACCACACAATACCTGATGGATCCGATCAATTTATTGATATTCGAGTGAAAAATAATTAAAAAAAATTGGCTAATTGGAATGACAGGAGACATTTAATCTAATGGGATGAGGACAAAGTCCGAATGGATTGATTGTTTTGATCGACACATGCAGTAATGTTAAAAGTCAATTTAATATGAAAGATGCTACTTTTCAAAAGATTGCAGTATCTCGACTAGTTTTTACAGTGATCCATAGATCGAAACCCTAAAAGAGAACAAACGGATCAAATGAATCGAATGAAATTGATGATTTATTCAAAAAATTGATTGGATTATCCTAAAAGCGAATAAACGGGTCAAATGGATTGAATGGAATTGACGGTTTATTCAAAAATCGACTAGATTGCCCGCCCATTTGTAGTCTCAAATCTCACAAATTTCGTTACAATGCATTAGTCTATGAGTTTTCTAAAATCAAGATTTGGTCTCGATATATTTTTATCTCAACAATGAGGAATCATTTGTGAATTTCTTCAATTTAGTGTTCTTTACGCAAGGAATTTTTACCAACTTTTATAAAATGGCCAAAAGATGATTATTAGAATCTCATATTCTAAAAAGTCATTCCATCATTTTCAATGTCATCATCGTGAAAAGAATCGGATCCTACTTTACCTTGTGCACTACCTCTTTGGATGGTACAAAAAATATAAACGTGCAAGTCTCATTGGATTATATATCCGAGACACAAGGTGACTTATTCCTAACATGGGATCCCCTATGCAGCATTCCCTCTATGGTTGATGCATGATGACAGTTTAATAAAGCGGGTAAATATATACAATGTGATAATTGGAATATGACCTGAAAGTGCCCCATTAAATGTCGGAGTAAGCCTAAAATGATGTGCAATATATACTTATTATTAATGTAATAATTAAAATTTAAACGTGCTTTTCATAAAAGATGATTTTTTCTAAACGAGTACCATGCTAGAACTCTTATTTTCTAAGGATTGTGAATGCAAGAAAAGAGAAAACAAAGAGAGGTTAGTTTAATAAATAAACATAGCACGTTGGAGCAATAAAGTGATACAGAAATATAAAAGAAGGAAAAAGGGGTAGAATCCCTTCCCTCGTGTCTAGTGTGTCTAATAGGGTAAAATTGATTCTATTCTAGACGATTTCTAACATGGATGCATGAAGTTGGTCTCACTAATGCATCTAAACTCGATAAGATTTCAGGTTCCCGAGCCTTCAAACCAAGAGGCGAAGGGTCATCAATCCCAAGGCCTTTAGTCGGTGGTTCGATTGACACCTTAGACATTGCTACGCGCACGTCGTGCCACGGCCACATGTCCAAATGGATCGGTCCTAATTCTAATAAGGAGGAGTGGTGTGACAACCACTAAAAGAAAATAAAATGAGAGGTTAAAAAAAATAGCGTATGCATGTATGAACTGCACCTTTGAGGGGAGAGATTATTATTAAGCAGGCATGAAGGCTCTAAGGTGATATTCCCCCCACCCCTAATGCAAAAGCGCGATAACATAAATGAAAATAAATCATTCATCACATGTACGGTGAGCGAGAGGCGATTGCGCATATGAGATACAATAATCCTAAAAAAGAAAAAGAAAAAGAAAAAGAAAAATGCAACCTAAAACATCCCAATGTGATATGTACAAAATGTTAGAGAAAGAAAAGAATCGACTAAACCAAGTGCTTGGACTCTCTAAAAGTCCCAGTGGCGTCGCCAGCTGTCGCGCCCCATTTTTTGAAAAATAAGATAAGATTTATTTAGGTGTTTAGAAAAATGTATTTTATTTGAAAAATTTTTATTTTTGAAATTAGTTTTATTTTAGAGAATAAATAAAGAAAAAGGAGGGGTTAAAATGGGACTTAAAAAGTGCGAGGATTTTGACCCAAAATAATAGTCTAAAAAAGGTTTTAAAGAAAAAATAAGAGCCGCCACTTGGTATTAAGTTAAAGTGTACCAAATCAACTAAAAATGTATTTATGATAAAAAATAAATAAAACCCTTTTTAGAAGACTCCAGGTTTTTGAAAATAAGAGAAAAGAGTTCGGGAGTCACGGTTGAAGAAAGGGAAGGCAAAGATTTGATAGAATCAAAGCTAAAACACCCTTTCAACCTAGCCAAGGCTAGTTGCGAGATTGAGTCGAAAATTTTTTTAATCTAGCCTATAAAACTTATCACATTTGGATGTTTCTACATGGATGCAAATCTAGACCTAAAAGTTATCGAGAGATTCGAAATATCTCTTCAAAATTTAATTGGTGCGAATCACATTAATTGTGATGCCCAAAATGATTCTTAAAAGAGGTCACGAATATGCAAAATATGAGATTCGAAGAAAAAGACGAATTATACTATAAATATACGTGACCTAAAGGAGAGGAATGCAACATAATGGGTACGGGGAACTAAGATTCGTGATTTCAATTTTCCTCTTTATAGAGAGGATGCGAGCGTGCTCAGACTAAGAAGTCACACTCATTCATTTCCCATATTAGAAGGGTGACTCTCTAATCTAATCAAGCGAATGAACTAACCTACTTCTAATTTCCTAAATGGAATGCAAGTCTAAATTTCATGTTTCACACACATAGGGATAAGGGAGATAATAGATAGAGTAAATATCATGCAAGATGAGAAAAAAATCCTAAAAATGAAAAACATGTATGTAATGCGATGAATGTCACGCAAAATGCAATTCTATTGCGAGGCGGCTTAAAAGGTCTAGTATTGGACTAACCCATTTCTACAAGTTTTCACTAGCGTTGGACTAGTGAGAAATTGGAGAGAAATGTCACAACTAGCGTTGGACTAGTGTGGTGACGTCATGCATTTATTATAAACAAATAAATCATATAAAACATAGTTAAAGCAAATAAACACACAATGCACATAGAACACATAACACAAAAGCATAATTTCTAGATGCAAAACCCTAATGAAAGCAAATAAACATGTAAACACACAAGCATGCAAGCACACAAGCAAATAAATGCAAATAAAAACCTAACTATTATATTCGGGACCCTAATTACAATCTAAGAGGGGAAATTTTAAAAATAATTACCTAACTATTACATTTATCTAACTAAATACATTTTTAACAAAAATTAAAACCTATCTATTACATAGGCTAGCTAAATACATGTGTTGAACACCTATCTATTACAATTTGGCATTTTAATATCTCTCAAATAATCATCAAAATTAAATAAAATAAATGAAATTTAAAATGAATAAAAATTTAAAAGAAAAAACACTCAGAAATGCAATTACACATAAAAAACACATTGGAGCATATAAAAGAATTTAAGATAATAAAAGAGGTTATCTCCCTTGAAATTGTGGTTAAATAGGGTGAAATTTGCCCTATTTATGCTCCAAAATTAACAAAATAATCAATGCACCAATTTAATTATAAAGAAATGGAAATAACCATGAAATCTACAAATTAAAACACTTAAACGAATTAACAATTAAAGAAGAAAAGCAACTTGTATTTAAGAAATTAAAACTGCTAGGGACCTAATTGCAAAAATTAAGAAAGTTATTGGGGTCAAATTAGAATTATTACAAAAATTAGGGGTCAAAATTAAAGAAAATTAAAGTTTAGGAATCAAATTACAATTAAATTAGGACCTAATTGAAAGAAATCCAAAGTTTTTAGGACTATAGAATAATTACGCAAAAGTCCAAGGACTAAATCTGCAAAACATTTTCTGGTTTGACCAGATGAAGACTACTTGGGCCATATTCATTTCTTATTTGGATTAAAACTCTCTAGGCCCAGCAAAAGTCCAGGGAAAAATACACAGGCTAACCCATAATTTTATCCACTAAGCCCAACCGAAAACATTGAGTTTTTACCCTTCACGCCCCATATCAAACCCGAAAACCTAAACAACAACCTATTCCCCAAAACCCAAACAAAATAACCCTCTAACCCAAACTACCTATTTTACTAAAACCCAACATGGTAATAAATTTACAAAAAAATGCTAAGCCTTAATTATGCATTAAATCCCAGAATTAATCTACCCAAAAAGTCACATAAAACATGCAAAAGAAAATTAAAGTTTAGAAGGAGCAAAATTGATTGAAATTTTCCAGATTTGAGCAACAACAACAAGAAAAGTGCAATAGGAATCTGAACGAGAAAACAAAGAGGAGCATAAATGGGAATAAAACAGCAAACAAAAAAAAGGAAAGTCTAAGGCATTAGTTTAGAAGAGTATCCAACAATGATCTTGAGCGAAGTTGAGGTCGAAAAACAAGAACAAGAATGAATCTTGCTGCATTTTTTTTCCTTTTGCACGAAGCTAGGACTAGTGCAGTGGAGGCAAATCAGCGTTTTTGCGGCCAAATTTGGTGGACTTCCAGTCATTTTTTCCACGATATTTCTCAACGAAAGTTGTTCTCTTGACTCCAGAGAGTGTGCAGAAATTGAAAGCTTCTCAAAAGAAGATATATTGAGAGAGAAATCTTGGTTGCAACATGGTTGAAAAGTCAACCTTGGTCGGAAAATTTTTTTGCAAAAAAAATTTCTTTTTTTTCTCTTCTGTTCTCTCTTTTTTTTTCCCTTTTTTCTTCCCTTTTCTTTTGGCCGCTGCCTCTACCCTCTTTTCTCCCTCTATCCTCCTCTCTAATGCTGCCTTTTGTTCTATTTATGTGGAGCAAAAAAAATTGCCAAACCCTTATCTGAAGGGTTGATATGAAACCCGTTTTTGTGGCATTTTGAGAGCCATTTGATCCAACTTCCAGGTGTCAAAACCCAAGATTAGATGTCTAGTACTTGTGTGAACATGTAAGGCAACGAAAATGGGAGCAAAAATGAGCTAAAATGCTCTAAAAATTGCCAGTTCCTGTATTGGCATTCCTGCTTCTAGTGAATCTATCCTTTTTTTTTTTGACAAAACCTGATTTTGATTTTTTATTTTCTTTTGTTTTCTTTCTTTACTTTTTCGAATTTTTCTAAGATGATTTTTCACAAGAAATAGAAAATGAAACAAAATAACTTAAAATAAAATAAAATTTAACTAAATTGAACAAAAATAGGAATAAAATGAAGAAAAATAAAATGATAAAATTTTGGTGATACGTTCCTCGATCAACTCGTTTCGAGACATGTAGCACGTTGCCCGAGGATCTAGCAAGGTTGTCCAACGCTTGGATTGCGGAAGCTAAAACCAAAACGGACGACACGAATTGATTAAAGGTGGTAGAACGACGACTCCAATCGAGGTGATTACTCAAGTGGATAGGTCGATAGAACAATCAAGGACAAGCACAAGATTGCTCAAGAACCCTTGGCAAAATCAAGTAAAGGAACGAATGTGACAGCCCCACCTTCCCCTAAGGCGAACCAAAGGGTTCGGCGGACCGCCTGCCCAGCTCTCGCCAGGACTCGTTCACTCACATCAAAGAAAGTAAGATAAAGCCTCGAGAATAAGCGGAAACGAAACCCAGACTTGAAACATATACTTATATTTATGCCAAGCTCAACCAAATATACAGTCCCAAATGTATACATAAGCTTTAAATTCTTAGTACATTCCAACCCTAATCAAGCACTAGAACGAGATCAAAAGCCAAAACAATACAAAAGGCTAAACTATACTATACCGGTCTCTCGCCCTTGCTCGCAACCCCTGTTAAGGAAAACAAAAGACGTGGAATGAGCTAAAAGCCCAGCGAGGTTCTATATACTCAACTAAGCAATTAAACAAGGACATAAGCACGTAACAACAAGTAATCCAGATAACATTTACAATATAAAGAAAGAGTAACACATTCATTAAAAGGATACGTGAAGCCATTCGTTCGTTCGTTCATCGACCATCCATTCCTTCAATCATTTAGAAAAATTTCATTTGTCATTGAAAATCCCTCCGTCATTCTTGCCATTCATTCGTTCATTTCGTTCTTCCCCTTCTGGCCAGCGCACTGGCCAGTCCTTCCCAAACTTCATGGTCATACTCGAGTACACCAAACATTCACATTAACCCAGAGTCACTAATCGCCCGACCGAGTCCGCTTCTGGCTCGAGTCGACCAGTAACAAAAGGCAAGGGCCCAGTTCAGCCAGAAGGCTTACATTCATGCACAAGTAACATTTAATCATTCAATCATTCCAATGTCACGTTCATTTGGGCCGAGTGCGATAAAGTACACACTCGCCTAGTAAAAATCATTTTTTTTTGCAATCATTGAGAACATTTAACATTTAATCAAGTATTTCAACTAGCCACATAGTCAATGAAACATAACGTATATAGAGCACTCACCTAATTAAGCAAAATTACGTCCAAAGTATCCCTCCGGATATCAACTTTGGTCACCAAGAAACCCTAATAACAATCACGAGAAAATATTATGGCTCAACCATCAAAATGTTTGATTTATCAAAGAAAATTCGAATAAAACGAGTACAAGGGGGAAGTATGATTTTAAAAGTAAAAATGTACATTTTGATCAAAGGAATTGAGTAACTAAAAGTTTTCTCAAACCAAACATAGAATTAACCTCAAAAGAGTTTTAGAAAATTTCATCGGAAAATTCGGAACAGTGCCACGTCAGAATCCGACCAGAACTTGGCCGGATTGTCGGCCGGATTCAAGGCAGTGAGCAACTGCAAATTTTTTTCTTCTTCCCCTGTCAATCCGGCCAAGAGTTGGCCGGATAGTGAACAGTAACTTTTCTCTTTTTTTGTAAAACGTGTATTTGGCTCAAAACCAACACATATGCAAAGAAATAATGTACAACAATTGTCTTGGTGAAAACCATATGAAAAAGGTAGACAAAATACCTTAAATTCACACAAAATCTCACTTGTTAAAAATTAGGTTTTCGTGGCCAGGAAACCCTAGGCCACTCTTGTTTGTTTTGGAAAACAATTGAATAAACATTTGAAGTTCAAACTAACCTTTGTAACTACGCATCATGGTTAAACGAAATGGTATAAGTGCAAGTAAAGTGACTCATTTAACTCTACTAAAGTGGCACTAAGTTACTCTAAGCCAAGCAAATCCAATGCATCACAAAATCACATTCCAATCTCATTTCCATTCACTCAAGTTCAAGAAAATAAACGGACAGCATTTCCCCTTGTTTTTCCTTACTTTTCCATCCTACAACCAACCACAAATCATACCATTCAATCACAATTTCATATACAAATCATGAGCTATCAAACACCCTTAAAATGCAACCAATTGAAGCTTTACAACCATCCAAAACCAGGCCCAAATATTCCATCATAACTCAGCACAAACAACTCCAATTCAGTTGATTCCAAAGCCATATGAAAGCTAAGATACAAGGCTACAATTCTTAAGAAGGCATCAAAAGCTAATTCATTCATCTTCCCAGCCAAAAGAGCCAATTACAGAGGCTGATTACCATTCTCGGACAGAAACAGGGCAGCAGGGGTAAAATAGTCATTTCACAGGCTACAGTGCTCCGATTGAGCTGACATTTTACAGGAATAATCTAAACTCAATTCTCTACAACTTTCATGTTTTTAGTTAATTCCAATTCGGCCTCCATCATGGCCGAACAACACTGATCAGATTAGGGCAGAAAAATTCCCAATAAATCAGAAATCTAACCAACTCTCCACTAATCCACAAAATCATCCATTAATCATGTTAGCAAGCCACCATAGGCCACTAATTTGCAACTATTGGAAACAAAAAGGATGTTCTTAGCAATCTTACCTTGAAACCTCAAAGAAAGTTGGTAGCTTAGACTTCCTCCTCCCAAAACAACTCCACCAAAACCCTTAGCCTTCCTTAGCAAGCACTTGTATGGTGTAGTTTTCAATTTGGTTGGTTAAAACTCAAGATTTGGGCAAGGATTGAAGCTAGAAATGGAAGAGGTTTTCCTTGTTTTTCTCTTCATGAAGTTCGGCCAAGGCAAGGGAAAATGAGAGGAAAATTGGTCAAAAATTTGGTTTGAAGAAAGTTAATCTTCTTGGTCAAAGTCCAACTTCCAATCAAATCATAACACATGGCCTCTTGAAGTTTCTAAGCTTATCTATTCTCCTCCAATGATTCAAGTAGCTAACTAACCTCTAATTATCTTCTAACACCATGTAGAATAATATCACTTAGTATTTCATCACCTAATCGGCAAAATTATATCGCACTAGCGGGCCCCACATCTAACAAATGCACTTCAAGTTACGTACACTAACTTATACTAGGAAAATGATTTAAAAATTGTACTTACTTGTAAAATGTACAAAATATTTAATATTTTCAAAGGACAGTATAAAATATAGGCACAGAAATAAAATAATACTTGAAAATGTGAAAATTTTCGGGTTCTCACACTCTCTCCCCCTTAAGAAATTTCGTCCTCGAAATTTTACCTTCCGTTTCCTCGTGTGCCCCCAAAACTTGTTGCTGCTCTATGGCATATACTTGTGCCGGTGCTTTTGATCGGTCCCCTCTTTCGTTAGTCGGTTTAGGCTGGGTTCCACCCACTGATCGAATACTATTCTCTCGTGGCTGTTTCTTCGGACAATTACTCAACTGATGCTCACCACTCCCACAGATCAAACACTTTCGCCATTTTCTCCAACAGTCATTCTCAGTGTGGTTTGCCTTTCCACAATAGTCACAAGCCAAGCGAGGAATTACGGTTCGGCTTTCGCGAGAAGTCTTCTCAGGTACTATCTGACTTCCTTTTGTAGATCCCTCATATAGTGCTCCAAATGTCCAGGGTGGATGAGAGAAATGGTTCACTTTTGGCACTTTGGAGGGCGTTGTCTTTTCCTCAGATTCTTCCGGTATGCTACTAGGTGCGCCCCTTTTCCGTACTTGAAATGCTTTTACTTGTGCTTTTGCATCCTCAATTCTTTGTGCTTTCTCGAGAGCTTCCGTAAAGGTATTAACTTGAACCGCCGCTAAAGCTTCTTGAATTTCCAAATTCAAGCCTTGGATGAACCGCCTTATCCTTCTTCGCTCAGTACCCACTAATTCAGAGGCGAACTTGGATAATTTAGTGAATTTCGTCTCATATTCGGCCACACTCAGGGTCCCTTGACGCAACCCAATAAATTCGTCTTCCCTCCTTTCTTGGACCAGAGGTGGGAGGTACTTCTCGTAAAATTCCCGTGTGAAGTTCACCCATGTCCACGCAGTTTGTTCTCTCTCCCATTTGGCCCTAATAACATTCCACCATGCTCGGGCCGGTCCTTCAAATTGAAACACAGCAAAGTTCACTTGTCTTTGCTCCGTGTAGTTTAGGGCGGCGAAGATGTTAATCATTACTTCTAACCACTGTTCAGCTATATCTGGATCAGATCCTCCAAGAATTTTGGGAGGATTAAACTTTTGAAACCTTTCCAAAGCCCTATCTTCTCCTACCTCTCTCATCTCAGGGTTCTGGGGTTGATTTACTGGCAATTGGCCTTGTTGATCTACCAATCGCGCGAGGATACTAGTCATTTGTTGTATCGCCGTCGCCACTTGATCTCCGGCCTCAACCCTCGGCCCACGCTCTTGCTCAACAACTGTTGCTCTTTCTTTACTGGGTTCTCGAGCTTGCCTAGCCCCACGGCCACGACCAGCTCCACGTCCGCGTCCACGACTACGTCTCCTGTCCATTCCTTTTTCTCTCTCTCTTTTTTTTTTTTTTTTCAAAAGTGATTTAGTATGCAAACAAGTAATTGACTAAAATGGCAAGATATAACACACCAAATATGCAAGGAAACATATCAAGTTAGACAAATTAAGCCAAGTTAAAAAGTCACAAGTTAAATACACACAGTAGTAACCAAATATATATACAGTAGCAGTACAAGGCAAAACAAAGGAAAATCACGATGTGCCATACCACACTCGGCTAAACACTTCCCGATCTATCTCTCACTTCCCTTACTACCCGAACTGGGCATCCAATAACCCTTTACACTTACTCTCACCAAACATTAGCCCAATCCTGTTTCCCACGAAAGATCGCAAATCCTTAGTACTACCCGCGTACTCGGGTACAAGAATCCGAGATAATTCACCACTCGAGCTGGCCAGTCCCAAGTGTAAATTATCTACAAACGAGATTCCTACCAGACGTACATTTCTATTGTCATCAAGTACCCTAAAAAGGATGTACACTTATAACAGGCACGATTCATAACTTATGCTCAGAAGAGCACTTAGTCCTTCACACTTATTCACGGAATCAGGACCATACACCACTTGGCCCAAGCTCACTCCGCGCAGAGACCACGCGAAGCTGCTCTGATACCACCTGTGACAGTCCCACCTTCCCCTAAGGCGAACCAAAGGGTTCGGCGAACCGCCTGCCCAACTCTCGCCAGGACTCGTTCACTCACATCAAAGAAAGTAAGATAAAGCCTCGAGAATAAGCGGAAACGAAACCCAGACTTGAAACATATACTTACATTTATCCCAAGCTCAACCAAATATACAGTCCCAAATGTATACATAAGCTTTAAATTCTTAGTACATTCCAACCCTAATCAAGCACTAGAACGAGATCAAAAGCCAAAACAATACAAAAGGCTAAACTATACTATACCGGTCTCTCGCCCTTGCTCGCAACCCCTGTTAAGGAAAACAAAAGACGTGGAATGAGCTAAAAGCCCAGCGAGGTTCTATATACTCAACTAAGCAATTAAACAAGGACATAAGCACGTAACAACAAGTAATCCAGATAACATTTACAATATAAAGAAAGAGTAACACATTCATTAAAAGGATACGCGAAGCCATTCGTTCGTTCGTTCATCGACCATCCATTCCTTCAATCATTTAGAAAAATTTCATTTGTCATTGAAAATCCCTCCGTCATTCTTGCCATTCATTCGTTCATTTCGTTCTTCCCCTTCTGGCCAGCGCACTGGCCAGTCCTTCCCAAACTTCATGGTCATACTCGAGTACACCAAACATTCACATTAACCCAGAGTCACTAATCGTCCGACCGAGTCCGCTTCTGGCTCGAGTCGACCAGTAACAAAAGGCAAGGGCCCAATTCAGCCAGAAGGCTTACATTCATGCACAAGTAACATTTAATCATTCAATCATTCCAATGTCACGTTCATTTGGGCCGAGTGCGATAAAGTACACACTCGCCTAGTAAAAATCATTTTTTTTTTTGCAATCATTGAGAACATTTAACATTTAATCAAGTATTTCAACTAGCCACATAGTCAATGAAACATAACGTATATAGAGCACTCACCTAATTAAGCAAAATTACGTCCAAAGTATCCCTCCGGATATCAACTTTGGTCACCAAGAAACCCTAATAACAATCACGAGAAAATATTATGGCTCAACCATCAAAATGTTTGATTTATCAAAGAAAATTCGAATAAAACGAGTACAAGGGGGAAGTATGATTTTAAAAGTAAAAATGTACATTTTGATCAAAAGAATTGAGTAACTAAAAGTTTTCTCAAACCAAACATAGAATTAACCTCAAAAGAGTTTTAGAAAATTTCATCGGAAAATTCGGAACAGTGCCACGTCAGAATCCGGCCAGAACTTGGCCGGATATCCGGCCGGATTGTCGGCCGGATTCAAGGCAGTGAGCAACTGCAAATTTTTTTCTTCTTCCCCTGTCAATCCGGCCAGCAATCCGGCCAAGAGTTGGCCGGATAGTCGGCCGGATAGTGAACAGTAACTTTTCTCTTTTTTTGTAAAACGTGTATTTGGCTCAAAACCAACACATATGCAAAGAAATAATGTACAACAATTGTCTTGGTGAAAACCATATGAAAAAGGTAGACAAAATACCTTAAATTCACACAAAATCTCACTTGTTAAAAATTAGGTTTTCGTGGCCGGGAAACCCTAGGCCACTCTTGTTTGTTTTGGAAAACAATTGAATAAACATTTGAAGTTCAAACTAACCTTTGTAACTACGCATCATGGTTAAATGAAATGGTATAAGTGCAAGTAAAGTGACTCATTTAACTCTACTAAAGTGGCACTAAGTTACTCTAAGCCAAGCAAATCCAATGCATCACAAAATCACATTCCAATCTCATTTCCCTTCACTCAAGTTCAAGAAAATAAACGGACAGCATTTCCCCTTGTTTTTCCTTACTTTTCCATCCTACAACCAACCACAAATCATACCATTCAATCACAATTTCATATACAAATCATGAGCTATCAAACACCCTTAAAATGCAACCAATTGAAGCTTTACAACCATCCAAAACCAGGCCCAAATATTCCATCATAACTCAGCACACACAACTCCAATTCAGTTGATTCCAAAGCCATATGAAAGCTAAGATACAAGGCTACAATTCTTAAGAAGGCATCAAAAGCTAATTCATTCATATTCCCAGCCAAAAGAGCCAATTACAGAGGCTGATTACCATTCTCGGACAGAAACAGGGCAGCAGGGGTAAAATAGTCATTTCACAGGCTACAGTGCTCCGATTGAGCTGACATTTTACAGGAATAATCTAAACTCAATTCTCTACAACTTTCATGTTTTGAGCTAAGTCCAATTCGGCCTCCATCATAGCCGAACAACACTGATCAGATTAGGGCAGAAAAATTCCCAATAAATCAGAAATCTAACCAACTCTCCACTAATCCACAAAATCATCCATTAATCATGTTAGCAAGCCACCATAGGCCACTAATTTGCAACTATTGGAAACAAAAAGGATGTTCTTAGCAATCTTACCTTGAAACCTCAAAGAAAGTTGGTAGCTTAGACTTCCTCCTCCCAAAACAACTCCACCAAAACCCTTAGCCTTCCTTAGCAAGCACTTGTATGGTGTAGTTTTCAATTTGGTTGGTTAAAACTCAAGATTTGGGCAAGGATTGAAGCTAGAAATGGAAGAGGTTTTCCTTGTTTTTCTCTTCATGAAGTTCGGCCAAGGCAAGGGAAAATGAGAGGAAAATTGGTCAAAAATTTGGTTTGAAGAAAGTTAATCTTCTTGGTCAAAGTCCAACTTCCAATCAAATCATAACACATGGCCTCTTGAAGTTTCTAAGCTTATCTATTCTCCTCCAATGATTCAAGTAGCTAACTAACCTCTAATTATCTTCTAACACCATGTAGAATAATATCACTTAGTATTCATCACCTAATCGGCAAAATTATATCGCACTAGCGGGCCCCACATCTAACAAATGCACTTCAAGTTACGTACACTAACTTATACTAGGAAAATGATTTAAAAATTGTACTTACTTGTAAAATGTACAAAATATTTAATATTTTCAAAGGACAGTATAAAATATAGGCACAGAAATAAAATAATACTTGAAAATGTGAAAATTTTCTGGTTCTCACACTCTCTCCCCCTTAAGAAATTTCGTCCTCGAAATTTTACCTTCCGTTTCCTCGTGTGCCCCCAAAACTTGTTGCTGCTCTATGGCATATACTTGTGCCGGTGCTTTTGATCGGTCCCCTCTTTCGTTAGTCGGTTTAGGCTGGGTTCCACCCACTGATCGAATACTATTCTCTCGTGGCTGTTTCTTCGGACAATTACTCAACTGATGCTCACCACTCCCACAGATCAAACACTTTCGCCCTTTTCTCCAACAGTCATTCTCAGTGTGGTTTGCCTTTCCACAATAGTCACAAGCCAAGCGAGGAATTACGGTTCGGCTTTCGCGAGAAGTCTTCTCAGGTACTATCTGACTTCCTTTTGTAGATCCCTCATATAGTGCTCCAAATGTCCAGGGTGGATGAGGGAAATGGTTCACTTTTGGCACTTTGGAGGGCGTTGTCTTTTCCTCAGATTCTTCCGGTATGCTACTAGGTGCGCCCCTTTTCCGTACTTGAAATGCTTTTACTTGTGCTTTTGCATCCTCAATTCTTTGTGCTTTCTCGAGAGCTTCCGTAAAGGTATTAACTTGAACCCGCCGCTAAAGCTTCTTGAATTTCCAAATTCAAGCCTTGGATGAACCGCCTTATCCTTCTTCGCTCAGTACCCACTAATTCAGAGGCGAACTTGGATAATTTAGTGAATTTCGTCTCATATTCGGCCACACTCAGGGTCCCTTGACGCAACCCAATAAATTCGTCTTCCCTCCTTTCTTGGACCAGAGGTGGGAGGTACTTCTCGTAAAATTCCCGTGTGAAGTTCACCCATGTCCACGCAGTTTTGTTCTCTCTCCCATTTGGCCCTAATAACATTCCACCATGCTCGGGCCGGTCCTTCAAATTGAAACACAGCAAAGTTCACTTGTCTTTGCTCCGTGTAGTTTAGGGCGGCGAAGATGTTAATCATTACTTCTAACCACTGTTCAGCTATATCTGGATCAGATCCTCCAAGAATTTTGGGAGGATTAAACTTTTGAAACCTTTCCAAAGCCCTATCTTCTCCTACCTCTCTCATCTCAGGGTTCTGGGGTTGATTTACTGGCAATTGGCCTTGTTGATCTACCAATCGCGCGAGGATACTAGTCATTTGTTGTATCGCCGTCGCCACTTGATCTCCGGCCTCAACCCTCGGCCCACGCTCTTGCTCAACAACTGTTGCTCTTTCTTTACTGGGTTCTCGAGCTTGCCTAGCCCCACGGCCACGACCAGCTCCACGTCCGCGTCCACGACTACGTCTCCTGTCCATTCCTTTTTCTCTCTCTCTTTTTTTTTTTTTTTTTCAAAAGTGATTTAGTATGCAAACAAGTAATTGACTAAAATGGCAAGATATAACACACCAAATATGCAAGGAAACATATCAAGTTAGACAAATTAAGCCAAGTTAAAAAGTCACAAGTTAAATACACACAGTAGTAACCAAATATATATACAGTAGCAGTACAAGGCAAACCAAAGGAAATCACGATGTGCCATACCACACTCGGCTAAACACTTCCCGATCTATCTCTCACTTCCCTTACTACCCGAACTGGGCATCCAATAACCCTTTACACTTACTCTCACCAAACATTAGCCCAATCCTGTTTCCCACGAAAGATCGCAAATCCTTAGTACTACCCGCGTACTCGGGTACAAGAATCCGAGATAATTCACCACTCGAGCTGGCCAGTCCCAAGTGTAAATTATCTACAAACGAGATTCCTACCAGACGTACATTTCTATTGTCATCAAGTACCCTAAAAAGGATGTACACTTATAACAGGCACGATTCATAACTTATGCTCAGAAGAGCACTTAGTCCTTCACACTTATTCACGGAATCAGGACCATACACCACTTGGCCCAAGCTCACTCCGCGCAGAGACCACGCGAAGCTGCTCTGATACCACCTGTGACAGTCCCACCTTCCCCTAAGGCGAACCAAAGGGTTCGGCGAACCGCCTGCCCAACTCTCGCCAGGACTCGTTCACTCACATCAAAGAAAGTAAGATAAAGCCTCGAGAATAAGCGGGAAACGAAACCCAGACTTGAAACATATACTTACATTTATCCCAAGCTCAACCAAATATACAGTCCCAAATGTATACATAAGCTTTAAATTCTTAGTACATTCCAACCCTAATCAAGCACTAGAACGAGATCAAAAGCCAAAACAATACAAAAGGCTAAACTATACTATACCGGTCTCTCGCCCTTGCTCGCAACCCCTGTTAAGGAAAACAAAAGACGTGGAATGAGCTAAAAGCCCAGCGAGGTTCTATATACTCAACTAAGCAATTAAACAAGGACATAAGCACGTAACAACAAGTAATCCAGATAACATTTACAATATAAAGAAAGAGTAACACATTCATTAAAAGGATACGCGAAGCCATTCGTTCGTTCGTTCATCGACCATCCATTCCTTCAATCATTTAGAAAAATTTCATTTGTCATTGAAAATCCCTCCGTCATTCTTGCCATTCATTCGTTCATTTCGTTCTTCCCCTTCTGGCCAGCGCACTGGCCAGTCCTTCCCAAACTTCATGGTCATACTCGAGTACACCAAACATTCACATTAACCCAGAGTCACTAATCGTCCGACCGAGTCCGCTTCTGGCTCGAGTCGACCAGTAACAAAAGGCAAGGGCCCAATTCAGCCAGAAGGCTTACATTCATGCACAAGTAACATTTAATCATTCAATCATTCCAATGTCACGTTCATTTGGGCCGAGTGCGATAAAGTACACACTCGCCTAGTAAAAATCATTTTTTTTTTTGCAATCATTGAGAACATTTAACATTTAATCAAGTATTTCAACTAGCCACATAGTCAATGAAACATAACGTATATAGAGCACTCACCTAATTAAGCAAAATTACGTCCAAAGTATCCCTCCGGATATCAACTTTGGTCACCAAGAAACCCTAATAACAATCACGAGAAAATATTATGGCTCAACCATCAAAATGTTTGATTTATCAAAGAAAATTCGAATAAAACGAGTACAAGGGGGAAGTATGATTTTAAAAGTAAAAATGTACATTTTGATCAAAAGAATTGAGTAACTAAAAGTTTTCTCAAACCAAACATAGAATTAACCTCAAAAGAGTTTTAGAAAATTTCATCGGAAAATTCGGAACAGTGCCACGTCAGAATCCGGCCAGAACTTGGCCGGATATCCGGCCGGATTGTCGGCCGGATTCAAGGCAGTGAGCAACTGCAAATTTTTTTCTTCTTCCCCTGTCAATCCGGCCAGCAATCCGGCCAAGAGTTGGCCGGATAGTCGGCCGGATAGTGAACAGTAACTTTTCTCTTTTTTTGTAAAACGTGTATTTGGCTCAAAACCAACACATATGCAAAGAAATAATGTACAACAATTGTCTTGGTGAAAACCATATGAAAAAGGTAGACAAAATACCTTAAATTCACACAAAATCTCACTTGTTAAAAATTAGGTTTTCGTGGCCGGGAAACCCTAGGCCACTCTTGTTTGTTTTGGAAAACAATTGAATAAACATTTGAAGTTCAAACTAACCTTTGTAACTACGCATCATGGTTAAATGAAATGGTATAAGTGCAAGTAAAAGTGACTCATTTAACTCTACTAAAGTGGCACTAAGTTACTCTAAGCCAAGCAAATCCAATGCATCACAAAATCACATTCCAATCTCATTTCCCTTCACTCAAGTTCAAGAAAATAAACGGACAGCATTTCCCCTTGTTTTTCCTTACTTTTCCATCCTACAACCAACCACAAATCATACCATTCAATCACAATTTCATATACAAATCATGAGCTATCAAACACCCTTAAATGCAACCAATTGAAGCTTTACAACCATCCAAAAACCAGGCCCAAATATTCCATCATAACTCAGCACACACAACTCCAATTCAGTTGATTCCAAAGCCATATGAAAGCTAAGATACAAGGCTACAATTCTTAAGAAGGCATCAAAAGCTAATTCATTCATATTCCCAGCCAAAAGAGCCAATTACAGAGGCTGATTACCATTCTCGGACAGAAACAGGGCAGCAGGGGTAAAATAGTCATTTCACAGGCTACAGTGCTCCGATTGAGCTGACATTTTACAGGAATAATCTAAACTCAATTCTCTACAACTTTCATGTTTTGAGCTAAGTCCAATTCGGCCTCCATCATAGCCGAACAACACTGATCAGATTAGGGCAGAAAAATTCCCAATAAATCAGAAATCTAACCAACTCTCCACTAATCCACAAAATCATCCATTAATCATGTTAGCAAGCCACCATAGGCCACTAATTTGCAACTATTGGAAACAAAAAGGATGTTCTTAGCAATCTTACCTTGAAACCTCAAAGAAAGTTGGTAGCTTAGACTTCCTCCTCCCAAAACAACTCCACCAAAACCCTTAGCCTTCCTTAGCAAGCACTTGTATGGTGTAGTTTTCAATTTGGTTGGTTAAAACTCAAGATTTGGGCAAGGATTGAAGCTAGAAATGGAAGAGGTTTTCCTTGTTTTTCTCTTCATGAAGTTCGGCCAAGGCAAGGGAAAATGAGAGGAAAATTGGTCAAAAATTTGGTTTGAAGAAAGTTAATCTTCTTGGTCAAAGTCCAACTTCCAATCAAATCATAACACATGGCCTCTTGAAGTTTCTAAGCTTATCTATTCTCCTCCAATGATTCAAGTAGCTAACTAACCTCTAATTATCTTCTAACACCATGTAGAATAATATCACTTAGTATTTCATCACCTAATCGGCAAAATTATATCGCACTAGCGGGCCCCACATCTAACAAATGCACTTCAAGTTACGTACACTAACTTATACTAGGAAAATGATTTAAAAATTGTACTTACTTGTAAAATGTACAAAATATTTAATATTTTCAAAGGACAGTATAAAATATAGGCACAGAAATAAAATAATACTTGAAAATGTGAAAATTTTCTGGTTCTCACACTCTCTCCCCCTTAAGAAATTTCGTCCTCGAAATTTTACCTTCCGTTTCCTCGTGTGCCCCCAAAACTTGTTGCTGCTCTATGGCATATACTTGTGCCGGTGCTTTTGATCGGTCCCCTCTTTCGTTAGTCGGTTTAGGCTGGGTTCCACCCACTGATCGAATACTATTCTCTCGTGGCTGTTTCTTCGGACAATTACTCAACTGATGCTCACCACTCCCACAGATCAAACACTTTCGCCCTTTTCTCCAACAGTCATTCTCAGTGTGGTTTGCCTTTCCACAATAGTCACAAGCCAAGCGAGGAATTACGGTTCGGCTTTCGCGAGAAGTCTTCTCAGGTACTATCTGACTTCCTTTTGTAGATCCCTCATATAGTGCTCCAAATGTCCAGGGTGGATGAGGGAAATGGTTCACTTTGGCACTTTGGAGGGCGTTGTCTTTTCCTCAGATTCTTCCGGTATGCTACTAGGTGCGCCCCTTTTCCGTACTTGAAATGCTTTACTTGTGCTTTTGCATCCTCAATTCTTTGTGCTTTCTCGAGAGCTTCCGTAAAGGTATTAACTTGAACCGCCGCTAAAGCTTCTTGAATTTCCAAATTCAAGCCTTGGATGAACCGCCTTATCCTTCTTCGCTCAGTACCCACTAATTCAGAGGCGAACTTGGATAATTTAGTGAATTTCGTCTCATATTCGGCCACACTCAGGGTCCCTTGACGCAACCCAATAAATTCGTCTTCCCTCCTTTCTTGGACCAGAGGTGGGAGGTACTTCTCGTAAAATTCCCGTGTGAAGTTCACCCATGTCCACGCAGTTTGTTCTCTCTCCCATTTGGCCCTAATAACATTCCACCATGCTCGGGCCGGTCCTTCAAATTGAAACACAGCAAAGTTCACTTGTCTTTGCTCCGTGTAGTTTAGGGCGGCGAAGATGTTAATCATTACTTCTAACCACTGTTCAGCTATATCTGGATCAGATCCTCCAAGAATTTTGGGAGGATTAAACTTTTGAAACCTTTCCAAAGCCCTATCTTCTCCTACCTCTCTCATCTCAGGGTTCTGGGGTTGATTTACTGGCAATTGGCCTTGTTGATCTACCAATCGCGCGAGGATACTAGTCATTTGTTGTATCGCCGTCGCCACTTGATCTCCGGCCTCAACCCTCGGCCCACGCTCTTGCTCAACAACTGTTGCTCTTTCTTTACTGGGTTCTCGAGCTTGCCTAGCCCACGGCCACGACCAGCTCCACGTCCGCGTCCACGACTACGTCTCCTGTCCATTCCTTTTTCTCTCTCTCTTTTTTTTTTTTTTTTCAAAAGTGATTTAGTATGCAAACAAGTAATTGACTAAAATGGCAAGATATAACACACCAAATATGCAAGGAAACATATCAAGTTAGACAAATTAAGCCAAGTTAAAAAGTCACAAGTTAAATACACACAGTAGTAACCAAATATATATACAGTAGCAGTACAAGGCAAAACAAAGGAAAATCACGATGTGCCATACCACACTCGGCTAAACACTTCCCGATCTATCTCTCACTTCCCTTACTACCCGAACTGGGCATCCAATAACCCTTTACACTTACTCTCACCAAACATTAGCCCAATCCTGTTTCCCACGAAAGATCGCAAATCCTTAGTACTACCCGCGTACTCGGGTACAAGAATCCGAGATAATTCACCACTCGAGCTGGCCAGTCCCAAGTGTAAATTATCTACAAACGAGATTCCTACCAGACGTACATTTCTATTGTCATCAAGTACCCTAAAAAGGATGTACACTTATAACAGGCACGATTCATAACTTATGCTCAGAAGAGCACTTAGTCCTTCACACTTATTCACGGAATCAGGACCATACACCACTTGGCCCAAGCTCACTCCGCGCAGAGACCACGCGAAGCTGCTCTGATACCACCTGTGACAGTCCCACCTTCCCCTAAGGCGAACCAAAGGGTTCGGCGAACCGCCTGCCCAACTCTCGCCAGGACTCGTTCACTCACATCAAAGAAAGTAAGATAAAGCCTCGAGAATAAGCGGAAACGAAACCCAGACTTGAAACATATACTTACATTTATCCCAAGCTCAACCAAATATACAGTCCCAAATGTATACATAAGCTTTAAATTCTTAGTACATTCCAACCCTAATCAAGCACTAGAACGAGATCAAAAGCCAAAACAATACAAAAGGCTAAACTATACTATACCGGTCTCTCGCCCTTGCTCGCAACCCCTGTTAAGGAAAACAAAAGACGTGGAATGAGCTAAAAGCCCAGCGAGGTTCTATATACTCAACTAAGCAATTAAACAAGGACATAAGCACGTAACAACAAGTAATCCAGATAACATTTACAATATAAAGAAAGAGTAACACATTCATTAAAAGGATACGCGAAGCCATTCGTTCGTTCGTTCATCGACCATCCATTCCTTCAATCATTTAGAAAAATTTCATTTGTCATTGAAAATCCCTCCGTCATTCTTGCCATTCATTCGTTCATTTCGTTCTTCCCCTTCTGGCCAGCGCACTGGCCAGTCCTTCCCAAACTTCATGGTCATACTCGAGTACACCAAACATTCACATTAACCCAGAGTCACTAATCGTCCGACCGAGTCCGCTTCTGGCTCGAGTCGACCAGTAACAAAAGGCAAGGGCCCAATTCAGCCAGAAGGCTTACATTCATGCACAAGTAACATTTAATCATTCAATCATTCCAATGTCACGTTCATTTGGGCCGAGTGCGATAAAGTACACACTCGCCTAGTAAAAATCATTTTTTTTTTTGCAATCATTGAGAACATTTAACATTTAATCAAGTATTTCAACTAGCCACATAGTCAATGAAACATAACGTATATAGAGCACTCACCTAATTAAGCAAAATTACGTCCAAAGTATCCCTCCGGATATCAACTTTGGTCACCAAGAAACCCTAATAACAATCACGAGAAAATATTATGGCTCAACCATCAAAATGTTTGATTTATCAAAGAAAATTCGAATAAAACGAGTACAAGGGGGAAGTATGATTTTAAAAGTAAAAATGTACATTTTGATCAAAAGAATTGAGTAACTAAAAGTTTTCTCAAACCAAACATAGAATTAACCTCAAAAGAGTTTTAGAAAATTTCATCGGAAAATTCGGAACAGTGCCACGTCAGAATCCGGCCAGAACTTGGCCGGATATCCGGCCGGATTGTCGGCCGGATTCAAGGCAGTGAGCAACTGCAAATTTTTTTCTTCTTCCCCTGTCAATCCGGCCAGCAATCCGGCCAAGAGTTGGCCGGATAGTCGGCCGGATAGTGAACAGTAACTTTTCTCTTTTTTTGTAAAACGTGTATTTGGCTCAAAACCAACACATATGCAAAGAAATAATGTACAACAATTGTCTTGGTGAAAACCATATGAAAAAGGTAGACAAAATACCTTAAATTCACACAAAATCTCACTTGTTAAAAATTAGGTTTTCGTGGCCGGGAAACCCTAGGCCACTCTTGTTTGTTTTGGAAAACAATTGAATAAACATTTGAAGTTCAAACTAACCTTTGTAACTACGCATCATGGTTAAATGAAATGGTATAAGTGCAAGTAAAGTGACTCATTTAACTCTACTAAAGTGGCACTAAGTTACTCTAAGCCAAGCAAATCCAATGCATCACAAAATCACATTCCAATCTCATTTCCCTTCACTCAAGTTCAAGAAAATAAACGGACAGCATTTCCCCTTGTTTTTCCTTACTTTTCCATCCTACAACCAACCACAAATCATACCATTCAATCACAATTTCATATACAAATCATGAGCTATCAAACACCCTTAAAATGCAACCAATTGAAGCTTTACAACCATCCAAAACCAGGCCCAAATATTCCATCATAACTCAGCACACACAACTCCAATTCAGTTGATTCCAAAGCCATATGAAAGCTAAGATACAAGGCTACAATTCTTAAGAAGGCATCAAAAGCTAATTCATTCATATTCCCAGCCAAAAGAGCCAATTACAGAGGCTGATTACCATTCTCGGACAGAAACAGGGCAGCAGGGGTAAAATAGTCATTTCACAGGCTACAGTGCTCCGATTGAGCTGACATTTTACAGGAATAATCTAAACTCAATTCTCTACAACTTTCATGTTTTGAGCTAAGTCCAATTCGGCCTCCATCATAGCCGAACAACACTGATCAGATTAGGGCAGAAAAATTCCCAATAAATCAGAAATCTAACCAACTCTCCACTAATCCACAAAATCATCCATTAATCATGTTAGCAAGCCACCATAGGCCACTAATTTGCAACTATTGGAAACAAAAAGGATGTTCTTAGCAATCTTACCTTGAAACCTCAAAGAAAGTTGGTAGCTTAGACTTCCTCCTCCCAAAACAACTCCACCAAAACCCTTAGCCTTCCTTAGCAAGCACTTGTATGGTGTAGTTTTCAATTTGGTTGGTTAAAACTCAAGATTTGGGCAAGGATTGAAGCTAGAAATGGAAGAGGTTTTCCTTGTTTTTCTCTTCATGAAGTTCGGCCAAGGCAAGGGAAAATGAGAGGAAAATTGGTCAAAAATTTGGTTTGAAGAAAGTTAATCTTCTTGGTCAAAGTCCAACTTCCAATCAAATCATAACACATGGCCTCTTGAAGTTTCTAAGCTTATCTATTCTCCTCCAATGATTCAAGTAGCTAACTAACCTCTAATTATCTTCTAACACCATGTAGAATAATATCACTTAGTATTTCATCACCTAATCGGCAAAATTATATCGCACTAGCGGGCCCCACATCTAACAAATGCACTTCAAGTTACGTACACTAACTTATACTAGGAAAATGATTTAAAAATTGTACTTACTTGTAAAATGTACAAAATATTTAATATTTTCAAAGGACAGTATAAAATATAGGCACAGAAATAAAATAATACTTGAAAAATGTGAAAATTTTCGGGTTCTCACAACGAATGCTCTCAACAATTGAAGAGAAACAAACTAGAAATTTATTACCAAAATTACGTAACCCTTTAACCGTACAAAGTGAGCCTTTATATAGGTTAAGGGCTAATAAAAACCTAAGGGAATGGGAAGAGGGATTCGGCCACTATAAGAGCAAGGTGGGCCGACCCATGACTCTATGCGACCAACTAATCCAACTCTAAACAATTAAAACCTAGCACTAAGGACTAAGGCCTAGTCGGCCAACCCACTTGGAGGCCCACTTGATTCTTCATGGGTTTGGATCATCGTGTAGATAACTTGATTATCCCCTTGCAAACCTTCAATGTTTCTATGGACTCCTTGTTGATCTTGCACACTTCGCACTAGGGCTTGGAGTGACTCCTTGAAGCGTTTGGCCCGTGCACTTGTGACTGGGCCCAATGGGACTCGAACTGGGTCATTACTTGGGCTAAGATTCGTGCACACATCAGTCCCCTCCACTTGAGAAGGATTTGTCCTCAAATCTGGATCCTCCTCGTCAAGGAATGGACTCAAATCCGCGACATTGAAAGTCGCGCTCACGTTGTACTCGCCAGGCAACTCAAATTTGTAGGCATTGTCATTGACACGTTGGAGCACGCGAAAAGGTGCATCACCCCTTGGGGACAACTTACTTTGGCGTTGCTTGGGGAACGTTTCTTTCCTCAAGTGCAGCCAAACCCAATTTCCAAGTTCAAAGGTCATCTTGCGACGGTGCTTGTTGGCTTGCTGGATGTATTCCTGAGTACGCCTCTCAATGTTCGCCCGAATGGCTTCATGTAACCTGCGCACAAATTCAACTTTCTTTTTCCCATCTATGCTTGTGTGCTCAGAGGAAGATAAGGGTGCCAAATCAAGGGGGGTCAGGGGGTTAAAGCCATAGACAATCTCAAATGGTGAGTAGTGTGTTGCACTATGAACAGTCATATTATAAGCAAATTCAACATGTGGCAAACACTCTTCCCAAGATTTAAGATTCTTTTTAATCAAGGCGCTGAGTAATGTACCAAGTGTGCAATTGACAACCTCAGTTTGCCCATCGCTTTGTGGATGACTTGTGGTTGAAAACAACAATCTAGTGCCAAGTTTAGACCACAAAGTCTTCCAAAAATAACTCAAGAATTTCACATCTCTATCACTAACAATGGTCTAAGGCATACCATGCAAACGAACAATTTCTTTAAAGAACAAGTTAGCAACGTGAGATGCATCATCAGTTTTGTGACAAGGGATGAAATGAGCCATCTTAGAGAATCTATCAACTACCACATAGACGGAATCATTACCCCTTGGCGACCTAGGTAGTCCCAAGACAAAGTCCATAGACAAGTTTACCCAAGGATAATGTGGAATGGGCAATGGGGTATACAAGCCATATGGATTTGTTTTAGACTTGGCTTTGTGGCAAGTGGCACATCTATCTGCAAGAGAGCAATAACACTCGAAAACAATGCCTTATCGAGCTCATCAGTATTGAGTAGCACATGTTTACAAACCATGAGTAATACAAGCTGGTCAGCATTTACAAGTTTTCACACATTCTTAGCCTTAATTATCATGTTTTGCTTCCTAGTGTTGGGTTTTATTAATGCATGATCATGTGTGACACTAGGTGTGCTCACTTGACCCTTGATCAAATGCTCACTTGTAGAAGTGGAGCATTTGCCAGGGTCGGCCGCCTTTTGTTTCCTCTTTTGGCAGTCCAACTCACACTCCCTTTGCAATTTAAGTTGGTTCTCATACACTTGTGCAGGTGTGAGTGGTGTGAGGACCATGCGTTTACCATGGTGCAAAAGAGTGTACTTATTTGCCCTTCCATCAAATGTGACATATTTATCAAATTGCCAAGGTCTTCCTAAAATGACATGTGTAGCATGCATAGGGACAACATCACATACAACTTCATCGATGTAGTTGCCAATTGAAAAAGGAACTCGTACCTGTTTGTAGACACGTACCTCACCTTTTTCACTTAGCCATTGGAGACGGTATGGATGTGGATATCTAGTGGTAGGGAGGCCCAAGCTTTCAACCATGAGTAAACTTGCCACATTGGTGCAACTCCCACCATCAATGATGAGGCTTACACACCTTATCACTTACTTTACAACGAGTGTAAAATAAGTTTTCCCTTTGCAATTGCTCGTCTTTCTTGACTCGAGCGGTTAGCACTCGTCGTGCCACCAAACAGCCGATTTCCCCTTGAGTCGGAGAACATTCTTTCTCAGCCGAGTCATCCTCCAAGCAATTGCCCTTGATCAATCCAGGCATGTCCTCACAACCGTCGTCATCGGATACGATCTCTCCATTGTGAGTGACTAACATGATCCTTTGGTTTGGACATTGGGACTGGATATGCCCAAACCCTTGGCACTTGAAGCACTTGATATCCCTACTCCTAGTCTTAGGAGTCTCATGAGGTGCCTTAGAAGTGGACCTGGATGGATCAACAGCTTTGTTAGGGGTAAAATGAGAATTTCGGCTAGGAGCATTACCTTGAATTCGGCTAGATGAAGTGGGTGTAGCCGAACTTCCAGTGTCGTGGGCATCCCTCCGTGGTTGGTTATCCCTCCATGAAGTGGAGTTGGAGGTCTGGAAGGTGCAGGCCCCTCGCCTCAATTTCTTTCCCCTTTCGGCCTTGATAGCTAATTCAAGAAGATCATGCATGTCCAAGTAATGTTGGAGCTCCAAAGTTTCTTGTAGGTCAGGGTTGAGAGCTCTAAGAAACCTTGCCATTGTTGCCTCATTATCTTCTTGAATATTTGCCCTCATCATGGCCATTTCGATCTCTTTGTAGTAGTCCTCCACACTCATGTTGCCCTGAGTGAGGGTTTGAAGCTTGGAGTGGAGATCGCGGTTGTAATAGCTAGGAACGAACCTCTTGCGCATCAATGCCTTGAGTTCTCGCCAAGTCCGGACTCGTGGTTCTCCCATTCTCCTTCGATAAGTCCTTACTTGGTCCCACCAGACTAGTGCATAGTCGGTGAACTCAACAGTGGCTACCTTAACCTTTTGTTCCTTGCTATAATCATAGCAGTCGAAGACCATCTCGATACGGCCTTCCCATTCCAAGTAAGCCTCAGGGTCGCTTTTGCCTTGGAATGTGGGGACTTGGATCTTAAGCCCCTTGATCTTGCTCTTGGGTGTATCCCTCCTTGGCCTCTCGGCCCTTTCCTCATCCTCACTGGCCGAGTAAGCTTCACTATGTGCCCCTTTGATGCCATCGTTACTTCGGTTGTGAGATCTGGAACGAGAGTCCCTCGTGAGACTCTTGTATAGCTCATCAAATCGAGTGTGCAATTCCTCCATTTGCTGCTCACTAATTCGTCTAAGCTCGTTCTTCATAGTTGTGAACATCAGTGAGTAGTCATTGGTTGGTTGAGCTTGCTCTATGTCTCTCTCGTAGACCTGCAAAGGGTTAGTGAACAAGAAAAGAATACAGATATAACCTTACTTCACTCCCTTAGTGGTTCACTCACTCTCGTCTTTGTCACTCAAGCACTCTAAGGATCTCACAAATTACCTTTACCTGTTGGATTAGGTAGTTGAGAAATGTTGCTCAAGTCCAATGGATGTCACCAACTTCTTCCACAAGAGAATTCAAGAATTAAGACACAAACGGAATGCAAACGTGGAGACAAGAGTGGACGCTTTGGAGGTGAGCTAGTGGCCGACTGAATTGGGAAGTGCGCTAGTGTGAACAAGGCTCAAGTGAAACCCTAGTTCCTAGAATGTAGGAGTGTGTCCAAGTGAAAGTAAAAGAGTTATCCAAGTTATCTACTTAGTTTCCTAATAGATTTTGGAAAACAAGTTGGTTTTGGAAACTTTTAGAAAACCCCTTCTTCCTTACAACCTCTAGTAGCTTCCAAATTCCTTCCCAAGGAGAGTTGCAATTCGGTTTTGGCCCCAAGCCCCTCCAACCGAAAATTCAGTTTGTAATCTCCTTCCCAAACCACTTCACCAAGTCGGTTGGAACTCTATAAAGCTCCAAAGAATCCGACACCCTCACACACTCACAACCAAATTCGGATTTGACTTTCTTTTAGCAAATACTCAAGCTAATTTCGGTCCCTTCTTACACCAATGGAGAATAAACAAGGAGATGCACACAACTCTACTCAAGCTCCCAAGAAATTCACCCCAAAGCCAAGGAAGCCCTTCACCACCGCAAGGGAGTACAAGAAGATGTTTACTCGCAAGGTGAAGCAAGTTCCCAAGAAACAAGAAATTCAAGAACTCCAAGAAGTGGTGGATCAAAACTTTTGAATTCCTTTCTGTGTAATTTTCTGTTTTGGGTTTGGTTCAAGATGTAATGATGGTTGATTTGTCAATAAAAGAACCGAAGGTTTCCTTTTTCTTGTTGTCTTTCTTGCCCCCACCCAAACTCTCTCTTTTCTTTTCTTTTCGATTCTGTTTTTTTTTTTTCCTTAACAAATGGCACAAACACTTGGCCGCATGTACCAACAAGAATCTGGTCAGCCCTCTTTTTTTTTTTCACAATCAACGATCAAGAACTCCAAGATTTCCCAAGATAATTTATCAAGACTTCAAGAACTTCAAGATAGCAATCAAGAAATTCAAGAAACACTTGAATCTTGTAGGTTCGCTTCAAGATTCACAAATACCAACAAAGTTAACCACAAATCAGTTTTGGAAATTAAGTAAAACAACTTGGAAGACTTAAAACAGCCTTGGGACAGATTTGCAACAAAGAAACCCTAGCGCACAAGACAAACCCTAGCCGCCGCCCACTTGTTTTCTTGTTACTCAAGTGAGGACTAACGGCCTCCAAGACAGATTTGGGTTTCAACTTGAATTTCTTTGCACGTTCCAAGGGCACACGAACCAAAACAGAATGGACACAAAACAAAGAGCAAGCTACGGGCAGAATTGGTGATACACGGACAAGACACTTTACGGACAGAAAATTTTTCTTTTCTCTTCGACAAAGCAACACGGCTTGGACAGATTATTATGCGACACTAATGACCAACTAATGGTCAGAATTTTGGATGAAACACAATACACCACAACCACGGACAGATTAGGGACAAGACTCAACGCAATCAACCCAAAATTAACCCGACAAGGTAGACAAACGAAGCGAACAGAATTTTTTTTTTTTTTGGAGTAATGCAGCGGAAATACCAAAACCCTAACGACACACTACGAAAAACAAGGGTATAACGAAAGATACCTCCACCTAAGCTCTGAAGCCAACTGATATGCTCCTCGATCAACTCGTTTTGAGACACGTAGCACGTTGCCCAAGGATCTAGCGAGGTTGTCCAACGCTTGGATTGCGGAACCTAAAACCAAAACGGATGACACGAATTGATTAAAGGTGGTAGAACGACGACTCCAATCGAGGTGATTACTCAAGTGGATAGGTCGGTAGAATAATCAAGGACAAGCACAAGATTGCTCAAGAACCCTTGCCAAAAGCAAGTAAAGGAACGAATGCTCTCAACAATTGAAGAGAAACAAACTAGAACTTTATTATCAAAATTACGTAACCCTTTAACCGTACAAAGTGAGCTTTTATATAGGCTAAGGGCTAATAAAAACCTAAGGGAAATGGGAAGGAGGATTCGGCCACTCTAAGAGCAAGGTGGGCCGACCCATGACTCTATGCGACCAACTAATCCAACTCTAAACAATTAAAACCTAGCACTAAGGACTAAGGCCTAGTCGGCCAACCCACTTGGAGGCCCACTTGATTCTTCATGGGCTTGGATCATCGTGTAGATAACTTGATTATCCCCTTCCAAACCTTCAATGTCTCTATGGACTCCTTGTTAATCTTGCACACTTCGCACTAGGGCTTGGAGTGACTCCTTGAAGCGCTTGACCCGTGCACGTGTGACTGGGCCCAATGGGACTCGAACTGGGTCATTACTTGGGCTAAGATCCGTGCACACATCATTTGGTGCGTACAATTATCAACCCAAGACTTCAAAATTTGTCCAAGAAATTCCAGAAATTCAATCAAGAAACTTCAAGAATTTGATATACTTCCAAGAAACGAAGATAAACAGTCACGGTAAGTGCAAGAAACACAAAATCTAACACAAGTTAACAAGAAAACCCTAGGCTTGAGGCTAAGGATCTTCCAAGGAACAAAGACCAGAGATTTGTTTTTGGATGAATAGTAATTGTGAACAGTAAGCTACAGTAGCGATGAACACTGCCGTGAACAGTACCGATTTTTTTTTTGTTTTACTCTAAGTGATTTCAAGACTCAAGAAACAAAACAACAAGACTCTAACAAGACAAGGAACATGATGCAAACAAGAATGGAAGTTTGGATAGCCAATAAATCACATGAACAACAAGTAAAAGATGCGGACAACAAGGAAATAAACAAAACCCAAACTACTCTATGAAAAATAAAAAGCAACTAGATTTGAAAACAAGAAACCTTACGAAGACACGAACAAGATATACTTGAATTCGTCAATTAGCTCTGATTACCAAGCTGGTACGAACCGCCCAAAGGTATGAACTCGTATCTCACCAAACCCTGGACCTAGGCGAAGAAATCAAGTTGGAATGCGGAATAACACTTGACCCGTCTAAACCTTAAGATTATGAACCTTGAATTGAATCTCAACCCACAATCGAAGGATTTAGTGAACCAATGTTGTTGGTAGAAGAACGCCACAACCAAGGTGTGTACTTGATTGATAAGTTCAAATTAAATAACTTAAGAAAACTCTCAAGTATTCAAGAAAGCTCTCTTGGACAAGAGAAGTGAATAAAACTCACAATTTTATTATAAAACCTGACTTCCAATAAACGTTTAAGAGGTTATGGTATTTATAGCCTTACATGACTTGAAAACATAATGTGATTTGGGATCACTCATTTGAAAACCTAATGTGATTTGGAATAACTTATTTAGCTAAGATACCAACTAAGTTTCGGCCTCTTGAAGACTAATTTTGGCTGAATATTTTAACAATTAAATTGACAATTAAAACCCTAACTAATGCTACCAAGGGAATAACTAAACTACTAAGTGAATAACTTCTACAGGAATAATCAAACGACACAACTTCTAAGGGAATAACTTAACTAAACTAATTTGCTTCTAACTCTTCATGTGTTTGAATGGGGATTTGCATCTTTATGCTCTCATCACCTTCGAGGACGGCCAGGGCTTCTACCTCCATATTTGTCTTAAACCCAAAAAATATTGCAAAAGTGAACAAAACATTCCCAAAAGGGTCGCGAACTATACCGCCGCTACCTGAGTAACCAGGGTTATCTAAAGACGATCCATCCACATTTAGCTTCACATAATCAACCGCTGGAAAACCTCCAAAGGACCGAGACCAGGACTTTGGGTCTTGCCTTAGACAAACAAGCCACCAACCCTAAGTGTAACAACCTTGAGTCATCATTCATTAGCTAGACAAAAGGAAAGGCCTGTGGGATGGACAAAATCGACAGTTGGACCTTCTAACAAACCTACATAGGGCTAATGCAACCATTATCATGAAATAAAACATTCCTAGCCTTCCATATCTCCCAACATATGATTGATGGTAAAATGACTAGTAGCACCTCTTTAGCCGTGTGAAATGAACCATAGGACCACCAATGCTGCAGCCGTAACAAGATACCAGACGATGGATGGACAGGAAGCTGAAGAGCTTGAGTGAAAAAATCCCGTACAACCGCAGCAAATGAGTAATCAGAAAGGACATGATCTCATGTTTCCTCATTTTGACAGAAAAGGCATTTAGAAGGGAGTTGAAAGCCAAACTTACTCAAAACTTCAGGAAATGACAGATAGGCATTCAACATCTTCCACATGAAAATGGAAATCTTATAAAGGATTCGATGATCCCAAATAAGTTTCCTGGACCCCAGGCTCACACGTGTATACCGTATGGCTTCACACGCAGAGGAAATAGAGAAATCCCTTGAGGGTGTAAGAGTCCAGACACGTTTTCTCTCCTGTATATCCTGATCCTCGGAGAAGCGATCTACCGTTGCCTGAATAGAAAGCAAACATCTCCAAACTCTAGAAACAGTATTTGTCATACGGGTGGGGCTATCATATTTGGATTGCATAAAAGTAGACCACAAGGTGCATGAGTTTTGAAATCTCCACCACAACTTGCAGCTGAAGGCAGTTTGCACGTCAGTTAAACTTCGCAAACTGAGCCCATCCTCAGATGTAAGGTAACACAAATCCCGCCAAAGTCGCCAATGATGCTTTGGCCCCATCTCAGAATCACCCCAGAAGAAATCTGTCACAATTTTGTCTAAGCACTTGATCACCACCTTTGGGGCATCCATCGCCGCTAACACATGCAAAGGAATAGAAGATAGAATATGCTGAATTAGGATTAGGCGACCACCTTGCAAAAGAAGCTTCTTCTTCCGTCCCACAATCTTTGCAACAAACTTGTCCATGAGGAATTCAAAATATTAGTTCTTTTGTTGCCCATTGTAGAGATTACATCCCAAGTACATGAATGGAAATGAGCTTTGCCTGAAACCAGTGGAATGCTATATAGCACGAACTTGAGAAATGCCGCTCCGCTTGTTGATCTTTTGTCCTGAACCATTTTGGTAAGATTCCAAAAAAGATATCAAGTTTTTGACTGAGCGCCTATCACCCCTTGTAAAAATTACCACATCGTCGGCGAAAGCGAGATGTGTGACAATTAAGCAGCCCCACTGCAAGGCGTAAAGGGTTATGCTGACCTCAGTTACCAGCTTATTCAACCTTCTACTCAAGGCCTCAAATACATGGATAAATAAAATATGGGATAAAGGATCCCCTTGTTTAAACCCTGCGATGCTTGAAAAAACCCCCTTGGTTGACCATTCACCAAAACGGAAAACCAGTTTTGGGAGAGGTTATGAAGGATGAGCTTAACGAATCTAGAGTGAAAACCAAATTTCCCCAAAACCAACTCCAGAAATAGCCTGATACAAGAGGGACGACTGACCATGGCAATGGCAATTCAAGTAGAGTCCAAGTTGAGCTTGCTGGTCCTATGACTAGAGCTCGTGCCAAGAAGCTTAAGGAGTCAATGCAAACTTTAGTTAGGATGTGGTATAGGATAGTTGGGATGACACGTCACCTTTCTTGTTTTGCTTTTTATATTGACGTGTTAAGACTGATGTATATAACGCTTGTTTTTGTTTTATGTTTTTTGGTTTTGTTATATGTACTTGACTTTATTAGGTTGACATGTACAGTATTTTATGACTTGGTATTTGAGTTGTTATGGTATGTATATAAATAGAGTGTTTTATTTTAAGTGTGTTCCATTATTCTCACTTTATGATTTGAAAATGCTTTTATTGACTTCTATAGCTACTTTATTTTGCTTATGCCTATGTAGTTTATTTTCAAAAAGAAGTATGGAAGGTACACGAAGTCAAGGACGTGGGGCTAGTCGAGGATGTAGGGTTAGCCGTGGACGTGGGGTTGGACAAGTACAGGAACCAAGAGAAGAAGAAGGCGTGATAGCTGAACAACAACATGAATCAAGGGCCGAAGTAGGAGATCAGGTAGCAACGGCAATCCAACAAATGACTGATATTTTGGCATGGTTGGTAGAGCAGCAGGGTCAAACCCCTATTAACCAGCCTAGGGACCCTGAAATATGAGAAGATATGGCTCTAGAGCGCTTTCAAAAGTTCTCTTCTCCCAAGTTTCTTGGAGGGCCAAACCCCGAAATAGTTGAGAGATGGTTGGAGACAATGATAAATATTTTTGCTTCCTTGAATTAAACAGAAGAAAGACAGATAAACTTTGTCGTATTTCAATTCGAAGGACTAGCACGAGATTGGTGGAATGTGATTAGGGCTAATTGGGAGAGAGAGTGGACATCGTGGACTTGGTTGAATTTCATATGAGAGTTTAACGAGAAATACCTTCCACCCATAGTTCAGGAGAAAAGGGAGGACGATTTTATCAAGCTACGTTAGGGAACCTTAAGTGTGTTTGAGTATGAGAGTCAGTTCACCAAATTGTCCAAATTTGCTCCAGAATTGGTAGCTATGTAGCAAAGGAGAGTATGGTGGTTTATACAAGGGTTAAATGTAAAAATTCAAGAAGCCTAGGTGGCGGCACAAATTAATACATTCACGGAAGTTCTTGAGAAAATCCAGAGGATTGAGATTGCGAGGGCGCAGGTGAAGGCTTTTCATGCAAAAAAGAGAGGTGTGCCTGGTGGAGGTCAAGGGCAAGGACAAGGTGAGCGCAGAATGCTATCCACTAAAGTGGGACGAGCAGTTGGTGGTGTGAGAATTTCGGAGACATCTAGGAGAGTTACTCCTAGAAGAGCCCCAAGTGGAAGAGGACAGCAAGTAAGTGCCTCACAAGGAGGCCAAGCATCGGTTTCACGTATGACCTGGAGTTACTGTGAGAAGCCAAACCACTCCGAGGCCGAGTGCTGGCGAAAAACACAGAAATGTCTGCATTGTAGGAGTATTGATCATCAAATTATTAACTGTCTACTCATGGATTGAGGCGATGTTTCACGGTCGGATAGGTCGAAGCCTACCCAGGCAAATGTAGGAGGGAATAGGCCGAGGGTGCTAGCCAGAGTGTATGCTTTGGACCAACAGCTAGTGCCTAACCCATCGGAGGTAGTAGAATGTACGATTCCTGTCTTCCATCGTCTAACTAAAATTTTGACAGATCCTGGTGCCACTCATTCTTTTGTAAACCCTAATTTTATGTGTACTACTGTTGTGAAAGCCGAGAGGCTACCGTATGATTTAGAAGTGAGAATGCCTACAGGTGATCAATATTTACTTGCTAATGAGGTGTATAGAAATTGTGAGATCTGGGTTGATGAGCGAAAATTGATAGTAGACTTTATAAGTTTGGCCATTAAGGGGTATGACGTTATTATAGGAATGGATTGGTTAGTTTGTTATCATACTTGGTTGGATTGCAGAATGAAAGTGGTTGAATTTTGCATGCCGGGTGAAGTAACCTTAAAACTAGATGTGAGGGATACTTTATGCTCATCTGCCCTTATTTCGGGAATTCGGATTAGGAAATTGTTGAGTAAGGGGGCACAGGCATATCTAGCTTTTCTAGTCAATACTCCAGGAGAAAAGGTTAAATTAGAGGATATGCCACTGATAAACGAATATTTAGATGTTGTCGCGCCCCATTTTTCGCGATGGAAAAAAAATAGGTGTTTATAAAAGATGTGATTTTATTTTAAAATAAGTGAAAAAGGACCTAGAATGGGACTTTGAAGAATGCGACAGTTTGGGTCCAAAATTTAGTCTAAAAGGGTTTTTAAGAAAAAGAGGAGTCGCCACTTGATATTGAGTTTTGGTGTACCAAGTCACCCAAAAGTGTTTTTTGATAAAAATAAAATAAAAATAAAACCCTTTTCGACAACTCCAGGTCTTTGAAAAACAAGAGAGAATAGATTCGGAAGTCACGATTGAAGAAAGGGAAGGCAAAGGTTCGATTAACTCAAACCTAAGGCACCCTTTCAACCTAATCTAAGCTAGTTGCGAGGTTTAGTCAAAATTTCTTAATCTAACCCTCAATTTTATCACATTTGGATGTTTCCTATATGAATGCAAATCTAAATTTATAAAAATGTTGATAGGGACAAAATATCCATTCAAGGATTTAATTGATACCAATCGCATTGATTGCGAAGGCCAAAATAATCCCTTGAAAGGGTCACGAGTATGCATGAATGAAATTTGAAGAAAAGAAAAGAAACTTAAATTATACATATAGATATAAGTGGCCAAAGAATAGGAATGCAACATAATGGATATGGGAGACAAAAACTCGTGACATAATTTTCTTATACATGGATCGATGGGATATTTAAACTAAAGAGTTATAATCACCCATTTCCCATGTTCAAAGAATAATTCTCCTAATATGAACAAGCAAATGAACTAACTTATTTTACAATTTCTTAAATGAGATGCAATTCTAAATGATATGATTAACACATATAGGGGATAGGGGGTATGGGATAATATAATAGGACATATCATGCAAATGAGAAAAGATCCTAAAAATGAAAATGTGCATGAAAATGTAATGAATATCACACAAAGATGAATCTAACGCACGAACAACCTAAGGGTCTAGCATTGGACTAACCCATTTCTAAAAGTCCTTACTAGCGTTGGACTAGCAAGTAAGCGGAGGGAGAAACCACAACTAGCGTTGGACTAGTGTGGTGACGTCATGCATTCTTAATACATAATAAGACAAATAAAGCATAAATTAAAACAAATAAACACATAAGAGCACGTAGCACATAACACATAAACATAATATCTAGATGCAAAAATCCTAAAAAAAGCGGATAAAACACATAACATATAAGCCACATAAACACGCAAAACCTATCTATTACATCGGGGAGCCTAACTACAATCTAAATGGGGAAAGTATGTTAAAATGAATCTAGTTATCCTATTTATTACATTTTTGAGATATTTAAATGCCTCTCAAATAATTATAGAAATTAGCTAAATAAATATAAGAAAATTTGGATGAACATTTAAATCAAATAAATAAAGCATATAAAAATATATAAACACATAGGAACACGTAGGAGCACATAAAAGCACTTAATTGACATTTAAATAATAATAGGGGTACCTCCTTTTTGAAGTGGTGACTAAATGAAAGTCGAATTGCCCTATTTATACTCAAAATGAACAAAGGAATCAAGGGACCAATTTAATTGAAAATAAAAATAATGATAAAAACACTAAATTCACCTTAACATGTCAAACGCAAAGAAATTTAATAACATCTAGAAATTACAAGTTAAATATACTCAAAAGTAGCATAATTAACTATTAAAAAAAAGAAAACAATCATAATAAAGAGAGTCAAAATTCACTAGGGACTAAATTGCAAAATTGAAAAAACTTTTAGGGTAAAAAATATAATTTTCCAAAGTTTAGGGGCCAAAATTAACTGAAAAATAAAGTTCAAGGACCAAAGTGAAATTAATTTAGGGACCCAAGTGAAAGAAATTTAAAATATTCTGGGCCACAATAAAACTACTCCAAAGATCAGGGGTTAAAGTGCAAATTTCTGTTTCTGATTGGGGCAAGAAAAAGGCCATCGGGCTTCTTTTTGTTTATTTGGGCCGAAACTACCTAAATCCAGCCGAAAGTCTAAGCCAAAACACACAGCCCAGCCCGTCTTTTATCACTCAAACCTAACCAAAAATAAATCATGGGTCTGACTCCTAGCGCAACCGAAACCCAACATAAAAAATATCTCTTGGCCCAACCGAAAGAAAAAACATTAGCCCAACTCTTTTCTTTCTTTTTTTTTCTTTCTTTTCCTTTCTTTTCTTTTTCCTTTCTTCTTCCCTTCCGTTTCTTTTTCTTCTTCTTCGGCCAGCTGAAGCCTCTTCAGCTGGTGGCCGCCAGTGGCGCTGCCGCCACCGGACCGCCACCGGCGCTGCCGCCACCGGACCGCCACCGGCAAAATTTTTGCGGTCACTAAATTTTCTCAAAATACACCTCCCCACTCCATTTTTCGCGTAGATTCCATTTCCGGAGTTAGTTTTTACAAAAATGACCCGAAAGTGGCCAAAATGCTACAAAACAGCCCAGCTTTTATTTTTTTAAAACACCATCAACCTTCACCAAAAATCATAAAAATTATGCCAAAACCCTCCTTATAACCTCTACATTACAACTATAATCTTAGTTTGACAAGTAAACAACAACAAAATGATGCATTAAGTCAAAACAGCCTCAAAAATGAAGAAAATTATTTTAATGCTTATAAGGCTAAAAAAAACTCCGAAATTTTGGATAACTAAGCATTTGCAGGCTTTGTACTAGCCGATGGTCATCCATTTTAGCAAAACATACACACCAAATTCACTCATTTAATTCGTTTTTCATTTAGACATTTTTTCAAACATTTGGTATGTATTTACAAAAATTATTTCCTTTTCCTTAATCTAGCCCAAGCCATTTCCCAAATTTTGAACAACACAACAAACATCAATAAAAGACAGCAAAAGCCAGAAAATTAAACGATAAAATATGGGTTTGACATGGTTAATAGAGCTGGAAAAATACCTCAACTCAAGCAAGAGTTTCTTCGGTCAAAATTTTGAAGGAAATCCAGCACCTCACACCCCAATTGCTTGTTGTCTTCATTTCCTTCCTTCACCTTTCTTTGCTCCGAGGACAGGTGCATGTAAGATTGAGAGAGCCAGAGATGGAGCTGAGAGAAGATTGAGGGAGATGAGAAGAAAATCTGCTAGTTTTTCTTGGAAAGAAAAAGAGAGGACCGTGAGCTGTCTTTTTCAACCAAAAGTGGAGTTTTCCTTGTCTGGAAAAAAAACCAAGGAGGGAGCCGAGAGAGGGGATGTCAATTTTTTCTTCTGTCTCTCTGTTTCTTTCCTCTGCCCAAGTCCGAGAGAGGGAGAGAGTGAGGGAAAATTTGGAGTGTTGGTTTTGTTCAGAGCAAAAGAAAAGGCCGAGAGAGTGTCCCCCTTTTTTTTTCCTTCTGTTCGTTAGCAGCTAGCCCAGAGAGGGAGGGAAAATCTTTCTTTTGTGGCTTGTCTGTTGAGAGAAAACAGAGAGCCGAGAGTGACTTGTCAGTTGGATTGAGTGGAGTGTGGGATTGGTCAAAATTATGGCCTTCTTACCTAATGAAAAGAAAGGGCCAAAAAAATTCAGTGTAGGAATGGGTTAAGTGTATTTGGCAGGAAAAATGATTAGAATGGTTTTCATTTCTTGATTTTCATTTTTTTCTCTTTTTTTTGTTTTTGTTTTGTTTTTGTTTTTCCTAAAATAAACCTGCAAAAAATGAGAAAAATACACATTAAAATATAAGAAAATAAATAACTCATTAAATAGAAAAAATTCAAGAAAATATTAAAAATTGACAAAAATTTGGTGTCTACATCTTGCCCCTCTTTGTCTAGAGTTTCAAAGAAACTCATGACAAAGACATAGACACCAAATTACTTACCCGTTTCTTCTAACTGCACCTGAACTAAAATAACAAATCAACACTTGGCTATAATTATTGGGCAAAATGATGCAATAATGTTGCAAAACACATGACCGAACTCATGTAGAGTTGCCTACGTATCCCCCCATGGGAATCAGGTCAAACGTAGTTCGAATACCAGTGAACAACAATGAAACAAGTTCATTGACCATCTGTGATCTTTGCAAAGTGGAAGAAGTCTGAGTTCTCAGAACTTCTAAACATGAAATACAGAATGAATGATAAAGCACAATTATTAATCAAAATAGTCAAGAAAAGTGGGTTGTCATGATTTAGAAAAAGATGCGTGGAGAGACGCGGTTACGCTCCAAGAAGGAAGGTAGAAGGGTGCGCGGTGGACGCTGAGACTTACCAACCGAAAATTAAATTTGTCAAGAAGGAAGATAGAAGGGTGCGCGGTGGACGTTGAGACTTACCAACAGAAAATTAAATTTGTCAAGAAGGAAGATAGAAGGGTGCGCGGTGGACGCTGAGACTCACCAACAGGAAATTAAATTTGATCTTTTGATGACTCACCAACAGGAAATTAAATTGTCAAGAAGAGGGGTAGAAGGGTGCGCGGTGGACGCTGAGACTCACAAACAGGAAATTAAATTGTCAAGAGAAGGGTGCGCGGTGGACGCTGAAACTCACCAACAGAAAAATTAAATTTGTCAAGAAAGGGGTAGAAGGGTGCGCGGTGGACGCTGAGACTCACCAACAGAAAATTAAATTTGATTTTTGATCTGTGAAGAAGGGAGGTAGAAGGGTGCGCGGTGGACGCTGAGACTCACCAACAGGAAATTAAATTTGATCTTTTGATCTGATTTAATCTTGTGATCTGTCAAGAAGGGAGATAGAAGGGTGTGCGGTGGACGCTGATACTCACCAACAGGAAATTAAATTGTCAAGAAGGGAGATAGAAGAGTGCGCGGTGGACGCTGAGACTCACCAACAGGAAATTAAATTATCAAGAAGGGAGGTAGACACCAACATGAAATTAAATTTGATCTCTCTTTTTTTTTGGAAATAACAGATTGGTGGGATAAGACTCTAGACCAATAAAATAAAGTGGTCAGTGGGATAAAACCCGAGACTGCCGAGATTGGTGGGATAAAATCCAAACCCAACGAAATAATGAAAAAAACGGTGAGTGGGATAAAACCCAATCCTGCCGACGTTGGTGTGATAAAACCCAAACCCAACAAATTAAAAAACTGTCAGTGGGATAAAACCCGAGCCTGCCGAGATTGGTGGAATAAAACACGAGCCCAACGAAATTAAAAACGGTCAATGGAATAAAACCCGAGCCTGCCGATATTGGTGGGATAAAATCCGAACCCAACGAAATTAAAAACGGTCAGTGGAATAAAACCCGAGTCTGCCGAGGTTAAAAATGGTCAGTAGAATAAAACCCAAACCTGCCGAGAATAAAAACGGTCAGTGGGATAAAACCCAAGCCTACCGACGTTGGCGGGATAAAACCCAAACCCAACAAATTAAAAACGGTCTTGAAATAACCTTTGAAATTGCAATTTTCAAAACTTGCCCCAATGTAGGGCCCCCCCTTTTTTTTTTCAAAGCCAATTTGGAATGCATTTAAAAAAACTAGAGCTCACTTTTTGATATTTGCCCCTGTGTAAATCATGTTTAACAAAGGGCACATTTTTCATGCTTTCGAGAAGGCAAAAGTAGTGACACATAATACCACCGCCATGTGATCCTTTTGGCCTTGAGAACCATGCAAGCATAATCTTTCGATGTCAGAACTGCTCTCCAAGAGTTGTGCTGCAACTTGTCTTGAATCTTCTCAATTTTCTAGCATTAGTCAACCATACTCCACTATGTATCACAAAACATCTATTTCTAATGACCATATTTGAATGAGTGGCCCTTGAAAAAGAAAGATGTCACATTTGATCCCTTTGGATGTCGTCCATCTTGATAACCTTAACCTTTCGGATTTTCACTGAGGTCAACCTCCTTTTTCTTTTCCTTCTTTTTTTTTTGTTTTGAAAAGACGCCCTTTCGGATTTTCACTTAATGAATAAATCTTGTCGACAACCTTTATCAATTCAAAAATGTGTTTTAAGAAATGATGGCATCAGTGCGACAATCCTTCTCATGCAAAATTGGCGAAGGTGTATTGACATCATTTGCCATTTGATTAAGTGATTTTTAGTAGAAATACTACTAAGGCGGAGGTCGGGACTTTATGATTTTTATGATGGGGTCAGGTGGGATGTAGAAGAAATCTTAAGGCTTGAAAGCAAATCTTCAAAGAGGTTTCAAAAACCCTAAGACCGCGTTCTATCAATATTTGCCCCGAGGGTATTAAAACTGAAAAAATTGCTCCAACTTGGCTTTTGACTCTTTTTCTTTTTTTTTTTATAACAAATAGGAAATAAAATTTGCCCCAGTGTGGGGTTTGCGATCTTTAGGGGTGCTATCAAATGAAGAATTAAACTATTCTAGAGGTTCAAAGAGAAAAACTAGGGGTAAGATGTTCAAAAAGAAAAGAAGAAGGCCCGCCTTTAATTCACCCGAGATGGTATCTCAAAAGGAAAAATCACATAATCAGATAAAGAATTTTTTACACATATCTGAATTGATTGGTAGAGGAAAAATTTGTCCGTCCAGTTCTGTGAGAATGGGCGTTCCTCCGGATAGCACTCTTCGAACAATAAATGGTCCTTGCCAAGTTGGGGCAAACATTTCCTTTAACCTCCTCTTGAATCGGAAGAATTCGCTTCAAAATTTTATCCCTTACTTCAAATAAGCGAGATTTGTCTTTCTTGTCATAACCAACGAACCATTTTTTGTTGACAGTATTGTCCATGGCAGGTAACATTCAACCCTCTTTTTTTTTATCCATCGGAGACAGCAACTCATTGTGCTCCTTGATCCATTTAATTTCTTCTACCTGAACCTTTGTTAAAATGTGCAAGGATGGGATCTCAATTTTGGTAGGTATTATCACTTCCATTCGAAGCATAAGGTGTTGCCCCAACTTAGAAATATAATCTCCAAGTGAAATGCTTCCAAAGTTCAATAGCAAAAATTTGCAAAATTGAAGGAAAAACTCTTTTTCTTTTCTCTTTTTTTTTCATTCCCCTTTTTCTTTTCTCTTTTTTTTTCTCTTCTTTTTTTTTCATTTCAAGTTGGCTGCCGAAGTATGTACTCCTTTTGAACAAATAGCCAATCCTCCACTTTGCAATGTAGCATTATTGCCCCCTTTTTTCGTGATTGATCTCCAAACTTCCAAGTTTTGAGTTGCGCTTTTCCTTGATCTTAACCATAAACACCTGCACAATGGGGGATTTTGCAAAACGCTTGAATTTTTCAGAATTCTTTTCTTTCCCTTTTTTTTTTGAGCAATGATGTAACAATTAAGGTTCATGCAAAGTGTTGACTTATCAAAAATTTGAAAATATACTTGACCTTGGACATACCCTACAAATGTATTTGAACTTATTTGGTGAAATCTCACAAATATACTACAAAAAAGTTGCCCTAGTTTGGACTTATTTTAGTTGCAAAATAATCACATGCAATGTGAATAGAAACTACATTTTTCAAATGAAGAATTTAAATGTCATATCCAAACTCATATAGAAGATTCCATGATAAATCTCTCAAAATAAGACCAAATTGCAAAAGATCTCTTCCTCATTTTGGGATCGGTGTTTAGAGAAAGTGGTCATTTTTCTTATTAGCTCATTCTTTAGGATCGAACAAACGGGTATTATTCCTAATTTTGAGATGGCTCAGGGAGATGGTATGTCAGGATCTGTCTTGTTTTTGTGCCCAAATTGTGTCTAACTCATTCAATATCACATTTCGGTGAAAGCAAATAGTTTATCACCCTTATTTCTTGAGAAAGCTCAGTCAACATATAAGCTCTATAGACTTGTAATGTATGGGTAGAAACGATAGCTAAACATATGAAAACAAATTATGGCCTTATGATCACGAGTGAATGGTAGGTTCCTCAGAGGCAAGATTTTCACTTCAAATTGTCATGAAAGATAAGTCAGCAATGGACTTTATGAGCTTGTGATGTGGCTTGACAACGATAGTTAAAAGAAATAAAATTTCAAGGACAACGCATTTAAAACCTCCTTCCTTCCCGAAAATTGCCCCAGTTTTGGACTTAAAATTCGGGACCCTATTTTGGCTCTCTTTTTTTTTTCTTTTATCAATCACTAGAGAGAATTCAGCATTGGATGTCTTTGCATTTTCTTTTCATTTCATCATTTTTTCATTTTTTTCACATTTTTCTTTGTTTCTCTCTCTTTCTCTTTTTTTTTTTTTTTTACCAATGCTGAGATCCCAAATATCAATGATAGAATTGAAAATTTCCTAATTTTGGAGTATAGATGGCCCCTCTTTCTTTTCGATATTGAAGACCAAATATCAATGATAGAGTCAAATTCCCCCAACTTGTATTTTTTTTCTCTCTTTTTCTTTTCACTCTTTTTCTTTTTTTTTGACCAAATATCAATGATACAATCAAATTCCCCCAACTTGTATTTTTTTTCACTCTTTTTCTTTATTTGACCAAATATCAATAATAGAATCAAATTCCCCCAACTTGTATTTTTTCTTTTTTTTTCACTCTTTTTCTTTATTTGATGTCCCTTTCAAAATTTTGAGCATCTTTGCCATTTTTGAAAATTCTCAAATCTCCTTCCCCGGTATGGGGTGCGATCATAAGTGCTTTTGAAACGAACCACCAATTTAGGCTCAAATAAGGATGCAAAGGATAAAAAGTGTTTAGATGGTAGAAACGACGGCCAGAGCATCATTCTTATTTCTCATGACAATCAAAGTAAAGAATAGCCTGTTGGAAAGATTCATTTCCTTCGGACATTTGAAAATTTTTTCATGGAGGGTCATGATCATTGAGACTTTTATTTGAAACGAAATTCTATTTTTCAAAGTCTCAAATGGGAAAACAAATGATAAAAATTGTATAGATAGAGAAACGAAAGTCTAAAGTATCATTCCAAATTTTCAAAACAAATAAAAAGTAATGTATATTTTTGCTTTCACTCAGATGTTGATTGAATATGATTAGACATACTGGACATTTTCACGGTAAAAGTTGTCTCACTTTGAAGTTAGTTAATCAATGCGACTAACTTTGGAGATTCAATAGAAGTGGAAAAAAAATGAAAAAGAAAAGTGTCAGGATTGATCTTTTATGATAAGCTATCGAATTTGAATGATCCCTTTTATTTTCGACTACTCTCATTGAGTAGTTTATACCACAAATTTAGTGTATAGAACAACTTTTGGGAATTGGACAAACACTTGTGAATTTTCAAACAAGAGGTCGAAAAATCTCAATTTAGTCTTATTTCTTAGAATTCATCATGAAATCTCCCAATGAGCAAATAAAGAATGAAATATACAAAATAATAATTGTCTAAAAACTTTATTATTCAAATGTTTGTAAAATTTTCAAATATAATACATATGAAAAAAAATCAAAATCTCTAAAGAATGTACTTTCAAATATATACACATTTTCTCTTTCTATCTGTTGAGACAAAATGTGTTAGAAACAATGAATCAAAAGAATTTTGAGATGCTTTAGACTGACATTTTCGGATGAATTTTTCATTTTTTTTATTGTAAGATCTGTCCAAGAATCAAGTGACATCTATAATTTTCAAAATTTATCAGACCAAAATTATTATCAGATATAGGAAAAAATATTCTTTACCTTATTGAAACAACTTTTATAAATACAAGGGAGGGGGAAAAAGAAAAGAAAAAATACCCAAAGTTAGTAAGCAAAACTATGAAATCGGTATGCATGTCCTATGGGGGAGCCCTTTTATGCCAAGGGTTGGTCTAGTATGAAAAATGCAATCCTCTGAGGTAGACACCATACAATACCTAATGGATCTAATCGATTTATTGAGATTCAAATAAAAGATAATTTTGAAAAATTCGGCTAATTGGAGTAACAAGAGACAATTTGTCCTAACAAAATGAGGACAAATTCCGAATGGATTGATTACTTTGATTGACACATAAAGTGATATTAAGAGTCAATTTAGTGTGAAAAACTTATTTTTGAAAGGATCGAAATGTCTTGACTAATTTATGAAGCTTGGATCGAAACCTTAAAAGAAAATAATTGATCAAATGAGTTGAATGGAATTGATGATTCTTTCGAAAATTGACCGAATTGTCTTAAAATGAATAAAACTGATCAAATGAATTGGATGAAATTGATGATTTATTCAAAAATTGATTGTATTGTTCTAAAAATGAATGAATAGATTGAATTAATGATTTATTCAAAAATGAATGAATTGATCAAATAGATGAAAAAGAGCTAATGATTTATTCAAAAATAACAAGATTGTCATAAAAATGAATGAATTGATAAAATGGATTGGATGAAATTGAGGATTTATTGAAAAATTGACTGAATTGTCCTAAAAAGAATAACGAATTGGATGAAATTGATGATTTATTCAAAATTGACTGGATTGACCTAAAGTGAATAAATTGATCAAAATGGATTGGATGGAATTAACGGTTTATTCGAAAATCGACTGGATTGCTCCCCCATTTGTAGTTGCAAAACTCACAAAATTTGTTACAATACATTAGTCTATGAGCTTTCTAAAATCAAGATTTGGTCTCGATATATTTATCATCTAAACAATGAGGAATTATTTGTGAATTTTTTCAACTTAATGTCCTTTATGCAAGGGATTTTACCAATTTTGACAAAATGGCCAAAAAATGATTATTAGATGCTCATATTCTAATGTGCAAAAACTGTTCCATCGTTCTCAAAGTTGTCATCGTGGAAGGGACCGGATCATATCTTACCTTGTGCACTACCTCTTTGGATAGTACAAAAATGTAAACGTGCAAGTCTCATTGGATTACATATCCGAGACATAAGGTGGCTTACTCCTAACGTAGGATTCCCTATGCGGCATTCCTTCTAAGGTTAATGCATGATGCCAGTTTATTAAAGCGAGTAAATATGCAATGCAATAATCAAAATATGACCTAAAAGTGCCCCATTTAAATGTCGGGGTAAGCCTAAAATGATGAGCAATACATACGCATATTATTAATGCAATTAACTAAAATTTAAACGTGCTTGATATAAAAGGCGTTATTGCCCTAAAAGAGTACCATGCCAGGACTCTTATTTCTAAAGTTTGTGTATGCAGAAAAAGAGAGAACAAGGAGAGGTTAGTTCAACAAATAACACATAGCACGTTGGGACAATAAATTATACAATGGAAAGTAAAGAAAGCGAAGAAAGAGGGGTGGAATCCCTCCCTCGTGTCTAGTGTTCCTAGTTGGATAAGATTGACTCTATCCTAGGTAATTTCTAATATGAATGCATGAGGTTTGGCTTACTAATGCATCTAGACTCGATAAGGCTCAGACTCCCAAGCCTTCAGACCAAGAGGCGAAGGGTCATCAATTCCAAGGCCTTCGGTCGGTGGCTCGAGTGATCCCCCAGACATTGCTACATGCACGTCGTGCCACGGCCACATGTCCAAGTGAATCGATTCTAATCCTAATAGGGAGGAGTGGTGTGACAACCACTAAAAGGAAAATAAGATGTGGGGTTGTAAATAAATAGCGTATGCACGTGTGAAGTGCTCCTTTGAGGGGAGGGATTAACATTAAATGCACGTGAAGGCTCTAACGTAGTATTCCCCATCCCCAAATGCAAAGCGCGATACAAATAAGTAAATAAACAAAATTAAATAAATAAACCATTCATCACATACACGAGGAACTATGAACGAATACGAGTGTGAAATGCAAAATATCCTAAAAAAGAAAAATGCAACCTAAAACATCCAAATACGATAAATAAAAGAGTTAAAAAGAGAAAAGACAACTAAACCAAGTGCTTGGACCCTCTAGCATCCCCAATGGAGTCGCCAAGTTGTCGCGCCCCATTTTTCGCTATGGAAAAAAAAAGGTGTTTATAAAAGATGTGATTTTATTTTAAAATAAGTGAAAAAGGACCTAGAATGGGACTTTGAAGAATGCGACAGTTTGGGTCCAAAATTTAGTCTAAAAGGGTTTTTAAGAAAAAGAGGAGTCGCCACTTGATATTGAGTTTTGGTGTACCAAGTCATCCAAAAGTGTTTTTTGATAAAAATAAAATAAAAATAAAACCCTTTTCGACAACTCCAGATCTTTGAAAAACAAGAGAGAATGGATTCGGAAGTCACGATTGAAGAAAGGGAAGGCAAATGTTCGATTAACTCAAACCTAAGGCACCCTTTCAACCTAGTCTAAGTTAGTTGCGAGGTTTAGTCAAAATTTCTTAATCTAACCCTCAATTTTATCACATTTGGATGTTTCCTACATGAATGCAAATCTAAATTTATAAAAATGTTGAGAGGGACAAAATATCCATTCAAGGATTTAATTGATACCAATCGCATTGATTGCGAAGGCCAAAATAATCCCTTGAAAGGGTCACGAGTATGCATGAATGAAATTTGAAGAAAAGAAAAGAAACTTAAATTATACATATAGATATAAGTGGCCAAAGAATAGGAATGCAACATAATGGGTACGGGAGACAAAAACTCGTGACATAATTTTCTTATACAGGGATCGATGGGATATTTAAACTAAAGAGTTATAATCACCCATTTCCCATGTTCAAAGAATAATTCTCCTAATATGAACAAGCAAATGAACTAACTTATTCTACAATTTCTTAAATGAGATGCAATTCTAAATGATATGATTAACACATATAGGGGATAGGGGGTATGGGATAATATAATAGGACATATCATGCAAATGAGAAAAGATCCTAAAAATGAAAATATGCATGAAAATGTAATGAATATCACACAAAGATGAATCTAACGCACGAACAACCTAAGGGTCTAGCATTGGACTAACCCATTTCTAAAAGTCCTTACTAGCGTTGGACTAGCAAGTAAGCGGAGGGAGAAACCACAACTAGCGTTGGACTAGTGTGGTGACGTCATGCATTCTTAATACATAATAAGACAAATAAAGCATAAATTAAAACAAATAAACACATAAGAGCACGTAGCACATAACACATAAACATAATATCTAGATGCAAAAATCCTAAGAAAAGCGGATAAAACACATAACACATAAGCCACATAAACACGCAAAACCTATCTATTACATCGGGGAGCCTAACTACAATCTAAATGGGGAAAATATGTTAAAATGAATCTAGTTATCCTATCTATTGCATTTTTGAGATATTTAAATGCCTCTCAAATAATTATAGAAATTAGCTAAATAAATATAAGAAAATTTGGATGAACATTTAAATCAAATAAATAAAGCATATAAAAATATATAAACACATAGGAACACGTAGGAGCACATAAAAGCACTTAATTGACATTTAAATAATAATAGGGGTACCTCCTTTTTGAAGTGGTGACTAAATGAAAGTTGAATTGCCCTATTTATACTCAAAATGAACAAAGGAATCAAGGCACCAATTTAATTGAAAATAAAAATAATGATAAAAACACTAAATTCACCTTAACATGTCAAACGCAAAGAAATTTAGTAACATCTAGAAATTACAAGTTAAATATACTCAAAAGTAGCATAATTAACTATTAAAAAAAAAGAAAGCAATCATAATAAAGAGAGTCAAAATTCACTAGGGACTAAATTGCAAAATTGAAAAAAATTTTAGGGTCAAAAATGTAATTTTCCCAAAGTTTAGGGGCTAAAATTAACTGAAAGATAAAGTTCAGGGACCAAAGTGAAATTAATTTAGGGACCCAAGTGAAAAAAATTTAAAATGTTCTGGGCCACAATAAAACTGCTCCAAAGATCAGGAGTTAAAGTGCAAATTTCGATTTCTGATTGGGGACCCAACATAAAAAATAACTCTTGGCCCAACCGAAAGAGAAAACATTAGCCCAACTCTTTTCTTTCTTTTTTTTTCTTTCTTTTCTTTTCTTTTCTTTTTCCTTTCTTCTTTCCTTCCGTTTCTTTTTCTTCTTCTTCGGCCAGCTGAAGCCTCTTCAGCTGGTGGCCATGGTGGCCGCCGGTGGCGTTGCCGCCACCGGATTGCTACCGGCAAAATTTTTCGGTCACCAAATTTTCTCAAAATACACCTTCCCACTTCATTTTTCGCGTAGATTCCATTTCCGGAGTTAGTTTTTACAAAAAATGACCCGAAAGTGGCCAAAATGCTACAAAACAGCCCCGCTTTTATTTTTTTAAAACACCATCAACCTTCACCAAAAATCATAAATATTATGCCAAAACCCTCCTTATAACCTCTACATTACAACTATAATCTTAGTTTGACAAATAAACAACAACAAAATGATGCATTAAGTCAAAACAGCCCCAAAAATGAAGAAAATTATTTTAATGCTTATAAGGCTAAAAAAAACTCCGAAATTTTGGATAACTAAGCATTTGCAGGCTTTGTACTAGCCGATGGTCATCCATTTTAGCAAAACATACACACCAAATTCACTCCTTTAATTCATTTTTCATTTAGACATTTTTTCAAACATTTGGTATGTATGTACAAAAATTATTTCCTTTTCCTTAATCTAGCCCAAGCCATTTCCCAAATTTTGAACAACACAACAAACATCAATAAAAGACAGCAAAAGCCAAAAAATTAAACGATAAAATATGGGTTTGACATGGTTAATAGAGCTGGAAAAATACCTCAACTCAAGCAAGAGTTTCTTCGGTCAAAATTTTGAAGGAAATCCAGCACCTCACACCCCAATTGCTTGTTGTCTTCATTTCCTTCCTTCACCTTTCTTTGCTCCGAGGACAGGTGCATGTAAGATTGAGAGAGCCAGAGATGGAGCCGAGAGAAGATTGAGGGAGATGAGAAGAAAATCTGCTAGTTTTTCTTGGAAAGAAAGAGAGAGGACCGTGAGCTGTCTTTTTCAACCAAAAGTGGAGTTTTCCTTGTCTGGAAAAAAAACCAAGGAGGGAGCCGAGAGAGGGGATGTCAATTTTTTCTTCTGTCTCTCTGTTTCTTTCCTCTGCCCAAGTCCGAGAAAGGGAGAGAGTGAGGAAAAATTTGGAGTGTTGGTTTTGTTCAGAGCAAAAGAAAAGGCCGAGAGAGTGTCCCCCTTTTTTTTTTCCTTCTGTCCGTTAACAGCTAGCCCAGAGAGGGAGGTAAAATCTTTCTTTTGTGGCTTGTCTGTTGAGAGAAAACACAGAGCCGAGAGTGACTTGTCAGTTGGATTGACTGGAGTGTGGGATTGGTCAAAATTATGGCCTTCTTACCTAATGAAAAGAAAGGGCCAAAAAAATTCAGTGTAGGAATGGGTTAAGTGTATTTGGTAGGGAAAATGATTAGAATGGTTTTTATTTCTTGATTTTCATTTTTTTCTCTTTTTTTTGTTTTTGTTTTTCCTAAAATAAACCTGCAAAAAATGAGAAAAATACACATTAAAATATAAGAAAATAAATAACTCATTAAATAGAAAAAATTCAAGAAAATATTAAAAATTGACAAAAATTTGGTGTCTACAGATGTTTTTCCTGATGAATTGATGTCATTGCCTCCCGAGAGAGAGATAGAGTTTAAGATTGATTTGGCACTTAGAACCACACCTATCTCGAAAACCCCTTATCGGATGGCGTCCGCTGAGGTTAAGGAATTGAAATTGTAATTGCAGGATTTGTTAGAACGGGAATTTATACATGAAAGTGAGTCACCTTGGAGCGCTCCAGTGCTTTTTGTCAAAAAGAAAGACGGGAGTTTGAGATTGTGTATCGATTATTAGGGTTTAAATGCGATGACCGTTAAGAACAAATATCCGTGGCGCCACATTGACGAAATATTTGACCAATTGCAAGGGACTGTGGTATTCTCTAAATTGGATCTTAGACAAGGATATTATCAGTAAAGGATTAAGAAAGAGGATATGTCAAAAACTGCTTTTAATACTCGATATGGATATTATGAGTTTGCAGTAATGTCTTTTAGATTAACTAATACCCCAGTAGCATTCATAGATTTAATGCATCGGGTGCTTAAACCTTACTTGGACCAATTCTTAGTGGTATTTATTGATGATATTATATTAAAAAACTAAGGAGGAGCATGAGCGACATTTGAGAATGGTATTGTAAACCTTAAGAGAACATCAGCTGTTCACCAAATTTAGTAAGTGTGAGTTCTGGTTGGAGAAAATATCATTCCTAGGCCATATAATTTCAAAAGACAGACTCACTGTAGATCTAGTTAAAGTTGAAATTGTTGCTAAGTGGAAGCAGCCGGAAAATCCTATTGAGTTTCGTAGTTTTTTGGGTCTAGTGGGGTATTACCATCGATTTATATAAGACTTTTCAAAAAATTGCAGGGTCTCTAACGGATTTGACCAAGAAGCAGGGTAAATTCATTTGGGACACTAAGTATGAAACTAGTTTCCAAGAGTTTAAGAAGTGGTTAACCATGGCACTAGTGTTAACCCTGCCAAATGGGAAGGATAGTTATACGGTTTATACAGATGTTTCAAGAGAAGGTTTAGGGTGTGTTTTAATGCAAAGTAGGAACGTAATTGCCTATGCTTCTCGGAAGTTAAAATCTCATGAGCGAAATTATCCGACCCATGATTTAGAACTCGCAGCTGTTGTGTTTGCTTTGAAGAAATGACGACATTATTTATATGGGGTGATTTTTGAAGTGTATACGGATCATAAAAGTCTTAAATATATGTTCTCCTAGAAGGAATTGAACCTGAGGCAGTGACGGTGGATGGAGTTTTTGGAAGATTATAATTGTACCATTAATTATCATCTAGGAAAAGCCAATGTAGTAGCAGATGTCCTAAGTCGGACGGCTCAACTACTGAGTTTAATGATAAGAGAATGGAACCTATTAGAGAATGTTAGTGAATAGAACTCTTGTCTCGAGCCATAAAAAGTTATCTTTAAAAATATTGTGGTGAAGTCAACATTGTTGTATTAAATTAAAGAGACCCAAAAGAAAGAACCAAAGGTGCAAAAGTGGTTGGAGATGGTGCAAAAGGGAGAGTTACCTGAATTCAATTTATGTCCCGATGGAATTCTGAGGTTCCGAAATCGTATTGTTGTACCAAAAGACGAAAGATTGAAAAAAGATATTTTAGAAGAAACCCATCATCTTAAGTATATTGTGCATCCAGGTAGTGGCAAGATGTATCAAGATCTCAAAAGGCTATATTGGTGGGATAATATGAATCAGAGATTGCTCAATTTGTCCAAAAATGTCTTACTTGTTAGCAAGTGAAGTCCGAGTATCAAAAACCATCGGCATTGCTACAGCCTCTAGAAATACCTGAATGGGAGTGGGAGCACATAACAATAGATTTTGTATCAGGGTTGTCACGAACTCAAAAAGGTCATGATGCGGTTTGGGTGGTAGTGGATCGATTGACTAAGTCAACACATTTCTTATCGGTTAATATGAAGTATTCTTTGAAGAAACTTGCCAAATTTTATATGAATGAGATTGTAAGATTACATGAGATACCAGTGAGCATAGTATCCGATTGAGATCCTAGATTTGTACCCTGATGTTGGCAAAAATTACAAGAGGCTTTAGGGACTAAATTGAATTATAGCACAACCTATCATCCTCAAACTGATGGACAGTCAGAAAGAACCATTCAAACTCTTGAAGATATGTTAAGATCATGTATTGTGGTTTTTGGAGGAAGTTGGGGCGAACATATGACATTAGTTGAGTTTGCTTATAACAACAGTTATCACACCTCTATTCAAATGGCACCATATGAAGTGCTTTATGGACGAAAATGCCGATCACCAATTTATTGGGATGAAATAGGAGAGAGAAGAGGTTATGGATCCGGCAACAATACCACGGGTTGAGGAAGCGTATGAAAAAGTAAAACTAATTCGTCAGAGGCTTCAAACGGTCCAAAGTCGACAAAAGAGTTATGCTGACCATCGGAGAAAAGATTTGGAGTTTGAAACTGGAGACAAAGTATTTCTTAAGATTATTGGGAAGGATCAAGGCAGGAAAAGGGAAGAAACTAGAACCAAGATACATAGGTCTCTTCAACATACTTCAACGGAATGGAAAGGTGGCATATCGATTGGAGCTACCAGCAAGTTTATCTCGAATCCACGATATTTTTCACGTGTCGTTACTTAAAAAATATCATCCAGACCCGACACATATACTGCAGCATTAGTTGAGTTTGCTTATAACAACAGTTATTACACCTCTATTCAAATGGCACCATATGAAGCGCTTTATGGACGAAAATGCCGATTACCAATTTACTAGGATGAAATAGGAGAGAGAAAGGTTATGGATCCGGCAATAATACCATGGGTTGAGGAAGCGTATGAAAAAGTAAAACTAATTCGTCAGAGGCTTCAAACGGTCCAAAGTCGACAAAAGAGTTATGCTGACCATCGGAGAAAAGATTTGGAGTTTGAAACTGGAGACAAAGTATTTCTTAAGATTACTGGGAAGGATCAAGGCAGGAAAATGGAAGAAACTACAACCAAGATACATAGGTCTCTTCAACATACTCCAACGGAATGGAAAGGTGGCATATCGATTGGAGTTACCAGCAAGTTTATCTCAAATCCATGATGTTTTTCACGTGTCGTTACTTAAAAAATATCATCTAGACCCGACACATATACTGCAGCCAGAGGATATTGAGCTTGACGAGTCTGTAACCTATGAGGAACGACCTATTCGACTTCTAGATAGGAAGGTGAAAGACTTGAGAAATAAACAAATTCCACTAGTTAAGGTTCTGTGGAAATACCATGAGGTAAAAGAAGTAACCTAAGAGCTAGAGGCAGACATGCAAAAGAAATACCCTGAATTATTTACGAGTAAATGTATGAATTTCGAGGTCAAAAATTCTTTTAAAGGGGAGAGAGTGTGAGGACTTGAAAATTCGTTTTTATTTTGAATAAGTTAAATTATAGTTTCCTTAATACTAATTTACTTGCCCTAATCTTTGTAACTATTTTTTTATATGATAGAGTCGAGAGTTTTACTTTTACTTTTATAGTTTGGTACATGCTAGGTTTTATGGTGCATTGGGGTAGTGTGATTAATGGGTGAGGTGTGTGCATTAAATTTGGTGGTTAAGAGCGGGTATTAAGTAAGAGGAAGTATGTAATTAAAATTGTTAAGAGTAAATTAGTGAAACATAAGTTAAAAAAATAAGAGAGACAAAGAAATAGGCTGGAATTAACTCGCGTTGCTTGTTACTGGTCAAAGACACCACTTGACCAAGATTTTCTTTCTTTCATCTCCGTGTTTTTTCTTTTTATGGCCGAAATTTTAGAAAAAAAGAGAGGAAAAGAAGGGAAAAAAGGGGGAAAATGGTTGGATGCCAAATGTTGGCAATCAAGGTCATTTTTTACCAAGACATTTCTTCCATCTTTATCATCTAGTGGAACAAAACTTTCTTCATTTCTCTTCCCTTGTTGGCCGACTTTTAGAGAAGAAAAAAGAGAGAAGAAAGCTTCAAAACTTACCTTGATCTTGCCTTGATTTAGTGAGGAATCAACAAGAACCACCAATTTAATCCGAATAAAGTTGCAACAAGGAGACAAGAAGGCTTGTAGTGGAGTGATTTGGAGAGCAAAGCTTTGGTTTTCATTTTTCTCCTAGGGATTTGAAAGTATTAAGTTAAGAAACTCTCTTTCTCTTTCTTATCTTGCATTTTATGGGATATATGCCTTGAATATGGAGGTTTTGTGGAAGATTTCATGGATTTATGAAGTTGGTGATCTTTTCCAGCTTTGATTTATGTTTTCTAGCCATAAGATGATAATATCTAGCTTTGCTATGGACTTGAAAGTTTTGATATGAAGATTTCTAGCTATAGCATGAATTTTTAGCTTCAAAATAGGATTGTTTTAGCTTTAGTTCCAAATTTCCAGCTTTGGTTGAGAATTTCCAACTTAGGTATATGATGAATATATGCTAGGTATATGCTTAATATAGCTAGTTTTGTGGCCAAAATAAGCACCCTATGTATCTTATAACTTGTAGACTCGATTGGGGCTGCTTTGCTATGAAATTTTAGCTTTGCAATTTGAGAAAAAGTTAAGGCAAAATAGGGAAGGTGCTGTCCAATTTTTTTCTTGTGGGGTAAGTGAGTGAAAGTGAAAGTGGATGTGTGAATTTTGGTCGATTCAGACTTAGTTTGCTTATGGATGCTTGATTCTACTTTGGTTGTGAGTTATAAGCTAAAATCTTGCCAAAAATTATATATTTTGCAAGGAGAAAGTAATGGCCATTTTAAGCATGATTTCTAGTTGCATAAGTCAAGTTTTGTACTTAAAAGTTTTAATCGCTTTCTTTCCAAAAACAAATGGGGTGTGCATGCATCTCGTTTAGGGTTTACTAAACCTCATGGGGTCTATTTATATGAGTTCTATTGACATGATCTTCCTTTGATATTAACAAGCGAGGGTTGTATATTTTGAAACACTATTTGACTGCATTTTGCTATACGACATTTAATCGCAGATCTTGAATCTGCCCAGGGAGCTAGGTCTGAACCCGATTTTGATAAACAATAATCATTGGTGAGTGTTTCACCTACATGACTTGGACTATGTGACTTGTTACTAGATATCTTGACTTGATATTGAAAAAGCGAGTGTGTACTTTATCACAATCGACCTAACTTGCTTGAATTCTTGTCGACCTGTTTAGTTGTGAATCGACTTGTTTATTTGTGAACCAATATATATCTGTGCATGACTTGAAAGCCGGTTGGAGTTGTTATCTCATGGTCTATACTTGCTTTGGGATCCCATCCCCATCGGCTAGTTAGTCAAATCGGGCCAGGAAGGGTTTGGTCGAAGTGACTAATGAACCATGGGACTTGTAACTTGTTAGTGGCCTTGGAATACTCGAATATTATCCTACTTATACTTGATTGGCGTGCGGGCCCGGGTAAGGGGGATGATCGGTGGTCGGAGATGGTGTGAAGTGGTGATCTACTAGACTTGATAGTGTATTCCACAGTTGACGGAGTGTCAACGGTTACAAGTTAAGTGGCCAATGTGAGGAAAATGTATCTTTTTACTTGAATGTGCTACTTGTTCTTGATTACCTGTTATTGATTTGCTTAGTTACCATTTTTTTTCTTGCTTTAAGATTGATTCCTTGTTTGCATGAATTGTTTTGCAACCTCATTGAGGTATGGCTCATCCCATTAGTTTGTTTTCCTTACAAGGGATGCGAGCAAGGACGTGTAACTAGGACAAGCTGGATTTTGTCTAGACTTTTGGCTTTTGTAATTGAAATAGTGTGACGGCCACACCTTCCCCTAAGGCGACCCCAGGGTTCGGCGGGTCGCCTGCCCAACTCTCGCCAGGACTCGTTCACTCTCATCAAATAAAACAAGATATAACCTCGAGGATAAGCGAAAACAATTTCCAACCTTGAAACGTATACTTACATTCATACCAATCTCAACCAGATATACAATTCCAAATATAACAAAAGTTCTTAGTTCCCAATACAATCGGCCCTATCCAAGTACTAGAGCGAGTACAAAAGGCAAAACAATACAAAAGAACTAAACTATGCCATGCTATACAGGTCTCTTGCCCTTGTTCGCAACCCCTGTAAGGAAAACAAATGGCGTGGAATGAGTTAAAAGCCCAGCGAGGTTCTATATACAGAACCAAACAATTAAACAAGGACATAATCATGTAATAACAAGTAATCCAGAAAACATTTACAATATAAAGCAATGGTAACACATTCATTAAAAGAATACATGCTCACGAGGAGCCATTCGTTCATTCATTCGCCTATCATTTCCCTTATTCCTCCAATCATTAAAAACATTGTTTGTAAGTGAAAACTCCTTCATTGTTCTTGTCATTCGTTCATTCATTTCATTTCCCCCTTCTGGCCAGATCACTGGCCAGTCTCCACCAGACAACGTGGTCATACTCGAGTATACCAAACATTAACCCAGGGTTACTAGTCACCCGACCGAGTCCGCTTCTGGCTCGAGTCGACCGGTAACGAAGGGCAAGGGCTCAGTTCAGCCGAAAGGCTTACATTCATGCACATGTAGCAGTTAATTATTCAATCATTGAAAATTTCGCGTTCATTTAGATCGAGTGCGATAAAGTACACACTCGCCTAGCAAAAATCATTTTTAGCAATCATTGAAAACATTTAACATTTAATCAAACAATCACAACTAGCCACACAGTCAATGGAAACATAATGTACATCAATTACTTATTAAAGCAACAATCCAAATAGTCACAATAATTCACATAGTCATTAGAAACAAATCGTATATAGAACACTCACCTATATAAGCAAAATAACGTCCAAAGTTCCTTCCGGACAACACCCTTAATCACCAAGAAATCCTAAAAATAACCATAAGAAAATATTACGGTTTAACCAACCCAAGATTAAGTGAATCAAAGAAAATCTGAAATTAAGTGAATCAAAGATTAAGTGAAAACCAAGATTAAGTGAATCAAAGATTAAGTATGATTTTGGAAGTGAAAAGAGTACATTTAGACCAAAAGACATGAGTAAAATAGTCGTAAAACTTATGCTTGCCCTTACAACTTTGAAATTGCCATATGAGTCGAAGTGACAAGAAAACGTATTTCTATTAGTCGTTACTTTCATTTCCAAGGGTACAAATTTCGGCCGAATTCCAACTTATAAGCCTCTATTAAAGAAAACTCGAATACCTCAGATGATTCAAGTTAGTTTCATCCTCAAACTCTGACTCGTGTCGCGAGTACATCTACCTAGCCCTCGAGTGCAAATTTGGGCAGCACGCCCTTTGTATTTACCTATTTTCTAGCCATTTATGGCTTCATTATTTTCTCAATTCAGCCCCACAATCACATACAAGTAATGTTACTAACATAGCCCCTCCATTAGGCTCCAAAATCATCCAAGTACAACACAAGTGTAATAATACAATCGGAACTCAAGTTTTGAAGGCAAAAGACTAAATGGCAGATTCGACATCTTACAACATTTTGGTCACAACTAGAGTTACGTTTATCGGATTGGTGTGAACGTTATACTGTTTCGAAGCTAAGACAAAGGGTTACAACTTTCATGAAGACAACTCAACTCAGTTCTCACCCTAACCTAGCCACATTTACCCAAACAGCCCCCAGATTTTCCAGTTCAAAGCTCACGGTGAAATTCAACTAGCAGTCCTGATTCATTCAATCATATCTCAGCACACACAACTCCGATTCAGGTGCTTCCAAAGCCATTTGAAAGCTAAGATACAAGGATTCAATTCTTAAGAAGACATAAAAAGCTAATTCATTCATCTTCCCATCCAAACGAGCCAATTACAGATGCTGATTTCCAGTTTTGGCAGAAACAGGGCAGTAGGGGTAAAATAGTCATTTCACAGGCTATAGTGCTTCGATTGAGCTGAATTTTACAGGCATAATATAAACTCAATTCTCTACAACTTTCATGTTTTGAGTTAAGCCCAATTCAGCCTCCATCATGGCCGAATGACAATGGTCAGAACAAGGCAGAAAATTCTCGAAGAAACTGAAATCTACACATCATCACTTCTAACCAAGAAATATTGCACAAAATTACTAAAATGACAACCACAAGCCACTAATTTCCATCTATTAGGAGCAAAGAAGGATGTTCTTAGCAATTTACCTCAAAAATTCAAAGAAAATGGTAGCTTAGACTTTCCTCCTTCAAAACAACTCCACCATAGCCTTTAGTCTTCCTTAGTGATCACTTGTATGGAGTAGATTCTAATTTGGTTGGCTAAAACTCAAGATTTGAGCAAGGTTGGGAGCTAGAAATTGAAGAACTCTCTCTTGTTTTTCTTCACAAAAGGGCCAGCCAAGAGGATAGAAAAATGAGGAAAAATTGGTCAAAAATTGGTTTTAGTAAAGGTGAGAAGGTCTTGGTCAAGTCCATCCTCCAACCGGTTCGCGACACTTGGCTCCTTAAAGGTTTTAAGCTTATCTTCTCCACCCCAATGATTCATCTATCTAGCTAACCTCTAATCATCTTCTAGCACCATGTAGAATAATATCACTTAATATTTCATCACCTAATCGACAAAATTTTATCGCACTTGCGGGTCCCACATCCGATAATGCACTCCAAACTAATGTACACTAACTTATACCAAGAAAATGATTTAAAAACTGTATTTACTTGTAAAATGTATAGAAAATTTAATATTTTCAAAGACAGTATAAAAATGTAGGCAGAGAAATAAAATAATGCCTAGAAAATGTAAAATTTTCGGGTTCTCACAAATAGCGCTAGTGCTCATCTAGAGTTAAGTTTTCAACTAGAACTTGAATCTTTTGCTACATGTTGGGTATGTATGGATATTTGAGAGAACCATGTATATATGTTTTAAGTTTGGAAACTGCTGCAACTCTTACTCTTGAAGTGAAAATTTGTCTTTTAAGTTATGTGAGCGAGTCCTAACGAGAGCTAGGTAGGCGATCCACTAAACCCTAGGGTATGCCTTAGGTAGAGGTAGGGTCATCACAAAGTGCTCAATTTGTCAACTTCAACTTGTGCTAGACCTTATGAAGTGGAATTCAATTGTTTGCTGCCTCATATGTTGGAAGATGAGAACTTGTGTGTCATGCAAGATCCTAAAGCTGTCCTCCATGAGTTGTTTAGTGCCTCCTCCATGCAACAAGTTGCTCCCTTTTTGTCTATGTGAGATGATCCAAATCACTGCCAACTAGTGATGGAGTGCAACCATGACCAAATCCCAATTTGCAAATCCATGACCAAAGGCTGACAAGAGAGCTTTGGAGTGCAACCTGGACTTTCCACAAGTTATACACAAGTTGGTTTCTGTCTTAGCGAATGTCTTTGTTTGAAAGCAATCTGAGGCTGACCAAATGGCGTATAGCTTGGCTCGTGATCCTTCATCTATTCCCAACGTTGCTGTCCTCTAAGCACACTGTTGATTTGTGGACAAATTGCTTTCAAGAGGAGGCAAATGATGCAAACATGAAGAACCGGCTCCCTTCCAAATCTATAAAGATTATTCCAAGCTAAATTGGTGGTGTTACTTTACTATAACTTGTTATCATTCATAAATAGTAGAAGCAAGTTAGTTTAGTCAGTTGTTTTGTTAGTAAGTAATTAATTGTTAATTTAATTGCGATTTTAGTGGTTTAATTATAGAGTTAATATTTGTGAGACCCCGAAATTTCACTTGTCTTTATAACCCTTATGTGAACTCACTTACCTTTGATTCTTGGTTGCTTTAATGGTTGAATTTGAGTCAAGAGAGTGAATTTGTTAAGAAAAGTTTCATATTCTCAAGTTGTTAGAAAATCTAGAAATTTTCGCAGGAGGCTCTGCGCAGCTTTGGGAAATTGGCTATAACTTGGTATAGAAAAATCGAAATTAAGTTCCGTTTGTTGCGTTTGACACTAGACTCATAGGACTTCCTACGGTGTAAAATTCAAAGTTTGATTCAATCTCTATAAATTATAGGAAATTGGCAAAGTTGACTGAAAATTCTGCCCTGCACAAGTAAACATAGGAATGTTGCAGTAGCTTATGCCTCAATTTGGACCAACTTATGAGCTGAATTTCTTTGAGGTGTCTTCTAAAGATTATTAGTATTTGAAGTCTAGTTTTTAACAGGCCAAGTTGTATGAATTTTTTATATTTATAACTCAAGTCCTGATTTTCTAAAGGAATGGCATAAGTTAGGGTTTTTTTTGTGCATTCTAGGGTTTTTGGTGCATTTTGGCCATGTGATCACTTGGTGAGGTGTGTGTACTAAATTTGGTGGTTAAGAGTGAGTTTTAGGTAAGAAAAAGTGTGTGATTAGAAGTGTTAATAATAAGTGAGTGAACCATAAGTAAAAACCCTAGTACGCGCGAGTTAAGGAAAATCGGCTTGAACCGACGTACACCGTTTGCTACCGATTGAGTGCACCACTTGAACATTACTTTATTACCTTAATCTTCTTGTTTTTAATTGAGCTAATTAGCCCTTAATTAGCCCATAAGTCAGCCACCATTATTGACTAAGGAAAAGGAAGAAAAGAAAACAAAAACAAAGAAAGATCTTGAGCGACAAGTGTCAGCAATCCAACGGTTGTTTGACTAAGACAAGTTTCTTTCTTCTTATCTTTCTTCTTGGCCAATTTTGCTTCATCTCTTTCTAGCATGGCCGAAATTTTGGAGAGGAAAAGAGAGAAAACAAACTTCAACTCCAACCTTAGATTTTGCCTTGTTTGAGTGAAATCAACCGAACTAAACCGATTAAACTTGCAACAAGGTGACAAGGAAGCTTTGGGTGGAGTGCTTTTTGCATGGGCAGCCTTGATTTTGTGTATTTCCTTGAGGTTTGAAGGTATTAAGCTAAGAAACTCTTCTTCTCTCTCTTATCTTGCATTTTATTGGATAAAAGTTCTTAATATTGGATTTTGATGGTTGAATTCCTAGTTTTGGATGATTAAGTGGAATGGTTAGCTAGGGTTTGAAATTTCAGTTGTGATTCTTGTTGTTTATATAGTATATGATGTTGATAAGCTTGGATAGGGACTTGGGGTAGTGATTCAAGACATGAATGTTAATTTTAAGCATTGAATTATCAAATTTCCAACTTTAAAGGTGAATCTGTCCTGTTACTGACCTGTATGTTCATCCATGTTAGAAGCCGAATCAGGCCTAGGTCAAAACATAAAAGTTGTAGGAAATGGAGTTAAATAGCTGCCTGAAAAATTTCATCTCAGTCAGAGTACTGTATCATGTGAAATGACTAAAATACCCCTGACTGCCAAATGTACTGTTTCGCGGACAGTTTTCTGGTTTCTCTGAGATTGCACATTTTGACCTTGAAAATGCACGAATTGGGTGTTGATGTCTTCATAGGAAATATAGTTCTATGTCTTAGATTTGAAACGGTATATAGTGGACCCCAATCCGATAAGCGTAGCTTCAGTTGTGACCAAAACACCAAGAGACGTCAAACCTACTGTTTTGTTATTTGTCCTTAAACTTGGTTTCCGGTCGCATTACTAGTATTATTTTGTAATTGAATGACATTGAGCTTAGTTGAAGGGCTATTGTGTTAACATTGCTTATGTGTGACTTTGGGGCTGAGTTGAGGAAAATAATGAAGCCATAAATGGCTGGAAAATAGCTAAATACAAAGGGCATGGCGCCCAAATTTTCACTTGAGGGTAAGGCGTGTGTATTCGCGACTTGAGCGAAGATTTGAGGTCGAATTGAACTTGGATTGTCTATGGTATTCGAGTCTTGTTCCGTAAAGGTATATAAGCTGAAATTTGGCCGAAACTCGTACCCTTGGAAAAATAAAAGTAGTGACCACTCGGAATATGTTTTCCTCGTCTTTTAGACTCAAATGCGAATTCAAAAGTTTTAGTTGCTTTTTTAGCAACACCAAAAGAGCGAGCATGAATTTTCTAGGGTTTGATACGTAACATGAACCCTATCTAAATGAGTTCATTTACTTGATCTTCTTGAAGCGAAACTCCTATTCGAACCTTAGTTGATTTCAAGCTTTTAAATGATATTGTATCGCAGATTTGGACTCCAACCAAGGAGTTACACCTGAACGTGATTTTTGACAAGCGCTAAATCTTTGGTGAGTGCTTCCAAATACCTGATTGAACTTGACACTTGTTTTCAATACTTGACCAATGTGATCGAATGAAACGTGATTGGTATGGTCGGGCAAGGGTGTACTTTATCGCACTTGCCCTAATGTGATATGTACTCGTTTATTGTTGCAATTGACTTGATATACTTGTACTTGACTTGTAAGTGCTGAGCGGCAGCATGTACCACACTCAATCCGAGTGGGAGGTGCCTCTTATTCCCGTCTCCGTACTTTTATCTTGATTCAATCGATTGGAGATTTTATCTCATCGACTACTTGGGAACCCAAACCCCACTGGCTAGTTAATCGAGTCGAGCCGGCAAGGGCTTGGTCGATTAGATAACGAACCATGGGTATCTAGTGTTGTCGAGTGGAGTATTATCTCCTCGACTAATCGGTATACTCGAGTATTACCACCAATGTTTAGTTGGTGTTCGGGCCCGGTAAGGGGATTGAATGGTAGACGGATTGGTGTGAAGCGAAGTACTACTGGACTGGTTACGTTCCTTGAAGGTTGATGGAGTGTCAACTAATACTTGATCAAGCTCTGGTGAAGCAATGGGAATTTGGCTCCTGAGAGCCATCTGTATCCTTATACTTTGATTGTTATTCGTAGTGTTATTGTTTCTTTTAAGAAAAGAATTTTACACTCGCTCATTTTGAGATTTGCTACTTGAAGTGTTATTGCTCACTTTTATGGACTAGTTATGCTCGTTACTTTGCTACTTTGATACGTGAAACTTTTTAATAATGGTCAACTTGCTATTTGGAATCTCACTGGGCTTTTAACTCATTCCACGCCATTTGTTTTCCTTATAGGGGGCACGAGCGAGGCGTGAGACTGGTACAGGCTAGCATAGTCTAGTTTTTAGAAATTTTGCGATTGTACTCGTGCTAGTGCTCGATTAGGGCTGAATGTATCTGGAACCCATATCTTTTGATAGATTTGGACTGTATGGATGATTGAAATAGAAATGAATGTGTTTGTACGTTCCAAACTTGGGAACTGTTATTTCTTGTACTCTCGAGGTTGCAATCTATTTTCTTGAAGTGAGTGAGTGAGTCCTGGCGAGAGTTGGGCAGGCGGTCCGCTAAACCCTGGGGTAAGCCCTAGGTGGAGGTGGGGTCGTCACAATATTCGGCCAGATTAGTCTTCAAAGAGGCCGAATCTTAGTTGGATTTTTAGACCAAATCACATTAGGGTTTCAGTCATTGTAAGGCTATAAATACTCTAGTCTTTCCAATGTTTATTATTATTGAGAATTTTCCAGAAATATGTGAGTTATCACTTTTCTCTTGCTCCAAGAGAGCCCTTCTTGAATACTTGAGAATTCTCTTCAGTTATTCAATTCAAACTTATCAATCAAGTATCCACCTTGGTTGTGGTGTTCTTCTACCAACAACATTGATTCACTAAATCATTCGATTGTGGGCTGAGATTCAATTCAAGGTTTGCAATCTTAGGGTTTAGAAGGGTCAAGTGTTATTTCGCAATCAACTTGGTTCTTCGTCTAGATCCGAGACCATGTGGGATACGAGTTCATACCTTCGGGCGGGTTCATATCATGCCATAACTTCTAGGGAACCTATGTTTTACCAAGTACTATATTCACCAGAGCCTGTGAATCCGACTCACTTTCCACTTGGCACAAACCGCACTCTGAACAAAGCTTGATACCTTCAAGGACAGCCAGGGCTTCCGCCTCCATATTTGTCTTAATCCCAAAAAATATTGCTAAAGTGAACAAAACATTCCCAAAAGAGTCGCTAACTATACCGCCGCTACCTGAGTAACCAGGGTTACCTGAAGACGATCCGTCCACATTTAGCTTCACATAATCAGCCGTTGGAAACCTCCAAAGGACCAAGACCAGGATTTTGGGTCTTGCCTTAGACAAACGAGCCACCAACCCTAAGTGTAACAACCTTGAGTCATCATTCATTAGCTTGACAAAAGGAAAGTCCTGTGGGATGGACAAAACTGATAGATGGATCTTCTGACAAACCTACATAGGGCTAATGCAACCATTATCATGAAATAAAACATTCCTAGACTTCTATATCTCCCAACATATGATTGATGGCAAAATAACTAGTAGCGTCCCTTTAGCTGTGCAAAATGAACCATAGGACCACCAATGCTGTAGCCGTAACAAGATACCAGTCGATTGATGGGCAAGAAGCTGAAGAGCTTGAGTGAAAAAATCCCATACAACCGCAGCAAATGAGTAATTTGAAAGGACATGATCTCGTGTTTCCTTATTTCAACAGAAAAGGTATTTAGAAGGGAGTTGAAAGCCAAACTTACTCAAAACTTCGGGAAATGGCAGATAGGCATTCAACATCTTCCACATGAAAATGGAAATCTTATAAAGGATTCGGTGATCCCAAATTAGTTTCCTGGACCCCAGGCTCGCATGTATATACCGTATGGCTTCACACGCAGAGGAAATAGAGAAATCCCTTGAGGGTGTAAGAGTCCAGACTGTGAGGACTCGAAAATTTTCTTATTTTTATCTTATTTTACTGGCTTATTTAATTATTTATTCACCCGTTTTCTTCGAATAATTTATTTCAACCCTTTTAGAACCATTTACATGGAACTATGACTTGCATATATTTTTAAAATGTTCCGTTAATAAATTTAATTTTCGGAAGCCGTTTAGCAAGATTTAGTGAATACGCATTTGGAGGCAATAGTCGATTTGAGAGTACAGTGACCTTGGAGATTTGAGGACTCATGTGCTAGTCTTGAAATAGGTATTTTTATGATTAATTACCCTAGTATTAGTTAGTTATATCATCGTTACGAGAATTTCTTAGAAATTGCGCTTTATCGCGCGCAAGTCGGAAGTTTGCGTTTTCACGCGCGTGACTAATTGAAGGACTTTAGAAAATTATGTTTAGACTACTAAGAGTGAATAATAATAGTGTTAAAGGAAGTTCATTAGAGGTTTAGTGCACAAGTGAAACAAACCCGAGAGAAAACGGACACGAACCGCGCGCGTACGCGCACTATTCAAAGTTGACTTTTGTGCCAAATTTAAACCACCAACTACCAAGCTTCCAAGAGAAGCTTCACCATCAGCCTTTACACTCTCTCCCTTCACTCCATTGCTGGCCAAAAATCCAAGGAGGAAGAAGGAGCAAGTTCATCTCATTTCACTTCAAATCTTCCAACCATTTCACTCCAAATTCACCACACAACTTCCACTTCACTTGGAGATTCATTTGGACTAGGAAGGAAGCATCTTTCTCACGGTTTCTTGGAGCTTTTGGTGACCCAAAATATCTGGTTTTTCATCATCTAAGAGGTAGTAATCATCCAACTCTTGAAACTTGGTTTTAGTGAGTTAAATTTGGCTTTGGAGCTTGTAGCTTCATGTGGGTGTTGTTATTTGGTTGAAAATGATTGGAGTGGGCTCTATGAAATCCCACAATGGATATATTGGACTGATATAGTGATTATGTGTGTTGTTGGTGTTACTTATGTGTTAAACAAGTGGATATAAGTTGGAAAAGTTGAAGGAAAATCGCAGGAGAGCTTCACATAATCTGGCCGAATTCTGTCCTGTTTTGCCGTAACTTTAGCTCGAAATTTTGATGCTCAAATTACCTTGAATCTGATGTAGATATGTTGTGTAGGATGTGTGGAAAGTTTCCACCGAAAATCATTTGATTTGGTTGGATAAAAATTGAAATTTTGGCAAGAACAAATCTGGAATTCGCGTCACAGTGGTTCTCTGGCAGTAAACTTTGAACAATCATAACTCTTTGCTCAGATTTCGAAATTAAGTTCCGTTAGTGGAATTTTAAACTAGACATCCGTAGTTTTCTAACGGTATAAAATGTATCCCCTGATTCGAAGTGAGTGAGCCGTACTAGTTCACCAAACTTACCTGTTCTGTTTTATTGCTCTGCTCGAGGGTCAGTGATGAGCTGAGGCTTGTTGCTTGAATTTGAGCTAGCTATGAACTGAATTTCAGAACGTTTTCTTCTGAAGATTTTTAACCTTTTTAATCTAGTTTCTAACGCCACTGACCATTCTCAATTCCAAGTTGTATTGAGTGAGATATAGTCCAATTTACAAACTGTAGCAAATCTGGAAAACCCTCTTTTCATACTGGCCGACTGGTTTGGGTGCTTGTGAGACGTTTTATTTTGAGATTTTGATGTCAACCAACTAAAAATTGCTTATAAAATGTTTCTTGGGTCTTGGTTTCACAAATGAGTCAAATTGGAGTTGATTTCATTGGGCAAAATGTTTGGAAAAGGAGAAGGGAACAAGGAGACAGATTAGTCTTGAAAATTCTTTAAACTTTGGTAGTTTTGTTAACTACCTTCCCATGCGAATTTTCAAATTGAAATTTTATAGAGGAGTAGTCCTCATATGGAAGTTGAATTTCACCAATTTTGGTGTCAATCTAAGACCATTTCGATATACAAATGATGTCCCAAAGTTGCTTTTCGAATCTGGAAAACTTTTCCTTTTCTCTTGGCCGAATGGTCAAATCTGATTTGGGAAGTTATATTTCGAAAACCTTGATGTCAATTGCTTCTAAATTGCTTATTGGATGTTTATGGAACATTGGTTTCAATATTTGAATTAATTGAAGTTGATTGTGTGGAATAAAGCTTTTAAAAAGGAAGGAAACGTGAGAAGGCAGATTTATTTTGAAAATTTCACAAACTTCAATCGTTTTGTTAACTGCCTTCCCACGTGATTTTTTGCGTGAAATTTGGTAGAGATATAGTTCATATATGGAAGATTTATCGTACTGAATTTGGTGTATTTTCAATGCCATTTCGATGGCCAAATAATACTTCTAAGATAGCCTTTCAAATCTGGAAAATGATTGAACGGTTTATAAAATGCGACCAACTTTGAGCTGCTATATATCAATGCTCAAAACTCCGATTTCAGTTCTGTTTGTTGTGTTTTAAACCTTGGTTGGAATTCTAATTGAGTTACAAATTTCAGAGGCTAGTTCACTTTCTGTGAATTTTGCCGAATTTCTAAAGTTACCGAAAACTAAGACCGAAACTGCCGTGGGAGTCCAAGTCAGCAACTTTAAGCCTAAATTTGAGTATCTTCCATTTTGAATCTTAGAAATGTGTCTTCTAGAAACTTTTAGTAATTTGGAACTAGTTTCCAACGGTACCAAGTTTTCCAATTTTTGACCTACGGAGTGTAAGATATGATTTTTCAAAGGTTGCTCCTTAAAACTGAAATTTTTGAACTTGAAGGGAATTGAGTTTTTAGAAACTCTTCACTACCCTTCGATATTGAATGACCGTTTTAGACTTGATTTCTTGAGGGAAAACAGTTTTTCCTTGCATTATTAAACCCCACTTTAGAGCCTCGATTTACGAGTAATTAGGGCTCTCTTCACGATATTTTCTTAGATTGTACAAGTGTACAATCTCCCTTGTTAACTAGGGGTTTTTAACAATGGTGTGTGATAGTCAATTATTAATTGTTCAGGCACTCAAGGGGACCTTCAAGAGGATCTCACAAGGGACGCCTAAACACTTGATTGTGCACCACTCTCTTATTTTGACTAGGTGAGTGTCAAGTGCATGTTTTGTTGCAATTATGTGAATTGCTCCTTATGGACTGAAAAATTTATAACTGCTGAGTCGAGTGTGTACTTTGTCGCACTCGTTCTCATTTAAATAAATTGAAATTTAATTGCCTGAATTAAATTGAATTACCTGAACTGAATTGAACTGAATTATATGCTATGGCTGCATATGTCGTTGGAGTGAATCTCCTCGACCCATAACTGAATTGTATACATATCATTGGAGTGACTCTCCTCGATACACAACTGAACTGGGGGACGTCCAAACTCATCGGCCGACCTTGGACTCGAGCCGGCATGGGCTTGGTCGGGAACCTTGGTGAGCCATGAGATAACTAAAAGCTTGATCTATTGGAGAGATCTTGCTTGGCCTACTCGTGTAGTTGTGCCTTTATAGAAGTTCAGGCCCGGTGTGGTGTATGGTGGACGGAACTGTGAAGTAAGTGGAGTTCTACGGACTTAAAATACCGACCCGGTTGACGGAGTGTCATCGCGGGAAGATATTCGATCGAGGTTTGGCGAAGCAAGTGGAACTTAGCTCCTGAGAGCTACCATATCCTTGAATTGTTTCTGTTTACTTTCACTACTTGAACCGTTAATGAATGGAATGTTATAGTTTTATCTACTGTGTAAGTGATTATTACTTGAGCTATGTGTCTGCATGTGTGTTTCTTGGCCTCACGAGCAATCGCTCACCCCATAGATTTGTTTTCCTTAACAGGTGGATTGGAAGATTTTGGAAAAGCCGACTAGGTTATACTTTTGATCGAAATCTTGGTTGTAAATGTTTAGTCGACTTTTAATGGTTGTATTTTGGGACTTGATGTATCTTTTGAGAACATGATGTAAGATTTGGATATTCAGTTAAGGAAGTGACTTTTCTTCATTTTAGACTTGTATTATTTGGTATGTATCGTTAAGTTTGAATTGAATTGTCTTGAGTCCTGGCGAGAGTTGGGCAGGCGTCCCGCGGATACCCTTGGGTTCGCCCTTGGGAGAAGTGGGGGCGTCACACAGACACGTTTTCTCTCCTGTATATCCCGATCCTCGAAGAAGCGATCTACCGTAGCGTGCATCTCCAAACTCTAGAAACAATATTCGTCACGTAGGTGGGGCCGTCATATTTGGATTGCATAAAAGTAAACCACAAGGTGCATGAGTTTTGAAATCTCCACCACAACTTGCAGCTGAAGGTAGTTTGCACGTCAGTTAAACTCCAAAAACTCAGCCCATCCTCAGATGTAGGGTAACACAAATCCCGCCAAAGTCGCCTATGATGTGTGACAAGTAAGCAACCCCGCGGCAAGGCGTAAGGGGTTACGTTGCCCTCAGTCAACAGCTTATTCAACCTTCTACTCAAGGCCTCGGATACAAGGATAAATAAAATAGGGGATAAAGGATCCCCTTGTTTAAGCCCCCGCGATGCCTGAAAAAACCCCCTTGGTTAACCATTCACCAAAACGGAAAACTAGTTTTGGGAGAGGTCATGAAGGATGAGTTTAACGAATCTGGAGTGAAAACCAAATTTCCCCCAAACTAACTCCAGAAATAGCCTAATGCAAGAGGGACGGCTGACCATGGCAATGGCAATTAACGTAGTACCCAAGTTGAGCTAGCTAGTCCTATGACTAGATCTCGCGCCAAGAAGCTTAAGGAGTCAATGCAAGCTTTAGTTTGTGCCATACAAGATCAAGTTGGTCATGCAAATGCTATTCATGGATTTGAGAAGGAAGAAACAACTCGTTATACTTTAATCCAAGTCTTTGAACCAAGTGAAGCAAATTTGGAAGATTAGTTTGGGTTCAATGTCAAATTCCGGATTAGTTGCTTAGTATTTGTGTCATTTGTTTTGGTATTGAAAGCAAAGGTTTAAATGTCAATTTCCTTGCTCAATTAGGTCGTTACTTTAGCTTAAATAATTCAGATAGAATTTGCCTTTTTTGAGCCGAATTTTAGTTGGATAAAATTAGGAAATAACTAGTCCAAGATAGATTAGGGTTTGGAGTCCATGTAAGGCTATAAATAGCCAAATACTTCCATCATTTATTAGCTTCAATATACTTCAAAATTTCGTGTGTTTTAATCACCTTTCTCTTGTCCAAGAGAGCTTCTTTCGAATACTTGAAAATTACTTGAGAGTATTCAATGAACTTATCAATCAAGTAGACACCTTGGTTGTTGCGTTCTTCTACAACAACATTGGTTCGCTAAATCATTCGATTGTGGGTTGAGATTCAATTCAAGCTTCGCAATCTTAGGGTTTAGAAGGGTCAAGTGTTATTCCGCACTCCAACTTGATTTCTTCGTCTAGATCCAGGGCCGTGTGGGATACGAGTTCATACCCTTGGGTGGGTTCGTATCAGTTTGGTAATCAGAGTTAGTTAATGAATTCAAGTATCTCTTTTTCATGTCGAGTAAGTTTTCCTTGTGTCAAATCTGGTCGTGTTATCCTAGTAGGGTCGTTTAGGTTTTTTCTTGTTGTTCTTGTTGTTTCCATCGTTAATTGTTGTCTGCATCCTCTAGTTGTTGTTCGTGTGTTTCATTGCTGTCCGAATCTCAGTTTTTGTTGGAGTCTTATTATCTTGTTTCTTGAGTCTTGAAATCATCTAGAGTCAAAAAAAATCTGGTCGCTATTTGTTCTTGAAATCCAATGTTCAAACTAGGGTTTCTTGACAAAGTGGTACGTAAGTCTTGTGTTTCGTGCATAATCTTGGCTGGTTCCTTTGTTTCTTGGAAGTTTCTTGATAAAATTCTTGAGTTTCTAGAATATCTTGACAAATCTTGAAAATCTTGGGTAGAAAACTAGGGTTGCTTGAGAATCTTGAAGCCAAGTTTCAAAATCTTGGATTTCTTGCAAAAAAACCCTAATTTGTTTCTTGAACAAAAAGAAAGTTGCGGTTGACCTTTGTGCAAACCCTACAACATTTCTTGACTCTTTGAGTTTGGTCCGAAGTGAAAGAAAAAAAAAGAACAAATCTGATTGTGAAAAAAGAGAGGAAAAACACCAGAAAAGAAAGAAACTGGATTCAGATCCATTAAAGCAAAGGAAACAACCTGATTTAGGGAGTTCAAGTTGACTTGGGAATCCTAGTCACACTCAAATTACCAAATTTCGATTTGCCCAAATTCTTGCACACATGAAAACCTCACAAATCAGCAGCCTAACCTTCCAAAAACAAACCCAAGAAACCTTTGTTTGAACCTCCAAATTCTAGCCAAGGTGCAATTTGGGTAGAGTTATTCTAGGCTCCAAACAGAAATTCTACCATTCTTGTTCTTCTTTAGTCGCGTTTTATGATATGTCCAGCCACACAAATTTGCATTTTAGGGTGTCATTCCAGGTTATAAATAGCGTCTAAAGGGTCACAAAGGAAGTCCCAATCAGTCTTGACTTCCATTTAGTTGCTAGTTTCCTAATTTGAGTTTTGTAGTCAAGGTCAAATGATGCGAACTCGATTCTCCAAACTCCCGCTCTCGAAGAAACGAATTGCACAGGCAGCGGAAGGATCTATCTTGACCAGGTTATGAATACAAAGATGGAACAACCTCGACCCCTATAACCCACGAAATTGCGAACCTTGAATCTAATTGTAACCCACAACTCAATATGATAGCGAACCAAGATACGTTGGTAGAATAGCGCCTCAATTCAACGTGGTCTTGAATTGATAAGCCAAAACTTGAACAAAGGAGACACGACTCACTTTGTATCAAGGAACTGTCCCAAGGAACAAGAAAGAGAAACTCTCAAATTTTATTCATCATCTGACTTGACCCCTCAAAAACGTTGACACTTGAGGCTTATTTATAGCCTTTTACAAGACTCAAAACCCTAATGTGATTTGGACTAAAAATCCAACTAAGATTCGGCCTCTTTGAAGACTAATCTGGCCGAATATTAACTCTATAATTAAAATAGTAATTAAATTGACAATTAAACCCTTCACTTGACACTACCAATAAACGACATCACTTACTAACAAAACAACTAACTAAACTAACTTGCTTCTACTCTTTATGAATGATAAGAAGTTGTAGCAAAGTAACACCACCAATTTAGATTTGAATAATCTTTATAGATTTGGAAGGGAGCCTGATGCGAACTCGACCCAACAAGAACCTGTCTTGAAGAACCAAGTTGATCAGGTAGCGAAATGATCTATCTTAATCAAGTTATGGATACAAAAGATGGAAAAACCTCGACTTCTCTAACCCATGAAGTTATGAACCTTGAATCTAATTGTGACCCACAACTCAACAAGATAGCGAACCAAGATGTATTGGTAGAATAGCGCCACAACTCAACATGGTCTTGAATTGATAAGCCAAAACTTGAACAAAGGAGATTCGACTCACTTTGTATCAAGGGACGTTCCCAAGAAACAAGAAAAGAGAAAACTCTCAATTTTTATTCATCTCATAATTGCCTTACAATGGAATAGAAGAGGTCTATTTATAGCTAAAGTCTAAACTACTAAGACTGATCCAATTTGGACAAGGATTTAGTCACTTATTTCCCTAACTACTTTTAAATGGCTCAAATAGCTCACATAGTTGGCCATATTTATTCATAATAATGACTAACTAACCAACTAAACAAGAAAAAATCAAGCAAAACAAAAGGAATCAAAAACCCGAATATCACATAGCTGGCGTTCCATCGCCTCCACGACTTCATGTATTCCAATGGAGTTTTGAACATCATGGATTGGGTTGAAAAGTCTCTCAAGCATCTTGACACGAGTTAGTGATGGTCCTACTGCTCGTATCATTCCCCTCCTCTTGAAAGCGATTTGTCCTCGAATCGAGATTTGGCCAAAAGAAACTTGAGGTTGGACAGATTTCCTTATGGTTGAAATTGGAAGTTATAATTTCTGAAAATTTTTCTTTTTTCTTTCCACAAGAGCCGAACTATTTTCAGCCTTTTTCCTCTCATTTTGCCTCGGCTTATCTCACCATTTTCTCCCTTCTTTTTCTCTCAAATTTTGTCCTCACTTTCTTGTCTTTTCTTTCTCTCAAGTTCTAACTCAAACTCCCTTTGAAGGCTAGTTTGATCCTCTTGCACTTGTTGGGGTGTAAGAGGTACAAGTACAATCTTTTTGTTACAATGAGAGAATGAATACTTGTTGGTGAATCCATCCCAACTAACTTTCCTATCAAATTGCCAAGGACGTCCTGGAATGATATGTGTAGCTTGCATAGGCACAACATCACATAAAACTTCATCCTCAAACGTCCAATGCGGAAAGAAACTAGTACTTGTTTAAGTACACGTACCTCTCCACTATGGTTGAGCCATTGCAATTTGTAAGGATGAGGATGATTGGTTGTTGGCAACTTCAGCTTCTCCACCATAATAGCTGTGACAGCCCCACCTCCCCCTAGGGCGTACCCAAGGGTTTGGCGGACTGCCTGGCCAACTCTCGCTAGAACTCAGTCACAATTCATGAAAAATTACAAATAAAACCCTAAAAAAAACGATAGTTATTACAACCTTTAACATATACACTCATAGTCCTCCAACATCCACACGACCTATAAATACAATCAAAGAATCAGACTTACAAAAAATCAAACCAACAAGCTGGCTAGATATCTATGGAGTACACGCTCGAACAACTAACAATCTTAGAAGAAATCGAGGCCTTCCTCAATTCAACCTCTCATGTTCTCATCCCTGTAAGGAAAACAAATGGCGTGGAATGAGCTAAAAACCCAGTGAGATTCCAAGTAACCAAACAGGTAATATAACAGGCAAGACCATACACCGGATATCAAGAAACAAGTCAAAACTCAAATAGATCATGTGTGAGAACCCTCACTTTAAAACACAATTTTCCTAAACTACATGCCTTGCCCTAAGATTTAAATCACTTATAACATGTCCTTGCATTGCATTTTACATGCATTATAACATTTCCTTACATTGCACTTTATTACTCTTATTTGGATTGTAACATTTCCTTGACTTGGTATTATTTATTTCACCACATATACTTTGGCCAAATGTCTTTTATTTAGTAGTTGGGACTTTATATGATAGTTTAGAGGTATTAAATAGACATTGGTACATTTGGAGGGTAGAAACTTCATTAGTCAAAAGATTAAGGGAAGAAAGAGCTAAGATTGGGCCAAGTGGCCAAACCCTAGCCATCCACCTTGTTTGACCAAAGGATTAGAGGAAATTTAAACGAACTTTGCTTCATTTCTCCTCCATATTTTCAGCCACCTTGAAGCTTCCAAAGGAAGGAAGAAAACTCCATCTTCTTGCTTTTAAAACCTTAACTTGATCTTGAGCAAAAACCAAAAGAGAAAGAGCTTGAGTTAGTAGAATGAATTTCCTCCAACTCTAGTGTGTCTCCCAAGTTTGGAGCTTTGGTTTTTGTGGTTCAAACTTCATACAAGAGAGGTACATGAACCTTATATCCTAGTTTTCTTGTGTTATATGAAATGTTTGAAGTTTTGATGGCAAACTAGAAGTTGTTTGGATGTTGTTTGTGGTTAAAATTCTTGAACTAAACAAGAGGTAGTAGGGTTAGTTGGTTTGCCTACCATGTGTTTGATGAAATGTTTGAGCTTTGTTCATAGCATTTCTTCATGTATTAACATGTTTTGGACCCTTTTCCAGTTAGAGATAACACTTGACATGTTGTTTAAGTGAAAAACAATGAAAGGATGAAGATTGGTGACATAAGTGAACTAGTGGACTGATTTGTTTGCTCTTGGCTGACCGGTCTTGAAGGAGAGGTTTCTCCTTGATTTTTGTGGTTCATTTGCACCTTAATCAAGCCTAAGAAACTTGGATAAACATTGGTTTAAGGTTTGGTATGAGTTGAACTAGAAATGAGGCAAGTAAAGTGGTTGTTTGGACCACTAGTGGACTGTTTTGTTTCCTTTTGGTGGCTAGACTGTTTTGACTCTTTGAATCATTTATGTGTATTGAATTTTGATCTCCAATAGCACTAGGTAACTTGCTCCACTGTATATGAACCATAGGAGATTAAATTGGATGAATTTGAGTCAAAACAAGTGAAGTTAGCACCAAGAACTAGTGTAACCTTGCTAGGGTTTTAAGGCTGATCAGAACCGGAAAATCAGCCGACTTTCCTGGATCACTGGTATTTATAGGAGACGAACTAGAGTATGCATTTCATACCGTTGGAAAGCTCTTTGAGTATAGTTTCCAACGCCACTGATTACACCTGATTCTGATCTTCCTACAGTGAGATATGGCCGTTTTCCCTAGACTGCACGGACGCGACTGTTTTACCTGCGAAGAACACTTTGAGCTTGAATGAAACTTTTCTTTTGCCCAACTTTCTTGCACTTGTCAAACTTGTTTTCTCATGAACTTTTATTGCATTTTGGGCCTAACTTGCATGGTGAATTGAGTAGATTTAACCACTCACTTGGTCACCTAATGAGCTTGCATTTGGGTTGGAATTGAACCTAGTTTGTTAACGATTTCACTCATTGCCCTAGGATTGGGAAACGGTGGTGAACGTAACCAAAGGACTTGACGTTTGATCACTGTATTGCTTGACAGGTGAGTGTTCCATTACCTGTTAACTGTCTATGTGAAATATCTGCGTACTTGATTGGTGACTGGTTGAGCTAAACATTGTTTTGACAAAAATTGAGGCAAGCGTGTACTTTATCACACCCAACCTCCTTTGATAACACTGAAGCTCTGTATATTGGTGTTATGAGATGTGATTTCTCTATATTTGACTGTATGTGTGTTGTTTGGGTGATATCCCATCAACTACTGCCACTGTTTTGGTACCCAACCTCATAGGTGAGTCGATTGTATCGAACCAGCAAAGGCTTGGTCGAGAAGGCCGATAAACCTTGAGGACTGTTTACTGAAAACTGGAAATCGGTATACTCGAGTATTACCTACTTACTGTTTGAGGAGTTCGGGCCCGGTAAGGTGGTTGACTGGTGGACAGGAATTGGAGAAAGTGGTGTTTTACGGACATTGTATTCTTTAAATGCAAACGTTGACGGAGAGTCAACGGATTCTTGTATGATCAAGCTCAAGTGGATTTGGCTTTTGGAAGCCACCCGTATCCTTGAATTGAACTGTGATTAAATTGTGGTAGTACAATACTGTGTTTACTTGTTTTCCTTTTTGGCTATGTGCTTATCTATTTATTTGGAACCTCACTGAACTTTAGCTCACCCCACTCCTTTTGTTTTCCTTAACAGATCGGGGATGGACTTATGGTCAAGAACTTTTATAGCTTTATCTTTTATTTTGTACTTGTACTTTGGATTGTAACCTTTTGTTTAGATGACTTTACTCTTGACTGTTGTAAGGTTGAATTCATAAGTTCAACGTAAGTTATGTAAATTACGTGTGGAGTGGTACTTTTGACATTTTAGCTCTATATTTTAAATTTGGAAAGTTGGCGTGGCGATTATATTTCCATTAGGGTTTGCACTCTTTGTTTGGAAGATATTTCATCAGTTTGAGTTGCTAGTTCTTTGATCGACCGAGCCCCGATGAGAGTTGGGCAGACAGTCCGCTGATACCCTAGGGTTCGCCCTAGGGAGAGATGGGGTTGTCACATCATGACCCAGTATATAGTTAAGCAAATAGCCAAATAGATCATGTAAAAGTGTACAGTAAAGAACACATTCATGGCAAAGGATATAGGTTGCTCTTAGGAGTAAGTTCCACAGTAGCTTGATCAAGGTACGTTGACTCTCCGTCAACCACGAAAGTATAACGTCTGTAGATCTCCACTTTACACTAGTTTCCGTCCACCGATCAACCACCTACCGGGCCCGAACGTCTAAGAAGTACCCAAGATTCGTCGATCTCCTCGACCAAGCCCTTGCTGGCTTGATTCAACCAACTAACTTTAGGTTGGACTTATAGTTCCAGATATTCAGTAATTCAGGATATGGCTTATAACCCCAAGTATTCAAATAATCAAGATTGGAGTCATTGGCTGTTATCCAACGCTCACACAGTAAAGCTCGGAGACGTTAGTTGTCACTTAACGCTCCGTATTCAAAAATAAACAGTGGTGGTAATATTTGAGCATACCAATTAGTCGAGGAGATAACACTCCACTTGACAAAATAGGATAGAGGTACTGAGACGGGATGAGAGGCACCTCCCACTCGGATGGAGTGTGGTACATGATATCGCTCAGCACTAGTGTCGACGAAATAACTCTTCAATCGACTTAATCAGGATAAAAGTACTGAGACGGGATGAGAGGCACCTCCCACTCGGATTGAGTGTGGTACATGCTACTGCTCAGCACTTACAAGTCAAGCACTGGCACAAACACAAGTACTGGTCAATCAAGTGCAAGCGAGTACAAGATCATTCAAGAAGGGGAGGCTGAGCGTGATAAGGACACACTCGCCTAGCCAAAATCAAGTCACAAGTAATGTCCAACAATTCACATTCTCAAGTATTCCAAGTATTTCAAGTCAATATACAGGTGATATATAAATCAGGTTACTTGTTCATGCGTGAAGGAGATATCAAGTGTTTAGTCAAGTCGGGTCAATTGAGTGTACATAAGAACACACTTGCCTAAACAGGTTCAAGTCACAAATAAGTTCAGCATATCATGTTCCAGGCATTTCAAGTATTTCAAGTCCAAACAGTTGAAAATCAGGTGGTTAAGAACCCTGATCAAACAAGAAAACTGGAAGAAAGCTGCAGAAATCAGAAATTTTCTCAGCAAATCCGGCCACAAATCCGTCCAACAATCCGGCTGAAAATCCAGCCATCTGGCCACTTTTAGTCGAGTTAGGTCAAGTGCAATAAAGTACACACTTACCTATGAGACAAGAAATCAAGTACCTAACATTGTCTAACAACAATGAGCATGTAACACGTAAGTCGGTGGGATAACCACCTGAGTGACCAACAAGTCAAGTGCAAGCAAAGCATTTCATTTCATATCAATAGCACGAAGTGAACTACAAATGATCGAGTATGATAAAGTACATCCTCGTCCCAAAGGTTATCAATTCAAGAACAATTATTTTAACCAAGTAAGCATGTTATTCAAGCAAGGAGACATTCCACGTAAATATTTTTATGTACTTGGAACACTCACCAATCAATTGCCACCCTTCACTTTAACCTTGGTTCGTCCTCTTGAACTCTCTCGAGTCTTGTGGTCACATATTATATAAAAAGGCTAGCAATACAAAGCCAAAATACATGAAGAAATTAAGGTTTCTAAGACTTCATTTCCTTTCACTTAAACCTCAATTCCACTCATAAACCATACCCAAAATGATTTACCAACTCCAACCTTAAAGTGGGAAATAAAAGTAAAAACGGTTCTAAGAGAAAAGAATTTTCCAGTTTTTGCGCAACATTATTTGAAAAATCATATCTCAAGCTTCTTAAGTCCAAAATTTATAAACTTTATACTATCGGAAAATAGACTCAAAGGGTTACAATTTCACAGAAGACACATTTGTAAGATTCAGTCCACAAGTTAGTCAAATTCCAGCCTCAAGTTGCTGCATCATCCAGTCAAAAGACAGAACAGGTATGGCAAACCAGTCAACTTTGAAAAATCACAGATATTCATAGAAATTGAGAAAAGTTATGAAATTTGTACAGTAGAAAATACTCTAAATTTAGTTTGAAACACAACAAACAGAACTCAATTCTAACTTTTCTACACCAAGATATAACAGATTACCTAAGACTGACCAAGGTTCCCTGCGCACAAATTTTCAGCAGCACTTCCTTTGTGCTTACCAATTTTTCCAGCCAATTCAAGGCTTCATTCTTACCACAAAACAGCCTCAACTCAAGAATATACATACCAGGCCAATAACTCACTAAATCAAGCATATATATAGTATATAACCATCACCTCTGTTTCCCAAATCCTAGGGCAACGAGTGAAAGTCGTTAACATTCTTGGTTCATTTCTAACGCAAATGTGAGTTCATTAGGTGACCAAGTGAGTGGTTAAATCTACTCAATTCACCATACAAGTTAGGCCCAAAATGTAGTAAAAGGTCATAAGAAAACAAGTTTAACAAGTGAAAGAAAGTTGAGCAAAAGGAAAATCTCATTTAAGTTCAAAGTAGTCTTCGCGGGTAAAATAGTCGCGCCTGCGTAGTCTTGGGAAAATGGCCATATCTCACTGTAGGAATGTCAAAACCACATGTCGTTAGTGGCGTTGGAAACTAGACTCGAAGGGCTTTCCAACGGTATAAAATTCAAACTCTAGTTAATCTCCTATCAGTACCAGAGATTCGGGGAAGTCGGCTAATTTTTCAGTTCTGATCAGCTCAATACCATGATAAAGTTGCCCTATTTCTTCTTCCTAACTTCACTTGTTTTGGCTCAAATTTATCCAATTCAACCTCCTAGGGTTCATATACAGGGGATCAAGTTATCTAACATCATTGAAGCTTAAAATGCAATACACAACATGATTAAAAGAACCAAAACAGTCTAGCCAACAAAGAAAACCAAAACAGTCCACTAACTTGCCCTAAAACAACCACTTTACTTGCTTCATTTCCATTTCAACTTACACCAAACCTTAAACCAATGTTTAGCCAAGTTTCTTAGGCTTAATTAAGGTGCAAATGAATCAAAAAATCAAGGAGAAACCTCCCCTCCAAAACCGGTCAGCCAAGAGAAAGCAAAACAGTCCACTAGTTCACTTGCATCACCAACTTCCATCCTTTCATTCTAGTAACTTAAGCATCATTCCAAGAGTTATCCTTAGCTCAAAAGGGGTCCAAAACATGTTAATACATCAAGTAAAACCATAAACAAAGCTTGGACAAAATATCAAACACATGGTATGCAAAAACAACCAACCCTACTTCCACTTGTTTAGTTCATGAAGTTTCACCACAAATATCATCCATTCAACTCTTAGTTTGCCATTAAAACTTTAAACACTTGATATAACACCATAAAGCTAAGATTCAAAGATCATTTACCTTCCTTAAGTGAAGCTTGAATCACCCAAAAGCCACCAAAACAAAAACTCCAAGCTTGAAACACACACTAGGCTTGAAGGTAGTTAACTCAACTAAGCTAGGTTCCTTCACTTTTGCTTTTTGCTCAAGGATCAAGCTAGGGTTTATAAGCAAGAAAATGGAGTTTTCTCTCTTCCCTTGGAAGCTTCAAAGTGGTCTGCCATAAGAGGAGAAAATGGAGCCAAGAATGGTTTAAATTTCCTCTAATTCCTTTGGTCAAAAGTTGAATGATTAGCGTTTTGCCACATGGCTCAATCTTGGCCATTTCTTCCTTTAATCTTTGACTAATGAAGTTTCTACCCTCCAAATGTTCGAATACCTAATTAACACCCTTAAACCATTAAATAAAGTCTTACACATAAAAAAAGGGATATTTGGTCATAATGCATGTGGTGAAATAAAATAATGGCAACTCAAGGAAATGTTACAATTCAAGTAAAAGGTAATGAAATGCAATGCAAGGAAATGTCATAAGGGATTTAGTCTTAGGGAAATGCAAGTGATTTAGGAGGATTTATATTTTTAAGTGAGGGTTCTCACACTTAACATGTACTAACTTATACTAAGAAAATGAGTTAAAACTTGATGCACTTATAAAAATATCTAGGAATTTAAGGTAATAAAGTAAAGTAAAGAAAATGTGCTCAAAGAAATAAGATAAAATAAAGATGATTTTCAGGGTTCTCACAATAGCACTTGCAACATTGGTGCAATTCCCTGGATCAATCACCATGCTACAAACTTTGTCCTTAATATGGCAACGGGTGTAGAAGATGTTTTCATGTTGAAGCTCATCTACACTCATTTGTGTAGCCAAGGCACACCGAGCTATCAAACCAACTTTGTGAAGTGTAGAAATTTCCTCGATCTTCTCCTCCTCGTTTTCCTCAATCAAGGGTGGCATTCCCTCGTATTCCTCTTCTTCGAACTCCATTTTCCGAGTTGGAGTCACTGAACTCATGCAAAGGAGTTTTTCCTCTAGTTTTCTTAGAGGAGCTCTTTGATGAATCCAAGTGATCAATCTGCTCATGTATGGATTCGAACTTGAGGTCGAACCTTCTTTGTACTTCTACCCACTTAGCATCCATTTTTAGTGCAAGTTGGGCAATGGTAAGCTCATTTTCGTTCGCCATGTTTAAGCCTACAAAACAACAAACAAGTGAACGGAAAACACCTCACTCACTCCCTCACATGTTTCACTCACCCTCGTTTATCACTCAAGTGTTTCTAAACACTCTAAGGATCTCACCAATCACTTCTCAAGTCACTTGATTGTCTCTCCTAAAGAAATCAAGATTTTCTCAATGAGATTCAATCAAACTTTCACCAAGTTTTCACACAAGATGGTGGCGATTTAAAGCTGAAAATTTGGAGTGAAATGCGCTGAATTATTGACTCAAAATAATGACTAAGTATGCTGGAAAATTACTAGATTCTGTCCGCACAAGGTGACTCAAATTTTGAAAACTTTGGACTTTGACTAGTGACTCAAATTAGGAAACTAAAACTAGTTGGAACCCAAGACTGATGTGGACTCCTTTTGGGACCTCTTAGACACGATTTATAGGTTGAAAAAGACTCAAAAGACACGAATTTTAATGGCTGGACAGATTACAAAACTCAACTAAGTAAGAAACAAAATAGCAGAAATTTGGAAGCCTAGAATTGCTCTACCCGATTGTACCTTGGCTGGAGTTTTTGGAAGTTGAGTCCAATTGGTTCTTGGATTTATTTTGGAGTCGTGTATAAGTAGCTAGCAAAATCTGAATTGGTCCTTCCAATATGCTTGAATACCATTTGATCCTGCGTATATGTGAGTTAGGAAAGTGTCTTTATACTATTTGAAATCTGAAAGATTCTTGCATTTGAGATTGTTTAGTAATTTTGAGGACTTGTTTTTGAATAACAGAGCAGGGTGAGAAACTGTCCCTAGTAGTAGAAGAAGATCTAAAAGCAAAGTAAGAAAGTGACTGCCACTGTAAAGTTCAAATAGTTGAACCAACTATCAATCAAAATATAACAACAAGAAAGCAAAGAAAGTAAAGAACAAAAGTTTATAGGTGGCTTAGCCGACCATACACGAGACACTATATGTTTAGATGAAGTTTATTGAAGAAGTTTAGAGGCTTAGAAGATTGAGGAAAGCTTGATCTTCACTTGATTGAAGCTTGCTCCCAAACTATATAGCCTAAACTAGTTTGTATTCTAGAGAGAAGGAGAAAAGATATCTTTAACTTAGAGAGAGAAATGAGTTGAAAAAATGGTGTGTCTAGAATGGTGAGTTTGAGGGGGATTTATAGCAAAATTTTTGTTCTGCTATAGTACCCGCTACAGTGCTGCTACAATGCGTGCTACAGTGTACTGTGCATTTTTGCTTGCCTTCTTTATACAGTAACTTGCCATATTGCTATAGTATTTTTTGGTGTTCTTCTCCTTGCGCATAGCTATGTTCAAAATTTTCTCAGAGTTTTACTCAGCCTTTCTTTTCGCCATTCTCCTCTCGGCTACTTTCTTCGACTTTACTCTACTCATGGAAGAACTTTGCAGAAGCTTAGTTTAAAAAAAAGGATACTAAAAATAATTCAGAGTACTATGAATTCGTCTTGAGGATTGGATGGAATTTGATAAGAAAATTATTTAGACATTGTAGAAACACACAGGAAGAAATTTTTATTTCAAGCTCTTTTTTACAGACAGTTTCTCTAATTTTCGGATGCTTCATCTGTCTATAGAAGCTCCTACTTATAGAGAGACAAAACGACTCTTTAGAAAAGTAAGGGATACATAGTAACCTAACCCTTACTATTTGCATAGTAACCTGACCTTTACTATTTGCATAGTAATTTGGCCCTTTACTATTTGCATAGTAACTTGACCCTTACAAACTTCAATCAAATTTACAATTGGTCATTCGGCATACTTGACCATTATTGAAAATACAGTAATCAAAACACACATCTTTTTCCCATTAGTTTGAGGAATCTGGAGTAGCTGAAGGAGTACTGCCTGGATCGGTAATATTCATCCTTTCGATCGAGTCTTCATGGGCTCTTCTGTTTCTTCTTTTGTTGGCTTCTCTTTGACTTTCACTTCTGACAGGAAGAAGCAGTATTTTTATCTAGTTGAGAATCCTGCATAAAATCAGCATTTATCATTTCTTCATATTCTTTCCTGGCTTTTTGGACTGTTGACCAATGTGGATGAGATGATCCATAATTTCATGATCCATATTCTCCTGGCCAAATTTCTGGAGTAATTACACCATTTGCTTGGAAAATGTATCTTTGAGCCTCAGAATAATTCATCTCATCTTCTTCGATTGAACATGGCAAATATCTGTAAACTGAGCAGAATGGTAAGACCTGAATTTTCCGTGCTTGGATATTTATTGGTCTATGAAAATGTAGCACCATATATCCATTGTATGAAGAAAATAGACTGTTTTACCATTCTTTGGGTTTGAACCATAGTAGGAAATTTTGAAGATTTTGAGCCAAGTCTTTTATTTGTGAAAAGAATGGACTTTGGAATTTCATCAGTATATGGTACTGATGACAGAGATACCACATTACCCATAAAAGAGGTAGAGGAAAACTTAGGGTTTGTGCAATAAACACATGAGCAAACAGATACTCTGGATTGATTCCAAATGGATTGAGAATAGAACCACCATATTCTCTGAAAATAGTTAATTCAAGGTTTGTTCTATTCCTTTCTACATTTTCCTTCTCCCAATGATGAGAAATATCAAAGATTTCAGGAGGATGCAAATCAGAGGGAGGAATATAGAAAAACATCATTGTTGATGAAGGAGGATTCCTTGAGAAGAAATCAGCAATAATATTATTTTTCCCTTTGATATAATGAACAGAATAGGAAAACTGAGAAAACCAATTTGACCACCTGAGTAATTGAGAATTTGGAATCATCTTTTGCTTGAAATTGAGCATTTTCGAAAAACAACTCATATCCATCTCAATTTTGAAATGGCATGGTCTAAGGTAAAACACAAATTTCTCAATTCCATGCTTAACTGCTAGAATTTCTTTGAAAGAATAATGGTAGTGCATTTTAGGAGGTTTAAACCTTCCACTAGCAAAACCAAAACACCTTCTGTTTCCAGGAGAAACTTCTTCAATAAGAATTGCTCCCCAAAACTTATCACTAGCATCAGCTTGAAGCACAAGATGTTTAGTTGAAGGAATATGAAGGGTAGGAAGTTCAGTAAGAGTCTTTTTCAGACTTTTTACTGCTTGAGTTTGAGAAGTTCCCCATGGAGATAGGTTTTTCTTTAGCAACTTGATGAGAGGATAAATCAACTTTGAGACTTGGGGAATGAAGTCTCGAACATAGTTCACAATTCCTAAGAACCGTTGAACTTGTTTTTGGGAAAGATTTTCTTCAGGAAAATTCTGAATAGAATCACCAACATGTTGCTCAGGAGTACAAGTACCCTCAACAATTTTCATTCCAAGAAAACTTATTTTTTGTTGACACAAGGTCATTTTCTTTTCTGAAAGCATAATACCATATATATTTACAATCTCAGAAAATTTATACAAAAGCTTAATATGTTCTTCAAAAGACTCTGAAAATAGTAAAATATCATCAATAAATATTAAAGCTGTATTAAGGATAGGTTCGAAAATTCTAATCATCGCTTTTTGAAACAAGAAATGAGCAGTTTTTAAACCAAAAGGCATAACCTTCCATTGATAATGATGATTAGGAATACAAAAACCTGTTTTGTGTCTATCCTCAACACAGATACCTAATTGCCAAAAACCTGATTTTAAATCAAATTTTGAAAACCATTTTGCATTAGCAATTTCAGAGAATAGAGTGCTCCTATTTGGAATAGGAAATTTGTCATCGGCCAAGAAATGATTTAAGGGTTGATAATTGATGACAAGCCTCATTTTACCTCTGACTTGTTTAGATCTTTTATTAACATAAAAAGCCTGACAAGCCCATTGAGAATCAGAAATCTCAATGAGGTTAAATTCAATAAGCTCTAAGCACTCTTTTTGAGCAAGTTTGGAATGTTCAGGATTCATTCCAACATGATTGGCATTGGTGGGATTTATGTCTTCATTTTTCTTGAAAGGCAGGCTAATGAAAAAACCTTTGTTTTGCCAAAGAGGATGATCGCAATTTTTTAGAAAATCAATGTGATTATTTGCACAAGATTGTTCAATAATCTTGGCTTTGAAGACATTAATTTTTTCTTGATTTGGAATGGGAATTTGGAGGTATAGGTTTTTGGTCTTTGTATAGTTCTTGAAAAAATTTCCTGATTGAATATCTTGGGCTTTCATCAAGAATTTATTTTTCTCATAAATATCAAAACTAACAACCAAATCCTTACCATGAATGGAAGATCTAAGGATGTGAGTCATTATCCTACAATCCTGAAGAAATTGTAGAATAATAGCATTCTTTGTGACTTTTGTGGTTCCAAAAGTCTCGCCATTTGCTGCCCGAAATTGATGGTATTCTGATTTCCAAAATTCTGTTAGAAGGACTTTATCACTTAGTATGGACATAGCAGCTCCTGAATCAAAGAAAGCTATAACAGGGATAGGTTTATCATATTTAGTAGGGAAAATATGAACAATAGTCTGAGGACAAGTTTTTGCAGGCTCAAGTTTCTTGTAATGATATTGGCTAGGAATATCATCAGGTACCTACAAAGCAAGAATAGTTTTGTCGGTTGGCTTGTCTTCCTCTGAGAAAACGTATTCTAATTCATCAAGAATAGGAGTTTGTAATTCATATTGAACATCCTAAATTAAATTTACTCCCTTCTGATTTTGTGGACATTTTGACGCATAATGGCCCCTCTTGTTGCAGATAAAACACCTATCTCCTTTTTTTCTTTGCACTAAACCTTCTTTTCTTTCTAAAAAATTTCCACTTGGTCCTTCTTTGAACTTTATTTGAAACTTTGAACTTTTTAAACCTTCTCTTCTTCTTTTTCTTCTTGCAATTTGTACATGAACCTTTGATCTCTAATTCAGGATTCTTACATGCTTGATCAATGCAAACATTTCCCTTGAGATAATCACGAATAACACTTCTTTTGTTGCATATATCTTCAAAGGCTAAGAATACCGCTTGTCTGATCTGTCCTGGAGTAAGATTCAAAATAAAAGCAAATTTATTTTGAATATATATTTCAGCTCCATTTGCAAGAACCTTAGGTAAAGAAGTTAGGAAAGCTTGTTTTAGATTAATATTAGCACCAAGAACATAGAACAGTTGTGTCATTCTTTTAAAATGCTTGTTCAAATCCTTTCGATCATAAGAATGACACTTCATTTGAAAAAACTCTTTTCTTTTTAACTCTTTGTTTTCTTTAGAATCTCTTAAGAAAACCAAATGAAGAGTTTCAATTGCTTCAGAAAAATCTTGTCTTGTTAAAAGGATTGTTTTATCTTGTTCTCCAATTGATATCCACCAATCTTTTAACTTTCCTGTAAGATGAGCAGTGAATTCAGTAAGAATTTCAAAACAAGAGTCAACTGTCAAATGTCTAATGGTCATCCATGCATGAAATTCTTAGAATCTTTTTTCCCATTAAGATGTAGGTATATCATCAATTGTAAAGATTTGAGTACTTCCCTTTAGATTGAAGACTTCTTATTTCGATGAGAAGTTTCTAACTCTTCTTCTTCATCTTCAGGAAATACAACTTCACCTTCATCATTTCCTACCATATTAATGTCAAGAATTTCATCACTTGATTCTTCTGAACTGGAAAATGATGATTCTGATGATAACTCTGAATCAGGCTCATCTTTACTGTCATTTGGATCACTTGAAACTTCTGTATTGCTTGAAGTTTCTGATTCTTGATCCAAATTTTCCATTGTGGAAATCTACGGGATTTTATTTTGGATTGTATCCTACAAAAAGAAGAAATAGAATCAGTTTTATGAGAAAACATTAAAGCATCCTTCTTTTCTTCTTCCCGAACATTCTGTTATTCCACTTTTTCTTTTCCTTTTTCTAGTCTTCTGGCCTCAGCTTTGGCTGTTGCTTCTTCCCTTCTCCTTTTCAAGATTTGTTCTTTTGCCCACTTTGAATAATTCTTATCCGGCCTTTCTTCTTCAACATCATGTTGAAAATAAACTGGAGTTGGTGAAATTGGCAAAGAACCAAAATAGTATGGTGTAGGCATTTCTCTTAATGGTTTAGCACCAAATATAGAGACAATGTCTATTTTTTGTTCTAGTTTTGGCTGTGAAGAAAACTATCCAATTGTTTTCAAACCTCAATTTGTCTTGTCAGAAATGCAATGTCTTTCTCTTTCTACTCTTTAAATTCTGAAATAGAAAGACCCATAATAGGAATCTTCCTGTGCACTTCTTCCAATCTTTTTTCCAACACTTTAATTGTGAGGACTCGAAAATTTACTTATTTTGAACCCCTGTTATTAGCTTATTTAAATATTTAATTGCCCGTTTGCTCCGAATATTTTATTTCAACCTTTTTAGACCCAATTACATGGAACTATGACTCATTTCAAAATTTAATTTTTGAAAGCTCGTTAAGTGAGAATAGTAAAAACGTATTTGGAGACAATAATCGATTTGAGAGTACAGTGAGCTTGGAGAGTGAGGACTCATACATTAGTTCTAAGATAGTTATTTTTATGTGTAAGTACCCGAGTATTAGTAAGTAATACTATTGTTATACGAATTTCTTGAAAATTTCACTTTATCGCGCACAAATCGGAAGTACGCGTTTTCGCGCGCGTGATTAATTGAGGGACTTTAGACCTTTATTTTTAGATTATTAAGAGTGAATAATAATAGTATGAATGGAAGTGCATTGGAGATTTAGTACACAAATGAAACAAACTTGAGAGGAATTGAGTACGAAACGCGCGCGTGCGCGCGCGAGGGGAGAGTTGACTTTTGAGACACTTTTGGCCACACACTTAAGCTTCTCAAGGAAGCTTCATTTTCAGCAAACACACTCTCTCTCCTTGCTCTTGTTGGCCGGCCACCCATAGGAAGAAGAAGGAACCAAAGCTCTTCATTTTCTTGCTCCATTTCTTCATCAAATCACCTCAAACTTTTACTACAACTTGCAAACCACTTGGAGATCAACCTAAGCTAGGAAAGGAGCTTGTTTCTCACGGTTTTCTTGAGCTTCATAAGACCGAAAATTTCTGCTTTAGTCATCTAAGGAGGTAACAAATGATCAACCTCTTGAATCTTGGTTTATATAAGTTATATTGCACTTATAAGCTTATAGATGCATGTGGGTAGCTCTATATTGTTGAAAATCTTGTGAGTGGGCTCTATGAAATTCCACAATGGACTTGATGAGCTGATTTGATGATATTGGGTGTTATTTATGTTGGTTTAGTGCTTAATCTAGTGAATATAAGTTGTATTGTGGAAGAAAACTCAAAGGAAGTGAAATGAGAAAAAGGGATGGTTCAGCCCCTATTTTTCCGTGCTCCTTTTGTGAAATTTTTGTGGTCAAATTGACTTGATTTTGATGTAAATGTGTAATATAAGTTTTGTGGAAAGTTTCCTCAAAACATTACTTGATTTGGTTGGCCAAATGTTGAGATTTCGAAATTTTATCAAAACTGGAAATTTTGTCCCGAATTGCTCTGGCAGTGATTTTCAAATAGCTATAACTCTTTGCTCCGACGTCAAAATCGAGTACCGTCAGTGGCATTAGAAACTAGACATTTCCAGTTTTCCAACGGTATAAAATACATCCCCGGATTCCACCTGAGTGAACTGTACCAATCGTTTGAAGATGCCTATCCTGTTTCCCTGATTTACTGGAGTGCATGTTATGAGCTGCAACTTGATGCTCGAATATGAGCTAGTTATGGACAGAATTTTAAAACAATTTCTTCTGTGAAATTGTAGCCTTATGAATGTAGGTTTCAACACCACCAACCACGTTCAATTCCAAGTTGAATTGAGTGAGTTATGGCCGAATTTCAGACCTGTCCCATTGCTTGAAAACCCTCGTTTTTGGACTGATCAATGGTTAATCTTGATTGGGAGTTGTTATTTCGAAACTCTTGGTGTTAATCACCTATCACACACATATTAGGTGTTCCTTAGTAATTTTCTTCATAAATGGACCATGTTTGAAAGATTTCATTGGCCAAATGTTGGAAAAAAAAAACGAAGATGCAAGACAGATTTGCCTTAGAAAATCGTGGAACTTTAGTGACTTTGTTAACTAACTTCCCAAATGAATTTTTGTATGATATTTGGTAGACGAATAGCCCTCATATGGTAGGATAATACTACCAAATTTGGTGCCATTCCAAGTTCATTTCGATGCTCAACCAAAGTCTCAAAGTTCACATTTTAAACCTGGAAAACCCTTGTTTAGTGAGGAAATTTCAGTAACTTTGAGCTACTATATCTTGGTGCTCAAAACTCCGATTCTTGTTCCACTTGTTTTGTTGTAAACTTTGATTGTAACTCTAATTGAGTTTTAAATTTGAGAGGCTAGTTCACATTCTGTGAATTTTGCCGAATTGTCAAAGTTGGCCAAAAACCAACCTTGAAACTGTCTTGATAGCCTAATTCAGCGACTTCCCGCCAAAATTTGAATACCTTCCATTTGGAATCATGAAAAAGTTCTTCTAGGAACTTTTAGTACTTTGGAAGAAGTTTCCAACGGTACCAAGTTTTCTAATTTTGGATTTGTGGAGAGTGAGATATTTTTTCCAAAGATTGCTTGTCAAAAACTGAAATTTCCGAACTTAAAGGAAATCGAGTCCTTTGCACTTTCCATTTTCCTTCGAGATTGCTTGACCATTTTACACTTGATTTCAAGATGAAAATCAGATTTTCCCTTATACATTTAAACCCCACTTTTGAGTCTCGATTTACGAGTAATTAAGGCTTATTTTCATGATTTCTTCTTAGATTGTGCAAGAGTACAATCTTCCTCGATAATTAGGGGTTTTAAGCTATAATGTGTAATGGTTCATTATTAATTGCTCAGGCACTCAAGAGGACCTTCAAGAGGATCCTACGGTGGACGCCTGAACCTTCGAGTGACATTTCTTCTTTGTTTACTTGGTGAGTGTCAAGTGTATGAGTACTTGATACATGCTCAACTGTTATAAATGATTGGAGATTTTGAAAATGGAGTCGAGTGTGTACTTTACCGCACTTGTTCTCATTTGAAATGAATGGAATGAAATGTTTTGAATGGTTGAATGAATGAAATGAATGATTGAATGATACTGAATGATTGAATGAATGAAATGAATGATTGAATGATATTGAATGATTGAATGAATGAAATGGTATGCTATGGCTGCATACGTCGCTGGAGTGAATCTCCTCGACTCACAAATGTACATGGGGGACGCCCAACTCTCATTGGCCAACCTTGGACTCGAGCCGGCATGGGGTTGGTCGGGCTTCTTGGTGAACCATGAGAAAACGTAAGCTTGACCTAGTGAGAGGTCTTGCTTGGCATACTCGAGCAGTATTGTCTCAAATGAATGACAGGCGGGCCCGGTGCAGGGGTATGTAATGGTGAACGGGGACATGATAAGTGAGGTTCTACGGACTATAACCTACTCGATTGACGGAGTGTCAACTCGTGGAGGTTCATGATCGTGACAGTGGAAAATAGCTCCTGAGAGCTCCTATAAATTTGAATTGTTTCTGGTTACTTTTCTTGCTCGAATTGTCACTTACTTGAATATTATTGTTTTACTCATTAATTGGGATTGTTACTTGGTCAATGTGCTTGCATGTGTGTTCTTGGTCTCACGAGCGATTGCTCACCCCGTAGATTTGTTTTCCTTAACAGGAATGGACGTGGAGTGAGATTCGAAGGAACCCTTTTGATGTACTTTTGTAATAGGGTTTCCAATAGAACTGACTAGTTATTGTGGCTGTTGTATATTTTGGGAACCAAAGTAAGAATTGGAAAATTGATATATTTTGGAACTCGTGGTGTAAGTTTTAATGTTATTTATGGAACCGACTTACCTTTCTTACTTTGTCTTGTCGTGATAGCTAGTATTGTATTAACCTTGAATGAGATTTGTATCGAGTTCTGGCGAGAGTTGGGCAGGCATCCCGCGGATACCCTTTGGTTCGCCTTAGAGAGAAGGGGGGCGTCACAGTTGGTATCAGAGCGCTAGGTTAGAGATCTATTTGAGAGTTATACTAGAAACCTTGCCTTTAAGATTCGAGATAGGATAATTTAGTCATACCTTAAGTGATATCTGAGCGAGCTAGTGACTAAGTTTCTAACCCGAGAGGTGTAATTGTTTTGCAGGAATGGAAAATAGAAATGGGACCCCGGCAGCTAATGGAAATGGCCATGCTAATGGCCATGTAGAGCCTCCTAGGCTTATTTACTACCGAGCTCTTGGTGAAGGGGTTTGAGTGCGCTACTCGCCCTCTAATAGGTATCCACGATGTTCGTGTAGGTTGATGTTTGCCTACCCGAACCACCTTGTGTTAGCTTTGGACTGTGACAACCCCACCTTCCCCTAGGGCGTACCTTAAGGGTTAGCGAACTGCCTGCCCAGCTCTCGCTAGGACTGCTAACGGTCGCATACACGCAATTCTAACCTTTTCGAAAGGTATACCGAAATAAGGTTAACGATAAGCGCGCAAACGAAAACGGAAAAAACGAAACGAACGTGAACAGTACTTGCCACGTCACAATCCGGCCGGAATCTGGCCGGATTCTTGGCCGGATTGGAGGTGTGGCAAGTACTGTTCACGTTCGTTCCGTTTTTTCCGTTTTCGTTTTGCGCGCTTATCGTTAACCTTACTTCGGTATACCTTTCGAAAAGGTTAGAATTGCATGTATGTGACCGTTAGCAGTCCTGGCGAGAGTTGGGCAGGCAGTTCGCTAACCCTTAGGGTACGCCCTAGGGGAAGGTGGGGCTATCACAGGTGGTATCAGAGCCTAGGTTAGAAATAACTTGGGCAAGTTAGAAATTTGTTTTAGTACCTTTAAGAATCGTGTTAGGGCACCCTTAAGTATGAATTCCTCGTCTAAGGTTTAAATCTTAACTCGTTCTTGTAGGTTATGGCTGGATCGAGCCCCGAGGGCGGAGGTGTGCCGCCGCAGAGACGCTTTCGCGTTGTGGACTACCAGGAGAGACCTGAAGGACCCATTCGTCGTTGGAGTGCCGCTAGTCGGACTCGCCGCTGTACCCGATGCCAGGACTACTCGTATATAGATCGAGTAGTCATAGCCGTTCTTGACGAGCGTAGGAGGCTTAGGCGAGCCACCGCTAGGGACCATACTGAGATGGTTAGGCTGAGGGGTATAATGCGCATGCAAGCGGATCGGATCCGTGAGCTTGAAGGAGACGTGGTTGAGGAGCAAGAGCGAACCGACGCTCTTAGAGGACAGTTACATGTAGCTACCGAACGCCTTACGAGAGTGACTAGGGTAGTTCGGGACCGGTCAGGAGGCATTATAAACGAGTGTGAGGCGCTCATCCAAGGTGTGATCGGCGCGAATGTGCAAGCGGAGGCGTCTAGCGATAGTACACCTGATGAAGGGAGCACGCCTAGCTCTAGTCACGGGGGAGAGTCTGTGTGCTCCGTAGGGAACTAGGATAGGGCTCCTTTGAGCCGTGTTTTGATCCCATGTGGGGACTAGCTAGGGGAAAGCTACTTGTTAGCTACTTTTGTTTTTTTGACCTAGCTTTGTATATGTGTTTTTGATTGACCCCAATACTTTCATGGGATTGTTTGTATATATTTGACTGACTGCCACTGTACAACTTGTTTAATATGTCTATGTGCTATTTGCGTGAATGTCTTTGTTTGGTGTTTAATTCTTGTTTATTATCTCCTTTTATTTCTTATTTTGATACCGTATTTATGTTTCGGTCTAGATTGTGAACTTAAGACATGGAAGGTACTCGTAGTGGCCGAGGCCGTGGTCGCGGTAGTAGGCAACCTTCAACTGATAGGGGTAATCGGGAACCCACACCTTAGCTTAATCCTGAACCTAGGGTTGACCCAAACATTCAAGTGGCCGCCGCGATTCAAAGAATGACCGACTTATTGGCCCACGTAGTAGAACATCAAGGCCAGCACCATGTCCATAACCCTGGGAACCCTGGCGAGCATGTTGAGAGCGAGGATCGAGCCCTCGAAAGGTTCCAAAAGTTCTCCCCTCCGAAATTCTTGGGAGAACCTGATCCGGACGTGGCCGAACGGTGGCTGGAGAAAATGGTAGATATTTTTGCAGCCTTGCACTACTCGGAGGAAAGACAGGTCACTTTTGCCGTCTTTCAATTAGAAGGAGCTGCCCGTTCCTGGTGGAACATTATACGCACTAAATGGGAAAGAGAGCAAATGCCGCGGACATGGGCAAACTTTATGAGAGAGTTCAACGCGAAATACTTCCCGCCTTTAGTCCAGGAAAAGAAGGAGGATGAGTTCCTCAGACTGCGCCAAGGCACGCAATCAGTGGCCAAGTACGAGAGCCAGTTTACTCGACTATCGAAGTTCGCCCCTGAACTTATAGTGACGGAGCAGAGGAGAATTCGGCGATTCACTCAGGGGCTGAACGTAGAAATTCAGAAGGATCTGGCGGTTGCCCAGATCACTACCTTTAGTAAAGCGGTGGAAAAGGCACTAAGGGTAGAGAATGCTAGGCTTCAAGTCAGAAACTTTCAGGTGAGGAAACGGGGATTCCCTGGAAGTAGTTCTAGTCAGGCGTGAACGGAGTAACCCTCCTAAGTCTGGACGAGGGTCCGGTGGAGGAAGGTTTACGGGGACGTCGAGAGGGACTCCGTCGAGGGTGGTTCGTTCGGACGAGGCCAGCAGAGGAGTGCCTCACAATGGAGTTCAGCTTCCGTTTCCCGAGGATCTGGTGGATTTTGCGGGAAACCAAACCATACGGAGGACAACTGTTGGAGAAAGGAGAGGGAAATGCCTGCGCTGTGGAAGTGCGGAGCATCAGATAGCCACTTGTCCTGTACTATCCCGTGAACCGAGAGCGACCCCACAGTCTTCGAGAGCCAACTCCGGCCAATCTAAAGTAGAAGGGTCGAAATCGAAAGTGCCCGCTCGAGTGTACTCTCTTGAGCAACACCAACTCCCTGACCCGTCTGGAGTCGTAGAAGGTACCATCCCTGTTTTCCATCGTCTAGCTAGGATTTTGCATTGACCCCGGTGCTACCCATTCATTTGTTAACCCCGATTTTATATGCGGCATTGATATAAAACCTGTTAGTTTATCCTATGACTTGGAAGTTAGTACTCCTACAGGGAACCAACGGTTGATTACTAGCACGATATACGTAAATTGTGAGATTTGGGTAGGAGAGAGAAAATTACTGGGAAACTTGGTAAGCTTAGCTATTAAGGGGTACGATGTCATACTATGTATGGACTGGTTAGCAAGTACGATGCCCAACTTGATTGTAAGAGGAAGATAGTGGAATTTCGTATACCTGGGGAAGCTACTTTGAGGCTAGATGTGAGGGTAGTCTTGCCTCATCTGCATTGATTTCGGGCATTAGAGCTAGGAAATTGCTGAGTAGAGGAGCGCAAGGGTTTCTAGCTTTTCTTATAAACACTCCTGTTGATAAGTTGAAAGTAGTGGATGTACCTTTTGTGAGTGAATACCCAGATGTGTTCCCAGACGAACTAGTAACCCTACCTCCGGAAAGAGAGATAGAGTTTAAGATCGACTTGATACCAGGAACGTCACCTATCTCTAAAACCCCCTATCGAATGGCACCTGTCGAGCTTAAGGAATTGAAATTACAGTTGCAGGATTTGTTTAGAGCGAGGGTTTATCCGAGAGAGTGGTCCCCATGGGGAGCCCCTGTGCTGTTTGTGAAGAAAAAGGATGGGACATTGAGGTTGTGTATAGATTATCGGGGATTGAACAATATAACCATTAAGAACAAATACCCCACTGCCCTATATTGATGAGTTATTTGACCAGCTACAGGGAGCGGTAGTCTTTTCAAAGTTAGACATCCGTCAGGGATATTACCAGTTGTTGATTAGGAGGGAGGATGTACTCAAAACTGCCTTCAATTCTCGGTATGGGGCATTTTGAATTTGCCGTTATGGCCCTTCGATTTGACCAATGCCCCTGCTGCCTTTATGGACTTGATGCATAGAGTTTTCAAACCCTTCTTGGACCGATTTGTCGTCGTTTTTATTGATGACATTTTGGTCTACTCTAAATCCCGAGAGGAGCATGAAACAACACTTGAAGTTGGTCCTACAAACCCTAAGAGATCACAGTTGTTATGCCAAATTTAGTAAGTGTGAATTTTGGCTGGAGAAAATCTCGTTTCTAGGGCATGTGATTTCGAAGGAGGGCATTACCGTAGACCCGGCGAAAGTAGAGGCGGTAACTGAGTGGAAACGACCCGAAACTCCTACTGAAGTTCGTAGTTTTCTAGGGTTAGCTGGATATTATCGGAGGTTCATTAAAGATTTTTCGAAACTTGCTAGCCCTTTAACCAATCTGACGAAAAAGAATGGGCGTTTTCTATGGGATGCTAAGTGTGAGGGTAGTTTCCAGGAGTTGAAACGAAAGTTAACCGTAGCCCCTATTCTAGCCCTACCTAATGGAAAAGATAGTTTTTCTGTATACTGATGCTTCCGGGGAAGGCTTAGGGTGTGTATTGATGCAGAATAAGAATGTGATTTCCTTTGCCTCTAGAAAACTGAAACCTCATGAGCAAAATTACCCGACCCATGATCTAGAGTTGGCCGCAGTGTCTTTGCCCTGAAAAAGTGGAGACACTACCTGTACGGGGTGACCTTTGAGGTTTATTCTGACCACAAAAGCCTTAAGTACCTATTTTCCCAAAAAGAGTTGAACATGAGGCAAAGACGATGGATGGAATTCTTAGAAGATTACGACTGTACAATTAACTACCATCCGGGAAAGGCGAATGTAGTAGCTGATGCCTTAAGTCGAAAGGCTCAAATAGCTGGGTTGATGGTCAGAGAGTGGGAGATGTTAGAAGCAGTGAGTGAGTGGAACCCTAGATTAGAGCATCAAAGGGTAATTTTAGGAAATATCCGAATAACCTCTGCTATTCTGGAGCGAGTCAAAGAGGCCCAAAAGGAGGATCCGACGATCCGAAAGTGGAGAGACAAGGTGGAGAAGGGGAATTACCTGACTTTAATCCGAGCTCTGAGGGAGTATTGAAATATCGGAATCGAATAGTGGTGCCGGAGGATGAAACCTTTGAAAAGGGAGATTTTAGAGGAAGCCCATCGATCGAAATATACGATTCATCCGGGTAGTAATAAGATGTATCAGGGTTGCGGAAATTGTATTGGTGGAATAAAATGAAGAGGGAAATAGCCCAGTACGTGCAAACCTGCCTCGTCTGCCAGCAAGTAAAAGCGGAGCACCAAAAGCCCTCTGCTTTGTTGCAACCCTTAGAAATACCTGAATGGAAGTGGGAAAACATCCACGATGGATTTCGTTTCTGGTTTGCCAAGAATCCCAAAAAAGGACATGATGCCGTATGGGTGATCGTGGATAGACTCACTAAATCGGCCATTTCTTGCCCATAAACATGAAGTAACACTCTGGAGAAATTGGCTCAACTGTATATGAGTGAAATTGTGAGACTGCACGGGATTCCTGTGAGTATAGTCTCGGATAGGGATCCACGTTTCGTGTCTAGGTTGGCAGAAATTTCAGGGAGACCTTGGGGACCAAACTCAACCTAAGTTACCACTTACCATCACCAAACCGATGGACAATCTGAGCGAACCATTCAGACCCTTGAAGACATGTTTACGAACCTGTATTTGGATTTCGGGGTAATTGGGGTCAACACATGACGTTAGTAGAGTTTGCCTACAACAATAGTTACCACTCTTCAATCCAAATGGCACCATACGAAGCTCTTTATGGCCGTAAGTGCCGTTCACCAGTTTATTAGGATGAAGTAGGAGAAAGGAAAGTCTTAGATCCAACAATCATTCCATGGATGGAGGAATGTACGAGAAAAGGTTAAACTGATACGCCAAAGACTCCAAACTGCTCAAAGCCGACAAAAGAGCTACGCAGACAACCGAAGGAAAGACTTGGAGTTTGAAGTTGGAGACCGTGTGTTTTCTTAAGATCACGCCATTGCGAAATATCACGGCGGGTAGAGGGAAGAAACTTCAACCTAGATTTGTAGGACCCTTTAAAGTCCTCCACGAATTGGAAAAGTGGCGTACCGTCTCGAGTTACCTCCAAGCTTAGCCAGGATCCACAACGTTTTCATGTTTCCATGCTCAAAAAGTACCATCTGATCCAATCCACATCTTACGACCAGAAGAGATTCAGGTAGATGAAGCCCTAACCTATGAGGAGAAACCTGTACAAATACTCGACCGAAAGGTTAAGGAGTTGACAAATAAAAATATTCCTTTGGTGAAAGTCTTATGGAGGAACCACGGCTAGAGAGGCAACCTGGGAAGTGGAGGAAGAAATACAAAAGAAATATCCTGAGCTAATTTGGTAACCTAGGTGAGAAATTTCGGAGGACGAAATTCTTTAAGGGGGAGAGAGTGTGAGAAACCCGTAAATTTTTTTTATTTTCTAGCTTTAATTTATTTATTTGCACCCGTTTTCCAACATTTTCTTTATATATAACTTTTCTAGACATTTTTATGAGTAAATAAGGTTTTAAAAATATTTTTCTAGTATAAGTCAATTTACGAGATTTTTGGAGTGAATAGTGGACGTGGGACCCGCTAGTGCGTTAAGTGAGAGAAATTCGGCCAATTAGGTTAAGTTTTGCGTAAGGGATTTAATTACTAGGTGTTAGTAGGTGATTAGAGGTTACCTAGATGGATTAACCCTAGTGAGTAAAGGATAAGATGAATTAAAAGGTGCCACGTGTCGCGTGCATTGGATGGAGCTTGCCTAACTTTTGACCACCTTTACCAAAAGGTTAATTTTGACCAAATCTTTCTCATTTTTCCTCCCTTTGGCCGAATTTCTAGAGAAGAGAAAAGCTTCACTTGTTCTTCCATTTCTTGCTCAATCTTGAAACCAACCATTGAAATCTCAAATTACTCCATAAAACCACTTGCTAAGGAAGTTGAACTCTTGGTGGAGCTATTTTGGTGGTGAACACTTAAGCTACAAACTTTCTTGAGAGTTGAGGTATTTTGCTTGGAAACTTCACTTTTGGTTCTAATAATGCTAATTAGTGGGCCTATGGTGGCTTAATAGCTTGATTTATGGATGAATTTATAGTTTATTGGAAGTTGAGTAAATTCTGATTTTTGGGGAATTTTTTCTGTTTTATATCATAAATGTTAGTTAGCCTTGGATTGATGGTCTATATTGAGCCAATTGGAGCTCTTGTATGTGAATTGCGGTTAATTGCGGGAAAATTTCAAGATTTGGACAAAAATTTCAGTTTTAGGGTTTTGAAATTGGGGCTTTTCTATAGTTGGTTATTAATCTTGCAATTGGTTGTGAATGAGGGCATTGTGGCCCTAATGAAGGTTATTGAGTGACTTATGTTTGGTTTGAGGCAATTGGGATTGGTTTGGATATAAATTGATGTTTGATTGTAGGATGGAAAAGCTGAATTTTAGGGGAAATGCTGTCTCGAGAGTCGTCGGTGGAGAAAATTAGTCCGAGTGTCGAGAAAATTAGGGTTTCGTGCGTTTAAGTTGTGATTGAGTAAAAATGTGAGGTTTTGGGGTTGTTTACACCTTTGGCCTTAAAATCAAAGTATTTTCCATTTTTGAGCTATTTTTGCATTTTGCTTTAGTAGCTCGCTTAAGAGGCATTCGACTCGTGTTCGAGTCTCAACTGTAGTTTCTTGTTTCTTGTAGGTCGAGCCGGTGATTCCGGACACTCGTTGGGCGAAAACTTGTGATTTACTTACTTCAGTGGTGAGTGTACTATGCATGAGTTGTGTTTAATTGGTTGTGTACTTGAAGCCTTGATTTGGATAACTGTGGTTTCTGTGCTCGAGGCGAGAGTGTACTTTATCGCTCTCGTTCTCTTATGTGTACAACTGATTTCTGAATATTTGTGAATTTGACTGAATATGTGGGAATTGGATTTGTGCCTGGTTTCATGTCGTATGGGGCATGAGCCCTACGACTTTACTGTGATAACTGAGTTCAAGCCTCAATGGCCGTTCATCGAGTCGAGCCGGTAAGGGCCGGTCGATTAGGTAACGAGCCATGAGGTTACTGTGTGTCGAGTGGAGCGTTAGCTCCTCGACTTTGTGATATACTCGAGTATTACCCCCTGATTTCTGTGAGGTGTTCGGGCCCGGTAGGGGAAGGTACGGTGGAAGGTACTGGGTGTAAAATGGTGATCTACGGTCGTACTTGTCCGTTGAGCGTTGACGGAGGGTCAACGGCATGTGATCAAAAGTTGTAAGAAGAAATTGGTTCCCGAGAGCCACCCGTATCCTTTCACTTTTGAAATGGATTTGGTGTTTCCCATATGTGTGCTAGTTGTGTATATTTGAGCATGGCTACCTTCGTGCGCTTTTAATGCATGATTTTAGTACCTCATTGGGCGAAAGCTCACACTCGTTCCTTTTGTTTTTCCTTACAGGGCATGTTTTGGGAAATCAAACTTTTGTGAAGCGAGTAGAGCTAGTTAGACATTCTTTTGTACTTTTGTATAGCTCCTCGACTTTAGAAACCCTAATGTGGGACTTGGACATTTGTTTGGATTGGAAAACCCTAGAGTGGGTTATGTGTACATATTTTCTCATGTATATATGATGTACTTTCTTGGAAATGTACTTGTTTATGCTGATTTAAAGTTTAGTCGTGTTTGGGACGCGTTCGGACGAGTTCAGACGTCAAACGCGGAAAAAGAAAATTTTTGGGCGGACACTGTTCATCAGAATCCGGCCAGGTATCCGGCCGGATCTTGGCCGGATATGCGGCCGGATCTTGGCCGGATATGCGGCCGGATCTTGGCCGGATATGCGGCCGGATCTTGGCCGGATATGCGGCCGGATTTGGGGTGACTTTTGAAAAAAAATTTGAGTTGGTCTCTGCCTCCAATCCGGCCAAGAATCCGGCCGTATATTCGGCCAGATTCCGGCCGGATTGTGACGTGGCAAGTACTGTTCACGTTCGTTCGGTTTTTCCGTTTTCGTTTTGCGCGCTTATCGTTAACCTTACTTCGATATACCTTTCGAAAAGGTTAGAATTGCGTGTATGCGACAGTTAGCAGTCCTGGCGAGAGTTGGGCAGGCAGTTCGCTAACCCTTAGGGTACGCCCTAGGGGAAGGTGGGGCTGTCACATGGACGACAAGCGTCGTCAGTTGGTGAACCTCAACCGAGATTTACAGGAGGAGGTGGATGAGTTGAGGCAGATGGTTAGTGCTCAGGGTGAGAGGATCGCTAAACTTGAGAAGGTACTAACTGGCGAGGTGGCTACTGCTGAGGTCACTCTTGAGGAGATTCAGAGGGCTAGAGCCCGACTTACTAGAGTAGGAGAGGAGGTCCGTGATCGGGTTTCCGTGATCCTAGCCAATGCCACTATGATGATAGATGGGGTGATGGATATTGTCCAGAGCCCGGTTCAGGAGGAGGACCCAGAGGAGGATCCTGAGGAGGAGATTCCCCCTAGTAGTCCTACTGTGGACTAGGTCTAGACTGATTGACCCTTTTGACTGGTATAGTTAGGATTAGTTGGGTGATGCTAGTGCTGAGACCATTGAATTTTGTATGACTGTGTGGCCTACTTTTGAGGCACTTGATTTTACTTTAGTCTTACGTGGCTAGAAGTACTCTTGTGGCAATTACGTGCTATATTTTTGTGATTTCCCCCATAACTTGCTAATTGTATGGATCTTGACATGATAATGAATGTAAATTATTGTTAGTTCCAATGTTTTTCACGATTGATCCTTGTTTAAGTATTTTTTTCCTGCATAATTGATTTATTTCTTGTACTAGACACACCTAGAATAATGGAAGGACGAAGGAGTGGTTGAGGCCGTGGGCGAGGGACTAGATAGGCCCAATCTCATGGGGATAACTAGGGATCGGCAACTGGGCCGACCCAGGGACAAGAAAATGTAGAGGGAAATCAAGTGGCTACTGCCATTAATAGGATGACTGATATTCTAGAAAGCTTAGCTGAAAGATAAGGTCTTGGACCACTTAACCAAACTGGGGGACCGGATAGAGGAGAGGATAGAGCCTTAGAGAGGTTCTTGAAGTTTAACCCGCCTAAATTCCTTGGTGAACCTGACCCTGAAATAGCAGAGAATTGGTTAGAGAGAATGACCAATATATTAGCCGCCTTAGACTATACCGAGGATAGGCGAGTGAATTTTGCTGCTTTTCAATTTGAGGGAGTGGCTCGTGCTTGGTGGGATGCGATAAGGGGAAAGTGAGAGAGAGCCCAAACCCCTTGGATTTGGGAGAATTTCACGAGGGAGTTTAATGAGAAATTCCTTCCGCCTTTGATTCAAGAGAAGAGGGAGGATGAATTCATCAAGTTGAAACAAGGGACCTTTAGTGTAGCGGAGTATGAAGGGAAGTTTACTAAACTTTCTAAGTACGCTCCTGAATTGGTGATCAATGAACGGAAAAGAATAAGACGGTTCGTACAGGAGCTTAATGTGGAAATCCAGGAGGGTTTGGCCGCAACCCAAATCTCTACATTTACTGAGGCTCTAGAAAAAGCTCAAATGGTTGAAAGTGCGAGAATGCAAGTTAAGGACTTTCACAATAGGAAAAGGAACTTTTCTAGTCGTACTTCTGGACAGACTAGTAAGAGTACACAGCCTTCCAAAATTGGAAGAGGAATGGGAGGAATAAGGACTGCTGGAGCTTTATCCAGAGGAGGTCATAGTGGACCGGTTCAAGCTAGGGAAACACCTTCTAGTGGGTCGGCCGTGACCCCTCAAGTTACTTGTGGGTACTGTGGTAAACCCAACCACTCAGAGAATGATTGTTGGAGGAAGTCTGGGAAGTGTCTCTTTTGTGGTAGCGCTGAACATCAAGTCGCGGGTTGTCCAAAGGCGCCAAAAATCGGAGGTAACCCTCAAAGGCCAGAAAAGTCAACCTCTAAACAGACTAGTGCTGGAGGAAGCCGACCTAAGGTGTCGGCTAGGGTTTATGCACTGGACCATCAGCAGATACCCGATGCGACTGAGGTGGTTGAAGGTACGATTCCTATTTTTCACCGCTTAGCTAGGGTTTTAATTGATCCGGGTACGACACATTCTTTATAAACCCTGCTTTCATGAGTGGAATAGAGTTGAAACCAATTAAATTACCTTATGACTTGGAAGTTAGGACACCTACTGGGGATCAAAATCTAATCGCTAACTTGGTATACAGAGATTGTGAGATTTGGGTTGGAGAACGGAAATTACTAGTCGATCTGATAGGTTTAGCGATTAAGGGATATGATGTGATCCTAGGAATGGACTGGTTAGCCCGTTACAATGTCCAATTGAATTGTAAAACTAAAATTGTAGAATTGTGCATTCCGAGAGAGGCAACCCTGAAATTGGATGTAAGGGGCAGATTAGCTTCATCTGCACTTATCTCAGGGATTCGAGTTAGGAAAATGTTAAGTAAAGGAGTTCAGGGATATTTGGCTTTTCTAATCAACACCCCTAGTGATAAAGTGAATCTAGGAGACATGCCTGTAGTGAACGATTACCCAGATGTTTTTCTTGAAGAGTTAGAATCTTTACCCCCGGAACGGAAAATAGCTTTTAAGATTGATGTGACTCCGAGAGTAGCACCTATTTCTAAGACGCCATATAGGATGGCTCCAGCTGAATTGAAAGAATTGAAGTTACAATTGCAGGACTTGTTGGAACGGGGTTTTATAAAAGAGAGTGATTTACCGTGGGGAGCCCCGGTCTTATTTGTTAAGAAGAAAGATGGAAGCTTAAGGTTGTGCATAGACTACCGAGACTTGAATGACGTCACTATTAAGAATAAGTACCCGTTGTCCCATATCGATGAATTGTTTGACCAATTGCAAGGGGCGGTAGTATTCTCCAAGTTGGATTTGAGACAGGGTTATTATCAATTGAGAATTTTGGAGAAAGATATACCCAAGACTGCTTTTAACTCGAGGTATGGACACTTTGAGTTTGCAATAATGCCATTTGGATTGACCAATGCACCTGCAACTTTTATAGTTTGATGCACAGGATTTTTAAACCCTATCTGGACCAATTTGTGGTGGTGTTTATTGATGATATATTGGTGTACTCTAAGAATGTGGAGGATCACGAGAAACACTTGAGAATTGTTTTACAAACCCTGAAGGAACACCAATTGTACGCTAAGTTTAGCAAGTGTGAATTTTGGTTGAAAGAAGTGATATTTTTGGGACACATAATTTCTAAGGATGGGATAAAAGTGGATCCAGCCAAAGTTGGAGCTGTTTCGAAGTGGAAACGACCGGAAAACCCTATTGAGGTGCGAAGTTTTATAGGGTTAGCAGGGTATTACCGGAGATTCATTAAGAATTTTTCTAGAATTGTTGGACCCATGACCGAGTTGATCAAGAAAAGTGGAAAGTTTATATGGAGTCCTAAGTGTGAAGAGAGTTTCCATGAGTTAAAAAAACGTTTGACTAGAGCGCCTGTGTTAGCTCTACCGAATGGGAAGGATAGCTTTGTGGTCTACACAGATGCTTCCAAGGAAGGTTTAGGATGTGTATTGATGGAAAATGATAAAGTGATAGCATATGCCTCTAGGAAGTTGAAACCGCATGAGGGGAATTACCCGACTCATGATTTGGAGTTAGCGGTTGTAGTGTTCGTTTTAAAGAAATGGAGGCATTACCTGTATGGGTAACATTTGAAGTTTTTACTGACTACAAAAGCGTTAAGTATTTGTTTTCTCAAAAGGAGCTGAATTTAAGGCAACGTAGGTGGATGGAGTTTTTGGAAGATTAATTGCACGATAAAGTACCATCCGGGGAAAGCCAATGTTGTGGCCGATGCTTTAAATCGTCACGTACAAGTGGGCGGATTGATGATTAAGGAACTGCACTTGTTAGAAGAAGTTAGTTATTGGAATCCTCGACTGGAATAAGGAGAGTAATCCTTGGAAATATTGTAGTGAATTCCACTTTGTTGGAACGTATTAAAGAGTCTCAAGAGAAGGACACTGAAGTGCAAAAGTGGTTGGAAAATGTCAAAAAGGGAGAGAAGTCAGATTTTAATTTGGGAACAAATGGTATATTGAGATTTCAGAATCGGATAGTAGTACCGAAAGATGAAGGGGTTAAGAAGGAAATTTTGGGAGAGGCACACCGATCGAAATTTACAGTACACCCTGGAGGGAATAAAATGTACCAAAACTTGAAGAATTTGTATTGGTAGGAGAGCATGAAGAAGGAGATTGTTCAATTTGTCCAGACCTGTTTAATTTGTCAACAGGTTAAAGCGGAACATCAGAAATCATCAGAACTTTTGCAATCTTTAGAGATACCTGAATGGAAATGGAAAAATATCAATATGGATTTTGTATCAGGATTACCAAAGACACAAAGAGACCATGATGCTATTTGGGTGATAGTGGATAGATTGACTAAATCGGCTCATTTTCTACCGATTAATATGAAGTACCCATTGGACAAGTTGGCTAAGTTCTATTTGGATGAAATTATCAGGTTACATGGAATACCTGTAAGTATTGTGTCCGATAGAGATCCAAGATTTGTTTCGAGATTCTGGCCAAAAAAGATGCAAGAGGTGTTAGGGACTAAATTGAATTTCAGTACTACATACATCCCCAAAACCGGATAGGACAGTCTGAGAGAACGATTCAAATCCTTGAGGATAATGTTGAGGACTTGTGTTTTGGATTTTGGGGAGAGTTGAGTAATTTTTGACAACTGGTTAGAATTTGCCTACAATAATAGCTTCCACTTCTTCTATATCGAATGGCTTCCGTATGAAGCACTTCATAGTCGGAAGTGTAAATCTCCGATTTGTTGGGATGAAGTAGGTGAAACGGAAAATCTTAGACCCGACTACAGTGCCTTGGATTGAGAAGGCGAATGAAAATTTAAGTTGGTACGCCAGAGGATTCAGACCGCACAAAGTCGCCAGAAGAGTTATGCAGACAACCGAAGAAAGGACTTAGAATTGCGGTTGGAGATCAAGTTTTTCTTAAGATTACACCTTTGAAAGCAAGTTTAATGTCTAGAAAAGGAAAGAAATTACAACCGAGATTTGTAGGGCCATACAAGATCATTCAACGTGTAGGAAATGTAGCGTATAAGTTGTAATTGCCACCGAAATCTATCTCGCATCCACAATGTTTTCCACGTATCCATGCTTAAGAAATGCCACCCCAAACCCTTCTCATATTTTGCAACCGGAGAGTATTGAAATTGATGAGACACTGACTATTGAGGAGAAACCGGTAAAGCTTTTGGATTGTAAGATGAAAGAATTGAGAAACAAGCGGATTCCATTGGTGAAAAGTTCTCTGGAGGAACCATGAGCTAGAGGAAGCGACCTGAGAAGTCGAAGAAGCAATTCGAGAAAAGTATCCAGACCTGTTCACAAACCAGGCTAAATTTCGAGGAACGAAATTATTCTTAAAGAGAAGAGGAATGTGAGAACTCGAAATTTACTTATTTTGAACCCCTGTTATTAGCTTATTTAAATATTTAATTGCCCGTTTGCTCCGAATATTTTATTTTCAACCTTTTAGACCCAATTACATGGAACTATGGACTCACTTCTATTTTTAAATGACTCGTTTCAAAAAATTTAATTTTGAAAGTGTCGTTTAGTGAGATATAGTGAATACGGCATTTGGAAGACAATAATCGGGGACTTGAGAGTACAGTGGAGCTTGGAGAGTGAGGACTCATCATTAGTTCTAAGGATAAGTTATTTTTTGTGTAAATACCCGAAGTATTAGTAAGTAATACTATTGGTTATAACGATATTTCTTGAAATTTCACTTTATCGCGCCACAAATCGGAAGTAGGTTTTCGCGGCACGCGATTAATTGAGAACTTTAGACCTTTTTTTTAGACTATTAAGAGTACAATAATAATAGTATGAATTGAAGTGCATTGGAGGTTTAGTGCACCGAGTGAAACAAACTCGAGAGAATCAGCACGAAACGCGCAGCAATGCGCACGTGAGAGGAGAGTTGACTTTGAGACACTTTTGGCCACACACTAAGCTTCTCAAGGAAGCTTCATTTTCAGCAAACACACTCTCTCTCCATGCTCTTGTTGGCCGGCCACCCATAGGAAGAAGAAGGAACAAAGCTCTTCATTTCTTGCTCCATTTCTTCATCAAATCACTTCAAAACTTTTAATATAACTTGCAAACCACTTGGAGATCAACCTAACCTAGGAAATGAGCTTGTTTCTCACGGTTTTTTGAGGTTCATAGGACCAAAAATTTCTGCTTTAGTCATCTAAGGAGGTAACAAAATGATCAACCTCTTGGAATCTTGATTTATATAAGTTATATTGCACTTGTAAGCTTATAGATGCATGTGGGTAGCTCTTATATTGTTAGAAATCTTGTGAGTGGGCTCTATGAAATCCCATTGTAGACAATGAAATTTTAATTAAATTCCAAAAATTACCATTGGTCTATAAATTATTTTTTATGGCTTATTTTTATCCAATTGGGATATTTCCATATATCATATATACTTGGAAAATTTGGTTATGTAAATGGCCAATTATATTGTGCCACATGTCAAGTTGAGGTGTTCCAATCAATTGAAATCGCGAGGATGTCTCAACCAATCATATCTACTGACTTGGAAATTTTTGGAATAGATATCTAAATATTTATTCTTACTAAAGAGATAATATTTAGAGTTGTTTAATCCATATATATTTCTTATATACTGCAACAGCTTATCATCAAATGGCGCCAGTCACGTGTCCTACAAGTTTGGGCTAATCAAGAATTACTTATTGGTATTTATCTCTTTATTAATTAAATACTACAATAAGAGATAATATTTAAGTTGGCACAGTCATAATATAACTGCATGTCTTGCAAGACAAAGTACAAGTGGTATACAGGTCTTCAACCTCTACCTCATACCACAACTATAAATAGGGGTCTCTCTACAAGTCAGGGGACACACGGACACACATCAGAGGCATACTCATACGCTCAAGTATTGAAGCTCCAACGTTACGAAGGTCTGGGGGCTTCAGCTCTCCAAGTCTTCCATTTATCAAGACTTGAGTCTCCAAATATTTTCAAGTTCTTCAAATCTTCCATATCAAGATTTGAAAGGAATCGGTGGGTTGATCCAAGTACAAGCTGTGAAACCTTGGATTGACGTATCGAGAGAGAAGAATCGAAGGAAACTCTCTATAAGTTCGAGAAAATTCCAGAGATTGTACCCACATATTTTTCCTAAATTTATATATTACATATTGTCGTGTATTTCTTTTTTTCTTGTCGTTTTGCAGACTTGAAATTTTAATCGCGTACAAATTTTTGGCACGGCCCGGGTGGGCCATCTCTGCCTTCTATCTCTTCTTTTCGAATATTCAACTACAAATATCACCGATGGCACCAAAGAGCAACAAAAACCATGATTGCACGTTCCAAGGCTACTGATGCTAAGCCTGTTCAGGAAGTTGCATATGTTGCCACCAATACTCGCGCTATTGGTCATGTGACAAGAAGTATGACGAGAGCCTCCACCCAGAGTAGCTCGGAAGCTCCATCGGCAATCAAACTCCCGTCTTTGGTTCGACATCACAATGAGCTCTTCTTCCGCAGTGGGGATCAAAGACGTTCCTAGCTATCGAAATGAGAAAGGCTCTTGCCATGCTCGAACTTGGATCCGAATCCAAATTTCTAAGTATGATGATGATTCATCAGTACCGGATCAGCCTCTTCCCATGAAACTTTTCAATCAAAATTTTTATTGAAGATCCCGCTGTCTCTTTCTGCTGCAATGCCTGCGATGATGACAAACACTTTAAAAGTACTTGAAGACAAGTGTCGAACATGTCCCAAGATGATGGAAACCATGATGAAACACATAAAAGACCAAGATGCTCTTATCGCTCAACTGCTCACCCAGAAAGATCACGCTCTCGAAGGAAAGCCATGCGAACCCTAAGGAGCACCAAGAGCATGAAATTCCCTTATCTAAAGGCAAGGATAAGGTGAAGGAAGTATATGTGACCCGCCGATGGAAACTATCCCCATGGAACAACTGAACGAACTTGTTGAAGGCGTGATCAAAGATAAAAGGAGAGGGTGGTTCAAAGTCAAGCTTTACCTACTGCAAGCCTTACACTGGCTAGAATTGAAACCTAGCAATGCCTGCTGGATATCAACCGCCTAAATTTTAACAGTTCGATAGGAAAGACAGTCCAAAGCAACATGTGGACCATTTCATCGAGACCTGCAATAATGCTGGAACCTATGGTGACTTACTAGTCAAACAGTTTTGTTCGATCTTTGAAGGGCAACGCGTTTGATTGGTACACTGATCTCACTCCAGGGTCCATTGACAGTTGGGAATAGCTGGAGCAAGAGTTCCTGAATCACTTCTACAGTACTAGAAGAACCGTCAGCATGCTGGAGTTGACTAACACTCACCAATGGAAGGATGAACCTGTGGTCAACTACATCGATAGGTGGAGAAGTCCTGAGTCTTAACTGCAAAGATAGATTGTCTGAACCCTCTGCCATAGAAATGTGCATCCGAGAAATGCATTGGAACTTGAGTTACATTCTACAAGGTATACGTCCAAACACATTTGAAGAATTAGCTACTCATACTCATGATATGGAATTAAGCATCACGGCCCAATGCAACTGATGGGCTTCCTATTCAAACTCCGCGAGCGCAACCGCATCGTCAAGGTAATGAAAGACAAGAAAATAAAAAAGGAAGCAAGCTTCCTTCAAAACTCAGTAATAAGAGTCCATGGCAATAAATACAGCTCTCATGAAAATTGCTACCAAGGTGAGCCGAAAAGGTCACCGAAAAGTTAGATTCCTCCTAAAACAAGTCGATAAGAAAACTCACTTTGAAAGAGATGCAAAAAAAAGAATACCCATTTCTCGAATCTGATTTACAAGGAATGTTTGATGATCTTTTTCAAAGTGAAACTTCTTGAACTTCCTGACATGAAGCGCCCAGAGGAAGTCGGTTAGGTCAATGATCCAAATTATTGCTGTTATCATCGTCCTGATTGGTCATCCTCTCACTAAATGCTTTTGTTTTTAAAGACAAAATTATGGAATTAGCCCGTCAAGGAAAAATTCTTCTTGAGGAGGATAAAGTATCGGTAAATCAAACAACAATAATGTTTGAGTCTATGTATTGGCCGATAGGAGTTCTATACACATCAAGTAGTACTCTGTCTGTAAAAAGAGAGTTCGAAAAATCTTCAATTGAAAATGTTATTGAAGATGATAATGAAGAATGGATTTTAGTCACTCGAAAGAGGATTTGCAAGCCAAAAATAAAGGAGTACATCTTTTCGAAAAGCATTCGTTCGACAAAAGCTAAAATGATAATGAAACAACGAAATGCAACAAAGGAACGAAAAGAAGTGGCGACAACACCAGTCTCTTCAAATCATCCGCTCCTTCAAGGGGTTCGACAACCCGTGACGTTAGAGAATTTATGCCCAAGGGGTATTTATGTGACGATGATGATAATTTTACTTCCTGTAATGTCATCAAAGCTGAAAATCCTCAAGTCACACAAAATTAGCACTAAATTTGAGAAGAAAATCAAAATCGATGATAAATCACCGGTGGATTGTGCAACTACTATCATTTTTTATGACGATGATTTAACAGTTGATTTCAAAACTCACAATCGACCTTTGTTAGTTAGTGCATATGCCTGAGAACAAAAGATGAATCGGATACTCATTGATGGGGGATCTGCTGTCAATATCATGTCCGTACATGCTATGAAAGAACTAAGAATTTCAATTGATGAGCTCTTCTAAAGTCGCCTCATGATCCAAGAATTTAACTAAGGGGGGCAAAAAGCGATTGGCCTCATAAGGCTTGAATTGCTCATTGGCGAATTGTCTTCAAGTGTATTATTTCATATTATTGACGCCAAAACCTCTTATAACATGCTCTTGGGGAGACCCTGGATTCATGAGAATGAAATTATACCGTCTACTCTTCATCAATGTTTCAAATATTGTCAAGACGGTATAGTTAAAAAGGTTACTGCAGATGATAAACCTTTCAATGAGGCCGAGACTCACTTTGCCGACGCGAAATTTTACCTTCAGAAAGAAGTAAAAAGAAAAGAATCAGTAAAGGAAAAAAGTCAAGATTCCAAAGTACCTATTTTGCGTTATATTCCAAAGTTAAAGAAAGAAGAAGGTCAGTCTTCTTTTATCAGAAATGACGCATTAAATGTTCCGCTCACCAAAATAGAGCCTGTTAAAAGTGAGAAAACGAACTTGCAAGGGTTCGTTCGTCCCAAAGAAGAACCTGCAGTGGAACATTACTCGCTACCAACTAATCGGACCCAAGAAGGTTTTGATCCAAACGCATATAGATTTCTTGCTAAAGCGGGTTATAACCCAAATGAGAAGAATGCATTGGGCAAACTCTCTCCCGAAGTGATTGGTGAAAAGACTCATGGATTGACACCTACACAGAAAATGTTGAAAGAAAGAGACTATAATGTTGAAAGTTCGTCGACGGGTCTTGGTTATCAACCGCCTTCTCCTATTCGTATAGTGATCGAGAGAGCAAGTTGTAACTATGTGAACGAAGAAGTGGAGGTCACAAGCCGAAAGAGAATCCGTTTTCGATAGATTGGGAAATAAGTCAAAGCGCACTTCCGTATTTGATAGATTGGGCCCGCAATTGAAGAATTTGAAACCGCCCGTCTATGAGAGATTAGGCAGCAAAAAACAAGAGTACCAAGTTATCAAGGAAGAAAATCTTACTCCAATGAAGAAAAGTGATCCGAAAAAGCAAGTCTCCAATTTCTTCATGCACTATGGAGACTTGTTTAACGTAAGAATTGAAACCATCTCTGAAGAACAGGGTCAAGAAAGTATGGCTTCTTACCATCATATTACGATCAGTGATCTTGAAGAAGAAGAAGAAGATGCGGATGACGCTCCTACTGAATTTGAACAAGGAGTAAAAAATACAGTTGATACGTTAAAAGAGATTAACCTTGGCACAAGTGACGACCCTCACCCAATTTACATAAGTTCTTGTATGACACTTGAAGAAGAGAAAGAGTATGTTGATTTACTGCTCGAATTCAAAGATGTCTTTGCCTGAAATTACTCAGAAATGCCTGGTTTGGATCCAAGGATCGTTGTTCATAATTTGTCTCTCAAGCGAGGAACAAAACCTGTCAAGCAAACTCAAAGACTTTTTCGACCCGAATTGATTCCTCTGATAGAAAATGAGATAAATAGATTAATTGAAACTATATTCATACGAGAAGTGAAATATCCAATATGGATTTCAAGTATCGTCCCTGTGAGGAAGAAGAATGGGCAAATCCGAATTTGTGTTGATTTTCGAGACTTAAATGAGACTTGTCCTAAAGATGATTTTCCACTTCCCATCACAGAATTAATAGTAGATGCTACAACAGGACATGAAGCACTGTCGTTTCTCGATGGATCGTCTGGCTACAATCAAATACGTATGGCAGCTGAAGATGAGGAGCTCACCGTCTTCCGCACTCCCAAGGGGATTTACTGTTATAAAGTGATGTCGTTTGGCTTGAAAAATGCTGGAGCGACTTATCAAAGGGCAATGCAAAGAATTTTCGATGATATGCTTCATAGAAATGTGGAGTGCTACGTTGACGATCTTGTCGTAAAATCAAAGAAGCGGGAAGATCATATTCAAGACCTTCGAAGAGTTTTTCAACGCTTTCGGAGATATCAACTGAAAATGAATCCTTTGAAGTGCGCATTTAGGGTCACTTCTGGCAAGTTTCTTGGTTTCATCGTTCATCAACGGGGAATAGTAGTCGATTGATCTAAAATTGATGCCATTGTGAGCATGCCTGAACCGCGAAATATCCATGAACTGAAGAGCCTTCAAGAAAAGTTGTCTTACATCCGGAGGTTTATCTCTAATTTGGCGGGACGATGCCAACCCTTCAGTCGACTGATGAAAAAAGGGATACCCTTCGAGTGGGATGAAGCGTGTAGAAATGCTTTTACAAGCATTAAAACATACCTCATGAATCCCCCTATGTTAGCTGCGCCAATTCCAGGAAAATCATTGATCCTCTATATTTCCGCTCAAGAATGATCGGTTGGGATCTTACTTGCTCAAGAAAATGATGAAGGTAAGGAGAATGCACTGTATTACTTAAGTCGGATGATGACATCTAATGAACTGAATTACACACCCATCGAGAAGTTGTGTTTGACACTTATATTTTCCATTCAGAAGTTGAAACATTATTTTCAAGCACACACTATCCGACTCATATCCAAGTCCAATCCCATTAAATATGTCATGGTAAAACCTGTACTGTCTGATCGACTTGCGAGATGGTACCTTCAGTTTCAACAATTAGAAATTATTTATGTGCCTGCGAAAGCTGTCAAAGGGCAAGTATTGGCAGACTTTCTAGCCGATCATCCCATGCCTGCCGAGTGGGAGTTGACTGATGAACTCCCCGATGAAGAAGTGTTTATGGTTGAATCTCCGTGGTCGATGTATTTCGATAGAGCTGCTCATCGTAACGGAGTTGGTGCGGGAGTTATCTTTTATACTCCTGAAGCAGATATATTGCCATACTCCTTCACTATAACACGTCGGTGTTCAAATAATGTGGCCGAATATCAGGCGTTAATTCTCGGGTTGGAAACGGTTGTAGACATGAAGCAGTTGCATCTTAGAGTGTATTGTGATTCAAAATTAGTGGTAAATCAACTTCTTGGTATTTATGATATCAAGAAACCTGAATTGATCCCATATTATAAGTATGCAAGACAATTCATGGGATATTTAGACAATGTCACTATAGAACATATCTCTAGAAATTTCAACCAACAAGCTGACTCTTTGGCAAGGGTGACGTCCATGATCACTCTACCTTTTCATCGAAATCAAATTTCAATATGTTAAAATTGGGTCATACCTCCGATATTCGATGAAGAAGATAATGTTTGAGAAGAGAATGCTTATCATATTTTTGTCCATAAGATTGAAAAGGAGGATTGGCGTCATCTCATTATGGATTACCTTAATTATGGAAGGTTACCAGAAGATCCCAAGAAAAGGGTTGACATACGTCGTCGAGCGCCACGCTTTATTTACTATAAAGGGACGCTTTACCGAAGGTCATTTGATGGAATGTTTCTACGATGTCTTGGAGAAGATGAGGCCATGCAAGCAATGGAGGAGGCTCACTCTGGGATATGTGGTGCTCATCAATCTGGTCCGAAATTACACTTTCGCATTAAAAGAATGGGATACTACTGGCCAACGATGGTGAAAGACTGCATCGACTTTGCTAGAAGATGTCAAGCTTGTTAATTCCATGGCAATTTCATCCATCAGCCTCCTGAACCATTGCACCCAACTGTGGCTTCTTGGCCGTTCGATACTTGGGGTTTGGATATAGTTGGACCGCTTCCAAAATTTTCTGGCGGACACATTTTTATTTTGGCAGCGACAGATTACTTCTCAAAGTGGGCTAAAGCAGTTCCTCTAAGAGAGGCCAAAAAGGAAAATGTAGTAGATTTCATTCGTTTGCACATCATTTATCGATATGGAGTCCCACGTTATATCATCACCGATAATGGCAAACCATTTTGCAATATAGCAATGAATAAACTTTGCGAAAAGTTTCATTTCAAACAATACAACTTTTCCATGTACTATGCTGCTGCAAATGGACTCGCTGAAGCATTCAACAAGATCTTATGTAATCCGTTGAAGAAAATCATGGATAAATCGAAAAGGGATTGGCATCTTCGAATTGGAGAAGCTCTTTGGGCATATAGAACTACTTTTCGAACTCCCACGCAAGCAACCCCATACGCGCTTGTTTACGGTGTTGAATCTGTTCTTCCACTTGAGTGTCAAATACCTTCGCTAAGAATTGCGATTCAAGAAAGGCTCAGTAAAGAAGATAATGTTCGTCTTCGCCTTAAGGAGTTAGAAGCACTCGACGAAAAGAGATTGGAAACTCAACAACGAATTGAGTGCTATCAAGCCCGCCTTTCAAAGGCATTCAATAAGTATGTTCGACCTCGCTCTTTTCAAATTGGAGAGTTAGTGCTCGCCGTTCGGAGACCGATCATTCTCACTCATGGCGGACAAAGGAAGTTTACTCCTAAGTGGGATGGTCCATATGTTGTTCGAGAAGTGTATACGAATGGTTCATATAAATTGGTTGCTAAGAATGGATTAAGGGTTGGCCCCATCAACGGCAAATACCTAAAAAGGTACTATGCATAATTGGAACAGCATGTTGCTCCTGGCCTGCATGAGCTAAAACTGTGGATGGTAACTACCAATAGTATAGTATGTGGTTAAACTGCTAAAACACTCAACCAAATCTAAGGTGGTAAACAAATAGATACTCCTGACCCGCATGAGATTAAAATGTGAACGGCAGGAACTACGTGTGACTTGATTCCCTTGTTGGGATACGTAGGCATCTTTGAAGGGCAACTTCTAAGTTCAATTAGACCTCCTAAATCAAACTCATTTCCTTGCAAAAAAAAAAAGTCTCTTCTTTTTCTTTGAAGATAAAATGCTAAATTTAGAAGTTCTTTTCTCTTAAAAAAAATAATAAAAACAAGAGATAAGAAATGAAAAGCATTTTATTATTCATAAAAAAAAATTCATTACAAGAAAAAAAAAGAAAAAATTCAAGAAAAAAAGACATGGTGAAAAGTCTAAATGTCAAATTTGTAGTCCACTACAGCTATTTTACATGATTCCAGTGCAGACTTCATGTCTTCAAGTTCCTTCACTGCGTCATCAGTCAAGATGCCAGTGCTTTCAATAGAAGAGAGCTCATCATGTGCTCGGGTTATTTCAGCCCGGATCTCTTCGAAAGTTTCATGCTTTTGATCAATAGTTGAGCTGATTTCCAGGCCTTGTTTCTCCAAATTAATAAGTTCCTGTTGCAATACTTTCTTCCTGTCTTTAATGGACTGCAACTTTTCTTCAAGACTTTGTAGATGACAAGTTAGGTCTTCTTCATTCGCCTTAACTCTCCCGAGTTGGGCGGTCACTTTGGAAAGAAGTTCTGCATGTGTTTTTTTACTCATCTTCTCCCATGATGAAGATGCCAAAATATCATATGCCTCCGCCTTGGCAAACAATTCTGTCAGGTAGTCTTTCAAAGGGAGGCCATTCGTAGGATCCGTCAACGAATGGGTTCCTCCTGGGATAGATCCGATGCCCTGAACTTGAGTCCCTTCCTTTTCTATAGCCTCGATAGAATCACGATCGTCCACCGTTTCAATTTCGACATCTTCTTCTATGTGAGTCACCGATAAGGATTTTAAAACTTTGGGTGACGTCTTCTTTGTTGGAATCACTAGTTGCGCCTCTTTGATGGATTGTCGAGAGTCCTTGGAAGATTTATTTTTCGTGACAATGTTTTTCGAGGGACTGCTAGTAATTTTATTCTTCCGCAAGGTGGATGAGGTAAGACCCGTTACAATCTCTACAGCTCCATTATGATGCACTGACTCATTGGCGGAGGTAACCTTACCCTTCTTCGATGATTGTTGAGGGATCTTAACAGTGAATTTAAAAGAAGTTGAAGAGACATTATTTGACCGAGTTGACCACCAGGCGTCATAATCTTTTGTGATCAATGAGTGCTTCCTGTGCGTGGGTATAGTCATCCGAGATCGCGTCTGCGTGCGAATTGAGGAATCCCATAGTTGAATAGTCTCACCCAAAGTATAAGTGTGAGTGATCTCTTTCAAGTTGTTGGAAATGTCCTGACAGAAGCTGAATTGTCTGCTAAACCTGTAAGGATTATATTTTTCAATAATAAAATTATTGTATTTACGTAGAATTAAGTGGCACGAGCGTTGACTAATAAAGTAACTCGTGAGCCTCGATGATAAGGATCCATCGTCGATCAACACTTTTTCTTCATTCTCGGTCCAGCACAGTTTGGAAAGCATAAAGGGATTCACTTCTTTGAAGATTTCCTCAGCTTCTGATTTACCATGAAATATCGCCATTTTCTCACCGCTAAATCTCGTCATGCGCGCATGGTGGCTACTCACTTGATTATTCTCATAATATATGTCAAAGTATTGGCCAATCCAAGTATAGACGTAATAGATTGGAAAAGTTACCCCACATTCTCCAAGGTTAGGGGCGTGGACGATCTCCCTCAACCCATGATATATGCTCGGAAGAACAGGAATTGCAAGGCAAAATCTTTTCCCTGTGGCCATTAAGCATGCAACCTTGAAGACACTTGGGCGAATACGATCGACCTTTTTGCTTGGCAAAAGGAACTTGCAAATCCAACACGCTATGAATGCCGCAATATAGGTTTCCTTTCTTAAAAACCCTGGGATATCCAGTGTGTCGAAAGGGACGTTGAAATCCTTCGTATCAGTAAGGTCATGAGGCTCTACGCTTCCAGAAGGGTTGTAAGTCATTTTCGATTTAGATGTGGTCTTTCTTCTATTCGCCCTGTTTGGAGGAGCCCTATACCTAGCCTCTCCTTTGAACCAGAAGCGAATCCAGTCTTTCATCCATACCTCTTGGTCATTCGTCCAACGGTGGTAGTAAGTGGAAAAGAGATGCCTGCAACTCTCAGGGAGAAGTGGCTTCCCTTCTTTGTCACGAGTGAGAAGCTCCTGCACCGAAAGAACAACTTCATCAAAGAACGAGCCATCGATCGAAAGGCCACCAAGTCGATAAAGGTCCCAATGTGTGATGGACAACTCCTCAACGGGCGTATGAAGTGTATTTGTCGAGGGACACCAATATTTGAAGAAGGCTCGGAAGATATTTTCACAGCGGTCGTAGGAGTATCTCGACGCGTAGACAGCTTCAAATATGCCAGTACATGTGAGTAAAGTGGTATACAGGTCTTCAACCTCAACCTCATACCACAACTATAAATAGGGGTCTCTCTACCAAGTCAGGGGACACACGGACACATATCAGGAGGCATCTCATACGCTCAAGTATTGAAGCTCCAAGCTACGAAGGTCTGGGTCTTCAAGCTCTCCAAGTCTTCCATTTATCAATGCTTGAGTCTCCAAATATTTTCAAGTTCTTCAAATCTTCCATATCAAGATTTGAAGGAATCGGTGGTTGATCCAAGTACAAGCTGCGAAACCCTTGGATTGGCGTTCGAGAAGAAGAATCGAAGGAAACTCTCTATAAGTTCGAGAAAATTCCAGAGATTGTACCTACATATTTTTCCTAAATTTATATATTACATATTTGTCGTGTATTTCTTTTTTTCTTGTCGTTTTGCAGACTTGAAATTTTAATCGCGTACACCCACAATGGACTTGATGAGCTGATTTGATGATATTGGGTGTTATTGATGTTGGTTTAGTGCTTAATCTAGTAAATATAAGTTGTATTGTGGAAGAAAACTCATAAGAAGTGAAATGAGAAAAAGGGACGGTTCTGCCCCTATTTTGCCGTGCTCCTTTCGTGCAATTTTTGTGGTCCAATTGACTTGATTTTGATGTAAATGTGTAATATAAGTTGTGTGGAAAGTTTCCTCAAAACATTACTTGATTTGGTTGGCCAAATGTTGAGATTTCGAAATTTTATCAAAACTGGAAATTTTGTCCCGAAATGCTCTTTGCTCCGACGTCGAAATCGAGTGCCGTCAGTGGCATTAGAAACTAGACATTCCAGTTTTCAAACGGTATAAAATGCATCCCATGATTCCACCTGAGTGAACCGTACCAATCGTTTGAAGATGCCTATCCTGTTTCCCTGATTTACTGGAGTGCATGTTATGAACTGCAACTTGATGCTCGAATATGAGCTAGTTATGGACAGAATTTTAAAATGATTTCTTCTGTGAAATTGTAGCCTTATGAATTAAGTTTTCAACTCCACCAACCACGCTCAATTCCAAGTTGAATTGAGTGAGTTATGGCCGAATTTCAGACCTGTCCCATTGCTTGAAAACCCTCGTTTTTGGACTGATCAATGGTTAATCTTGATTGGGAGTTGTTATTTCGAAACTCTTGGTGTTAATCACCTATCAAACACATTTTGGATGTTCCTTAGTAATTGTCTTCATAAATGGACCATGTTTGAAAGATTTCATTGGCCAAATGTTTGAGAAAAAAAAAACGAAGGTGCAAGTCAGATTTGCCTTAGAAAATCGTGGAAGTTTAGTGACTTTGTTAACTAACTTCCCGAACGAATTTTTGTATGATATTTGTCAGAGGAATAGCCCTCATATGTTAGGATAATACTACCAAATTTGGTGCCATTCCAAGTTCATTTCGATGTTCAACCAAAGTCTCAAAGTACACATTTTAAACCTGGAAAACCCTTGTTTAGTGAGGAAATTTCAGTAACTTTGAGCTACTATATCTTGGTGCTCAAAACTCCGATTCTTGTTTTGCTTGTTGTGTTGTAAACTTTGATTATAACTCTAATTGATTTTTTAAATTTGAGAGGCTAGTTCACATTCTGTGAATTTTGCCGAATTTTCAAAGTTGGCCAAAAACCAACCTCGAAACTGTCTTGATAGCCTAATTCAGTGACTTCCCACCAAAATTTGAATACCTTCCATTTGGAATCATGAAAATGTGTCTTCTAGGAACTTTTAGTACTTTGGAAGAAGTTTCCAACGGTACCAAGTTTTCCAATTTTGGATTTGTGGAGAGTGAGATACGATTTTCCAAAAATTGCTTGTCAAAAACTGAAATTTCCGAACTTAAAGGAAATCGAGTCCTTTGCACTTTCCATTTTCCTTCGAGATTGCTTGACCGTTTTACACTTGATTTCAAGATGAAAATCAGATTTTCCCTTGTACATTTAAACCCCACTTTTGAGTCTCGATTTACGAGTAATTAAGGCTCATTTTCATGATTTCTTCTTAGATTGTGCAAGAGTACAATCTTCCTCGATAATTAGGGGTTTTAAGCTATAATGTGTAATGGTTCATTATTAATTGCTCAGGCACTCAAGAGGACCTTCAAGAGGATCCCACGGTGGACGCCTGAACCTTCGAGTGACATTTCTTCTTTGTTTACTTGGTGAGTGTCAAGTGTAGGAGTACTTGATACATGCTCAACTGTTATAAATGATTGGAGATTTTGAAAATGGAGTCGAGTGTGTACTTTACCGCACTCATTCTCATTTGAAATGAATGGAATGAAATGTATTGAATGATTGAATGAATGAAATGAATGATTGAATGAATGAAATGAATGATTGAATGAATGAAATGGTATACTATGGCTGCTTACGTCGCTGGAGTGAATCTCCTCGACTCACAAATGTACATGGGGGACGCCCAACTCTCACTGGCCAACCTTGGATTCAAGCCGGCATGGGCTTGGTCGGGCTCCTTGGTGAACCATGAGAAAACGTAAGCTTGACCTAGTGAGAGGTCTTGCTTGGTATACCCGAGCAGTATTGCCTCAAATGAATGACAGGCGGGCCCGGTGCAGGGGTATGTAATGGTGAACGGGGACATGATAAGTGTGGTTCTACGGACAATAACCTACCCGATTGACGGAGTGTCAACTCGTGGAGGTTCATGATCGTGAAAGTGGAAAATAGCTCCTGAGAGCTCCTATATTCTTGAATTGTTTCTGGTTACTTTTCTTGCTCGAATTGTCACTTACTTGAATATTATTGTTTTACTCATTAATTGGGATTGTTACTTGGTCAATGTGCTTGCATGTGTGTTCTTGGCCTCACGAGCGATTGCTCACCCCGTAGATTTGTTTTCCTTAACAGGAATGGAAGTGGAGTGAGAGTCGGAGGAACCCTTTTGATGTACTTTTGTAATAGGGTTTCCAATGGAACTGACTAGTTATTGTGGCTGTTGTATATTTTGGGAACCAATGTAAGAATTGGAAGATTGATATATTTTTGAACTCGTGGTGTAAGTTTTAATGTTATTTATGGAAGCGACTTACCTTTCTTACTTTGTCTTGTCGTGATAGCTAGTATTGTATTAAGCTTGAATGAGATTTGTACCGAGTCCTAGCGAGAGCTGGGCAGGCGTCCAGCGGATACCCTTTGGTTCGCCTTAGGGAGAAGTGGGGGCGTCACATTAATCATTCCTAAGACTTCTGAGTTCAGAGTCCTAGTTTCCATGGCGAATTTTTCCAACTTTGAAGAAACCTGGGAAACTTTCTCATGGATAGAAGTAAGTGCTTTGTTTTGACAAAGAGCATTTTCAGACTGCCAGTTTAGAACTTCTTCGGTTTTACTAGAAGGAAGTGTTTGGCCACTAGGAAGGATAGTGGGATGAGCATTTGGGATTTTAGCCGAATGGCTAGCATGATCTTTTACAAATGATTGTTCCAGTGAGAAAAATCAGCAGGACTGAACATACAAATCTGTGGAATTTGTGAGAGTGGTTTAGGAATTTGGCAAGGTTTAATCCTCAAGTTCTCTTTTTCAATGATTTCCAAACATACCTGGTAATAAGGATGAAGCTTCTTGTTATTCCTAACCATTTTTGGCATCCACTCATCAGGAATCGTATACCCATCAAATTTACTTCTTAAAGAAGTATATGGGACTTCTCTTTCTAGTTCTGGGTCTTGATTCTTAGTAGGATGACAACTTGGCTTCTTTTCAGAAGACTTCTTCTTTATACACCTGTTACAAAAATAGACATCAAAATAAATATGACCTGAATATGGATCTTGAAAATGATAAATAGGCTTTGCATCAGAACTAAAACCATATTCAAGGTCAATTAAAGACTCCCTGGGTTTTGACCATGGTTTCGGATCATCCGTTGGAACTTGAATCATAGAAATCCGAGGAATTTCTTTCTTTACATGTGAATGATCAAACCGAATCTCAACAGATCCATCAACTTTATCTTCCATCTTTAAGTCGAATGACTCAATAGGAAGATTTGCTGCCTGATGAATTTTTTTCATAGTCAGTAATCCAAGTTTCTAGAAGTAATTGGATTAGATCTGTTCTTGAGATCTGTCTGGGAACATGAGTACATATTGCAGAGTGTTGTTCATCGACTCTTATCACTAGAGCTTCTTCACCACCTGGTAGAGTTAAATCAAGAGCATGATTTTGTACTCTATATGTCTTTTGGTAGTGTAAAGTTGCTGCAATCGAGTCTGGAATCTGTTCAGCACCATAAATTTGCACTTGTACTTTTAAAGCATCTAACAGATGTGGTTCAGATAATGACATATTAAAATTAGGAAACAAAGTAACAAACACAGTTCCAACATTTAAAGTAGTTTCAATAGTAGCTATACACGCATGCTAATATTTTACAAATCTACTATCTAATAAAGCTAATCTACCCACAACTGGTAATCCTTTTCTACCATGAAAAGATAATGAAAATCTAATAGCACCAAAATGGATATGAGTATAACCTTGTTGTTTCCATTGATTTGAAAAATCATGTGGAATATGCAAAGTTATAAACTGTTCCTTACCTGTTGCTGGGATGTGTTACTGATCTAACTTGGAAGATTCAACATACTCTTTTACTCCTTTGGGACGATGCTTAATCAGAGATTTAGAAACACCAAAAGGAGAAGTATTTAATCTTGAAAACGAAGAATATGGATCCAACAAAGGTAGAGATGTAGGATTTACCTATTCTGGTTCAATAGAAACTTCATACAAATAATCTAATTTATTTGAACTAGATCTGGACAAACTAGATCTGGGTGAACTTAAACTACTTGAATTCATGATTTAAATTCTAGTACTGGAGCAATGACTCTAGATGTTCAATGGGTTACTTGATTCATCCTGTCTCCAAAGAGTTTGCTTAATCCGATATATCAGAATTTATCTCAAAAATTCTTTGCTACAACCTATCTATTACAACTTGTTGTTCAACTATCCATCTACTAAATTCTGAATATCCATCTATCACACCAATTGTGCATAATCTTTCCACTTCAAACCCTGGTTTGTTCTCTTAGACACTTTCGAGTCCTGTGGTCAAATAATACATCAAAAGTCTAGCAACTCAAAGTGAATAGAAATAAGAAACTTGGAGCTTCAAAACTTCACTTAGAAGACACATTAATTTGCCAGTTTTACCCCCAATATAACTTCCAAAATTGCATCATTTTCTTGTTCAAATCTAGGGGAAAAACCACGTCTATGATAGGTCAATGTCTTAAGCAAAATATGGAGCATAAGCAAGTCGATTATAGTCAAGAATTTTGAAAAAAAAACAAGGCAAGACTCTTGAGGTTCAAAGCCAAAAATTGCGAGTAATAAAACATTTTGGAGCAAATCATGTTTTTCCTCATAAACCTCTTTGTTTTAGCTCAAATCCAACATACATGTGAAGATCAAAATCTTGTCAAGTACCTTGAGTCAAAATATATCAAAATCACTATACAAATTTTAATAATAAAGCTGTAATTCTCTCTCGCCCTCTCGGCTAACCCTAGCAAAATTTTCAGCAAGAACTTGACAACTTTTCCTCCAAAAATCCTAACCTTTCTTACTTAGATTCATGGCAAAAACACAATAAATCATAGCTAACATGTCAAGAAGCATTTGGCTCATGTTCTTAGCAAAGAAGTCCATCAAAAGTTCACTTATAGAAGTTTTAAACTAAACTATATACCTTATGCACCAAAACTGGAAATTTAGAGCATAACTTAAGTAAACATGAAATCCCCCCTAAAATCCTTCCTTTTCATCAAAATTGCACATATATAAAGTTCTAAATTAAGCTAAATAGATTATACACCAAAGCTAGAAATTGCAACATAATCTTGAAAAACCATGAAATCCTCCATACAAGTCCTTCCTTTAGCCTTTATAACTTCATAAATCGAATAAATTTAAAGTTAAGAGAAGAAAAAGAAGTTTCCTAGCAAATTACCTCAAAAACCTAAGATGGAAAGCAAATCAAGAGCTTCCTTCCTCCAAGAACTTCACTAAAAGCTTCCTCCCGCACTTGCTTCAAAGATCTACGGTGTAGATTAGGGTTTTTCTTTGGATTTTCCAAGAATCAAGCAAGAGATCAAGGCTAGAACTTGAGTTTCTCTCTCTCAAAGTCAGCCAAGGAAGAAGAAAAGAAGAAGAAATAGTGATTGAATGATAGCTTGATTGGATAAGAAGAAGTCTTGGTCTTGGTCAACCCTAGTTAGATGATTGACACTTGGCGAAACATGATTTATGCCTATCTCTTTGTCTCTCTATTTCTCTCTACTCACCAAAATTCTAGTATCTCTCCAATTAACTCTTAACATCTCTTATCACAAAAACCTTTTTGCACAAAACTCTCTCTATTTGACCAAATTTATTACACACACCTCACTAGTTGGTCAGCCTAACATAATGCACTACGAACTTTGACATGCACCAAGTTAAACAAGACAATAGCATAAAATCATGGCTCAACTAGTAAAGCAACCAATAATTTAATCTAAGTTAAACTAACAAAAACATAGAAAATGAATTTTTGAGTCCTCACACTTTTGCCATGTCAACCTTCAAGGCCATATTATCACCTTGAACCCTTTCGAAAATAGAAGAAAAAATCTCTAGAGCCAGCAACACGCTATCTGTGAGGACCCGAAAATTTTCTTATTTTTATCTTATTTTACTGGCTTATTTAAATATTTATTCACCTGTTATCTCCGAATTATTTATTCCAACCATTTTAAATCCATTTACATGGAACAAGGTCTCACTTATATTTTTAAAACGTCCCGTTAGCAAATTTAATTTTTCTATGGCTCGTTTAGCGAGAAATAGCGAGTACACATTTTTCGAGACAATATTCGATTCGAGAGTGTAATAATCTTGGAGAATTAAGAATGATTAATAGTAGACTAAGGAAAGTTAATTGAGGGATTAGAGGCGAGTGAGTTCCAACTAAGCTTTTACCGCGCGCGCGTCGATAGTTTCTCGAAAGTCGCACCATGCGACTAATTAGAGATTTGAGAAATTAATACTAGACTTGTAAGAGTGAGTAATTACAGTGTTATAGGAAGTACCTTGGAGGATTAGTGCATGAGTGTATCAAATCCGAGAGAAAATGGTGGTACGAAAATCTCGCGCGACAACTATTCAAAGTTGACTTTTGCCAAACTTAACCACTACTTTTCCCTCCAAACTTCCAAGACAAGCCACAACACACAACTCTCATTTCTCTCTCTCCATTTTCGGCCAAAGCAAGACAAGAAAAAGGGAAGGAAGAAACTCCATTGTTTTGGCTTCATTTCACTCACAAATCTTCCACCAAATCGCATACAACTTGGAGATTCATTCTAGTTTGGAGTAAGAAGCAATCTTGTGGAGTTTTCTTGGAGGAATCTCGGTGGAAAATCTGGTTTTCTTCAAGGGTTTTAAGGGTAACCACTTCACCTCTTTTATCTTTCAAATTACAAGAAGTTTAATGGTTAATCTTCATGGGTTTGAAACCCTAACCGCGTTATAGGCTAGCGGACTTGAGGAACCATTTATTTTGCTTTAATCTCTAGGTTAACGGTCTTGAGGAGTCTTGTAGGTAGCTACTTTGAGGATTATTGTGTGTTTAATTGCTTGTTTGTTACTTGCTTTGATGAGATATGGTGTAGTTTGAGTTGAAAAGTTGAAAAAGAAAGCTAGAGGAAGATGCATGCATGAGCAGAAAATTGCTGGTTGTTCCTCTCTTGTTAATTTCGAAATTTTGATGCTTGGTTGACTGTAAAATTGATGGATATATGTTGTATATTATGTGAGGACTCGAAAAAATTACTTATTTTTATCTTATATTACTGGTTTATTTAAATATTTATTCACCCGTTTTCTCCGAATAATTTATTTCAACCATTTTAAATCCATTTATATGGAACCACGTCTCACTTATATTTTTAAAACGTCCCGTTAGCAAATTTAAATTTTCGGAGGCTCGTTTAGTAAGGAATAACGAGTACACATTTTTCGAAGCAATATTCGAATTGAGAGTGTAATAATCTTGGAATATTAAGAATGATCAATAGTAGACTAAGAAAATTTAATTGAGGGATTAGAGATGAGTGAGTTCAAAAATTTCGGTTTATCGTACGCGAGTCGAAAGTTCGCGTATTTCGCATCGAAACGACTAAGTGGAGATTTGAGAAATTAATACTAGACTACTAAGAGTGAGTAATTACAGTGTTAAAGGAATTATATTGGAGGATTAGTGCATGAGTGTATCAAACCCGAGAGAAAATGGTGGTACGAAACCCGCGCGCGACAACTATTCAAAGTTGACTTTTGCTAAACTTAACCCTTACTTTTCCCTCCAAGCTTCCAAGACAAGATTCACAACTCAAACCCCTCATCTCTCTCTTACCTCTCTCGGCTGAACACACCAAGGAGAAAGGAGGAAGAAAACTCTTCACTTCTAGCTTTCATTTGGCTTGCAATCCATCATCCAACTTCCAAACACTTTGAAGATTAGTTTTATCTTGGAACAAGAAGCACTCTTGTGGATTTTCTTGGAGAATTTTGGTTGGAAAAATCTGACTTCATCAAGGGTTTAGGAGGTAACCTTTCATCTCCTTTGATCTTTCCAATTTCTTCAAGAATGAAGCTTAATCTTCATGGGTTTACAACCCTAAGCAAGAAACTAGGTTAGAGGACTTGAGGAAACCATTTACTTTGCTTTAATCTCTAGGCTAGCGGACTTAATGAGACCTTTAGGTAGCTGAATTGATGATTTAATGTTTGATTATGGTTGTTTATGTGTTAAGTGAGTTGATTTCGGTTAGAAAGTGGAGAGAAATTGAAGGAAGTGGTGAGGGACAAGCTGGCCGAAAATTCTGTCCATGTTGTTCTGTTTTATTTTCAAAATTTTGATGCTTAGTTGACTGTGAAATTGATGGATATATGTTGTATATTGTGTGTACAAAGTGTCTTTCAAAAATCGTTTCATTTGGTTGCATAAAACTTGAGTTTTGGCAAGAATCAAATCTGGAAAATGTATAGCAAAGGCCTCAGACAGTGCTCCTTATTCGAACGTAACTCTTTGTGCAAAATTTGAAATTGAATGCTGTTAGTGGCATTCAAAACTAGACATTCATAGCTTTCCAACGGTATAAAAATCTCCTACTGCTTCGTTTTGAGTAAACCGCAGTGAGTCGGCAAAGTTAGCCGTTCTGTTTTGACTGTTCATACGAATGAAACTGGAAGCTGCGTTTTGTGGTTTCACTTGTGAAAAGATTTTCAAATTGATGTCTTCTGATGAATTGTGGCATTTAGAACCTATTTTGCAACGTCACCAACCATTCTCAATTTGAGTTTGTATAGAGTTAGATATGGTTTGATTTCGAAAGCGCGACAAAGCTGGAAACTGGGAGCTTTTTCCTTTCTTGCTGGCCGAATGGTCAAACCTGTTTTGGGAGGTTATATTTCGAAAATTTTAGTGTCATTTAATCATCAATTGCCTATTAAATATCTCTGGAACATTGGTTTCACAAATGGAGTGAATTGGGGTTGATTTCATTGGACAAAACCTTTGGAAAGAAAGAAAGAGTGGGTTGGTAGATTGCTTTGAAAATTTCACAAACTTTGGTCGTTTTTTTAACACTGCCTTCCCATGTAAATTTTTGTCTAAAATTTGGTAGAGAGGTAGTCCATATATGGAGGTTTAATTGTACCAAATTTGGCATAATTTCAATACCATTTTGATATCCAAATGATACCCCAAAGATTGCTCTTCAAATCTGGAAATTCACTGTTTAAGTAGTGAAAATTAACCGACTTTAGGCTGTTATATCTTGTTGCTCAAAACTCTGAATTTAGTTCCATTTGTGCTGTTTGAAACCTTGTTTGGAACTCTTATTGTGTTACGAATTTCAAAGACTGATTCGTTTTCTGTGAATTTTGCCGAATTTCCAAACATCGCCGAAAACCAAGACTGGTTCTGTCTTGCTTGTTTAAATCAGCAACTTTGAGCCGAAAAATGAATGCTTTCGGTTTGGAATCTTGGAAAAGTGTCTTCTGAGAACTTTTAGTACTTTGGATCTAGTTTCAAACGGTATAAAGTTTTCCATTTTTTGATATGCCAAACTCAAGATCTGATTTTACCAAGTTTATCGCGCAAAGCTGAAAATTCATGATTTCTTGGGAAATGAGTTTTTGAGAACTTTTCATTGTCTTTCGATATTGATAGATCGTTTTAACTCGATTTCATGGAGGATACTAGTTTCCCTTGTGACTTTAAAACCTCACTTTTGAATCTCAATTTTCGAGAGAATAAAGCTCTTTTAAGACGTTGTCTTAAGTTTTAAACGAATGAACTTTCGTCCTTAATTGATAGTGGTTTGTAAGTAATTGTGAGTGATAGATAATTGTTATTTCTTCAAGCGCTCAAGAGGATCTTGAAGAGAATCTCGGAGCCGACCACTAAAGATCTTATTTGCACTTACTCACTTATTTTGAATTGGTGAGTGTCAAGTGCATGAATAGTTGCCAATTATGTGAAGTGCTTCTTATTGATTAAGTGATTTACAATTGTCGAGTTGAGCGTGTACTTTATCGTACTCTTTCTCTTTTAATTGATTATATAATTGAATTGCTCATACTTGAATTTATAATTGTGGTTGAATATGCCGATTGGAGTGAATCGCATCGGCTTATAATTTGCTAAGTGAAATAAGTGAAGTGCTACAACAGTGAATTATGCTATGTTTGCATATGTCGATTTGAGTGAATCTCATCGACTCATAATAGTAATTCGGGGGACGCCCAAGCTCATCGACCGACCTTGCGACTCGAGCCGACATGGGCTTGGTCGAGAAGCTTGGTGAGTCATGAGAAAATATTCATAAGCTTGATCTATTTGAGAGATCTCGCTTGGCATACTCGAGTAGTATCGCCTTTTATAATAGAAAAGCGGGCCCGGGACAGGGGGTGTAACGGTGAACGGGAATTGAAGAGTAAGTGGAGTTCTACGGACCTAATACCTACCCGATTTTGACGGAGTATCATTTCCGTGGAGGTATCTGATCGAGCCTTGGCGAAGCAATTGGAATCTAGCTCCTGAGAGCTCCTGTATCCTTATTGAATGTGTGTTATTATTATTTATGAATTACTTGAACTTTCTTGTTTTAATTCTCGTACAAATGCCATGGTTATGTGAACTATGTGTTTGCATGTTTTTCTTGGCCTCACTGAGCGTCAGCTCACCCCATTAGCTTTGTTTTCCTTAACAGGAGTTTGGAATGGAAAGAATTTTTGGAGAAGCCGGTTTGATTACTTTTGATTAGTATTTTGGATTGTATTTGATTAGCCGACTTCTAGTAATTGTATTTTTGGGGAAAGTGATGTACCTTTGAGAACTTGTGTTGTAAGATTTGAATATTTATTCAAGGAAGCGACTTTTCTTCGTTTCGACTTTTATTATTTGGTTGTTATCCTTAAATTTGAATTAAATTGTATCGAGTCCAGGCGAGAGCTAGGCAGGCGTTTCACGGATACCCTTGGGTTAACCCTTGGGAGAAGTTGGGCGTCACATATTGTGTGTACAAAGTGCCTTCCAAAAATCGTTTCATTTGGTTGCGTAAAACTTGAGCTTTGGCAAGATTCAAATCTGGAAAACGTATAGCAGGGGTTCTCGGACAGTGCTCCTTTATTCGAATATAACTTTTTGTACAAAAGTCAAAATTGAGTGCCTTTAGTGGCATTCAAAACTAGACATTCACAGCTTTCCAATGGTATAAAAATCTCCTGCTGGTTCATTTTGAGTGAACTGCAGTGAGTCAGCAAAGTCGGCTATTCTGTTTTGACTGTTCATACGAATGAAACTGGAAGCTGCGTTTTGTGGCTTGATTTTGTCCCACTTATGAAAAGATTTTTAAAATACTGTCTTCTGATGAATTATGGAATTTGGAACCTAGTTTCCAACGCCACCAACCATTCTCAATTTGAGTTTGTATAGAGTTAGATATGGTTTGATTTTGAAAAGGCAACAAAGCTGGAAACTGGAAGCTTTTTCCTTTCTTGCTGACCGAATGGTCAAACCTGTTTTGGGATGTTATATTTCGAAAATTTTAGTGTAATTTAACCATCAATTTCTTATCAAATGTTTCTGGAACCTTGGTTTCAAAAATGGAGTGAATTGGGGTTGATTTCATTGGACAAAACCTTTGGAAAGAAAGAAACAGTGGGTTGGTAGATTTACTTTGAAAATTTCACAAACTTTGGTCGTTTTGTTAACTGCCTTCCCACATGAGTTTTTGCCTATAATTTGATAGAGAGTTATTCTACATATGGAAGTTTAAGTGTACCAAATTTGGTATAATTTCAAGACCATTTTGATATCCAAATGATGCCCCAAAGATTGCTCTTCAAATCTGGAAATTCACTGTTCAAGTAGTGAAAATTAACCGACTTTAAGCTGTTATATCTTGATGCTCGAAACTCCGAATTTAGTTCTGTTTGTTGTGTTTGAAACCTTGTTTAGAAATCTTATTGTGTTATGAATTTCAAAGGCTAATTCACTTTCTGTGAATTTTTCCGAATTTCCAAATATCGCCGAAAACCAAGACTGGTTCTGTCTTGCTTGTTTAAATCAGCAACTTTGAACCGAAAAATGAATGCTTTCGGTTTGGAATCTTGGAAAAGTGTCTTCTGGGAACTTTTAGTACTTTAGATCTAGTTTCCAACGGTATAAATTTTTCCATTTTGGGATGTACCAAACTCAAGATCTGATTTTACCAAGTTTATCGCGCAAAGCCGAAAATTTATGATTTCTTGGGAAATGAGTTTTTGGGAACTTTTCATTGTCTTTCGATATCGATCATCCGTTTTAAACTCATTTTCATGGAGGATGCAAGTTTCTCTTGTGACTTTAAATCCTCCCTTTTGAATCTCGATTTTCGAGATATTAAAGCTCTTTTAAGACATTGTCTTGGTATTACGCAAGTGTACATTCTTCCTTGTTTGGCAAGGAGTTTGTAAGTATTTGTAAGTGATAGATAATTGTTATTTCTTCAGGCGCTCTAGTGGATCTTGAAGAGAATCTCGGAGCGGACCACTAAAGATCTTATTTTGCACTTACTCATTAGTTTTGAATTGGTGAGTGTCAAATGCATGTTAAATGCTTATGCAATTGAAATGTTAATTGTACAAGTGTTATACATGATACGTAAACTTGCCAAGACGAGGGTGTACTTTATCTCCCTCGTTCTCTCTCTCTCTTAATTATGTGATACTTGTTACATGAATACATATGATTGGCAATTGTACATGAATATGTTTAACTCGTGAGCTCTGAGCGGATGTATGTACCACACCAATTCGGGTGGGAGGTACCTCTCATACCGTCACAGTGCTATAATCGGTTCTCTGAGCGGTAGCATGTACCACACCAATTCGGGTGGGAGGTGCCTCTCATGTCGACTCAGAACCATAAACAATTTTAAGTCGATTGGAGCGATGCCTCATCGACCACTTATACTTCTGGGGGGCACCCCAACCCATTGGCCAACCTTGTAACTCGAGCCGACAAGGGCTTGGTTGAGAAGTTTGGTGAACCATGAGAAAACTCGTAAAGCTTGATCTATTTGAGAGATTTCGTTTGGCATACTCGAGTAGTATCGCCTTTCTAAATGATGAGCGGGCCCGGAACAGGGGGTGTAGCGGTGAACGGGATTCGTGAAATAAAGTGGTGTTCTACGGACAAAATATACCTACTCAGGTGACGTAGTGTCATCACGCAGAGGTATATGATCGAGACTCGGCAAAGTAAGTGGAATCTAACTCTTGAGAGCTCTCATATTCTTAATAAGTGTGTTTTATTTTAAATTGTCAATTACTTGAACGTTATAGCTTTATTTCTCGTATAAGTGCTATTGCTACTTGAACTGTGTGTTTGCATGCTTTTATTGGCCTCATTGAATGTTAGTTCATCCCATTCCATTTGTTATTCCTTAACAGGAGAGTGACGTGAAAGAAGTAATTGGAAGATACTAGTGAAAGCTAGTCTTTTGTCTAGTTTGGTATTTTGTAACTGACCTTTGGGGAACTGTAAGATTTGGAACTCGACGTAGTTGACTTGAGATTTGTATCCTTGGATGTACTTGTACAATTGAAATATTATAGTCGTATTATTCTTTTGGCATATTTAGATGTAATCATTGGAAATTGGTCTGTTTCTCATTAAGGATTGTAGTGAGTCCTGGCGAGAGTTGGGCATGCGGTCCGCCGAATCCTTTGGTTCGCCTTAGGAGGAGGTGGGGTCGTCACAGTTGGTATCAGAGCTTAGGTTTTAGATCTTGTAGTGTATCTTAAACTTAAAAGTTAAGGATGCCGGACTGTGGGATTTGATGTTTTAGCGAGTAATATTGAAGTGTTTGTGTTTAATTAGAGTAATGTTGAATGCTAGTGTTTTATTTTGTTGGAGTTAAATCCTTATACATCTGTGATTTAATGGCTTGTGGACTCTACTCTAAAGATAATTCCGTCTCTTTAAATTGTTCTTGAGTTGAGGATTTAAAGCAGCCTTGATTTCAAAAGTTTCTTAATGTTGTAGCACCATTTTTTATCACAAAACACTATAAGACTTTAACTTTCAAGTTATGTTGGAGGTGAGTCAGAATTATGAAATTTAAATGGCCATCTGATGAGTTTAAGGGTTGGAAACCTTGCTTCCTCCACTATTTTACTTGCCGAAATTCCAGAAGAAAAGTTGAACCATTTGAACAATTTTGGACTCCACTTTGAGGTTGAAGATGAGACATCTTTTGCACTTCTTTTGGTTTGACTTATTACCCTAGCCTGTATAGGAACTTTCATCTTGAATTTAGTGAGGAAACTTGTATTCATTGGAAGTTTTAGGCTAAGAATTTAGAAAGTAACTTAGGCTTTTGGATGGAATTTGGAATTTATAATCATTCGAATGATGGGGTTTGGTATCGTGGATTCTTCTAGTTCTGTCCCTAACTAGACTTATGGTTTTCCTTCTTTTGATCCTGTCTAGGGTAGTAGGGGTGGTGTACGCCGTGAGACCTTTTGTATTTTGCATGCATATACTCCTATATTTTGTGGCACTTAGTTGTCTATGTCCTGTATTTGATATTATTAACTCGTTGTCTGCACCTTGACATGTGACATGTATCTATGCTTTGATTTAAAGTGTTCTTGCAATGTGTACCTGTTTTTCAATTCATGCACTTATATTTTTCTCTTTTATTATGCGTTTAGAATCTTCCTAAATCGATTGGCGAGAACGTGGACGGGGGCGTGGCCGTGAGTTTCGGCAACCCCGCACTCCTGAGAGAGGTGAGGGATTCGAGACTAGTCCGAATCAAAACCCTAGGAATGAAGGGAATGACCAAGTGGCTACAGCCCTTAATCGCGTAATCGATGTTCTCGAGCGTTTAGCTGAGTGCCAAAGATCTGAACCAGTCAACCAACTTAGGAACCAAGAGAGGGGTGAGGATAGAGCCTTAGAGCGATTCTTGAAGTTCGATCCACCTAAGTTTCATGGAGGGTCTGATCCCGAGTTGACGAAAATTGGTTTGAAAGGATGGTAGATATTTTTATTGCTTTAGATTATGCCAAGGAAAGGCAAGTGAATTTTGCCGTTTTTCAATTTGAGGAAGCGGCACGCTCGTGGTGGAATGTTGTAAGGGCGAAGTGGGAAAAAGAACAAACCCCTTGGACTTGGGCCAACTTTGAGAGGGAGTTCGATGTCAAATTCCTTCCGCCTATAATACAAGAGAGGAGGGAGGATGACTTTATTAAATTGAAACAAGGGTTACTAAATGTGGCCGAGTATGAGGAGTGGTTCACTAAACTTTCCAAATTTGCCCCTGAGCTTGTGGGCACGGAACGGAAAAGGATAAGGAGGTTTATTCAGGGGTTAAATATAGAAATCCAAAAATCTCTAACAGCTGCCCAGATCACCACTTTCACGGATGTCTTGGATAAGGCACAGAGGGTAGAGAATGCTAAATCTCAATCTAAGACTTTTCATACTAGAAAGAGGGGTATCGCTTGAGCAGTCCGAGAGGTCTACCCAACCCTTTAAAATGGGAAAAGGAGCTGGAGGAGTGAAGATGCCTAAAAAACCCAGAGAAACTCCATCAAGCGAAACCCCATCAAAAGGAAATCAGAGTAGGCGAGATCCACAAAAGGGGGATTCTCAAACTAGTCAAATCGTGACTCCTCACGTAACTTGTGGATACTGTGGCAAGATTAACCACACTGAGGCCGAGTGCTGAAGAAAACCAGGAAAATGTCTGAGGTGCGGTAGTACCAAATATAAGTTTTCGAATTGTCCTAGAGCTTCTAAGGGAGGAGAAAATTCTCAACAACCTGCTAGATCCACTGCAAATCAGTCGAGTGTCAAAAGGAGTGATTAATACTAATGATTGTAAGAGGCATCCAAGTAGTGGAAACTCTACGAGTAGCGATGGATCTGATTTCACTCGACAAATAGGGATTGTAGTTTTACCCTAGTTTAGACTGGTACTTTTAGAGGTTGTAATGTCGTATAGGGGATGACATCCTTTTGTTGTTTTGTATATTACGACTTAGCACGTTTCGCTATGATCTTGTTGTTTCCCTTTTCTTTTGGAATGATTTGATGAAGTTATCCTAACTCGATGTAACTATTACGATCTTTTATAATATATGGAAAATCTACTTTGCTTTAATTGATTTTACGGCTTATATATATATATATATATTTAATTATTGTTCCACACCTTTAGACCTGTGATAAGATCATGAACGGCACTTAAGGATAGTTTTAAAAATTTCGAGAGAGCACCAACTTTTGTTAAAGTCAATAAGTGTGAGTTTTGAAAGGAAGAAGTAGGACTTGATGAGAATTGTTATATAAAGAAAGGCTGGTAAAGATTTCTGATCGAAAAGTGAAAGAGTTAAGACGCAAGCAAACCCACTAGTGAAGGTCTTATGGAGAAATCATGAAATGGGGGAAAGCGACTTAAGAAGTAGAAGAGGAGATCCAGAAGAAATATCCAGAGTTTGTTCCTAGATCAAAATATGAATTTCGAGAACGAAATTCTTTTAAGGGAGGAAGAATGTGAGGACCCGAATATTTTCTTATTTTTATCTTATTTTATTGGGTTATTTAAATATTTATTCACCCGTTTTCCTCAAATTATTTATTCCAACCATTTTAAATCCATTTACATGGAACAAGGTCTCACTTATATTTTTAAAACGTCTCGTTAGTAAATTTAATTTTTCTATGGCTCGTTTAGCGAGAAATAGCGAGTACACGTTTTTCGAGACAATATTCGATTCGAGAGTGTAATAATCTTGGAGAATTAAGAATGATTAATAGTAGACTAAGGAAAGTTAATTGAGGGATTAGAGGAGAGTGAGTTCCAACTAAGCTTTTACCGCGCCCGCGTCGATAGTTTTTCGAAAGTCGCACCGCGCGACTAATTAGAGATTTGAGAAATTAATACTAGACTTGTAAGAGTGAGTAATTACAGTGTTATAGGAAGTACCTTGGAGGATTAGTGCATGAGTGTATCAAACCCGAGAGAAAATGGTGGTACGAAAACCTCGCGCGACAACTATTCAAATTTGACTTTTGCCAAACTTAACCACTACTTCTCCCTCCAAGCTTCCAAGACAAGCCACAACACACAACTCTCATTTCTCTCTCTCCATTTTTGGCCAAAGCAAGACAAGAAAAAGGGAAGGAAGAAACTCCATTGTTTTGGCTTCATTTCACTCACAAATCTTCCACCAAATCGCATACAACTTGGAGATTCATTCTAGCTTGGAGTAAGAAGCAACCTTGTGGAGTTTTCTTGGAGGAATCTCAGTGGAAAATCTGGTTTTCTTCAAGGGTTTTAAGGGTAACCACTTCACCTCTTTTATCTTTCAAATTACAAGAAGTTTAATGGTTAATCTTCATGGGTTTGAAACCCTAACCGCATTATAGGCTAGCGGACTTGAGGAACCATTTATTTTGCTTTAATCTCTAGGCTAGCGGTCTTGAGGAGTCTTGTAGGTAGCTGCTTTGAGGATTATTGTGTGTTTAATGGCTTGTTTGTTACTTGCTTTGATGAGATATGGTCTAGTTTGAGTTGAAATGTTGAAAAAGAAAGCTAGAGGAAGATGCATGCATGCTGGCCGAAAATTGCTGGTTGTTCCTCTCTTGTTAATTTCGAAATTTTGATGCTTGGTTGACTGTAAAATTGATGGATATATGTTGTATATTGTGTGTATGAAGTGCCTTCCAAAATTCATTTCATTTGGTTCCGTAAAACTTGAGCTTTGGCAAGATTCAAATCTGGAAAACGTATAGCAAGGGTTCTCAGACAGTGCTCCTTTATCTGAACATAACATTTTGTAACAAAGTCAAAATTGAGTGCCGTTAGTGGAATTCAAAACTAGACATTCACAGCTTTCCAATGGTATAAAAAGCTCCTGCTGGTTCATTTTGAGTGAACCGCAGTGAGTCGGTAAAATCGGCTGTTCTGTTTTGACTGTTCATACGAATGAAACTGGAAGCTGCGTTTGTGGCTTGATTTTGTCCCACTTGTGAAAAGATTTTCAAAATGATGTCTTCTGATGAATTGTGTCAATTGGAACCTAGTTTCCAACGCCACCAACCATTCTCAATTTGAGTTTGTATAGAGTTAGATATGGCTTGATTTCAAAAATGCGACAAACCTGGAAACTGGAAGCTTTTTCCTTTCTTGCTGACCGATTGGTCAAACCTGTTTTGGGTTGTTATATTTCGAACATTTTACTGTCATTTAACCATCAATTGATTATAAAATGTTTCTGGAACCTTGGCTTAAAAAATGGAGTGAATTGGGGTTGATTTCATTGGACAAAACCTTTGGAAAGAAAGAAAGAGTGGGTTGGCAGATTTACTTTGAAAATTTCACAAACTTTGGTCATTTTGTTAAATGCCTTCCCACATGAGTTTTTGCCTATAATTTGATAGAGAGGTAGTCCACATATGGAAGTTTAATTGTACGAAATTTGGTGTAATTTGAAGACCATTTCGATATCCAAATGATGCCCCAAAGATTGCTCTTCAAATCTGGAAATTCACTGTTCAAGTAGTGAAAATTAACCGACTTTAAACTGTTATATCTTGATGCTCGAAACTCCGAATTTAGTTCCATTTGATGTGTTTGAAACCCTGTTTAAAACTCTTATTGTGTTACGTTTGATGCTTTCGGTTTGGAATCTTGAAAAAGTGTTTTCAGGGAACTTTTAGTACTTTGGATCTAGTTTCCAACGGTAGAAATTTTTCCATTTTTGGATGTACCAAACTCATGATCTGGTTTTACCAAGTTTATCGCGCAAAGCCGAAAATTTATGATTTCTTGGGAAATGAGTTTTTGGGAATTTTTCATTGTCTTTCGATACCGATCATCCGTTTTAAACTCATTTTCACGGAGGATGCAAGTTTCTCTTGCGACTTTAAATCCTCACTTTTGAATCTCGATTTTCTAGATATTAAAGCTCTTTTAAGACATTGTCTTAGTATTACGCAAGTGTACATTCTTCCTTGTTTGGCAAGGGGTTTGTAAGTATTTGTGAGTGATAGATAATTGTTATTTCTTCAGGCGCTCAAGAGGATCTTGAAGAGAATCTCGGAGCGGACCACTAAAGATCTTATTTTGCACTTACTCATTAGTTTTGAATTGGTGAGTGTCAAGTGCATGTTAAATACTTTTGTGATTGAAATGTTAATTGTACAAGTGTTATACATGGTACGTAAACTTGCCGAGACGAGGGTGTACTTTATCGCCCCCGTTCTTTCTCTCTTTTAATTATGTGATACTTGTTACATTAATACATATGATTGGTAATTGTACATGAATATGTTTAACTCGTGAAGTCTGAGCGGATGCATGTACCACACCAATTTGGGTGGAAGGTACCTCTCATACCGTCACAGTGCTAGAATCGGTTCTCTGAGCGGTAGCATGTACCACACCAATTCGGGTGGGAGGTGCCTCTCATGTCGACTCAGAACCATAAACAATTCTAAGTCGATTGGAGCGATGCCTCATCGACCACTTATACTTCTGGGGGGCACCCCAACCCATTGGCCAACCTTGTAACTCGAGCCGACAAGGGCTTGGTTGAGAAGTTTGGTGAACCATGAGAAAACTCGTAAAGCTTGATCTATTTGAGAGATTTCGTTTGGCATACTCGAGTAGTATCGCCTTTCTAAATGATGAGCGAGCCCGGAACAGGGGGTGTAGTGGTGAACGGGATTCGTGAAATAAAGTGGTGTTCTACGGACAAAATATACCTACTCGGGTGACGTAGTGTCATCATGCAGAGGTATATGATCGAGACTTGGCAAAGTAAGTGGAATCTAACTCTTGAGAGCTTTCATATTCTTAATGAGTGTGTTTTATTTTAAATTGTGAATTACTTGAACGTTATAGCTTTATTTCTCGTATAAGTGCTATTGCTACTTGAACTGTGTGTTTGCATGCTTTTCTTGGCCTCATTGAATGTTAGCTCATCCCATTCCATTTGTTATTCCTTAACAAGAGAGTGACGTGAAAGAAGTAATTGGAAAATACTAGTGAAAGCTAGTCTTTTGTCTAGTTTGGTATTTTGTAACTGACCTTTGGGGAACTGTAAGATTTGGAACTCGATATAGTTGACTTGAGATTTGTATCATTGGATGTACTTGTACAAATGAAATATTATAGTCGTGTTATTCTTTTGGCATATTTAGATGTAATCATTTCAAATTGGTCTGTTTCTCATTTAAGGATTGTAGCGAGTCCCGGCGAAAGTTGGGCAGGCGGTCCGCCGAATCCTTTGGTTCGCCTTAGAGGGAGGTGGGGTCGTCACATTATCTAAGATCAATCTACCTTTAACAAAGGCACTTCGTTGCGGAGAAATAATTTTGCTAAGAACCAAAGATAATCGAGTTGTCAACAATTTAGAGATAATCTTAGCAACAAAATTACACAAACTAATTGATCGAAATTCAGCAAAAGAAGATGGATTAACAACCTTGGGAATTAATGTAATTAAAGTCGCAGAAAATCCATCAGGCAACGTGGCACTGACAAAAAATCTTGAATTGTTAAAACTACATCTGACCCAATTATCTCCCAAGCAGATTTAAAAAAGACACCTAAGAATCCATCAGAACCTGGAACCCCTTCTCCATCTATGGAGAAAACCATTGCTTTGACCTCGTCAGTTGAAAGCATATCAACAAGCATTGCATTTTTTGCTCACAAGATGCAAAAGGGAAAAATCCGTACCATCCTGCACCTATTCCTAAGATAATGGTTCAATTGCCTTCTTCTTCTATCGTTTCCTCTATTTATAACCATCTTTGGACTTCAAAGATAGATTCTATCTTTTTCAGACATGAAATGAGGACTTCACATCTTTCGGACTTGAAGAACTAGGCTTACCAAAATTGTTTAATTAACTATGAATTGTTCTACCTCCAAAAAGAACTCAGGCTACTACTATTTCTGAAGAATTTGAAGTAGATATTTCTCCTAAACCTTAATTGAAGGAAATAAATATACTCCACGATTGTCTTGTTTTGAAAATAGAGTAGGAACAAGCAGGAGATTTCCTAATTTGTTAGCAAAGATATCCATAATTTGAGAAACTAATTATAAGATTAAGGGAGAATATTTTAATGGAAAACAAAGGTTGTAGTAAATTCTACTACATCCTTCTTCCCAAAAGATTTCTCCTCAGAATTGATAATACTCAGGTTAAAGCATTCATTGAAAACCACCTTCCTTCTAACCCTGAATATAGAAGATTGATTAAGTGGCAAACACTTCTTGCCAAATACACCTTTGCTAATGAAATTATCAAATTAGATACAAAAAAAAATACCTTGCAAACTACTTTACTAGAGATGGCAAGCCCCTCTGAAAAGAAAAACCAAGTTCAAGAGCTTCTTGCTCAAATGTTAGAAAAAATTCTTAAAATTCAAGCTTCTTTTAAAGATTTAAAATAGATAGATAATTTTGGTTCTATTCCAATGGATATATCAGATATTCTTATTAATCATATTCAATATGATGAACTTTTAATTAAAGGGTATAAAACCTTAGAAGATGAATTATTTGACCTCTTCAAAGTGTCACTATAGGGGAATCTCAATCCTTAATAGACACTTCTTCTTCATAGAAGGAGGAAATGGTTGATCAACAGGCTAAGCAATCTGGTACAATAACTGCTCATGAACATATTTCTCTTAGACCCAGTACCTCGGTGAGTAAGATCTTTGAGAGAAATCCTGTAATAGATAATTTGTTAGATTGTTGTCCGATAGTTATGACACATATCCAGATAATGGAACAATTATATTCGATTCAAAATACAGATACATGTTTTATTGATTTCTCATGTGTTTATCCGAGATTAAATTTTATCCAAGGAGCTGTTCCTAAAGAGATAAGAAACTAGTATAATTTTGGAGCAGTCAATTCCATTTATATGACAAATCCAAGATTTTCAGAAATTTCTGAACTACCCAAGTGGATAGTAGGAGTAAAAGATTCTTATAATAACAATCCTACTAACAAAATAGAGAGTATTTTAGTCCTCAAAATTGTGTCAGCTAGACCAGATTCTAAAGGAGAAAAAAGATTTGATGCTATCAATTTATTACTTTATTTAAAATCAACAATTTATTGATAAAAGTTCCCATAAAAGAAAACCATTCAAAAGATTCTAAGAAAAAGACATTCATTATAGGTGAGCCATTGGAATGAAAGTTGTCATCAGCACAATAGAAGCAGCCGTGAAAGAAGGATATCGCACTTATTCTAGAGACGGGATCCACTCCCCATTCATGATAGCCCCAATAAAAGCAACTCCATCAGCTGCTGAAAGATTTCTTAAAATGATAGAAAAAGGACAAATCAGATCAAGCGAAGATGCATTAAAAAGATTCTACCAATTTAGACAACACAATAAAGATACATGTCCTGTGTGTACCCCTCCTCCACGAAAGATTCATTTAATCTTTCTTAAGAAGTGTTTAAAAAGGATTTCTTATTTTGACAAGATTCTGAATGAAATTAGAAGCATAATTTAAAATTCCTAAAAATTTCTGAACTTGTTTTTTTATCATTCAATTTATCAGGAAATTGAGAAATCTTGTCTAAAATGTGTGGTTGAAGTTTGACTCATTCCCCAATAATTTCAAATCCATGGAATTCTATTTCTTTTAAACATATCTTAGCTTTCTTCTGAGATAACACTATTCCATGTTGCTAGCATATATCTACAAAAGTTCTAAGGTAGGAAACGAAATAGGGCTGTGCTGGTACTAACTGAAGGTGCATGAGTGATGAAGGTGCTGTCCTACTTTTCGGTAAAGTCACATTCTTTGAGGTCCGGAACTCAAAGTTTCCCGGTTAGTATTTGGTCAAACCTCTTACTTTATTACTTACAAAAGCTTGATTGTGCACATAATTTTATTTCTTTAAGGAATTATATATGTATCTTTATCTCTATCTGTCCAAGAGAATAAAAGGATAATAACAAATATATGATAATAATAGTCAATCAATATAATTTGGTCCTAATATCTGAGTCATATGAATTTAGATTATTTGAAATCTATTGTGAAAGTTTTGAAAATTTTGTTGCTGCTCACTTTGATATAATGGTATTAGAGCCACAAACAATTATAGAAACAAACCCATAGATCCCAAGATCAGTATTAGACTTTAGTGCAAATATTTGATGATACAAATTGGATTTATCTTGAATGAATTGTGATTATTGTGAATTTTTACAACAACAGATTGAATTATTCAAAATGAAAAAGATAAAGTACAGAGGGTCCGTTTGGTTCACGGACTGGATGAGATGGAATGACTCATCCCCGGATTATTAATCTTGGGTTGAGTCATCCCCGAATAAATAATCCAAGTTATCTAGTGTTTGGTTGGTTCTCGATTGGATAGGTTATGTTGGAAAATAATCCTATCCTATATTTGGTTGGAGATTGGATGAGGAAGGATTACTATTTTAATGACCAAAGCAACCCTTAATTTGTAGATTCTTTTTAATAAAATAATTTAATATTATTTAATAAAATAATCTAATAAATAATTTAATATTTATAAATTTTATTAAAATAGAGTAGTTTAAAACTTTATAATTATAAAGTAAATCAACGATTTTGATATATAAAAATTCGCATTCATTCAAACTTAGCCCATTCGGGCCCTTAAAAATAGATTTTGACCAAACTTTTGAACCTAAATTTGAAATTCAATTAAATAATGGGCCAAGTTTTGGCTAAATTAAGGTTAAATCGATTAAAAACCTAACTCATTTAAGAGCTTTCAATGAGCCAAACTCAGGCTAATATAGAAGATTTTCTTTGGATCGAGTTTGAACTTATTAAAGTCCTCATTCACAAAGTCCAATTAATAATATTATATATTTATGTAAATTTCATTTAGAAAATAAGGTTAGTAAGGGTAATTTAGTCTAAGGGCAATATAGTCTTTCTATTATGATGTTAGCATGGCAAATTAGTCAAAAATTTTAAATCAAATAATAGGGGTAAGTCAAAATTTTTAAAATAATGAATAGGAGCAAATTAGTCAAAAATTTTAATAGAATTAGTAGGGGCTAATTGGTCTGTTTATTATGATATTATTATGTGAGAGTATGGTTATATAATAGCTAAGTTGAATTTGAATCATTCATAAGGATAAATTAGTCCAAATATTGTTATATTGGTAGTAAGGGCAAATTAGTCAAAAAAACTTTAAAATTAAATAGTAGGGGAAAATTAGTCCATTCATATTATATTATCATGTGAGAGTAGGATTTTATAATTATAAGAGTATAAATTTGTATTTTTGGTAAGGATAAATTAGTCTAAAATTTTATCATCCTATTTTTTAGTCATCCCGAGATGACTATTCACATCTCCCCCATGGGATTATTTTATCCCATGAATAGGGGATTAATTCGGTTAGGTAGGATGTGTCATCCCATGTATAAATGCAACCAAACATGGGATGACACAGGATGATTAATCCAATCCTGTGTCATCCCATGAACCAAGTAGACCCGGAGTATTGTTGAATATTGGACTAATAGATATCAAATTGTAATTTTAGCAAATGTTCCTCCTTTTACTATTGAAATGATTAGACGCATGCTTCATGAATCAGAATGTAGATATCATTTTGTAAACGAAACTCATTATGATTTGCGTGTTGAGTTAACAAAACATTGTCGTACATAGCATCTTTTAAATGGAAGAGAATAAATTTGAATATATAGTTCCAGGAAATTTTAAAACTGAAACAGATATGGTTGAATCGCAAAAAAACCATAATATATTATGCAAAAAAAGAAATTATCTGAATTAGATAAAATAACCAAATTATTAAATAAAAGATTAAAAGAAGATATCCTTCAAGATTTAACTGTTGTTCATCATAATAGCAAAAAACTATTGAACATATAATTAATCTTAAATATCAATGAATCAAATTGAATTTGCTTCTGAATCAAAATTAGACGAGTTAGTAGATGAGACAAGACAAATTATGCTAGATACTCATACTAAATCTGATGTAAAATAAGAATTTTCCGAAAATCCAACTATTATAGATATTCCAATTGTTAGTAATAATCCACCAAAGATATCACAAAGTTTTAATAGACCAACTAGAGGTTATGCAGGATTAAAATCTATTCCTAAACAATCTCTCGACAATGAATGATATACCCCATTAGATAGAATGAAACCCGAAACTATCAGTCCCTTTGGAATTTATCTTGATATCTACTGTACAAATAATATAGATAAAACTATTGATAGATAGGAAACTGCATTTCGATTAGTTGTTATGTAAATAAAATGAATTATGAAGTAGCAAAAGGATTTTTTTTTTTTTGAAAAAACTTTAGTAAATACTGCAAGTAGATTTTGGAAAAATTTAAGATTTGATGATAAGAAGAGCTACTAAAATTTATAACACAGATGACAACATATCAAATACGATAACAAAAGCTACTAAAACTTTTAGAGTAGAATTTTCAGGTGAAGGACAAAGCGCTGCCTTAGCAAAATATCCTAGTGCTTTAATTAATCTTCAATTAATAATCAGATTTTTTCAAGGTTATTATTATTGAATTTAATTAATCTTTAATTATGTGTAAAATTGAATAATCTTTAATTAATCTTCAATTATGTTTTTCAAGGTTATTATTATCGAATTTATAATCAGATAAATGATGCACCTTATTTAGATATGTTTTTTACCAAAATATCTAACCCTTGGGGAAGTACCCTAAAAAGTACATACAATCCAAGGAGAATTGAAGCATTAGAAAAAAGAATTAGTCAACTAAAAGATAAGTCAAGCGAATGGTGTAATCAAGCTATACTAATGAGAAAAACTAAAAGATTAAGAAGAGAATTAAATCTTTGTTGCGATAATCTAAAAATGCCTACTATGATTGGATGTGATAGCCCATACTATTATGAAAAAATAAACAAAAGATATAAAAGGAAAAAGTATTATAAAAAATATTTTAAGAAAAGAAAAGCTAAATATTATCAAGAAGAAAGAGATATAACAAAGAAAAGAAAAATATCTACAAGAAAGCATAGAAGAAAGGATAAAAAGTATTAGAATGTCAATGCTATTACTACATACAAATGGGACATTATGCAAAAGAATGCCCAAAAAGATTTAATAAAAAGAAACAAAAGCTGATAGTGATATAGAAGAAATGACTAGTAATCAAGAATTTATCGAGATAAATACATTTTTTGATATAGATTCTGAAGAAAGTATTTTTATTTTGACAAATACTAATTATTATTATTATAGTGATTCTGAAAGCTCTGAAGAATGAACGAAGAGGAAGAATCCTCAGAAAATCAAGAAATAAGCATTGTAGATACTTTTCAACAACATGGAGAATCACTATAGTGATTCTGAAAGTATTTTTATTATTCTTATTTTCAGAAAATCAGGATTTAATGTTTCTAAACTTGATATGATTGGTATTTTTCCTTGAAAATATCATATGTTTTATGGGATAAGTCTTAAAGAAAAAGATTTAGAAAATAGTCTTGCTTCTAATAAAATAACAATTCCTTTACTCTCAAAAGGAGACTTATTATTCAAAATGAGTCAAATAAAAGAAAATGTTAGATATACGTTAGGATAGGTTCACTTGGACCCATACAAATGATTGTTAGATCTACTTTTAAAGAAGGACTAGATACTCCAATTGATTTGGCAATTCTAGATAATAGAATTAGAAGAAAAAATGAAGCTATTTTAGGAATCCTAAAGGAAATCTAAAATATCAAAAATTGATGTTTAATATATATCCTAAAATTTCTTATAATTTACAAGATAGAGATTTTGATCAGACACTTTCTTTAATTCAAGATTTTAAAAGAAAAGATTTTTTTCAAAGATGGAATAGATCTTATTCGATTACTTACATGATTTCATATGCACTCACAAATACTCATCATACAAACTATTTTGCAAATAAAGATTATATCTTACCAAAATTGTTTAATGAAGTAGAAATTGTTGTACCTCCAGAAAGAACTCAGGCTAATATTTGAACTAGATATTTCTCCTAAACCTTTAATTGAAGGAAATAAATATATTCCATAATTGTCTTAGTCTGAAAATAGAGTAAGAGCAAGTATGAGATTTCCTAATTCATTAAAAAAAATATCCACAATTAGAAAAACCAATTATAAGATTAAGGGAGAATATTTTAATGGAAAACAATTTACTCCTTATATTATTTTGATAAGTACCACTGCTAGTGCAAATTATCTCCCCCATAAGCTATTAGCAAATTTACCCAATCATAGATTGAATGAACCTTATCTGTATACAAATTTTAATGGAAAAGTTCATGAAATAAACATTGTTGTGGAAACATTGATAAAATTAGGTGATGAATTATTAAACTTAAAATTACCCTCTCTTGATATCGGCTTCAACGAGGTTGGATAACAAGTCAAAACCTTTTCGTTTTCTAAATGTCTGGACTTCAAAGGGGGGTTTCTCAATGTGATCAGGGAGTGCAGGGCGAATGATGTTTCAGGTTCTCCTCTGCGGGTTCTGTTTGTCAAATTGGGCAAGGTAAAGCAAGGTCTTAGGAGATGGTCAAAGGAGTCATTTAGGGACATCTTCATGGCCATTAAGGATGCTGAGAAGGAGGTACTAGAAGCTGAAGTTGCGTATGATAGTGGTCCAATGGAGCACCTGCTTCTGGTCCTTCAGGAAGCACAAGCAAAACTTAGAAACACTCTGGCAGTTGAGGAGGGGTTTTGGAAGCAGAAGGCAAGGGTGAGGTGGCTAAAAGATGGCGATAGAAATTCAAAATACTTCCATTCAGTGGTGGCCGAGAGAAGAAGTAGAGCTCTGATTCACCGCATTCGAAATGGCAATAGAGATTGGGTAGAGTCCAAGCTGTAGTTCTATAGCGAGGCAATAGCTTTTTTCCAACATTCTCGATTGAACATAGAGAAGCGTACTGCACAGATTGTTCAACAAGCCAACAAGGGTTGTCGCAAACTCGTGTTCGAACCAGGTGATTGGGTGTGGCTACACCTGTGCAAAGAACGATTCCCTGTCCAACGCCGTAGCAAATTGTCATCCCGTGGAGATGGACCATTCCAAGTACTTGAACGCATTAATGACAACGCCTGCAAACTTGACCTCCTTGGTGAGTATGGTGTTAGTGCTACATTTAACATATCTGACTTGAGTCCGTTTGATGTAGGTGACACACTTGATTTGAGGGCAAATCCTTCTCAAGAGGAGTGGAATGATGTGGTCATCCAAGCAACTACCAAGGACGTGACGATACCATCCGGACCAATCACTAGAGCTCGTGCCAAACGAATGAAGGAGCAATTGAATATCATGGTACGCGTGATACAAGAAGCTAAGGAAGGTAGTTCGATGTTTGAAGGTGGCTCGGAGTACGTGACTTTACTCCAACTAGAAGATCAAGACCCATGAAATAAAGCATATCGAGTCACAAGAGGAATCCAAGATCACGAGTGACAAGTTTAGCAAGTTTTGTTTTCAATTAGTAGAATAAAGCAAGTGACTCAAGTGTTTTAGTCCTTGCCATTTTTAATCGTTAGTTTGCCTTAATTTTTTTTCTATTATTTTCGGCCACATTCCTTTAGTCCATTCGGCTATAATGGGCCAATGTGAGGGCCAACCATCAGCCCGTGACTCACTCACACGATCTAGACAACTAACATCGAAGGTTTGGCAGCGGAAAAATTTGACCCTAATAATCCTACGAGTTACAAACAATATTGATACGATCTCAACCCGTAACTAATCGAATTAATGAACCAAATTGTAGGTAGAAGAACGCCACAATCAAGGAGGTACTTGATTGATAAGTTCGGTCAAATAACTTAAGAAAACTCTCAAGTATTCAAAAGGAGCTCTCTTGGAAAAGAGAAAGTGAATAACTCACCATTGTTATTGTAAAATCTGATTAACTGAAAATATTGGAGAAGACTAGGCTATTTATAGCCTTACAATGACTCAAACCTAAAGTTATTTGGACTTAACTAAAACCTAAACTATTGACTAGAGTTTCGGCCAAATAAGGACAATGTTGGCCGAATTATTAAGCTAAAATAATGACTAGGGTTCGGCCACAATAATGACAATGTTGGCCGAATTTATTAAGCTGAAATTAACAACTAAAACAGCAAGATAAATGACAAATAAACCCTTGCTCAACAAGACTAAATAAATGACACAACTTGAAACTTGAATAACTTATAGCTTGAGCATGTGAAATCCTCATGGACTAGAGTGGGGGATCCGGATCATATCATTCCCCTCCTCTTGAAAGTGATTTGCCCACAAATCGATGGTGCGCTTAAAGGACAGCAATGTTGGAAATAGATGAATAACTACGAGCCATGTTGCATGTTGTTTGGTCAACTTCGTGAGGTTCTCAAACAAGGACATGCGCCAAGGTAGGAAAGAGCTTGTGTAAGGCTTGTGAAAATTCCAGGTTGCAATCCAAAGCTCTCTAATCAACCTTCGGGTGTGGATTGTCATATTGTCACCTACACAATAAATCACATAGTTAGTAGTCATAGGTATAAAACTATGCAACACCTGACCATTCACATGCACAAGATAAGGATCTTCATAATGATACTCATTGAAGTTAGAAAAATCCTGAATTTGGTTGTGCAAGGTAGTATAATTCGACCCTAGTTGTTGCTGATTTGGCACAACTTGCCCATCTAGAGATAGAACAATGAACCAATCGTGTTGCACATCCGTGGAAGCATGAACCAGCGAGGTAAGAACAACATTTGGATCTTGATTGACACACTTGTGTGCATCACCCAACATAAGTGGCAGCAATGAAGTGAAGCTCACTCCATACAAGTCACATGAATTTGCACAAGTTGGAGTTGATAAAATGAGCTTGTGGTGACCAGCTTTTGCGCGTGTGAATATGCATGACAGATCACAACATGTAGCTGGAACAAGCATAAAATCAGGTTGCAACTCTTGAGTCAAAGCTGGAAAATTTCGGACAGCTTTACTACCTACAAAAACGAAATAAGTTTTAGCTTGTTTCGAACCAGAAATTGGGTAAAGAAGCAATGGGACATCATTAGCTAAATGGTAAGAAGGTGTAGAACAAGATTAAATGTGAAAACTCCCTTTGACACTTCAATATTCCTTCCACCAATTGATTCAACTTGAGGATCTAGTTCTTTACACTTCTCATGAAAGTCTACAAAAGAACGACAAGAATTAGGACTAGTGACATGCTCAAAATAAGGCAAAAATGATGAATGAACCATAGGTAAGGAACAAGAAGTAAAATCTGGAATTCCCCTTTTAAGATGAGCTCGAATCAATCCTCCAATGGCGTGGGCAAGTTTGAATTGACATTGTTCCATGAATTGATACCAAAGAGATTTAGCTCCTAGAAGACAAACTCCATGGAAACTCGAAAAGTGTCCAAATGACTTCGGAATGGAAGATGGCATGACCAACCCTACTTGACTTTGTTTAATCTGCACAAAAGAGGAGATACTAAACAAAACACATGTTAGCCGGTTAGAAAACAAAATGTTCACACTTTCAACTTTTGCCAACATGGCCAACTCTTCCTCTTTACTCTTCACTAAGGCCAAATTATTCTTGCCTTTTCCCACTCTATTCTTCTCGGCCCATTGTGCACTCATTGCACTTGAGTGCTGATTTTCTTTGTCTAGCTCATGTTCATGGCTCGCCTGTAACTCATTCATATGCGGCTCTTCAATCAATGAGGAACTGGAATGAATTTTTCCTTTATTACTGCCGGTTGACACTTGATTAAGTTGTTCAAAGTATGAATGCAGCACTTGGGTAATTTCTCCCATCATAGAATCCACCAATTCCTTAGTCCGACCTCGGAAATCATCCTTTGATTCACGAAGCTTTGACTCAATTCGAGAATTCTTAAACTCCTTGACTTGATTGTCAAGACACTTCTTAGATGAATCTTGTTTGCTTGAGGTTGACCTCGATTTAAATGCTCGGCACAAACTTCTTTGCTCCTTCTCATACTCATCACAAGCACGTTTATACCTTCCATATGCACACAAAGCACGGTAATGTTCCATCTCCTCTCGGAGTGAACGAAACTCATGTTGTGAACTAGATTGCATGGAACTAGAGTACATGGAAGTAGTTCGCTTGGAACCCCTCCTCTTGAGAGGCTCATTCCCCAAGAATTCTTGATTGTATGAGTAAGATGCAACTCCAGTAGGCATGATTACATGACCAGCAAAGAAGGTTAGCAGAGAAAAGAATTTTCCTCACAACACACAAGCTCACATATGTACACTCCACTCTCGTGTATCACTCAAGCTTATGACACTCTAATGGTCTCACCAATCACTTCTCAAAAAGCTTCCTTTGAAGAAATCAGAATTTTCTCAAAGAAATTCAATCAAACTTCCACTCAAATATCATCCAAAATGTGGCGTATTAGTTGCTGGAATTTTAGGGTTGATTGGACTGTTATAGTGACTCAAAAAGGCAGCCAAAACACGCTGAAAAATCCCAGGTTTTAGTTCGCAAAAGGGAACTCAAGCTTTGGAAGTGTTTGACTTTGACAAGGACTCAATTTGGAAACTAACAATGATTTGGAAACTAGACTGATTTGGACTCTTCTTTGGGTACTTCTAAACACGGAAAACAACCTGGAAAAGACTCAAAATTCAGAATTATAAGGCTGGACAGTTTACAAATTTCGACTAAACAAGAATCAAATCGGCATAAATTTTGGATCCTAGAATTACTCTACCCAATTTGCACTTGGCTGGATTTTGGGAAATGGTAAACAAGGTTTCTTGGGTGGTTTTGGGAGGGTTCATTGCTGGTTTTCTGGCTTCGTATGTGTGCAATGAGTTAGCAATCTGAATTTAGTAATTTGAGTGCAACTAGGATTTGGCTCTGATACCAACTGATGTGAGACGAACTCCGTTGAAAACAAGGTTTCTTGGGTGGTTTTGGGAGGATTAATTGCTGGTTTTCTGGCTTCGTATGTGTGCAATGAGTTAGCAATCTGAATTTGGTAATTTGAGTGCAACTAGGATTTGGCTCTGATACCAACTGATGTGAGACGAACTCCGTTGAAGACGAAATCCATGACTCACTCACACGATCTAGACAACTAACATCGAAGGCAGCGGAAAAATTTGACCCTAATAATCCTTCGAGTTACGAACAATATTTATACGATCTCAACCCGTAACTAATCGAATTAATGAACCAAATTGTAGGTAGAAGAACGCTACAATCAAGGAGGTACTTGATTGATAAGTTCGGTCGAATAACTTAAGAAAACTCTCAAGTATTCAAAAGGAGCTCTCTTGGAAAAGAAAAAGTGAATAACTCACCATTGTTATTGTAAAATCTGATTAACTGAAAATATTGGAGAAGACTAGACTATTTATAGCCTTACAATGACTCAAACCTAAAGTTATTTGGACTTAACTAAAACCTAAACTATTGACTAGAGTTTCGGCCAAATAAGAACAATGTTGGCCGAATTATTAAGCTAAAATAATGACTAGGGTTCGGCCACAATAATGACAATGTTGGCCGAATTTATTAAGCTGAAATTAACAACTAAAATAGCAAGATAAATGACAAATAAACCCTTACTCAACAAGACTAAATAAATAACACAACTTGAAACTTGAATAACTTATAGCTTGAGCATGTGAAATCCTCATGGACTAGAGTGGGGGAATCCGGATCATATCATCTATAGCGAGGCAATAGCTTTTTTCCAACATTTATTCACAGTTGAGTCTTGTTCGAGCTCAAATGAGTTGCTTACAGTGATCCCTAAATTGGTCACTAAACAAGAAAATTTGTTGTTGATGGAGGTTCCCTCTCTTCAAGAGATAAAGAATGTTGTCTTCTCGATGGATGCGGAAAGTGCAGCAGGCCCTGATGGGTTCACAGGGAAATTCTTTGTTTGTGCATGGGAGATAATTGCAGCTGATGTATATAAGGTAGTTACTAGTTTTTTTTTTTTTTGTGGAACGGAGCTGCCAAAAGGTATTACTGCTACATCTATTGTTCTGATTCCAAAGGTCACCTGCCCGCAAGATTTTACACAGTACCGCCCCATAAGTTTGTGCAACTTTGTCTGCTATCTGATCGGTTATCCAAAATTCTTCTACGTATTATCTCACTGCAACAGAGTGGCTTTGTTAAGGGGAGACAGATCTCAGATAACTTTCTTTTAGCCCAGGAGCTATTGACGGATATTAGAAAGCCGAATTGAGAGGATAATGTGGTAATCAAGCTAGACATGATGAAAGCCTATGATAGTGTGTCATGGTTATTTCTCTTGCAAGTCTTGCATCATGCTATATGGCATTTGATTTTGAATGTGTGTGGTTTTCGGTGATTGTAAATGGTGTGCCTCACGGCTTTTTTAAGTCCACTCGGGGCCTGAGACAAAGGGATCCATTATCCCCAGCTTTGTTTGTTATTGGTGCTGAGGCTCTCTCCAGGTCCTTGAACGCATTACTTTTGACGAGCTAGTTTCATCCTTTCAAAGTCCCCGTAGGGTGCCCGGCTGTCATGCACTTGTCCTTTGTGGATGATGTGGTTATTTTTACTAGCGGACTTAAATCTTCCCTAGCCAGCAGAAGAGTTGTTATTTGGCGCACCCTAGCTTGGCTTCTCACCGCAGGACTTTGATTGGGTAATTGACTAGTTTTTGGAGGGTGTCTTTTCTGATTAAATATCTAGGCTGCCCTTTGTTTATTGGCAGGAGAAGAAAGGTGTATTTTGTTGACATGTGTAGCTCAGTGGTCAGTCGGATCTTATCTTGGAAGAAGAGGGCTCTTTTGTCAGGGGGCAAATTATATTGTCAAAGCATGTTTTGTCCTCAATGCCAATCCACTTGTTAGCTGTTGTAGCTCCTCCTAAGGATGTGCTATTAGAGCTGGAAAAGATAATGACAGATTTCTTGTGGGGCTCATCGGACATTGGTCCACAGGCTCACTAGATTAAGTTGTAGAGGCTTGCATCCCTATCTAGTCGAGGATGGTTCGGTGAGGTCTTATACTTAGAAAAGGATGAGGGCAATGCAGACTATAGCAGAGGAGCACATTGGTTTGGTTGCTCCTGCAGGGTCAACGGATTTTTGGCATGATAATTGGTTGTACTTAGGTGCTCTGTGTCGGAGGGTAGAGATTTTCCATGAGCACTTAGTGGCTGATTTCATTGATGGGGGGTATGGAATGTGCAGATGTTACGTCAGTTTTTGGAGCCAGAGTTGGTGCAGCAAGTGGTGAGTACTGTGCCTCCATTTTCTCAAGGATGGGATAGGCTGGTCTGGACGTTAGAAAACAATGGCGAATTTTCGATTGCTTCGGCATACTCATTGGTTTGACAAGCTTCGAATGTCTCAGTGTCTGCTTCGGGTGCTTGGCATAGTTCGATCCCGATTAAAATATCCATTTTCATGACTAGGTTGATGCTCTCGTGGTTGCCTTTTATGCTGCAATTGCGAAGGTTTGGTGTTCAGGGTCCCTCCAAGTGCTATTGCTATCAAAATCCTTAGGAGGAGCGATTGGATCATGTCTTCTACACAGGTGATACTGCTTGTCAGGTTTGGAAGGTGTTTGAGGTTCATAATGGTGAATCCACCTCTATTAGCACCGTACGCCATATGGTGCTAATGTGGTGGACTCTGCCATCAAGAAATCATTATTTGGCATTTGTTTATCGGACTCTCCCCTCTTAAGTCTGTTGGGAATTATGGAAGGCAAGGAATTTGGGGTTTGTTAAAGGACGAGGTTTGGGGAGTGACATTATTGCTTCCATTTTTGCCCAACTCTGAGAGATATTTTTTGCCTGCTTTCCGGCCTTTCCGCATGTTGTTGCCTCTTTGGGGGCATTTCATGCTCTGCTTCTAGGATGGCCAAGGTCCATTCTGGTGAAGTCGGTAAGGTGGTCAGTTCCAGTGATGGGATATAAGTTGAATTTGGATGGATGCTCTAGAGGAAATCTAGGTCTAAGTGGAGGGGGTGGTTTGCTGCGCGATTCAAGAGGGGCATTTGTTTTTGGTTACTCTTGTTTCTTTAGATCTTTGACTAGTTTACATGCGGAACTCAAAGCTTTGCTTTTTGGGATCCAACAATGTTTGGCTCGAGGGTTTATTGAGTTGAATATTGAGTCTAATTCCTTGGTATTAGTTAAGATGGTGCAAGGTTGTTGTGCATGTCCTTGGTGGATGCAAAGAGAATTGGACGAACTGCTGAGACATCAGAGTCATTTTCGGGTTGTCTCATATTGCTTCAGGGAGGGGAACAAGCCTGCAGATAGGCTTGCAAATACAAGAGTGGAGTTGGCACAGGATCGTGTGTTCAATAGTTTGCGACATTGCCTGGTGATGTTTGGGGTGAAATAAGACTTGATCAGGTAGGGTTCCCAAATTTTCGTCGAAAATTTCATTAGGATGGCTTTTATGTGGCTTTTAGCATGTAATCATATTTAAAGTTTTAATAAAAAAATTAAAATTATTTGTCGAAAGAACAATGGATACACATTGGTGTCCATTAGGAACTCCTCGAGTTTACGTGCAGAAGTTTTGGCTCTGTTGCTTGGACTTCGGCTGTGTTTTCAGAAGGGGTTTGAACAAGTTTGTGTGCAATTTGATTCTTTGGTCCTAATTGGTATACTTCAGCTGCATTTTCATTATCCTTGGCACATTCATAGAGAAGTAAGACAAATTTGGCAATTGGTTGCGGACTCTGCTAGATTTTCACATTGTTTCAGAGAAACTAACAAAGTTGATGATGCATTATCTAATGTGGGCGTTTCTCATCCTCAAGACCATGTTAGGATTTATGATCATCTACATACGATTCCTCAGTTGGCTCGAGGGGAAATCCAACTGGATAGATTAGGAATGCCTTCTGTTAGAAGGATCAAGGTTTCTTAAAATTTTTCATGTTCAACATGAAGAAACGTCTAGTCTTCCTCTTGTAAAGTTACGTCCTATGAATAAATTTTGGGGTGATGTCCGTCCCCATGTACGGGATTAGCAAAAAAAAAGATACATTAGAAGTAATGCTAGGAACTAGATTTTGAGAAACTGTTAAACCTTATAAGATCATGAGTCATGGAATGCAACATACTTACAATGATAAATTAATATATATACCAAGATGACTAGTCCCACTAGTATTTACATACCAATTGGATTAACTTATCCTGATTACAAATCAGAACACTTTGTTGCTTATATAGATTGTGGATTTTGGCAAATACGTCATAAAGATAGTATACCATTGACAACTTTTTCTACCCCACAAGGTCAATACGAATAGCTAGTTATGCCTTTTGGATTAAAGAATGCCCCGCAGGTTTTTCAAAGAAAAATGGATAATATATTTAAACAATATTTATTCTAGTATGTTTATGTTGATGATATATTAATTGCGAATGATACTTTAGAAGAACATATTCTTCATCTTAATACTTTTGCAGATATATGCCAGTAGCATGGAATAGTATTATATCAAAAGAAAGGTAAGATATATTTACAAGAAATAGAATTCCTTGGATTTGAACTTCAACCTCACATTTTAGAAAAGATTTCTCAATTCCTAATAAATTGAATGATAAAAGGCAAGTTCAGAGTTTTTTAGGAGTTTTAAATTATGCTTCTGATTTCATTCAGAATCTTGTCGAAATAAGAAAATCTTTTTAGAGACTTTTTAAGAAAGATACTAGATTTGAATTTTGAAATGATTTTATATTACAAGTAAAAAAGATTAAAGAAATGTGTAAAAATTTACCTGCTCTATCATTGCCTTTCGAAGAAGATATTTTAATACTAGAAACATATGCTTTAGATTATTATTGGAGTGCTATATTAAAACGACTTACTAAAGATAATGGTGAGCTTGTTTATATGTACGCATTCAGAACATTTTTTGACACAGAAACTAGGGTCCTGTTTGGCAAAGTGAGTTTTTGTCAAGTTTGTCCCCTACTAATTTTTTAACAAATTTAGCTACAGTAACCTCAAAAAATTTCTCAAAGTTTTTAAACTACATATTTCAAAATACCCAAAACACACAAAAAAAAATTTTCATTCCTTTTTCTTCCACCACCACCTCTGCCGTCGGCTAAGACCACCCGATGCCGGAACGTCTTTTTTTTTCCTCTCTCCTCCTCCCTCTCCTTCTCCCCTCCCCTACTCTCTCCTCCTCTCCTCCCCTCTCCTCCACCACCTCTCTCCCTCCCCCACCCTCTCTACCCAATCTGGTCGCGGCACCAGATAGCTGTTGCGATCTGGTCTCCCGACTAGGTCGTGGCTCGTGATTTGGTTGCAATTTGGTCACGTGACTAGATTGCGCCGAGGGAGAGGGAGGGTGGCGGGGAACGGAAGGGGAGGGGGAGAGAGAAAAGCAAAAATATTATTTAATGCTACTACAACTTCCAGCTAAGGGAGGGAGAGGTGGTAGGGGAGGGGAAAGGGGAGGAGAGGGGGAAGAGAGAGAGAGAGAAAAAAGAAAAAAAATTTGTTTCTACTGCTGCAACTTCGGACGAGGGGAGAAAGAGGTGGTGGGGAGGGGGAGGGGGAAGAGGAGGAGAGGGGGAGAGAGAAAAAAGAAAAAAAATTTTTGTTTCTGCTATTGCAACTGTCAGCAGGGGGAGGGAGAGATGGCGAGGGAGGGAGAGGGGGAGGGGGAAGGGAAAAGAAGAAAAGAGGAAAGAAAAGAAAAAAAGAAAGAAAGAAAAAGAAAGTAGAAAAAAGGAAAAGAAAAAAGGGTTTTCTATCTTAAAAATTTTTCCCACAATTTCTACAACAAGTTATAATAAAGTTTTAGTCAAAACACCCAAAAAACTCATTTGCCAAATGGGGCTCAGAAATCATATTAAAGAAAAAGAGTTATTAGCAATTGTTAAAGGTTGTAGTAAATTCTACTACTTCCTTCTTCCCAAAAGATTTCTCCTCAAAACAGATAATACTCAAGTAAAGCATTCATTCAACCGCCCTTCCTCCTAAACCTAAATATAAAAGGTTGATTAAGTGGCAAACACTACTTGCTGAATACACCTTTGATATCGATATTATCAAATCCGATAAAATACCCTTGCAGACTTCCTTACTAGAGATGGTAAGCCCCTTTGAAAAGAAAAACTAAGTTCAAGAGCTTCTTGCTCAAATGTCAAAAACATTGATAAAATTCAAGCTTCTTTTGAAGATTTAAAAGAGAGCGAATTTTGGTTCTATTCCAAAGGAAGTATCAAATATTCTTATTAATCATATTCAATACGGTGAACTTCTGATTAAAGGGTATGGAATCCTAGAAGATAAATTATTTGACCTATTCAAAGTGGTCACTATAGAGGAATCTCAATTTTCGATAGACATTTCTTCACAAAAGAAGGAAACAGTTGATCAACAGGATACGCAACCTAGTATAATAACTGCTCATGAACAGATTTCTCTCTGCCCCAATGCCCCTGAGAGTAAAATCTTTGAGAGAAATCTTGTAATAGATAATTTGTTAGACTGTTGTCCAATAGTTATGACACATATCCAGATAATGGAACAATTATATTCCATTCAAAATATAGATACATGTTTATTGATTTCTCAAGAGTTTATCCCATATTAAATTTTATCCAAGGAGCTGATCCTAAAGAGATAAGAAACTGGTATAATTTTGGAGCAGTCAATTCCATTTATATGCCAAGTCCAAGATTTTCAGAAATTTCTAAACTACCAAGTGGATAGTAGAAGGAGTAATGAATTGTTATAACAACAATCTATTCACTTTGTTACTTTATTTAAAATCAACAATTTATCGATAAGAGTTCCCACAGAAAGAAAACCACTCGAAAGATTCTCAGAAATAGACATTCATTGTAGGTGAGCCATTAGAATGAGAGTTGTCATCAGCACAATGGAAGCAGCCATGAAAATAGAATACCATACTTATTTGAGAGATGGGATCCACTCCCCAGTCATGATAGCCCTTACAAAATCAACTCCACCAGCTGCTGAAAGATTTCTTAAAATGAAGATCAAAATGACAGAAAAATAACATATCGGATCCAGTGAAAATGCAGTAAAAAGATTCTGTCAATTCAGAAAACACAATAAAGATACATGTCCCTGTGTGTATCACTCCTTCACAAAAAGTTTGAAAAGATGTTACCATCTGAGAAGATTAAATCCGCAGTTCAAGTGTGAAAGATGTAAAAGTCCGCATTTCATGTCCGGAAAAGATAAAATCCATCTTTGAAGTCCGAAGATGGTTATAACTGGAGGAAAAGATAGAAGAAGAAGGCAATTGAAGCATCCTACATTCCATCCTACTTCTTTTAATCACTATATGTATTAACTACACTCTTTCTCCTGAAGTTCTCTTGTAACAAGAGATAGAAATAAACATTAATGTATATTTCCTTTTATAAATAAAATTATCTGCTTTTCTTAATTCCTTGTTGCAAGTAAGACTACGTCCTAAGATAGGAAATGAAATGGGACTATGCTGGTACTAACTAAAGACGCATGAGCGGTGAAGATGTCATCCTACCATCCTGTGGAGTCCGGCCTTTGAGGTACGGAACTCAATGTTTCCAAGTTAGTATTCGGTCAAACCTCTTACTTTAATACGAAGGCATGATTGTGCCCATAATTTCAATTCTTTTAAGGAAATATATATGCATCTTATCTCTATCTGTCCAAGAGAATAAAAGGAGAATAACAAATATATATATATACATATATATATATGTGTATTTACATGTATATATGTATATATATATATAGGTATATATATGTATATATATGTTTATACGTGTGTGTATGTTGTATGTGTATATATATACACGAACATATATGTGTGTGTATATATGTATTTATACATATGTATATACACACACACATATATATACACATATATGCATTTATATGTATATATGTATATATATAGGTATATATGTGTGTGTATTTTGTATGTGTATATATACACACATATACATGTGTGTGTGGATGTGTGTATATATATATATACACACACACAAACATATATATATATATATACACTAGGGACGTTTGAATAAGATTAGAAGGGGCCTTGAAGGCCTGTATTCAAGTCTTATGGACATTTTCCTGTAAAAATTCTCTAGTCAAAATATTTGGTAACGAATTTTGTTCTCCTTTAATAAATTCGATTTTGAAATTGAAATTTGAAAGTAAAACTTGCCATCTTGCAAAAATTTGTTTTGAATCTTTTGTAAAACATCTTTAGTTGCTTTGCAATCAATTTGTAATTGAAACTTTTTATTTATCAAATCATCTTGAAATTTTGTAATACATAACACAATTGATAAAAAATTTTTTTGTAATTGTAGAATAATTCTTTTGACCTCCAATCCAGATACTAGAATGATATTGGACTGACTGCTCACTTTGTTTGAAGTCAAGCCTAGAATCATGCATATGCTCATATGATATAGTATGCTTGTTTTGTTTGAGAATGCTTTCGTATTCTACGTTTGATGCATCTTTTTCGATTCGACTATCATGAACGCATGTGGTTGAGGAATTCCTAAAATGGAAGATGCTTTACGATTTGCTTGATTCTTTAGACTGTTTTAGTATGCTCTTTGGTCCAAGTTGGAGGATTTTTTCTAAGTCTTTTATATAGTGGTTAAAAAATTTTGTCTTAAATTTTTAATAACATCATAGACATACTTAAGACATCTTAAAAACTTTTTTAATTGATTTTTATCATTAATTTCAATTGGTAATTTATTAGCAAACTCTAGAGATCTACCAGTTGGCTTATAATTTCCTTAATGAATATCATGTCCTAAAAATCTTATTTTTGTTCGAAATAATTTCATTTTTTTACCATTATGTATGTATATATGTGTGTGTATCTTTTTCTCTCTCATACACACACACACATATATGTATGTATGCATGTATGTATATGATGATTTCATATCCTATGCCCCCAACAAGTAGTTTATAACTCCCACCTTTACACTTCGTAATTGAGCCTAACCATTATAAAAGGCATCTCAACATTTCCTATGATTTCTTCAAGTTCTATAGGCAAGTTTGACATTAATTAATTACATATTAGTTCATTTTTCTTAAACCCATATCTTCTTATCATTTACATTTATTAAACTTACTTAATGAACTAAATTCAAGATATCAATTACAAAAAGATACTCAATGAGCAAATTTTTACTTTTCATGGTAATAACTAAATCTTAAAAAATAACTCGTATTAATTTATTCCTAACCATTATTTCTTTTATTACTTAATTCATAATAATTGTCTAGATTTTTTTTTAGAACCCCGGCACCGGGGGAAGGTAGCCAGCCCTAAATTTTATTAAAACTTAAGATGGTTACATGAAAGAAAAGACAAAAAAGTGGAAAAACATAACTGGCAGGTGCTCCTTTTCAATCGTTTCCCAAGCGTACTCGAGGTATTCCATGGCAATCGAGGCGTGCTTTGAGAACCCGAAAATTTCTTTATTTTCTAGTCATTATTTTATTTTCTTGCATACAATTTCTATACCTTTCTTTATTATATTAATTTTTGAGAGATTTTTATAAGGGAATTAAGTTGTTAAGACATTTTTCCGGTACAAGTTAGTCTATGTGACGTTAGTAGTGTATATTGGACGTGGGACCCGCTAGTGCGATAAAATTTTGACGACTAGGTGACGTTGTATTAGGGAATATTATTTTTAACAAGGTGCTCGGGGATAATTAGAGGTTAGCTAGGTAAATTAACCATTGGTAGCCAAAAGGATGAGAATAAACCCTAATGCACCATTTGTCGCGAAACCAATGGATGGTGGACTTTGACCAAGACCTTCTTACTTCTACTAAATACAAAAATTTGACTAAAATTCTCTTTTATTTTGACTCAACTACTGTATGATAGTTTTACTACTCATTTACTCCCTTAATAGTTGTAATGAATAAGAGATTTAAGAGTTTTACCCTTAGTTTTATAGTTCGGGTAAATTAGGGTTTTCGCGCATTTTTTGCCATGTCATCACTTGGTAAGGTGTGTGTACTAAATTTGGTGGTTAAGAGTGAGTTTTATATAAGAAAAGTGTGTGATTAGAAGTGATAATAATAAGTTAGTGAATTATAAGTGAAAACCCTAGTACGTGCGAGTTAAGGAAAAACGGTGTGAACCGAAGTGTACCATTCGCTACCGATTGAATACACCACTTGACCACCACCTTATTACCTTAATCCTCTTATTATTATTTCATAAATATCAGCTCTTCATCAGCCATGAGAGGGCCGAAATATTTGACCAAAAAAAACAAAGGAAAAGAAGAAAATTTGAGATTCCATCCTAAGGTGACACTTGGAAGTCATCCAACCAACTTTGACCCAAACCAAGTCCTAGCTTCTTATCTTTCCTTGAGCTTCATTTCAGCCTTCATTATCCTCCATGGTGGCAGAGAGTTAGGGAGAGAAAAGAGAGAAGAAACACCACACTTTCAATCTTGATTTTTGGCTTAGTTTGAGTCGAATCCAAAATCCAAACCGATTAAACTCTCACTTGGGAACTTAGGAAGCTTTGTGTGGTAAAGCTTTGGAAGGAAAGGTTGTGGTTTTTTCTTGCAAGCATCCTTGGTGAGGTATTATGGCTGCCTTTCCTTTTTCTCTTCCTTAATCTTGTTTAAGTTTGGATAGAAACTCATATTCTTGGCTTATGATGGTTAATTAGTGAATTTTGCATGAGATAGTGGAATGGTTAGCTAGGGTTTACATTTTCAGCCTTGATTATGGTTATCTACCTAGTAATTGATGGTATTGAGCTAGTAATTGATGGTTTTGGTGATGTAGTACTTGTTAGATATGAATTTCTAGAGTACAAGTTCAATTCCAGAAATTTTAGATGAATCTGCCCTGTTACTGACCTGTATATTCGAGTATGATAGAGGCTGAATCAGGCCTAGGTCAAAACATAAAACTTGTAGGGAATGGAGTTATATATCTTCCTGTAAAATTTTAGCTCAATCGAAGCACTGTAACATGTAAAATGATAAACATGCCCCTGACTGCCAAATGCACTGTTTGGCAGACAGTTTTCTGTTTTCTCTGAGATTGCACATTTTGACCTTGAAAATGAACGAATTGGGTGTTGATGTCTTCATAGGAAATGTAGTTCTCTGTCTTGGATTCGAAACGGCATAAAGTGTACCCCAATCCGATAAGAGTAGCTTCGGTTGTGACCGAAACGCCAAGAGACGTCAAACCTGCTGTTTCGTTATTTGTCTTTAAAATTAGTTTCCGGTCGCATTGCTAGAATTGTCTTGTAATTGAATGACATTGAGCCTAGTGAAAGGCTATTGTGTTAAGATTATTTATGTGTGATTTTGGGGCTGAATTGAGAAAAATAATGAAGCCATAAATGGCTGGAAAATAGCTAAATACAAAGGGCATGCTGCCCAAATTTTCACTCGAGGGCTAGTTGGATGTACTCGCGACTTGAGCGAAAGGTTTTAGGGTTGTTCATGTTTTTAAGACCAACTGCTACCTTTTTACTCCAACGCCACATTGTTATTTCTTTGCACTAGTAGTTAACTTGACTAGGCACACGACTTGTAGTCGAGCCTCATTTGTGCATTCTGTTTCCTGGGTTTGTGGATGGGGGAACCATAATTGTTTTACCTTGGTTGTTGTTAGGACGTGACGGTGATCAAAGCCATCCTTTGGGAGAAAACTTTTGAAGTTATCTTTGTTTGAATTGGTGAGTGTACCACTCCCTGATTTGTTGCTTAACTGGTTTATTTGTACTTGAAATCTGTGACTTGAATGACTATGAACTCTGTTTATTCTGAATGAGACGAGGGTGTACTTTATCACACTCGTTCTCTTGCCTGTGTGATCGTTTATTGTGTGAATTTCGATCTGTTATTTGTGTCTATTCTGACGTTGTTTGGAGGCTTGTATCCAACGACCCTTCTGTGACCTCTGAGCTCAAATCCTGTGGCTAGTTACTCTAGTCGAGCCGGAAAGGGCATGGTCGATTAGATAACGAGCCACGGTAGTCTGTTTCTGGGAAATCTTTGGGTATTGGAAACTCTGGATTTCCGGTATACTCGAGTATTACCACCTCTGTTCTGTGTGGGGTGTTCGGGCCCGGCAAGGGGTACGTTCGGTGGACGGAATTTGATGTCAAGTGGGGTCTACGGTCATGTTTGTTTCTTCGAACGTTGACGGAGTGTCAACGAGTTGGGATCAAGTACTGCAATGGAAATTTTTGGCTCCTGAGAGCCACCTGTATCCTTTCTATTTGAGGTGTTTGTTCATTTCCTTATTTGGGGTGCATATGTGACTGATTGAAAGTGAAGTCCAATGATTCTTGACTGCTAATACTTTTGGTACCTCATTGAGCATAAGCTCACCCCTTCCCGTTACCTTTTGTTTTCCTTACAGGGAACAACATTTTTTATCCGTGATTTTGAAGAAGGGAGTAGAGCGAGTTATAGTTATGTTTTTTATTAAGCTCCTCTGTATTAGTAAACCCTAATTTGTACTGGATACATTAGGGATATCCGACCTTGTATTGCTAGTTGATATGTTGAAGTTTTCAATGTATGTATATAAGTGTTTAAACATGTCTCTTCGGTTTATGGGGTTGAAATAGTACGTTTTATGGTTCTGGTGAACTTTCTTGTATCCGTTGGGGAAATTGAGCGAGTGCGAAACTTGAACGAGGAAGAAAAAAAAAATTGACCGGATTCTGATGTGGCCACAGTCCTTTGCACTTTTTGTTGGAGTGTTTACTCATTTCGTTTAGCGTATTTGTCGTTTCCGATAGTTCGTATTCTCGAAATTCTTTTGCAAGTTATGTTGGGTTTATATATGTTTCGAATCCGTAGTTCTGGCGAGAGTTGGGCAGGCCGACCTTTTGGTTCGCCTTAGGGGAAGGTGGGGCCGTCACACGTACCTCCCCTCTGGCTTTGGAGGAAGGGCCGTGAGTGAATCATAAAACCGCTGCTCTACCAATTGCAGGGAAGCTAATGCGTCCGCCACAGCATTGGCTTCCCGAAATACATGAAGAAGGGTTGCCTCCATCCAGCTAAGATAGTGTCTGATCTCGCGCAAGACATTGCACAGCGGTCACTTCGACAAGACTTTCGAAACCACTAAATGAACTAGCACCTTCGAGTCCAATTCCACAATCACTGAGCTAACACCACGATCAGCGCACAATTTCAGACCCACCAGAAGGGACCGTGCTTCCGCTGTCAACACATCCAGGTCCCCAAACTCCTTATAGTACGCCCAGACCACCTCCCCCAATGGTCGCGCAAGACCCCCTCCTCCAGCCACCCTGCCATTGAGGGACACTGGCGTCGGAGTTGAGCTTAAGCCACCCCATCGGTGGCTTTTCCCAAGAAACCAGCACCACACCCATATCCCGCCTTGTGAAGTTGCCGAGACTTGCCCAAGGGTAATCCCGATCACCTGCAAAAGAGGCCCTAGAGAACGCGCGAGCCCTACCCATCTGGCCCAAAAAGTCTTCGATTTGAGAGATCACCTGAGCCGGAGTGAAAGTACCTGCTTGGAACCTCGCCAAGTTCTTGTTCTTCCAAATGAACCAGAGAACCAACAGGGGGACAAGAACCCGTACATGTGATGGCGAAACCTTGGAGTGAGAGAGGAACTAGTAAGTCAACATAGAAAGCTACACTACTCGAGTTAACCGGAAGTAGTCCGAAGGTCTTGAAAAAATGCTCCCATACTGCTCTAGCCACCGCGCCATACAGGAAAAGATGAGTAACTGTTTCCTGCGACTACTGGCAGCAATTACACCGAGAAACTATTGTTACTCCCTTACCCTGCAGGACACTATCAAGAGGGAGCCACCGCCGCAGCAAACGCCATGCAAAGAAGGAAACTTTTAGCGGCACCAACGAACCCCACACATAGCGGTCAACCAAAGAGATACTGCGCTTATTCCAAATCGCTTCCCATGCTGAGGACACTGTAAAGTCCCCGTTGGGCGATGGAACCCAAACCATAGTGTCATCCTGGTCAGGGGAGAAATGGATGGTAGTGATTCACGGATTCTGGTACCTTACTCCCGCAGTCTAGGAACATTCCTATAAGACACTTTTCCAAGGTCCTATAAACATTTAATAAGAAATTGACATCAAAATTTTCGAGACAAAACATCCCAAAACAACTCTGACCATTCTGCCAGCAAGAAGAAAAGGCTTTCCAGTTTTCCAGCTTTGTCGCACTTTCAAAATCAGGCCATATCTCACTCAATACAAGTTCATATTGGGAATGGTTGGAGGCGTTGAAAAGTAGATTCAAAATGATACATTTCATCAGAAGAAAACATTTTCAAAATCAGTTCACAAGTGAGAGAAAACAGAGCCACAAGGTGCAGCCTCTCCATTCCTCTCGGGACAGACAATCAGAACAGGACAGCGGACTTTTACCGAATCACTACGGATGGACTCACAATGAACTAGCGGATGATTTTTATACCGTTAGAAAACTACGGATGTCTAGTTTTGAATACCGCAAACAGCACTCAGTTTTGAATTTTGTACAGAGAGATACGTTCAAACAAATAGGTACTATTTGACATCCTTATTACCATTTCCAGATTTCTTTCAATTTCGAAAAACTCTAGTTTTGAGCAACCAATTGAAATGATTTTCGCAAGGCACTTTGTACACACAATATACAACATATATCACTCAATTTCACAGTCAAATAACCATTGACCAACAAGGACAGAATTTTGGCCAGCTTGCACTTCCATTTTCCTTCAACTTTTCCTACACTTTCTAACCGTATTCACCTCAAATAACACATAAACAACCACAAACAACTAATTACACCTCAAACCAGCTACCTATAATCCATCTCAAGACCGCTAGCCTAGTGATTAAAGTAAGAAATAAAACACCTCAAGTCCGCTAGCCTATTTCATGTTTAGGGTTTCAAATCCATGCCATCTATGCTTGATTCTTGAAGAAAAAATAGAAATTCAGGGAAATGAAGATTACCTCCCAACTTTTAGATGAAACCAGAAATTTTTCCACCACAATACCTCCAAGAAATCCCACAAGTTGTTGTCTTTCTTCAAGCTAGAACCGAATTCCAAGTGGTATGGAAGTTGAGTGAAGATTTTGGGCAAGATTGAAGCAAAATGGAAGCAAAATGAGAGGAGCTTTCTTCCTTCCCCTTTTCTTTCTTGTTCGGCCGGCCAAAGAGAAGAAGAGAGAGAGTGTTTGTTGAGTGTGAAGCTTCCCTTGGAAGTTTGAAGAATTTGTGGCCAAAAGCTATGCAAAATTCAACTTCAAATAGTGTCGCGTGCGGGTTTCGTACCACCGTTTTCTCTCTTGTTTGTTGCACTTGTGCACTAAACCCCCAATGTAATTCCTTTAACACTATAATTATTCACTCTTACTAGTCTGATATAAATTTATTAAATCTTCAATTAGTCGCGCGGTGCGACTTTCAAGAAAACTATCGACGCTCGCGCGATAAACCGAAAATTTGAACTCACTCACCTCTAGTTCCTCAATTAACTTTTCTTATTCTACTATTGATCATTTTTAATTCTCCAAGATTATTGTACTCTCGAATGAAATATTATCTCGAAAAACGTGTATTCACTATTTCTTACTAGACGAGCCACAGAAAATTAAATTTGCTAACGGGACGTTTTAAAAATATAAATGAGACCTTGTTCCATGTAATTAGATTTAAAATGGTTCAAATAAATTATTCGAAGAAAACAGGTGAATAAATAATTAAATAAGCCAATAAAATAGAATTAAAAGTAAGTAAAATTCGGGTCCTCACAGAATAGTGTCTCGTACTACCACTTTTCTCTCTTGTTTGTTGCACTAGAGCACTAATCCTCAAATGTAATTCGTTTAACACTGTATTTACTCATTCTTATGAGTCTAGTATAACTTTCTCAAATCTCCACTGAGTCGTTCCTACGCGCAATACGCGAACTTTCTACTCGCGCGCGATAAGGCGAAATTTACGAGCAATTCATGTAACGATAATATAATTAACTAATACTAGGGTAAATAATTATAAAAATAATTATTTTAGGAATTGAAAACATGAGTCCTCACATCCTCTTCCCCTTAAGAGAATTTCGTTTACGAAATTCATACCTTGATTTGAGAATAGATCTGGATATTTTTCTCGAATTTCTTCTTCTACCTCCTAAGTTGCTTCCTCGAGTCCATGGTTTCTCCATAGAACTTTTACTAACGGAATTCACTTATTCCTCAGTTCTTTCACCTTACGATCTAGAAGTTTTATCGGTTTCTCCTCATAGGTCAGTGTCTCGTCGATCTCAATATTTTCTGGTTATAGGACATGAGACGGATCTGGATGATATTTCATTAAGCATGGATATGTGAAAAATATTATGGATCCGAGATAAACTTGGTGGCAATTCCAATTTATAAGCCACTTTCCCTATACGTTGAAGAATCTTATATGGTCCTACAAATCTCGGTTGTAGCTTTTTTTCCTTTCCTGTCATCAGACTCGCTTTCAGAAGAGCAATCTTAAGGAAAACTTGATCTCCAACCGCAAATTCTAAATCCTTCATTCGATTGTCTGCATAGTTCTCTGACGACTCTGTGCGGTTTGAATCCTCTAACGTATCAACTTCACTTTTTCTTGTGCCTCCTCAATCCAAAGCACTGCAGTTGGGTCTAAAATCTTTCGTTCTCCTATTTCATCCCAACAAATTGGAAATCTACACTTTCAACCATAAAGCGCTTCATACGGAGCCATTGAATGGATAAATGGAAACTATTATTATAAGCAAACTCCACTAATGTCAGATACTTACTCCAACTCTTTCCAAAATCCAAAAAATAGGTTCTCAACATGTCCTCAAGAATTTGAATTGTCCTCTCAGACTGTCCATCGGTCTGGGGATGGTAAGTAGTGCTAAAATTCAATTTAGTCCCTACCATTTCCTGCATCTTCTGCCAAAATCGTGAGACAAACCGTGGGTCTCGGTCGAACACATACTTACTAGAATCCTAATGTAGCCTTATAATTTTCATCCAAATACAGTTAGCTAACTTCTCTAATGAATACTTCATACTAATCGGCAGAAAATGAGCCGATTTGGTCAATCTATCCACTATTACCCAAATGGTGTCGTGACTTCTTTGTATCCTAGGTAATCCAGATACAAAATTCATAGTATTTTTTTCCATTCCACTCGGGTATCTCTAAAGGTTGTAATAGGCTAGAAGGTTTCTGATGCTCGGCTTTAACCTGCCGACAAATTAAACAAATTTGGACCAAACCGAACAATTTCCTTTTTCACGTTCTCCTACCAATACAAGCTCTTCAAGTCCTGGTACATTTTATTCCCTCCAGAATGTACCATGTACTTTAGATCGGTGTGTTTCTTTCCAAAATTTCCTTCTTAAACCTTTCGTCTTTGGCACTACTATACGATTCCGAAATCTTAACACGTCATTTACTCCCAGATTAAAATCCGACTTTTCTCCCTATTCACTTTTCCAACCACTTTTGCACTTCAAAATCCTTCTCCTGAGCTTCCTTGATACGTTCCAACAAAGTGGATTTCACGACAATGTTCCCAGAATCACTTTTCTCGGTTCGAGTCGGGATTCCAACAACTAACCTCTTCCAACAAGTGCAATTCTTTAATCATCAATCCTGCCACTGCACTTGACGACTTAAAGCATCGGCCACTATTAGTTTTCCCTGGTAATATTATCGTACAATCATAGTTTCCAAAAATTCCATCCATCTACGTTTCTCAAGTTCAACTCTTTTTGGGAAAACAAATACTTAAGACTTTGTGGTCGTGAAAACCTCAAATGTCACTCCATATAAGGTAATGCCTCCACTTTTCAATGCAAACTACAGCCGCTAGTTCCAAATCATGAGTTGGGTAGTTTCTCTCATGCGGCTTTAATTCCTAGAGGCATACGCAATCACCTTATCATTCTGCATTAATACACACCCCAACCTTCTTTGGAAGCATCTGTATATACTACAAAGCTATCTTTCCATTAGGTAAAGCTAATACAGGTGCTCTCGTCAACCGTCTCTTTAACTCCTGAAAACTCTCTTACACTTCGGCTCCATATAAATTTCTCACTTTTCTTAGTCAACTAGTCATGGGTCCAGCAATCTTAGAAAAATCTTGATGAATCTCCGTAATACCCTGCTAACCCTATAAAATTTCGAACTTCAGTAGGTTTTCCGGTTGCTTCCACTTAGAAACCACTTCAACTTTGGTTGGATCCACCTTAATTCCGTCCTTGGAAATTATGTGACCTAAGAATGTCATTCTTTCAACCAAAACTCACATTTGCTAAACTTAGCATACAACTGATGTTCCCTCAAGTTTGTAAAACAATTCTCAAATGTTTCTCATGATCCTCCAAAGTTTTAGAGTACACCAGTATTATCGATGAACACCACCACAAACTGATCTAGATAAGGCTTAAAATTCTGTGCATTAAATCCATAAAAGCTGCAGGTGCATTAGTCAATCCGAACGGCATTACTGCAAACTCAAAGTGTCCGTACCTCGAGTTAAAGGCAGTTTTGGTATATCTTTTTCCAAAATCCTCAACTGATAATAACCCTGCCTGAGGTCCAATTTCGAGAATACTACCGCCCCTTGCAATTGGTCAAAAGCTCATCAATGTGGGCAAAGGGTACTTATTCTTAATGTAACATCGTTCAAGTCTCGGTAGTCTATACACAGTCTTAAACTCCCATCTTTCTTTTTAACAAACAAGACCGGCTCCCCACGGTGAATCACTTTCCTTTATAAATCTCGCTCTAGCAAATCCTGCAACTGCAATTTCAACTCTTTCAATTCAGCTGGAGCCATTCTATGGCGTCTTAGAGATAGGTGCTACCCCGGAGTCACATCAATCTTAAAAGTTATCTCCTTTCCGGAGGCAAAGATTCTAATTCTTCAGGAAAAACATCCGGATACTCCTTTACTACAGGCATATCTTCCAATCTCATTTATCACTAGGAGTATTTATAAGAAAAGCCAAATATCCTTGAGCTCCCTTACTCAACATTTTTCTAGCTCGAATTCCTGAAATAAGAGCAGATGAGGCTAATCTACCCCTTACATCCAATTTTAGGGTTGCCTCTCCTGGAATGCACAACTCTACCGTTTTGTCTTACATTCAACTGGCATGTACGAGCTAACCATCCATTCTAAGATAACATCATACCCCTTAATAGCTAAACCCATCAAATCGGCCAGTAACTTCCGTTCTCCAACCCAGATCTCACAATCTTATACACCAAGTTAGCGATTAAACTTTGATCCCAGTAGGTGTTCTAACCTCCAAATCATAAGGTAACTTAATTGGCTTCACGTCTATCCACTCATAAAGTTAGGTTCACAAAAGAGTGGTCACACCAATCAATTAAAACCTTAGCTAAACGGTGGAAAATAGGGATCGTACCTTCGACCACCTCAGTAGAATCGGGAACTTGCTGATGATAGTCATAAACCCTAGCCGGCACTTTAGGTCGACTTCCTCCAGCACTTCTGCTTAGATGCCGATTTCTCTGGCCGTTGAGTACTACCTTACTTTTGGCGCAATCGGACAACTTGCGAGTTGGTGCTCGGCACTACCGCAGTACAGCACTTTCCCGATTTCCTCCAACAATCATTTTCACATGATTGACTTGCCACAAGCCACAACTAACTTGAGGAGTTACGGCCTGACCACTAGAAGGTATTCCTCTCGCTTGACCTTGTCCACTACGACCTCCTCTTGATAAAGCCCCTCTTGGAGCTCCAGGTCCTTACTCCTCCCGTTCCTCTTCCCATCTTGGAAGGTGGGGCACTTTTACTAGTCTGTCCAGAAGAGTAACTAGAATGTTCCTTTTCTTAGTATGGAAGTCCCTAACTTGCAACCTTGCACTTTCAACTCTCTGCGCTTTCTCTAAGGTTTCAGTGAACGTAGAGATTTGGGCTGCTGCCAACCCTCCTGAATCTCCACATTAAGCCTTGCACAAAACGTCTTATCCTTTTCCGCTCATTAACCACCAACTCTGGAGCGTACTTAGAAAGTTTAGTGAATTTCCCTCATACTCAGCCACGCTAGAGGTTCCTGTCTCAACTTTATGAATTCGTCCTCCCGCTTCTCTTGGATCAGAGGCGGAAGAAACTTCTCATTGAACTCCCTCGTGAAGTTTTCCAAGTCCAAGGGGTCTGCGCTCTTTCCCACTTTCCCCTTATCACGTCCCACCAAGCACGTGCAACGCCCTCAAACTGAAAGGCAGCAAAGTTCACTCGCCTCTCTTCTGTATAATCTAAGGCGGCGAAAATATTAGTCATCCTCTCCAACCAGTTCTCCGCTAACTCGGATCAGGTCCTCCAATGAATTTAGGCGGATTAAATTTCAGAAACCTCTCCAAGGCTCTATCTTCCTCTATCCTGGGCCCCGGGTTGGTTAATTGGCCCTGGACCCTGTCGCTCTGCTAATCGTTCTAGGATATCAGTCATCCGATTAATGGCAGTAGCCACTTGGTTACCCTCTACATTTTCTTGTCCCTGGGTCGGCCCAGTTGCCGATCCCTGATCATCCCCTTGAGGTTGGGTTTGCCTAGTCCCACGCCCACGACCTCTACCACTCCTTCGTCCGTCCATAATCCTAGTTATGCCTAATGCAAGAAATAAAATAATTACGCGAGAAAATACTTAAAATAAGAACATGAAAACATTGGAAATAACAATAATTAACATATATTAACACTTTAAGTTCATACAATTAGCAAGTCATGGGCATTTACAAAAATATACACACAGGTGCCACAAAAGTACATTTAGTCAGGCACGACAAAAGTAGTTCAAGTGCCTCAAAAGTAGGCCACACAGTCAAGCAAAATACAATGGCCTTTGAACTAGCATCACCCCAGCTATCTAACTACAAAGTCAAAAGATCTATCACTCTAAGTCTAATCCTCAGCAGGACTATCAGGCGGAACCTCCTCCTCAGGGTCCTCCTCCATCTCCTCGAAAGGCTCCTCCTCAGTGCCCTCCTGAATCGGACTCTGAACAACATCCATCACCTCATCGATCAACATAGTGGTGTCTGCCAAGATCCCAGAAGCCCGATCCCGGACCTCCTCGCCTATCCTAGTCAATCGAGCTCTAACCCTCTGAACTCATCACGAGCGGCCTCAGCCCTAGCCATCTCGTCCACTACCGTCCCCTCTACTCTGCAATCCTATCACCCTGAGCGTTCACCATAAGGCTCACTCCTCGACCTCCTGAGTAAAGCTCTGTTGGTATTCACCAACTGACGACGCTCATCGTCAATGGACAGTACGAGGTCATTAGGGTAGCGTATGTCCCTACAGAGACATCGGGGAAACCTAGAAGAAGGCGAGTAACGCACACGAGCTCCTCCACCAAGTGCTCGATAGTAAATAGGCCTAAGAGGTCCACGTGGCCATTAGCATGACCATTACCATTAGCAGCGTGTCCTCCATTACCATTCTCCATCCCTGCAAAACAACCACAATTTCCGGTTAGAAACTTAAAGTCACTAACTCGCTCAAACATTACTTAAGGTATAACTAAGTTATCTCATTCCTATTTTAAGGGTAAAGTCTAATATCTCCCAAATAGATCTCTAACCTAGTGCTCTGATACCAACTGTGACGCCCCACTTCTCCTAGGGCGAACCAAGGGTATCGCGGACGCCTGCCTAGCTCTCCAGGACTCATACAGACGAATTCAAACTTATGGATAACAATCAACAATAAGAGTCGAAACTACAAAGAAAAGGTCGCTTCCTTAATAAGTATTCAATTCTTACATTCAAGATACCAAGTACATCACTTTCCCAAAATATACAACTTTCAAAAGTCATCTAATCAATTACATTCAAAACCCTAATCAAAAGTGCATCAAGTCGGCTTCTCCATAACTCTTTCCATTTCGGCTCCTGTTAAGGAAAACAAATCTAATGGGATGAGCTAATGCTCAGTGAGGCCAAGAAAACATGCAAAACATATAGTTCAAATAACAATAGCACTTATACGAGAATAAAGCTATAACATTCAAGTAGTTCACAATTAAATAAAACACACTTGAAGGATACGGGAGCTCTCAGGAGCTATATTCCACTTGCTCTGCCAATGCTCGATCCAATACCTCCACGAGCTGACACTCCGTCAACCGGGTAGGTTAAAGTCCGTAGAACCCCACTTACTTCGCACTCCCGATCACCGTTACACCCCTGCTCCGGGCCCGCACTTCTTTTATATAAGGCGATACTACTCGAGTATGCCAAGCGAGATCTCTCAAATAGATCAAGCTTATAAAATTTTTCTCATGGCTCACCAAACTTCACGACCAAGCCCATGCCGGCTCGAGTCGCAAGGTCGGCCGATGAGTTTGGGCGTCCCCCTATTATAAATTTAAGTCGAGGAGATTCACTCCAATCGACATGATTCAACCATAGTATAATTCACTATTGCAACACTTCACTTTATTCACTTAGCAATTCACTTCATACAATTCAAATATAATTCACTTAAAAGAGAACGAGTGCGATAAAGTACACACTCGACTCGACACTTTCAAAATACTCAATTAATGAGAACAATTAAGCACGTAGCAACACTTCATACACTTGACACTCACCAAGTCAAAAGTGGGTAAGTGAGCAAATAAGTCTTCAGGCGTCCACTCCGATATTCTCTTGAAGATCCTCTTGAGCGCCTGAAGAAATAACGATTAACTATCACTCACAACCATGCATTAGCCAAGAAAAATGTACACTTGTTTAGACTAAGTCCAAGTCCTGAAAGAGAACCTTAATCTCTCGAAAATTGAGATTCAAAAGTAAGGAGTCGAAGTCCCAAGAGAGACTTGTCTCTTTCATGAAATCGAGTTTAAAAACAGTCCATCGATATCAAGATAAGGTGACGAGTCCTCAAAAACTCATTTCATAAGAAATCGAAAATTTCAGCTTTAAATGACAAACTTGGAAAATCAAATCTTGAGTTTGGCATGTCCAAAAATGGAAAACTCTATACCATTGGAAACTAGGTTCAAAGTACTAAAAGTTTCTAGAAGACACTTTTCCAAGATTCTAAACGGAAAGCATTCATTTTTCAGCTCAAAGTTTTAGTTCGAAGAAGACAGGTTTGAACCAGTCTTGGTTTTCCAGCAATCTTTGAAATTTGGCAATTTCAGAATCTTTTTTGTGCTAATTTGGTTTTCACAAAAAGTGAATCAACCCTTTGGAAATCGTAACACAATAAGAGTTCCAAACAAGGTTTCAAATGCAACAAACGAAACTAAATTCAGAGTTTTGAGCGGCAAGATATAGTAGCTTAAAGTCGGCTGAATTTTGTACACTAATAAAAAATTTCCAGATTTGAAGAGCTGTCTTTGTAGCATCATTTGGATAACGAAAGGTTATTGAAATTACACAAAATTTGGTGCACTTAAACTTCCATATGTGAACTACCTCTCTACCAAATTTCAAGCAAAAACTCACGTGGGAAGGCCGTTAACAAAATGACCAAAGTTCGAAAAATGTTTCAAGGCTAATCTGCCCTCTTGCTTTTCTTTTTTTTCCAAACGTTTTGCACAATGAAATCAGCCCCAATTCGATCCATTTTGAAACCAAGGTCCTATAAACATTTAACAAACAATTTACAAGCAATTGACATCAAAATTTTCGAGACAAAACATCCCAAAACAACTCTGACCATTCGCCAGCAAGAAGGGAAAAACTTTCCAGTTTTTCAGCTTTGTTGCACTTTCGAAATCAGACCACATCTCACTCAATACAAGTTCAAATTGGGAATGGTTGGTGGCGTTGGAAACTAGGTTCAAAATTCTACATTTCATCAAAAAGAGTCATTTCCAAAATCAGTTCACAAGTGAGAGAAAAGAAAGCTACAAGATGAAGCTTCTCTATTCCTCTCGGACAGATAGTCACAACAGGGCAGTCAACTTTGTCGAATCACTACGGATGACTCAAAATGAACTAGAGGATGTTTTTCACGTTAGAAAGTTACGGATGTCTAGTTTTGAATGCCATAAACAGCACTCAGTTTCGAATTTTGTACAGAGAGTTACGCTGAAACAAAGAGGTACTGTTCGGACATCCTGATTACCATTTCCAGATTTCTTTCAATTTCGAAAACCCTAGTTTTGAACAAACAAATGAAACGATTTTCGGAAGACACTTTGTACACACAATATACCACATATAACCATCAATTTCACAGCCAAACTAGCATAAAAAATTCGAAATTAAAACAGAACATCATAACCAGAAATTCGGCCAGCTCTCTTGCACCATTTTCCTTCGATTTTTTCCTTCACTTTCTAACCAATATCATCTCATACAACACATAAACAACATCAATCAACCAATTACACCTCAAGTCCGCTAGCCTATTCCTTGCTTAGGGTTGTAAACCCATGCAAACCAACCATGATTCTTGAAGAAATTTGAAAAATTGAAGAAGGTGAAGGGTTACCTCTTGAACCCTTGAACAAACCAGAATTTTTCACCACAAAACCTCCAAGAAATTCCACAAGATGATGCCTTTCTCCAAGCTAGAACTAATCTCCAAGTAGTATGTGATTTGGGTGAGGATTTCCAAGTGAAATAGAAGCAAGAATGGAGCAAAATGAGAAGAGCTTTCTTCCTCCTTTTCCCTTGGAGTGTTCGGCCGAGAGAGGTATGAGAGAGAGAAGGGTTTGAGTTGTGTGAATCTTCCCTTGGAAGATTGAAGAATTGTGGCCAAAAGCTTTGCAAAAGTCAACTGCAAATAGTGTTCGAATAGTGTCTCATACTACCACTTTTCTCTCTTGTTTGTTGCACTAGAGCACTAATCCTCAAATGTAATTCCTTTAACACTGTATTTACTCACTCTTATGAGTCTAGTATAACTTTCTCAAATCTCCACTTAGTCGTTCCTACGCGCAATACGCGAACTTTCTACTCGCGCACAATAAGGCAAAATTTACGAGCAATTCATGTAACGATAATATAATTAACTAATACTAGGGTAAATAATTATAAAAATAATTCTTTTAGGAATAAAAACATGAGTCCTCACAGTTTCATACTCGGCAACACTTTGACCTCCCTGGCGAAATCTTATGAAATCATCCTCTCTTTTCTCTTGAATCAAAGGTGGAAGAAATTTTTCATTGAATTCCCGAGTGAAGTTTATCCAGGTTCTAGGGATTTGTTCCCTTTTCCACCTAACTCATATTACATTCCACCAAGATCAAGCAGTTCCCTTGAATTGAAAAGTAGCGAAATTCACTTGTCTCTCTTCCGAATAATTCAAAATTGCAAAAATATCAATTATGTTTGCTAACCAACTCTCGGCTACTTTGGGATCAAGTCCACCAAAAAACTTAAGTGGCGAGAATTTTTGGAAGCATTCTACAGTTCTATCTTCTCCTCCCTTAGGGTTCTCAGGGTTTCTAGGTTGGTTAATAAGGTTTTGACCCTAACGATCCACTGGCTATGCTAACAAGTTGGTCATACGATTAATGGCCGTAGCCACTTGGTCTCCTGCTCCCGCCGCTTGTCCCTGATTTTGATTGCTCACGAATTCTTGGTCACCCATTTGTTCTTGGGGTTGCCTGGATCCATGCCCACAGTCTCATCCACGTCTTCTACCATCCATATTTATAATGCATAAGTAAAAATTAAGCATGTTCGCAAACTAGAAAACCAAGTACAATAGATCACAAATTTATAAGGCCAAGTACAATTTAACACAATCTTTTCATGTAACACAAGCTTTTCACACATCATAATAAGTTCATAATCACTAGATATAGTCGGTTCACAAGACAAGTACACAAGTTCATCACAAAACATAGTAACAAGCCCATAACAAAAGTCAAAAGTCATAACAAAAGTCAAGGCGAGCACCGTCCTAGCTCTCAACCTGTCTATCCTTTACAAAGGTCCAGAAGAAGGTTCACGACCAAAAAGGTCACTAGCTCAGCCCCTCACGGGCCCACCACAGAGTTAGAGGCTTCCACATCTTCAATTGGTTCAGATTCAGATGTATTTCCCACACTAGAGGCTTCATTGCCCCTGTCTCCAAGTAGGACCTCATATTCATTCAAGATTACTTCAACTCTATTACTTACTCCCCTTACTCCTCTAGCAAGGCGATCATTAACCTCTCGTAGTTGCTCACGAAGAGCATTAGTCCGTTCTTGCTCCTCAAGAACACTCTCCTGAAGTTCTTGGATTCTATCCCTTTGCATCATCACAATTGCCCTCTTTCTTTCTATCTCATCTTGGGCTTTATTATTGTCTCTAGTCATTCTCCTCCTCCCATCTATCACTGCCAAAACCACTCGGTCAGGGTATGAATATGTCCTCCAATAGTCACATTGCCTAACTCGGCGTGCTGGACTCCAACACCTAATAGGGCCTCCTGGTCTCTCTTGATAGCGAATCATTAGACGGGGCCTCCAAGACTGCTCCCTTCCATAATTTCCACCATTTCCTTCCATAGCCTACAAATCACAATTTGACGTTTAGACAAAATTAGGCACACTTAGTAAACTAGACCCTAACACCCCAGACTATCCCATATAAACTTTCATAGGACCAAGCTATTTCAAACCTAGGCTCTGATACCAACTGTGATGACCCCATCTCCCCCTAAGGCGAACCAAAGGGTTTAGCGGGCCGCATGCACAACTCTCGTCAGGACTCAATCACTAACTTACTCACAAACCTTAGTTATAAGCGCAACCACCTCAAAAGCAAGAATCACGTCTCCAAATGACAATAACAAGAACCATTCTTCAACAAATACAGGAGACAATGATCACTTCAATCTTAAGATACATCACTAGCTCAAAATTATAAAAGTCAAGTTTTCAAACTTACAAGTCGTAAACAAAACTAGAAAGTTGATACCATTATACTAAGGCAAAAGATTTAGACAAAACTCGGCCCTTCTTAATCACTTGCCCAAGTGCTCGCCCCTTGTAAGAAAAACAAACTAAAGGGGTGAGTTATCGCTCAATGAGGTTCTAAGAAGGTCATGCAATCAATAATATCAATAATTTAATACACAAGCCATAAAGAATGTAAGGCACCGCAAGATAGAGCAATTACACTTCAATCAAGCAATAACACATTCATTAAAAAGGATGCAGGGCTCTCATGAGCTTGTTCAAGTTACTTGATCAAGATTCAAGATTTTCGTTGACACTCCGTCAACTTTATTCCATTATACTATCAAGTAATCCACCACTTCACATCATTCTCCAACCACCGTTCAACCTCCTACCGGGCCCGCACGTCAAATTCAAGAAGGGTAATACTCGAGTATACCGGTTCAAGTTCAAGTTCAAGAGCTCAGGTGCAAGTTCAAGTTCAAATCCAAGTGACAAAACCCATGGTTCATTGAACTCATTGACCAAGCCCTTGTCGGCTCGACTTGACCAACTAGCCATTAGGGTTTTGGGGCCCCAAGCACGCAATCGAGTCGATGGGATCACCACCCAAACGACTAACGAGTCAAGTACAAGTAAAGTAATTCATTTAATACAAACATCAGGAATCTAGTCATGAAGGGTCGAGCATGATAAGGTACATGCTCACTCATGCAATATCAATTCACGTATAAGTATCTCAACTAAGAAAGTATATCATTCAAGCAAGGAAACATGGCACATAAGCACTTCACAAGCACTTAGAACACTCACCACCTAAAGCAAAGTTCAAATGTCTGTCTCGGGTACAACTTCGAACTCACTTCCAAGTCCTAGAATCAAATAAATAAAGTACAATAAGATCCACAACTCCAAGCCACAACATTTAAGCGAAACTACCTCCAAGTCCCAACTAAGAAGTCTCAAGTTTTCAGATTTTTCTCACTCACAAACTCTCCCCAAAATGCATGGTTTCTTGTGCAATTCATGGGGAAAATCCATGTACACGTTAGGTCAATGATTTAAGTAAATGATAGTACGAAAATATCTCATTTTCATCCACCAATTAGGGCTTAAAGCTGCCCAAAACAGTTTTGTTTCTGGGCTAGAAATCCAGCACTTAAAACAGGGAAAAGTGAGGTTTTTCACCTCTTAGACTTATTATATTTCGCTCAAATCCATCACCCATGTTAGGTTAAGGTATAATCAAGTGTATAAGGATTAATATGACAATTTCACCCCACAACTTCAAGAGAAAAGCTGGAGAAAACCTCTCTCTCTCTTCGGCCAGCTTGAGCAGAATTTCAGCCAAGAAAATAGTGAGAAAATGGAGTTTAAACCACTTAAAGTCCATGATTTTGGTTCAAATCCAACACACACTTGTAGTTTAAAGTCTTATAAAGTGTTTTGAGAAAAATTTAGCTTAAAATCGTCATGAAAAATTTAAAATCCAAGCTGAAATTTCCAGTCCCTTTTTCGGCCAGCAAGCCGAAATTTTTCGCAAATTTTTTCCAACATTTATCCAACTAATCACTCAATTTTTAACCAAAAATTCCTAACAAATCCACAAAGCTTCATCCCCATCATGTTAATAGATATATATAACCATAAATCTTAACAAGTAAAGCCACCAAAGTTACATATAAACATCCAAACCCTAAGTTGTCCTCTCAAGAAGTCAAACTTTTAGGATTCACCACAAGATCTAGTCTTTAAGCCCACAAGATCAACTTATCTTAAACATAAAAAAAAAAAAGAAAGGTAATCTAGCATGTTTACCTCTTTTGATGCACCAAACAAGATGAAATCAACCCATAAATCCACCAAATCTTCTTCCTTCCAAGTTAAACCAAGGATGAGTGAAGTAATCAAGATCTTCCCTTCCTTTTTCCCACAATTCCTAGCAAGATTGGAACTTGAGTTGGAGAAGTTTTTCCTCCCCTTTTCTTTCTAAGAGTTCTTGGCCTCTCTCTCTTTCTCAGAAGACAAGAAATTGAAAATGGAAAGAAAAGAGCTTGGTAGGTGAAGTCTTATAAAGTGTTTGGTTCCTAGTATGCCACTTGTCCAATTCTCATGGTGTCTTACTCCAGATATCTTTTTTTTCCCAAAAATCTCTTTTTTGCACTAAAACTCCCTCTTTTCACTAAAGTTTCCTCACACACCTCACTCAAAGTCATAGTCACCCCACTCACTAACTCCCACATGCAACAATTAACAAAATCACTGTTAAATCTTTAGACAAATAAATAAGTAATTAAAGGAAGAAAATGCAATGCAGTTAAAATGACAAAATTTTCGAGTCCTCACATAATATGACTAGCTTTGAAAGAATCTCTTCCCAAAAGTCATTGCAATGTTGTCTTTTGTAGACTCTTTTCTATCATTTATTCAAGTCTATGATGGTGCCGGCCAAGAGCTTAGTATCGAAAGGATTGCATGTTGGCTCAAAATTTTGGTCTTTTGGTTTAAATGATTCATGTAAAGGAAATATGGTTTTTAAAGCAACCATAATGAGTCTAGTACATCTTGTAAAGGGAACATGTAGTTTCATTATATTAATTTGATGCTGATATTTGCCAAGGTCCTTTTATGATTAAATTATAGAGGATTTGAAATTCTAAGCATGAAATTGATGAATTCGGTTTCTTAATTATGTGTCACTTCTTTGACTAGTTCTTCTTGGGGGAGGATGGAGTTGGGGGAGGCAAGAAAGGGAAAGGGGAGAGAGAGTTAAGAGTGGGACGTTGGTTAAAAGGATAGGGAAGGGGGAGAAAAAGAGAAGGAAGAGGTAAAGGTAGGAGAAGAAGAGTGGGGGAAGAAGAACAAGGTAGGTGGCGAGCAGTGGAGTTTAGTGGTTGAGGAAGAAGAGTACCTTTGGTAGTGGAAGGGGAAGAGTACCCAAATTCCCAAAATTTCCCTGTTTAGTTATTAAATTAAAAGCCAAATCGCTTTTAGGTGATGGTACCATTACAGAGGGACTTAATTGGATGCGTTCATATATCAAATTGGCCAAAATAAAAATTAGGAACTAAATCAACTTTAGTTAAAAAAGGTTTAGAAATGAAATTGGCTATTTTCCCTTAAAGGAATTATGCCATATAATATATAGGAATGCATGGTAGAATCTTAAACGTAGCTCTTTGCTCTTTGTTAACGTATTTTTATCTTAGTCGACAATTTTATGGAGTGGGACCCAAGACCTAATGCACTGGCTCCGATTCCAATATATTTCTAGATGTTGGTGATGTATTCATGCGTATTTTTGCATTTTATACTGCCTCCGTTCCACACATTTAGTTCTGTTTTGGAAGATGTACTTTTTATGCACAGTGAACTCCACTAAAAATCTTTTCTTTTTGTTCAACCTTTACCCTTAGTCATGTGCTGACTTGTTGAAAAAAAATTTTGACCGATCTAACATGAAATTGGTGGCAAGAAACTGGTCACGATAAGAACTTGAGAGGTGCTGAAATGATTATGGGATCCATAATACTTTGTGGACTAAGTTAGATAGTAATATTTATGCATCATTGATGAAGTGCATAAAGGAGATTTCAAAATATAAATTAATTAAAAATATCAAACACCACAAATATTTTGTTACAGTCGAAAAAAAAGTAAGACATGGGTCGGATAGAATATGACTTATCTTCAAATAGTATATTTGTGGCATTTTGTTCCGGTCTAACCTGTTGACTCTTTGCCTCTTTTGCTTGGCCGGTGAGTTTTTTTTGGAGGCACTTGGCCGGTAAGTTCGAGTTTAGGAACAACGCTGTCAAAATCTTATTCTTGCCTCAACTTTTCCCACATTATGCCATGTGGCAACCGGAGAGGCTGCTACAGTGACTGTTGACTTAGCTTTTCTAAGCTAATGCAAATTTTTTTTTTTTTTTTTTTGAGGAAAGCTGGTGCAATTCATACGTTTTTTTTTAAGCATCCATGGCAGTTATTCGCACATCGATGTACAATTCACCGGTTATTCACCTCTGGCTGGCGCGTCAGACAAACTTTCAGTTGCGTCCCACTCAAGTTCTGTGTAGAAACCAGATAAATAAACTAATATAAGGCACCACGCATTACTTTATTTCTCAGAATATTTCACCTTCAACAGAAAGGGCACTAAGCCAGATTTCTTCTGTTCTCCAATCTCTATAAATAGCTTATAACGCCAACCTTTTCTCTCATGCAGTAGCTTTTCGCAATTAAGATTGAAAACCCGTCAATTCTCGTATCTCAACTGTGAATCCTTTTCTTTCTGCTAGCTCCCAAGCCATGGTAGTGTTATCTCAGCCAGTTCTTGACAATTTCTCCACCATCAAAACATACAAATTCCCCACCTCCAGCTTTTACTGTGGAATTCCAGTGATAGACCTATTAGACCGTGATGCCAAGACACATATAGTTAAGGCCTGCCAAGAGTTTGGATTCTTCAAGCTTGTCAACCATGGTGTTCCACTAGAGTTCATAACGGGATTAGAAGCTGAAGCTACCAAGTTTTTCAATTTCTCACAGATGGAGAAAGAAAAAGCTGGCAAGGCAAACCCTTTCGGCTATGGAAACAAAAGAATTGGCTCAAATGGTGATGTAGGATGGGTTGAGTATCTTCTCTTGAACACAAATCCTGATGACATTCACCAGAAAGCTATCACGATACCTGGAGATGCAGAAAAGTTTTGGTAGGAATTTTCTCACTTGTCATTCAATATCTATATGATTGTTTTTTGGGTTCCTGATGCATGAGAAAATCACCCAAAATTTAATTTTTCTTGTTCTTGCATATAGGTCTCTTGTAAATGACTACGTGTCAGCTGTGAGAAATTTGGCTTGTGAAGTTCTGGAAATGATAGCTGATGGTTTGAAGATAGAGCCAAGATATGCGTTAAGCAGGCTTGTAAGGGATGAGAAAAGTGATACTTTCTTCAGGCTAAACCACTATCCGCCATGTCCAGAACTTCAAGCATTGTGTGGTCGAAATTTGATTGGTTTTGGGGAGCACACAGACCCACAAATTATTTCTGTTTTAAGATCGAACAACACATCAGGCCTGCAAATCTCACTCAGAGATGGGACATGGGTATCAGTCCCTTCTGATCAGTACTCCTTTTTCTTTAATGTTGGTGACTCCTTGCAGGTAACCTTCAAGGCCATCTGTTACTGTAGAAAAGGATCGAATCTATATCAGTTTTTTTATGGTATTTCCATACATAAACGTCAGCTGAAATATTTATATCAGTCTATTAATAGCGGTCCATAAAAAGCTTTTAGTTAAAAGTTGTTTACTTTGTTCTTCATTTTAATAAATGTTAGTGGTGTTTTTTAACGCCTTTCGTGGCATTGATATAATTTTAGCTCTCCAAATCTCGCCTCTATCTGTCTATTTCTCTTTCACGTCAATGTCAAAAGTGAGTGGGATTGATAAAATTCTTTACTTACTTTATAAACTATCGATGGCCAACGAACTTGCTTCTGCTTTATGCAGGTGATGACTAATGGAAGATTTAGGAGTGTAAGGCACAGAGTTGTGGCTGATGGAGTAAAATCTAGGGTGTCCATGATCTACCTTGGAGGGCCACCTTTGACTGAAAAGATAGCACCTCTACCCTCACTAATGGAACAAGGAGAAGAAAGTTTGTACAAGGAATTCACATGGAGTGAATACAAGAAATCGGCTTACAACACAAGGCTGGGGGATAATAGGCTTGCATTCTTTGAGAAAATCTGCTGGCCAATGACATGGCGGTCAAAGCCTTAAAACGTCACCAGTTTGTTCTATTATAAGTCTACAATATCCTGAACCAGATCTTCTACTTGGTTTCTTTAGTTTTGCTTACATAATCCGTGGGCTCTGCTTTAGTGTTTATCCAAGCCAAACGGCCAAAAGTGTATTTTAGGCACCAGTGTTGTCAAATCTGAGATTGCATTGTGAAAATTTGACTCAACTTTCCGTAGATGGAAATGGAATAGTTTTTCTTCAAGGCTTTCATATCATTACCTACCGCTTCTTTTTGTGTTAAACTGTAATAGCTTTTTGTGTTTATTGCAATAACTACCCGACACTATTATTGCCAATGCTCTGTTGATCATGTCTTATACCTTTCTTTATTAAAAAAAAAAAGATATATGCTTACGCAGTAATAGCATCAATCTGATCCACGTGATAGGTTTTTGGGACAGAAAGGCAGCGGAAATTAAAATTTTTTTCCCAAAAATCTACTCAAGGATCACCCTAGATTTTGCGTATGGTTCAAGAAGAGAGGGAAAAACAGATTACCTTAATCCGTGTGACGTTCCTCTGCCGAATTGGAGAAGACGAACAACCCTTGAGCAGTCCAGATGTCCTGCCTCTACTGAAATCCACGCGAGAGTGATATTTGGATCGTCTCTACGATATATGTGTGAAAGTGATGAAAGTTGCCGGCCTTTCTTTCACTTTTCCTTATCTATATTTTTCTCTCTATGTATGTCTCACACACCTTTTTTTCCTCCACTCTCTATATATGTCAAAAACCCCATTTTCCCTTGAGAGAGTCATAGGTTTTTCATTGTTCTAATAGGGATAGGATTCATAGAAATAAAAAAGAAAGAGATAGGTTTTTTATCCAATAACAAACTCTATCCTTCAGCTATCTGATAGATAAGAGATAACTATTTTCTCCTATCTGCTCAAATAGGCCTGGAATTTATTTTCTTTTAATTAAATCCCGAAAGTATCTTATACTTTATATAGTTTTTATATTATTATTTTTAATGATTGAAAAATGTGTTTATAATATAGCCAAACTGCTAGTTAGAAAAGTTTTGCAGCCAAACGCACCCAATATCAGCCAAAAAGTGAATACTAAAACAGGCATTAACAGCACCTTTTTTTTTTTGGTGGCTTGTACAAGTAGCATGCCTTTATTGACATTAACAATCAGATTACAAAATTTTATGGTGCATCACCGTTAACCAACAAAAACAAAAGCCAAAACACAAAACTCTAATGCACCATGCAATTTATAGCAAAGAAACTGTTCACGGAACATTAACAGGCAACAGCACAATTACATATTTGGTTGAATTGTATTCAAATGCGACGCTTACAAAATTATATAAATCCATCAATTCTCATGAGATGCTCAAATAGTAGATCACACATGTAGCCAAATGGAAACTAGACTTCACTGCTACACAATACAAGCCAAACTAAACAGTCGAAACCTCCAACAACTTTGATTTTTTAATTCATGAATGGATCAATGTTTGACTTATGAAAGAATGAATAATTTCTGCGTTATTTCCTTACAGTAAAAATAAAAATAAAAATTAGGCAACCAAGTATCGTATGATATTTAAATATTGTTGAAACTATATCAAGATTCAAGTCAAAATCTCAGCTGCTGGCCGAGCTTCTATTATATACAAAAGTATTGAACCAATGAAGCAAATGTAAACTAACTGCTGTCTGGTGATTTCAACCCGGCCACTGCGATCCAGTCCTCTAAGACTTGAAAAAAAAAAGAAAAAAATGATAACACAATTTAAAAATTAAGACCTACTCCTAAGTTTTAAATATACATCTCCCTTTTTTTCCCCTTTAGGTTAGTAGGTTCAAAAAGAAAAAGTGACATAAAACAAAAAAGGTTGATGCCTCAATTCTTTTTTCTTATGCTAACCAAAACCATTGTGAGCACCATGTTAGGAAGACGAAAATCATTAAGATTTAGTCCGTGCACGTTCAAACCTCAGGAATCTTCTGACACCCCAGAGTTAAAGCTAAACAATGAATAAAAGGGACAGCGGCAAGAAGAACAATTATGCTTTTAGTTTATAAAATTCCAATTAAGTAATTGGATTCCATGTAATGACCTGATCAACTGCAAGAGCTTTTGGAGGCCGGCTTAATATTCCCTTAATCAACTCGAAACTTGATAATGCTTGCAGGTACTCAAGTACGACTTTGATATTATAGTTTACCAAAAAGATAAATAAACCCTTTTTTGTGCAGTTCAACATGGTCAATGCTAGAATCTGCTTTGAATGATTATACCATACGTTCATTGACTTCGACACTTTAAAATGGCCGATTTTTTTTTTAATCCAAAGGTCAAGTTCACCATTCATGCATTAAGACCCAGTAAAATTGCTATTAAAATTGGAATGGAAAATGGTGTGGACTTGGCTCATATTCATTTTGAAGTAGCTGTTGTTCTTTATACAGAATTGTCTCCTGCCCCACATAGTCAAATACTAGAGCGTCTAGCATCTTCCATGGTAGCATCAAACATGAAGGATCATAATTATTTCTCTTTTGAGATTATATATATTAATCAATAGTTTGGTTTAACTACTAAAAGTTCACTTTATCAATCCTAAATAGTCTGTTATTAGTAACCAATCTGCAAAAGGTACTTCGAGATGTTGAAAAAATGCGGTGCTATCCTACTAGGGTGTTGGAATGGAATAACTTTCTTTTCCCCTAATTAACCTTATTTTGGTACCAAAAAAGAAAAAAAAAAGTACATAAACTACAAAACATACATGTTTATAATATTCCTAGTCTCCGGCTAGGAACATATAGGGGGATGGATATATTCTTTTTCCAATTTTAGTTTTTAAATGAAGACCCCGAGTTTGTAGAATATTTAACAGTGACTTATTTGGTAATTAAGAGGTTGTTTGGGTCACAATTTTAGAAAAAATTTTTAGGCAAAGTTCCCATTTGGATTGCAACACTTTGGAGTTCTTATTAAAAAGTTTACTGTAGCGATGTAATGCATTTGAAAAAAAAAATTAATTAGAGAATATATAAAAGCAATATTCATGAGATTTTTCCCAATAAAGTGACCTGCGAACTGGAACTTTTGAATATAATGTGCAATAAATTAAAAAAATACTTGAATGAAAAAAATAAAAAGAATTTTTTAACAACGTCCAAATTTTATCTCCAAAAATAATAATCCAAACAAGTTCTAAGGTTAAAGAGAGTCCCGAAATTTAAGCTGGAAAGTGGTGAAGTCATTAAAACATGGGTTAATTCCACTTTGTCCCCCCAAACTTTGGACGATTACCCACTTCAGTCCCTAAACTTCAAAATGGGACACTTAAGTCCCTCAACTTATAAATACCTCCCACTTAAGTCCCTAAACTTATAAAATGAGACACTTAAATCCCTAAACCCTTATAAAATGGGACATTTCGACCACCAACGACATTCAGGATTTGTTAACAATTTTCCTTAAGTGGGAGGTATTTATAAGTTTAGGGACTTAAGTGTCTCATTTTGAAATTTAGGGACTAAAGTGGATAATCGTCCAAAGTTTGGGGGGACAAAGTGGAATTAACCCCATTAACATCATCATTTTGCTGAAAACCACGCAGACGTTAATCGCATACAGCGCGGAGTGGGACGGTTAACTGAAGTAGGATGGTCAAAATAAACTCTTTGGGCAGCCCACTGTCTAAGAATCTTTTGAGACGTCAATTTTGCGGGCGACGTTTGGAGGGAGACCTTTTGTCCCCTCCGAGGAAAATGCACTAGTGGACGTCATTTTCGCAACGTGTCAGCAATTTAGGGCAAAAATCCATAAAAAGGAATAGCTATAAAAATGAGTTACAAAGGCATGGATTTTATCTTTTTAGATAATTTCTTTGATTGTATTATAAATATATTTTAAACTATCTATTTATTTTTTAAATTGTCTTTTTAATCTCACATATCTTACATTACAAAAAGTGTTATAGTATTATTCTTAGAATTTTTTTCAAATAACCTTCAATCCAAACTAGCACAAGTTTTTATTTTTTCATTGCAATAGGTATGTTGGGCATAATATCAAAAAAGAAGCATTCATTTTGCACAAGATTTACTACAAAATGTTAAGAAGGTCTTTGTCTAGTTATCAAGATTGATACTTCACGATTTACATATTTTAGATTCAAATCATTTTTTTTCTTTTTTCGTTTTTTTAAATCCTACCTTCTCTAATAGGAAAAGAAAAGTTTAAATAGAAGAGTACAAATGCAGATTATGATAACTAGTCCAAATTACTCTTTATGAATCTGGGATCGAATTACGCCTTTGACACAAAGTCTTTCAAAGTCTTCCGTTTAAGTAGTATAAGGTTGAGGAAAATAAAATAAAAAGTGCAATTAGCTATGCCTGACACGGACGCATGATACATGAGAGGAGACTTTCATAATTCCTCGTTTACTACTTAGGAACGGCCTTTCCCTTCCACTTCAGAGTTTAGTATGGTTTATTTAAGTGGGAAAGTCCTTTCCCCCTACAATGTTCATTCCAACCTTTTATTTGGAATTCCATTCTTTAAAAAACTTGGGAAAAGCCATTTCCCCCTTTAATCTAGAATACCTAAATAGTAGAATGTCAAATTTATCCTTACAAATTTTTACAATGCATCATGATATCTTAGGCTATTTGTAAGCTAAATTAATATTTGAATGTAATTTTTCATAATAATTAACTTTCCTTGTATTTAAAATAATATTTTTCTTGTACACTAGGGAAGAAACATTTTAAGATACTTTATTTTTTGACTTTAGAACTATTGTGTAAGAATATTTTTGAAGCTTATCAAATTGAAAATAGATCAAAAATAAATTATAATTATTTGACCTCATGTAATTTATATTTTTACATTGCTAATTATATTGCTAGTGAATGCAAAATTTTAACTTAAAAATCTATATATTAAAATGAATCAAGTATTGCAATCAAAGAATTTTGATATCAATTCTTATTTTTTTAAAGTAAACATATCAAAAATTCATGTCAATAGACAAATACTATTATAAAACAAATAAAAAATAATGAGACATATGATGTCCAGTAAATTAATCCAGGGCAATTAAGTAAAATTTGTATTCAGTATATTCCATTCTGGTGTCTAAATACTGATTATAGAAAACATCAGAAACTGAGTAAACATTCTATTCCAACTTGTCTACCAAACCCTGAATAATAATTTTTTCCCCGCTATTCTAGGTGAAAATGTATCCTAGTTTGGAAAGGCTTTTCCATTCTGGACATTCTCGCTTACAAATGAGAGTTAAGGGAATTTGATTGGGCCTTAAATTTAGTTGTGAAATTCTTTTTCAAAAATTAAAAAAAGTTAGTTTTCATCTGTTATAGTCTATGGTTTTACTGTGATCCTAATGAATTTACAATGAGCTGCATCAAATGTTTTACATAATTATCTATTACACAAATATGGGAGAGATAATATAAAAATGACCTTGCCATAAAGTGCATCACCTAAAGCTATTAGAGATTTACTATCATTTTTATTTTCAATCTAAAACTGGATAAAAGTAAGGCCATGTTTAATAATCCAATTCAGCACTTAAACTTAATAGATTCAAATCTTAACTGTGTAGATATGTTTGATAACTAAAAATTGAACATCTGAATTCATTAAATGACACTGAATTTTTTAGGCAAAACTTATTTCCAAAAATAAGTAATAAACTATTCAATTATTACTTAATGTGATATACACTCAACTGTATTAGATTTAGTATTTAATAATTTAATGGATTCAGACTTTGAATTTTAGATTTCAATTTTTGAACTTCAATTTTATCAAACACACCCTAAAAATCTTTTATGCCGAAAGATGTTTGAATTCAAAGAAGATACTGCATGATTCATCTACACTATGTAATATGTCATATATTGTGCTGCTATAAATCATTGATCACCATGTAATAATGATGTATCCCTTCTTCTTTACCTATTAGACAAGGTATAATTTATTATCATTATCTATTGATAGATTATTAATACTAATGTGCTATTTGACAATATTAAATGATGCACATAAGTATATATTCCTCCATCCTATTTTGGTAGTCTTGTTTTCTTTTTTCATCCACCCTAAATTATAGTCCAACTTCAAATTAAAAAATATGGGTTTTTTTATCGGCAAACCCCGTACACGAGGGAGGGATGCTAACCCAGAATTTTATTAAAAACAACCAAAGTTATGACAATTCAAGCATAAGTGCCGTAAACAAGGAGTACTACTCCCTTGTACAATATCTGCGCAATCGAGGAACTAAGGACTTGTCAAGTTGCATGCTGTATTTAACCCTAATCGGCATATGCTCTGATGATGAAAAACCAAATCACGCCCAAGCCTAGCAAATGCCAAAGCATTCACTAAGGAGCTGGCTTCCCTAAAAATGTGATCCAAAGAAGCATGTAGCTCGTTCAGAAGTGCTCGTATATGCTGCAAAGTCCCAACCAAAGACCACCTAGCAACTAACCCAGAAGACACCAATTGAACAAGAACATTTGAGTCAACCTCCATAAGAACATTACCGGCCATACGCTCCTTACAAATTTGAAGGCCAGTCAGCAACGACAAAGCTTCTGCCGTCAAAACATCAACATCTCCAAACTTTTTGTAGAAAGCAAAAACTAGATCCCTATCGTGGTTACGAAGCAACCCTCTGCCTGCAGCACCCACTTGAGATACGCTCACGTCTGTATTCAGCTTGAAACAATGGATCACTGGCTCAGACCACGAAACTGGAAGAAGCTTGGATTTAAACTGCAAACAAGGAACAAAACCAAACCATTGGCAGTCCTAATCACCAAAGAATTGAGAGGCATCAAAAAGTTTCGCTATACCCATCTGTTCCATAAATTGGTCCACCTGAAAAATCACCTGAGAAGCTGTAAAGGAACCACCTTGGAAGCGAGCATTATTTCAGCCTTTCCATATGAACCATAAAACCACCAAAGGAAGAAGAACCCGAACATAGCCTGCTAAAACCCATGAATGCAATAAAAACCAAGATAGCAATAGAGAGGAAACTCCTCTTGGCGTAAAGTTTAAAATGCCAAACCTCTGAGTGTAATGACGCCATACAGTGCTATCCAACGGACCATCAACAAACAACTGCTTAAGGGACTCCCCCGAATTGGAACAACAACAACAACGAGAAGCTAAGACCACACCCTTGTGTTGTAGCACATTATCCACTGGAACCTAGCTATGTCGAAGCCTCCATACAAAAAAGGAAATCTTAAGTGGGATTGTAGAATCCCAAACACACTTATCAACTAATGAAATGTTCCGGGATTTACGCAATGACTCCCAAGCTGATGATACGGAGAATTTACCATTGGAAGCTAGGCACCACACCATCTAATCCTTCTAAGAGGGATTAAAAGGAATCTATAGCATGATTGCAACCTGAGATTTAGGGATCCACTGCCGTAGAAGAGATACGTTCCAACCACTAGATGAAAAGAACTCCCCAACCAGGAGATGGGGTGGATCTTGAACATCCAAAAGTGAAGCCAAAGAGCAGTCCCCACACCAAATATCATACCAAAAATTAACCAAACCCTCCCTAAACACCACCGAATTTGGGTCTCAGCAAATTGCCTAACCGCCTTTAAGTGGCGCCAAGAAAATGGGGGACGATCAACCGTAACCAAGGAAGGGTGACCTTTATGTACTTCGAATGGACAAACTCAGCCCATATAGAATCTTCACTTCTCAACTTCCACCATAGTTTGTAGGAAAAGGCTCGGGAAACATCATCAAAATATCAAAAGCCTAAACCATCCTCTCACAATAGAAAGCACAGTGTCTCCCATGCTGCCCAATGAAGCCTCTTCTCATGCACATTGTGATCCCACAAAAAAGCGTTGCAAATTTTCCCTAAGGCCACCTGATGTGAACATAGGATCCATGGTTCATGTTCAAATCATTACAGTGGTTGATTAATTCAAGTCCAAAATTCCAGCCGACCCTTTCTTGAAGTTTAGTGGGTTTACCACTTAGTTATTAAGTCTTTGGTATCGTTTGTTTGGAAAAGGTTCCGGTCATTTGTTTTAATTATTTCTAGCAATAATTGTTGTTTAATTATAGTTAGTTTGGAGTTAGTTAAGTTGTTAGTTAGGGGGAATAAAGGCAAGGTCATGTGGACCATTATTAGGCCAATTCAAGTTAGTTAGTTTCCTGATTTAGTCAAGTTAGAGTTTAGGAAAGTAAGTAAATTGTTTCCAAGTTTGAGTAAGTTTCTTGAGTCATGTAAAGGCTATAAATACAGCCTTAGTCCATGCCATTTTTCATACATTAATAAGAGTGAATTTTCTAGCAAATACTTGTGTCTTTGCAATTCTCTTGTCCAAGAGATCCTACTTGAATACTTGAGAATATTCTTGTGTGTTCACCGACTTATCAACCAATAACCACAATTGTTTGTGGCGTCATCTACCAACAATCTTGGTTCACTATCTTGTTAAGTTGTGGGTTGAGATTAAATTTAAAGTTCGCAACTTCGCGGGTTAGAAGGGTCAAGAGTTTCCACAACTCCAACTTGGTTCTTCATCTAGATCCGGGGCTGTGTGGGATACGAGTTCAGACCATCTTGGTGGGTTCATATCAGCTTGGCATCAGAGCTAGTTAACGGTATCAAGTATATCTTTTTTTCTTTTGTGTCTTTGGCATCGTAAGTTTCTTGTTCAAAATCTGTCCATTTCTTGTTGTGTCACTAGGGTTTATCGCTTTTTGTTGTCCGCATCTCATCCTTGCTGTCCGTGTATTGTTTCCATTGTTTGAGTCATACGTTGTCTTGATTTGTGTCTTGTCATCTTGTGTTGTCAAGAGTTTTTTTTAAAAAAAAAATTTACTGATCACGTTCCTGAAGCATCACTGTAGCAGTACTATTCATAAAAAATTTTTCTGGTCATACTTGTTGGGGAAAATCTGTGGCTGTTCACTAGTTTCTTGTTGAATTCATGGCTGACCTTGCTTGTTTCTTGGGAGAAACGTTTGAAGCTCTTGAATTCTAGACAAAATCTTGAATTTCTTGAGCTCTTTGACTAATTTCTAGTAACAAACCTTGAAGTTCTTGGGTTCTAGAATCTCTTGAAACCAATTTTCCAAATCTTGAACCCTAGTTCATCTTCTTGGAAATTCAACTAGTGGAAATTCAACTTGTGACCTTGAACAAAAAAAAAAAAAAAAGAAGAGAGAATTTGATCTGTGAAGAAAAAAAAGGAAGAAAAAAAAGAAAAAGGAAACAGATCAAGAATAGCTTGCAATTTGGAAACCTATTGTGACTTGGATTGTTACCTAAATTTGGTTACATTAACCTCGTTCAACTTGGAATTGATTAAGCCACTTGGGAAAGTTCTTAAACCAATATCTTGCTTTCTAAAAGTGAACCCAAGTTTCCCAAACAAATTTCCAAATCTGGTCCCCAAACAAGTTTCCAAATTTTAGCCACTCCTTGTCGGGTTGAAGTTTTCTAGGATCCCAAAATTTCTGCCATTCATGTCTTGTTTTATTTGAGTCTTGTCTAGCCACAAAGTTAATTATTTTGAGTCTTATTTCCAGCTCATAGTCGAGTCTTTATAGCCTTAATAAGTCCAAATCAGTCTTGGACAAAAAGAGTCATTAATTTCCTAATTGAGTCTTCCTTGTTCAAGTTTAGTTGCTTTCCTATTCTTTGCCCTCCTTATTCGAACTAGACCTAGAAATTTTCCAACAAGTTCCTGCAAATTTGAGTCATTAAAATCAACCCAATTTCGTGTCCATCTTAAGTGAACCACATCATAAACGTCACTGTTCTTTGCATATTATTGGTTATAAGTCATTGAACCACTTGAGAAATTTCTGATTTCTTCAAGTGAGGAGATCAATGACTTAGAGAGTTGCTTGGTGAGATCATTAACACTTGAGTGAAACATGAGAGTGAGTGACACACGTAAGGGAGTGAAGTGAGGTATTTTACCACTAACTTTCATTCTCTTGCAGGTAATATTAGCATGAAACAAACGAATGCTCATCTGGCGCTTCACCATCTTGTGCCTAAAGAAGTAAATGTTGTGGCATTGCGTGATATGACTGAGTAATTGGAAATCATCAAAGCTCAACAAAATGACTGGTTCTATACTCGTTGCCACATCAAGGATAGAGTTTGCAGCTGAGTCATTGATAAGGGTTGTGGGATCAACCTCGCAGGTACTATCTTGGTTGAGAAATTCAATGTTCCAACCATTGATCATCTTTGACCTTATAAGTTGTAAAGTGCTAGTGGTGATATTTGGGTTACTAAGTACATACTTGTTTTCTTTTCGTATTGGCCAATAAATGGATGAGGTGTTGTGTGATGTAGTTTCCATTCAAGTGATGCATATGCTATTGGGACAATAGTGGATGTTTAATCGAGAAGTCAAATATGATGGATATACTAACAAGTATTCCTTCACATTTAATTGCTATCGTACCAGGCTTGTGTCGTTTAATTCTGAGCAACTTTGTATTGACCTACCATATCTGAAATATCAATTTGAGCAAAATGGCTAGAAGGTAGAGCAAGTTGAGAAGTGAGAAGTGCAAAATGAGAGTGAACAATCAAAACAGTTGAGTGAACTTGAGCTAGAATTGAGCGAGAATGAGAAAGGGAAAAACTTGAGGGGAAAGAAAAAGGGTTGAGGCTGAAGTTAAACATGAGGGAAATGTTGCCTTGAATGATTCGGCCATTGGAGGAAAACCAGCACTTATTGCCAAAGCCAATGATGTTAGGAGACCTTATGGTTGTACTAACAAACTTAACCTTGTTGTGTTTAGTGTTTCTACTTTTATGCAGGTTAAGCAAGGAGAAATTGAGTTGATCATGGCATGTTCTACTCCTAAATCCATTGGTGAATATCAAACTTTTCATGGAGTTTGCATCTTAAGTGTTGTATCTCTTTGCTAACCATTGATGTTCAACTTCAACCATGAGCTTGATTTGCTTGTTGGGATGAATAATGAAGTTTCAAAGGGTGTTTCTACACTTGAAACTTGTTCTAACCATCCTTATTATTTCGATAATGATGTTCCGACCTTTCTTAGTCAATTTTCTAGTTCATTACATTCTAATTTTGTTATTCAAATTGAAGGTATTCAAGCTACCTATCTCGGTCTTGTTCCATCTATGCAAGATAGGCCACACTGACAACAACTTGTGGTGAATTTTGTAACTTTGCACAATCAAATTCGGGACTTTTCTAAGCTGATTGAGCATCATTATGAAGATCTTTACCTAGTGAATGCAAATGGTAAGTTGGTGAGTAGTTTCTACCTATGCTTTCTAATTATGTGATTTATTGTGTATGTCCAACTTTGACATTCCATGACAAAGAGTTGATTAGAGAGCTTTGGAGTGTAACCTAGAATTTCCATAAGCTTTATACAAGATGTTTCTTGTCTTGGAGAATATCCTTGTTCAAGAGCATCATGAGGTTGTCTAAGCGATATGTAACGTGACTCGTGGTTGTTCATCTATTTCCTACATTGCTGTCTTCTAAGCGTACAGTCGATTTGTGGACAAATCACTTTCAAGAGGAGGGGAATGATGCGAACATAGGATCCATGGTTCATATGCAAGTCATTACAATGGTTGATTAATTCAAGTCCAAAATTCCAGCCGACCCTTCCTTGAAGTTTAGTGTGTTTTACCACTTAGTTATTAAGTCTTTGGTATCATTTGTTTGGAAAAAGTGATTATTTCCAGCAATAATTGTTAGTTAATTATAGTTAGTTTGGAGTTAGTTAGGGGGAATAAAGGCCAGGTCATGTGGGACCATTATTAGGTCAATTCAAGTTAGTTTCCTAATTCAGTCAAGTTAGGGTTTAGGAAAGTAAGTAAATTGTTTCCAAGTTTGAGTAGGTTTCTTGAGTCATGTAAAGGCTATAAATACAGCCTTAGTCCATGCCATTTTTCATACATTAATAAGAGTAAATTTTCCAGCAAATACTTGTGTGTCTTTGCAAACTCTCTTGTCCAAGAGATCCTACTTGAATACTTGAGAATTATTCTTGAGTGTTCATCGATTTATCAACCAATAACCACAATTGGTTGTGGCGTCATCTATTGGTTCACTATCTTGTTAAGTTGTGAGTTGAGATTAAATTCAAGGTTTGCAATTTCGCGAGTTAGAAGGGTCAAGAGTTTCCACAACTCCAATTTGGTTCTTCGTTTAGATTCAGGGCTATGTGGGATACGAGTTCAGGCCATTTTGATGGGTTCATGTCACCATCAAAATAGCTTTGGGGAAGCGAGCTTAGCACATGACGTATGAGAACAATCTTACCCCCCATTCTAAGCATTTTTGGAGCTCCGGTGAAAAAGCCATTGTCTCACCTTTGAAAGAAGTCCATCAAACACCACACTCCTAAGTCTCTCTTGAACTAGTGGAGCACCCAGATAAGTCACTAGAAAGTCCCGCTCCTAAAACCTAAAATCGATGAAACCAAAATTCGTTGGATAAGGGAGACCTTGATGAGCGGGGCCTGGTAAGGGGGTGTATAGGAGACGGGTTACGAAGAAAGTGGTGTTTCTACGGATTTGTTACTTATGTGGTTGACGGAGTATCAACATGAAATTTGATAAAGACATTGACTCGACTACGTGGAATTTAACTCCTGAGAGCTACAGTATCCTTGAATTGTTTCTGCTTATTTTTCCTACTTGAAATGTGAATTATTCGAACTTTATAGTTTTACTTACTGTGTAATTGTTGTTGCTACTTGAACTACGTGTTTGCATGTGTGTTCTTGGACTCATGAGCATTCGCTCACCACATTAGATTTGTTTTCCTTAATAGGAGTCGGAATGGAAGGAATTATGGAGAAACTGATTTGATGCACTTTTGATTAGGGTTTTGAATGTAGTTGATTAGATGATTTTTGAAAGTTGTATATTTTGGGGAAAGTGATGTACTTGGTATCTTGAACTGTAAGAATTGAATACTTATTAAGGAAGCGACTTTTCTTTATTACCTGCAACTTTTATTATTCGGTTATTTATCCTTAAACTTGAATTGAAATTGTACCGAGTCCTGGCGAGAGTTGGGCAGGCGTCCCGCCGATACCCTTGGGTTCGCCCTTGGGAGAAGTGGGGGTGTCACAGTTGGTATCAGAGCTTAGGCTTCAGTTCTTTGTAGTGTATCCTAGACTTGAAGTTTAGGATGCCGGACTGTGGAATTGGTTTAAGAATTACGTGACCGCTGGTAGGAATGAAAATTAGAGCCTAGGTTTGAACTAGTGGACAATTTGGAGTCTTGATCTTGTGGAAGATATGTGGAATAGTACTAAATGATCGGACCTAATTTATTTAGTATACTTGGATCCATCTAATCTTTTAATTTTAGGTGTGAGTTATGGAAGGTAATGGTGGTATTGAGCCGTCTCGGGAGCGCCTTCTGGTGAGCTGTTATCAAGAAAAGCCTAAGGGAGCTCGTTGGAGATATAACCCAACTCGCTGAATTAGGACTCCATGTGACTGCTAGAGGACTTACTCGTACTTAAATAACGTAGTGTTAGCGGTAATCGATGACCGGAGACGGTTCTCCGAGGAGAATAGGGTAGTGCGAGAGGATAATCGAGGACTGATGGCAACTGTGGATGCCCAGACTACTAGAATTCATGAATTGGAGACGGAGGTACTTGAGGAGCGAAGAAAAAACTAAGACTCCTTGTGAGCAGCTTCGGGAGGTTAAGAGCCGACTTACTAGGGTAGTACCTGAAATTAGAGACCGGATGGATGAGTCGATGGCTGGGTGTGTTACCTTGGTCGAATAAGTGGTGGATGGCGAGATATTTGACGGGGAAAATGAGGTAGAAACTGCTACTGCTGAAGATGGAAATGATCCTATTGGAGTAGCAGAGACTTCTGGCTCCGCCAATCCCTAAGCTAGTGATTTAGTCTACTTTAAATAGTTTCGTCAAGGATAGTCGGGGTGGTGCTTGTTCAAAGGCCATTGCATTTTCGTATTTTGTTTCACTATGTTTCCTACCTTTTGAAGCAATTGAACGTTACTTATGAGGTGCTCGACTTTGTTGCTTTATGACTTCAAATCTATGTTATGGGTTGTACATATTTCAATTATTTCGGTGTCTCCCTAATTATTTTCGTTTGCATGATCAAAAGTGTCATTTTCAAACTTCGTTTATGTGTACTTATATTACGTCATACCTTTATAAAAGTTAAATTTATGAACAACCAAAAGAGTGAAAGGGGTTGAGGACGAGGGGTTAGTGATACGGTCCTCGATCAACTCGTTTCGAGACACGTAGCACGTTTGCCCAAGGATCTAGCGAGGTTGTCCAACGCTTGGATTGCGGAACCTAGAATCAAAACGGACGACACGAATTGATTAAAGGTAGTAGAACGACGACTCAATCGAGGTGATTACTCAAGTGGATAGGTCGGTAGAACAATCAAGGACAAGCACAAGATTGCTCAAGAACCCTTGCCAAAGCAAGTAAAGAATTCGAATGCTCTCAACAATTGAAGTGAAACAAACTAGAACTTTATTATCAAAATTACGTAACCCTTTAACCGTACAAAGTGTGCCTTTATATAGGCTAAGGGCTAATGAAAACCTAAGGGAAATGCCTAAGAGGAATTCGGTCACTTAGGAGGCAAGGTGGGCCGACCCACTAATCCAATTCTAACAACTAAACCCTATCACTAGGGACTAAGGCCTAATCGGCCAACCCACTTGGAGGCCCACTTGATTCTTCATGGGCTCAGATCATCGTGTAAATAACTTGATTATCCCCTTCCAAGCCTTCAATAATCTCTATGGACTCCTTGTTGGTCTTGCACGATTCGCACTAAGGCTTGGAGTGACTCCTTGAAGCGCTTGGCCCGTGCACGTGTGACTGGGCCCAATGGCACTCGAACTGGGTCATTACTTGGGCTAAGGTCCGTGCACACATCAGTTAGGCAACCCCAAACTCAAGGGAATGACTAGGGAGTGGCATCTGGACCAAACCAAAACCCTAGGAATGAAAGAGTGAACCAAGTAGCTGCTGCTATTACCATATGATTTATATCTTAGTACGGTTAGTTGAGCACCAAAGCCTAAACCAATCAACCAACTTAAAAACCAAGAGAGGTGTGAGGGTAGAGCGATTTTTAAAGTTCGCTTATCTAAGTTTCACAGAGAGTTTAATCTTGAAATAGTAGATTGGTTTGAGGGGATGAAATGAGGCACTAGTGAAAGTAAGAGATTAGGGTTTCTTTTCGAGCAACTTTGTAGATGAGTATTGGAGAGTGAATTAGGGTGTAGAACTTTTATATTAAGGAATAAGATCTCCGTATTTTGTTATGTTTATAAGTAGTGATAGTAATCTGGTGGAGGACTCGAGAGCTCGTCCATATTAAGTAGAGAATAGTTAAGATTTATATTCTGGGGTAACCTAGAAGCAAAAGAATAAAAGAGTAATATGGCCAGAGCTCTCATTTTGAATAGTTACTTATTTTGATCCCTTGATTTGCCTGGCAGGCTAGCAGTTGACTTAAACCAACCGGTGAGATGACAAATTTGAGAGAGATGCATAAGAAATGGATAGAATTTCAAAAGAAATTGGCTGACTACTGGGAACGACGGTGGAAACAAGAATATGCAGAGAAAATTGATTTGCTACGCAAGAACGTAGAACTGGAGAAGAAATACAAAGGAAATTCTCAAACTGATCAAGCCGTGACTCCTCACGTAACTTGTGGATACTGTGGCAAGATTAACCACGCTGAGGCTGAGTGCTGGAGAAAGCAAGGAAAATGTCTGAGGTGCAGTAGTATCGAACATAAGTTTTTGAATTGTCTTAGAGCTTCTAAGAAAAGAGGAAATACTCGGCAGTCCTGCTAGATCTACCGCAAAGCAATCGAGGGCCAGAAGGGGTGATACTGCTAACGGCTTGTGAGAGAGATCAAGTAATGGAAGTAATACGAGTGGGGATGGGATTTGACTCCACTCGAGGAATAGGGGTTGTAGTTTTACCTAATTTAGACTGGCATTTTGAGGTGGTAATCTTTTGTTAAAAGGGAAAGTCCTTTTTGTTGTTTTGTATCTTGACAACTCGGCACGTGGATGGTTATGATCTTGTTGTTTCCCCTCTCCTTTTGAAATGATTTGATAAAACCTATTCCAACTTGATGTAACTATTATGATCTTTTATAACATATGACAATTTACCCTGCTTTAATTGATTTCATTGGTTTACAGGTATATTTAAACTTGACCCCACACCTTTAGATTGGTTGATAAGATATGAACGGTAGTAGACGTGGTTCGAGATTGTACTTGTAGAGCGTAAGCAAACCTGAGGTCTTTGGAGGTGACCAGGGATCGGCGGTGGACCAAAAACCGAGAACTTAGGGTTAAAAACTGGGAACCAATGTTTAAATTGCCAACTTGATAATATTAAAATTGTGAGATTTGAGTTGGTGAAAGGAAATATTTGATAGATTTAATGAGGCCTAACAATTAAGGGACAGGATATAATATTTGGAAATGGAAGTTTAAGGCTATACAATAGACTATCGAGACTTGAACAATGTGACCATTAAGAAAAATACAGTTTTGCCTTATATGGATAAGAATTCGATCAACTGTAAGGAGCAGTGGTACTAATCCAAGTTGGATTTAAAGTAGAGCTATTACCAGTTGAAGGATCCTAGACACTGATGTGCCTAAGACTCGCCTTCCAATCCAAGATATGGGCACTTAGAATTTTCAGTTACGTCCTTTGGGTTGACTAATGCAGTAGCAGCATTTATGGACCTAATGCATCGGAGTTTTCAAACGGTATTGGATTAATCTGTGGTGGCATTTATTGATGGTATATCGGTGTCCTTTAAGGTTCGAGAAAATCATGAAAGACATCTGATGATAGTTTTTACAAAACACTAAGAGAAGCGCCAACTTTCGTTAAACTCAATAATTGTGAATTCGGTTGGAAGAAGTAGCCTTTCTAGGTTATACAATATCCAAGAAGAATCGCTATAGACTTAGCTAAGGTGAAGCTGTTTTAAGAAGAAACGACCAAAAAACCTACCGAAATTCGGAGTTCTTAGAGTTAGCCGAATATTACTTTCGACTTATCAAGGATTTTCTAAGACTGCAAGACCCTTAACTGAGTTGACTAAGAAGCATGGTAAGTTATTTAGGATTCTAAATGTGAGGAAGAATTTCAGAGTGAAAAAGTGCTTAACCCGATGCACCTGTGTTAGCCTTATCGAGCGGGAGGAGATAGTTTTGTGATTTATACAGACGCTTCAAAGGATAGTTTAGAATGTGTATTAATACTACATGATAAGGTGATTGAATGTGCCTCTAGAAAGTTAAAAATCTCACGAGAGAAATTATCCAACTCATGATTTGGACTTAGCAGCTGCGATATTAGCATTAAAGAAGTGGAGAACATTACCTATATGGGGTAGACGTGAGGCCGATTAAGTTACCCTATGACTTGAAAGTTTAAAAACGCCTATTGGGGATCAAAGTTTAATTGCTAAGTATGAGATATGGGTTGGAGAGTGTAAGTTGTTGATCGATTTGATAAACCTAGTATTAAGAGGTACAATGTTATCTTAGGTGTGAATTTCGAGGATGAAATTCCTTTTAAGGGGGGAAGGATGTGAGGACCACGAATTTTACTTACTTTTAATTCTATTTTACTGGCTTATTTAATTATTTATTCACCTGTTTCCTCCGAATAATTTATTTCAACAATTTTAAATCTAATTATATGGAAAAAGGTCTCATTTATATTTTTAAAACGTCCCCGTTCAGCAAATTTAATTTTCTGTGGCTCGTCTAGTAAGAAATAGCGAATACATGTTTTTCGAGGCAATATTCGATTCGAGAGTGCAACAATCTTGGAGAATTAAGAATGATCAATAGTAGACTAAGAAAGTTAATTGAGGGATTAGATGTGAGTGAGTTCAAATTTTCGCTTTATCGCGCGTGTGCGTCGATAGTTTCTCGAAAGTCGCATCGCGTGACTTATTGGAGATTTAATAATTTTATATCAGACTAGTAAGAATGAATAATTATAGTGTTAAGGAATTACATTGGGGGTTTAGTGCACAAGTGCAACAAACAGAGAGAAAACGGTGGTACGAAACCCGCACGCGACACTATTTGAAGTTGACTTTTTGCATAGCTTTTGGCCACGAAATTCTTCAAAACTTCCAAGGGAAGCTTCACACTCAAACAAACACTCTCTCTCTTCTTCTCTTTGGCCGGCCGAACAAGAAAGAAAAGGGGAAGGAAGAAAGCTCCTCTCATTTTGGCTTCCATCTTGCTTCAATTTTGCCCAAAATCTTCACTCAACTTCCACACCACTTGGAATTCGGTTCTAGCTTGAGGAAAGACAACAACTTGTGGCGATTTCTTGGAGGTATTGTGGTGGAAAAATTTTTGGTTTCATCTAAAGTTGGGAGGTATTCTTCATCTCTCTTAATCTCTTACTTTTTCTTCAAGAATCAAGCATAGATGGCATGGGTTTGAAACCCTAAACATGAAATAGGTTAGCGGACTTGAGGTGTTTTATTTCTTACTTTAATCACTAGGCTAGTGGTCTTGAGGTGGATTATAGGTAGCTAGCTTGAGGTGTAATTAGTTGTTTGTGGTTGTTTATGTGTTATTTGATGTGAATACGGTTAGAAAGTGTAGGAAAAGTTGAAGGAAAATGGAAGTGCAAGCTGGCCGAAATTCTGTCCTTGTTGGTTAGTGGTTATTTGACTATGAAATTAAGTGATATATGTTGTATATTGTGTGTACAAAGTGCCTTGCGAAAATCGTTTCAATTGGTTGCTCAAAACTAGAGTTTTCGAAATTGAAAGAAATCTGGAAATGGTAATCAGGATGTCCGAACAGTACCTATTTGTTTGAAAGTATCTCTCTGTACAAAATTCAAAATTGAGTGCTATTTACGGTATTCAAAACTAGACATTTGTAGTTTTCTAACGGTATAAAAATCATCTGCTAGTTCATTGTGAGTCATCCGTAGTGAATCGGCAAAGTCTGCTGTCCTGTTCTGATTGTCCTGTCCGAGAGGAATGGAGAAGGGCCTCCACGTGTGGCTGCTGTTTCTCTCTCACTTGTGAAACTGATTTTGAAAACGTTTTCTTTCTGATGAAAATGTAGCATTTTCATCTACTTTCCAAAGCCACCAACCATTTCCCAATTTGATCTTGTATTGAGTGAAATATGGCCTGATTTTGAAAGTACGACAAGCTGAAAAACTGGAAAGTCTTTTCTTTCTTGCTGGCCAAATGGTCAGAGTTGTTTTGGGATGTTTTGTCTCGAAAATTTTGATGGTCAATTGCTTATTAAATGTTTATAGGACCTTGGTTTCAAAATTGGATCGAATTGGGGCTGATTTCATTGTGCAAAATGTTTGGAAAAGAAAGAAAAGCAAGAGGGCAGATTAGCTTGAAATATTTTTTGAACTTGATAGTTTTTTTTTACTGCCTTCCCACTTGAGTTTTTCCATGAAATTTGATAGAGAGGTATTCCACATATGGAAGTTTAAGTGTACCAAATTTGGTGTAATTTCAATACCATTTCGATATCCAAATAATGCCCCAAAGTTGCTTTTTCAAATCTGGAAATTTTCTGAACTGTGTACAAATTTCAGCCAACTTTAAGCTGCTATATCTCGATGCTCAAAACTCTGAATTTAGTTCCTGTTTATTGTGTTTGAAACCTTGTTTGGAACTCTTATTGTAATACAAATTTCAAGGGCAGATTCACTTTCTCGTGAATTACGCCGAATTTCCAAGGATGACTGCAAAACCAAGACTAGTTCAAACCTGTTCCATTGGAACTGAAACTCCTTGAGTTGAAAAATGAGTGCTTTCCGTTTAGAATTTTGGAAAAGTGTCTTATAGGAACTTTTAGTACTCCGAACCTAGTTTCCAACGGTTGTTAAAGTTTTCCATTTTTTGGACGTACCAAACTGAACATTTGATTTTTCCAAGTTTGTCACTTAAAGCTGAAATTTTCCGATTTCTTATGAAATGAGTTTTTTGAGGACTCGTTACCTTATTCTTGTTATTGATGGACTGTTTATTAAACTCGATTTCATGGAGAAATCAGTTTTTCTTGTGTTATTAAACCCTCACTTTTGAACCTCAATTTTCGAGTGATTAAGGTTCTATTTCATGACATTTTCTTAGTTTTGCACAAGTGTAGATTCTCCCCTGTTAACAAGGGGTGTTGTAAGTAATAGTGAGTGATAGTCAATTAATAAGTTGCTCAAGCGCTCAAGGGATTTTCAAGAGAATCTCGAAGCGGACGCCTGAAGACTTGCTTGCTCAATTACTCACTTTTTTGACTTGGTGAGTGTCAAGTGGTATGATTTGTTGCCTAATACTTGTATTGCATCTAGTTGAATACGTGAATTAACTTGTCGAACGATGAGTGTGTACTTTATCGCACTCGCTCTCTCTTACTTGACGTGCTACTTGATTTACTCGACTCGTTACTCGTTTTACTCGACTAGCTACTTGACTTGTATACTTGAAACCGTATACTCGATATGTTGTGTTGTCGAGCGGAGTGAACCTTCCTCGACTTATATTTCGTACTTGGGGGACGCCCAAACTCATCGGCTAATCTGCGAATCGAGCCAGCATGGTTTGGTCGAGAAGCTTAGTAAACCATGAGCAAACACGAAACTTGATATATTGGAGAGATCTTGCTTGGCATACTCGCGTAGTATTGCCATGATAAACTCGAGTAATATCAAAACCCTTGATGAGGCGGACCCGGTAAAGAGGTGTAAAGGAGACGGGTTACGAAGAAAGTGGTGTTTCTACGGATTTGTTACTTATGTGGGTTGACGGAGTGTCAACATGGAATATGATCAAGACATTGACTCGAACTACAGTGGAATTTAACTCCTGAGAGCTACAGTATTCTTGAATTGTTTCGCTTATTTTTCCTACTTGAAATGTGAATTACTCGAACTTTATAGTTTTACTTACTGTGTAATTGTTGTTGCTACTTGAACTACGTGTTTGCATATGTGTTCTTGGCCTCACGAGCATTCGCCACCCCATTAGATTTGTTTTCCTTAACAGGAGCCGGAATGGAAGGAAATTATGGAGAAGCTGACTTGATGCACTTTTGATTAGGGTTTCGAATGTAGTTGATTAGATGACCTTTTGAAAGTTGTATATTTTGGGGAAAGTGATGTACTTAATATCTTGAACTATAAGAATTGAATACTTATTAAGGAAGCAACTTTTCTTTATTACTTGCAACTTTTATTATTCGGTTTATTTATCCTTAAGTTTGAATTGAAATTGTACCAAGTCCTGACGAGGAGTTGGGCAGGCGTCCTGCCCGATACCCTTGGGTTTGCCCTTGGAAGAAGTGGGGGCGTCACATATTCGAACACTATTTGCAGTTGACTTTTGCAAAGTTTTTTGGCCCACAATTTCTTCAATCATCCAAGGGAAGATTCACACAACTCAAAACCCTTCTCTCTCTCATACCTCTCTCGGCCGAACACTCCAAGGGAAAAGGAGGAAGAAAGCTCTTCTCATTTTGCTCCATTCTGCTTCCATTTCACTTGGAAATCCTCACCCAAATCACATACTACTGGAGAGTAGTTCTAGCTTGGAGAAAGGCATCATCTTGTGGAATTTCTTGGAGGTTTTGTGTTGAAACATTCTGGTTTCTTCAAGGGTTCAAGAGATAACCCTTCACCTTCTTCAATTTTTCAAATTTCTTCAAGAAATCATGGTTGGTTTGCATGGGTTTACAACCCTAAGCAAGGAATAGGCTAGCGGACTTGAGGTGTTTCATTTCTTGCTTTAATCTTTAGGCTAGCGGCCTTGAGGTGGATTATAGGTAGTTGACTTGAGGTGTAATTGGTTGATTGATGTTGTTTATGTGTTGTATGAGATGATATTGGTTAGGAAAGTGAAGGAAAAAATCAAAGGAAAATGGTGCAAGAGAGCTGGCCGAATTTCTGGTTATGATGTTCTGTTTTAATTTCCAATTTTTGATGGCTAGTTTGGCTATGAAATTGATGGTTATATGTTGGTATATTGTGTGTACAAAGTGTCTTCCGAAAATCGTTTCATTTGTTTGTTCAAAACTAGGGTTTTCGAAATTGAAAGAAATCCGGAAATGGTAATCAGGATGTCCGAACAGTACCTCTTTGTTTCAACGAAACTCTCTGTACAAAATTCGAAACTGAGTACCGTTTGCGGCATTCAAAACTAGACATCCGTAGCTTTCTAACGGTATAAAAAAACACCGCTAGTTCATTTTGAGTCATCCGCAGGGATTCGACAAAGTTGACTGCCCTGTTGTGACTATATGTCCGAGAGGAATGGAGAAGCTACATCTTGTGGCTTGATTTTCTCTCACTTGTGAACTGATTTTGGGAATGACTCTTTCTGATGAAATGTAGAATTTTGAATCTAGTTTCCAAAGCCACCAACCATTCCCAATGTGAACTTGTATTGAGTGAGATGTGGTCTGATTTCGAAAGTGCAACAAAGCTGGAAAACTGGAAAGTTTTTCCCTTCTTGCTGGCCGAATGGTCAGAGTTGTTTTGGGATGTTTTGTCTTGAAAATTTTGATGTCAATTGTTTATTAAATGTTTATAGGACCTTGGTTTCAAAATGGATCGAATTGGGGCTGATTTCATTGTGCAAAACGTTGAGGGCAGATTAGTCTTGAAACATTTTTTGAACTTTGGTCATTTCGTTAGTGGCCTTCCCACATGAGTTTTTGTGTGAAATTTGGTAGAGACGTAGTGAACATATGGAAGTTTAAGTGTACCAAATTTAGTGTAATTTCAATAACCTTTCGATATCCAAATGATGCTACAAAGACGGCTCTTCAAATCTGGAAATTTTTTATTAGTGTACAAAATTCAGCCGATTTTAAGCTACTATATCTTGCCACTCAAAACATCGAATTTAGTTTCGTTTGTTGTGTTTGAAACCTTGTTTGTAACTCTTATTGTGTTACGAATTTCAAGGGCTGATTCACTTTTCGTGAATTACGCCGAATTTCCAAAGATTGCTGGAAAACCAAGACTGGTTCAAACCTGTCTTCTTGGAACTGAAACTTTGAGCTGAAAAATGAATGCTTTCCGTTTAAAATCTTGGAAAAGTGTCTTCTAGGAACTTTTAGTACTGTGAACCTAGTTTCCAACGGGTGTAGAGTTTTCCATTTTTGGACATGCCAAACTCAAGATTTGATTTTTCCAAATTTGTCACTTAAAGCTGAAATTTTTCGATTTCTTATGAAATGAGTTTTTGAGACTCGTCATCTTATCTTGATATCGATGGACTGTTTTAAACTCGATTTCATGGAAGAGGCAAGTTTCTCTTGGGACTTCGACTCCTTACTTTTGAACCTCGGATTTTTCGAGAGATTAAGGTTTTCTTTTAGGACTTGGACTTAGTCTAAACCATAGTGTACATTTTTTCGTTGGCTAATCGCATGGTTGTGAGTGATTAGTTAATCGTTATTTCTTCAGGCGCTCAAGAGATCTTTCAAGAGAATCTCGGAGTGGACGCCTGAGACTTTTTTTTTAATGCTAAACGTTCTTTATTGAATATAGAAAAACAGGATACACAGTGGAGGGGGGTGCCCAAAAAAAAATTTAGCCACCCCGGATTCGAAAGTTGCCTACGCCTAATCTATCTAACCTCACCAGGCCCCTAGGGCGGGCAGGCAAGCCATTCAAAGAGTGGAACAGCAGCCGTGGAGTTACAGGTGTCACCAAAAAGGCCAACGAGTCGGCCACCATATTCCCCTCGCGAAAACAATGATTAATAGAGTGGACAGCAGGGAGGAGGGATCGAATCTTTTGTAACACCGCGCGAATGGTTGGCGGGCCCGCCGCCTTAGAATGTAGAATATTCCACAGCACCCTGGAATCCACCTCCACCATGATCCTTGACACCCCCTTCGATACACAGAGCTCCAAACCCGTACACAACGCTCTCGCCTCAGCCTGTAGAGCAGAAGCTTCTCCATAAAACTCAACGAATGCTAGTAGAACAGCTCCAGAAGAATCCCGAAGAACCCCACCCCACGACTTAGACACGTGCCTCCTTTTGCAGAACCATTCGTGTTTAGTTTAGTAAGCCCCTCCCCTGGGAAGGCCCAAACCACTGGCAAGACCACCATCTTACCCGGGACTGCGTGCAACCAATCTACCATTCCGTGCCACGGGGTTCCCAGCGGAAGACAAACATTTGTTTTGGTCCTCAACATCAACACCAACTCCACAGTTATCTGAAAAGTAATACGCCACCAATCCATTGCCACGCCGTCGAACAGGGCCTTATTACGGACCCGTCATATAAACCAGAAGATCACTGAGGGAGCAACCTGTAGCAACCACCTTAATGCTAGATTAGGCACCCTTAAAGCTCCCTATGCAAGGAACCTACCCCGTACATCTGAATGTGCTCGGAAAATGCCAAGTGACTTCTCGAAGAAGCCCCAAACCGAGTTTGCTATTTCACTCCTCCCAAACACATGGTGGAGCAATTCCTCATCCGACGATGAACAGCAGACGCACTTAGACGGGCCTGTCACCCTAAACCGACGGAGACACAGATCTAGTGGAAGCTTCTGTCCCATCATCCTCCACATAAAAAATGAAATTTTTAGCGGCAGCCCTGGTCTCCAAAGTGCAGCATACAGCCAGGATTTGTGGGGGAGGTCATCATTCACTGGAATAACCGATCTGAGCTCAAATTCACCTGACGCCGACAGTTTCCAAAACGGAGAATCCGGCTCCTCCCCCGTCACCAACAATGTGTCTCTAGCAGCCTCTAAAATTTCTGGACAACCCAACTGCCCAATACTAAGTGAATCCCATCGCCTCCTTATCCAGAACTCCATTACCACTGCCATGGAAGCAAGCTCAGGGAACTTCCATGCCAGAGGTCCCCATCCAGCCCAGTTATCCCGCCAGAAAGAACAACTGCCATTGGAAAGCTCCCACATCATATGCTCCTCAACCCTACCACGGGCCGCCAACAGTCGTTTCCACGAATGCGAGGTAGAAGGCCCCAGTTTCACTTGGTTCGGATGCAAGGCACCACAGTAACGTGCATGAAGGAATTTTGCCCAGAGTGTTTCCTGCCCCCGGAACCTGTACCATAACTTACATGCAAATGTCTCCGTTAAGGAAGAGAGTGAGCGAAACCCCAGGCCTCCAGCCTCTATGGGACAACATAAATTCTCCTATGCTACCCAATGATACCGACGACCCATGAATGATTCCCCCCACAGAAAGTCAGCAAAAATTTTCTCAAGTTGGCGAATGACCCCCTTAGTGGACGCCTGAAGACTTATTTGCTCACTTAACCACTTTTGACTTGGTGAGTGTCAAGTGTATGGAGTGTTGCTACGTGCTTAATTACTCTCATTAATTGAGTATTTTAAAAGTGTCGAGTCGAGTGTGTACTTTATCGCACTCGTTCTCTTTTAAGTGAATCATATTTGAATTGTATGAAGTGAGTTTGTTAAGTGAATAAAGTGAAGTGTTGCAATAGTGAATTATACTATGGTTGAATCTATGTCGATTGGAGTGAATCTCCTCGACTTAAATTTATAATAGTGGGGGGCGCCCAAACTCATCGGCCGACCTTGCGACTCGAGCTGGCATGGGCTTGGTCGTGAAGCTTGGTGAGCCATGAGAAAAATTTATAAGCTTGATCTATTTGAGAGATCTCGCTTGGCATACTCGAGTAGTATCACCATATATAAAAGAAGTGTGGGCTCGGAGCAGGGAGTGTAACGGTGATCGGGAGTGCGAAGTAAGTGGGGTTCTACGGACTTATAACCTACCCGGTTGACGGAGTGTCAGCTCGTGGAGGTATTGGATCGAGCATTGGCAGAGCAAGTGGAATATAGCTCCTGAGAGCTCCCGTATCCTTATCAAGTGTGTTTTACTGTTAATTGTGAACTACTTGAATGTTGTAGCTTTCATTCTCGTATAAGTGCTATTGTTATTTGAACTATGTGTTTTGCATGTTTTCTTGGCCTCACTAAGCATTAGCTCATCCCATTAGATTTGTTTTTCCTTAACAGGAACCGAAATGGAAAGAGTTATGGAGAAGCTGACTTGATGCCCTTTTGATTAGGGTTTTGAATGTAATTGATTAGATGACTTTTAAAAGTTGTATATTTTGGGGAAAGTGATGTACTTGGTATCTTGTAATGTAAGAATTGAATACTTATTAAGGAAGCGACCTTTTCTTTGTAGCTTCGACTCTTATTGTTGATTGTTATCCATAAGTTTGAATTTGTCTTGTAGTGAGTCCTGGTGAGAGTTAGGCAGGCGTCCCGCCAATACCCTTGGGTTCGCCCTAGGGAGAAGTGGGGGCGTCACAGAAACGCAGTTCACTAAGTTGTCTAAATTCGCCGCTGAATTAGTAGTGACATAGCAGAAGAGAATAAGGCATTTTGTGCAAGGTTTTAATGTGGAAATCCAAGAAGTATTAGCAGCCGCTCAAATAACTACTTTTAGAGAAACCCTTGAAAAGGCCCAAAGGGTTGAATTTGCAAGGTTCTAAGTAAGTAAAGGTCTTTCATGTTTAGGAAAAGGGGTGTGTCAAGTACTAAACCTGGGGGCAAGTTGATAGGACTGCATCCCCGCCCAAGGTTGGAAGAGGGGCAGGAAGGGAGAGAATTCCAAGGACACCAAGAGGAGCCCTGTCGAGAGGAGCCTAAAGTGGGTGAGGACAACAAAGAACTACCTCACAAGGAGGTCAAGCAGTGACTCCTCATGTAACTTGTGGATTTGTGGAAAGCCTAACCACACAAGGACGAGTGTTGGAGAAAGGGATAGAAATGCTTGTGTTGCAGAAGTACCGAGAGCATCGGATTGTTAATTGCCAAATGTGCATCGAGAAGGGAATGACATCAGCAACCAGACAAGGTAAACCCTAGGCAATCGAACGTAGGAGGGAATAGGCGGAGAGTAACCAGTCAGGGGTGTATGCAATGGACCAACACCCAAGTTCCAGATTTGTCTGAAGTTGTCGAAGTTACGATTCTTGTTTTCCATCGCCTGGCTAAGATTTTGATAGATCTTGGTGCAACTCATTCATTGTGAACCTCACTTTCATGTGTGGAATTAATGTCAAACCTGATAAGTTATCCATGACCTGGAAGTTAGAACACCTACCAGCGACCAATGTCTAATCACCAATACTATCTATAGGAATTATGAGATTTGGGTTAGAAAGCGGAAATTTGTTGGTAGATTTGATAAGTTTAGGCATCAAAGAGTATGACGTCATAACTATGAATGGATTGGTTAGTTCGGTATCATGCTTGGTTGGATTGTAGGACGAAGTGGTTGAATTTTGTATACCTAGAGAGGCCACTTTAAAGCTAGATTGGAGGGGTAGATTAGTCTCATCTGCTCTTATCTCAAGAATTCGGGTTAGAAAATTGTTGATTAAAGGACCCCAAGATATCTAACTTTCTAGTCAACGCCCTAGGGGATAAGATTAGAGATCAAAGATGTGTCGGTATAAGAGAGTATTCGGATTTTTTTCTAGTGAACTAGTGTCGTTGCCGTCAAAAAGAGAGATAGAATTTAAGATTGATTTGGTATTGGAACAACACCCTTTTGGATGGCACCTGTCGAATTTGAAGGAATTGAAAATACAATTGCAAGATTTATTAGACCGAGACTTTATTCAAGAAAGTGAATCTCCGTGAGAGCTACAGTATTATTTTTAGAAGAAAGATGAGAGTTTGAGGTAATGTATGGATTATCGGGGTTTAATGATGTCACAATTAAGAATAAATATCCTTTGCCGCACATTGATGAATTGTTTGATCAATTACAAGGAGCCGTTGTGTTTTCTAAACTAGATCTTAGATAAGGGTACTACCAATTAAGGATCAAGAAGGAAAACATGTCAAAGACTGCTTTTAATTTGAAGATATGGGCATTTTTAAGTTTGCAGTGATGCCTTTTGGACTGACCAACGCCCCAACAGCCTTCATGGATTTGATGCACTGAGTTTTTAAAACCCTATTTGGATCAGTTGTAGTAGTGTTCATTGATGATATTTTGGTCTATTCCAAGACTCATGAGGAGCATGAGTAGCATTGAGGGTAGTTTTACAAACTCTAAGAGAGCATCAGTTGTATGCCAAATTCAGTAAATGTGAGTTTTGGTTGGAGAAGATATCTTTTCTAGGGCATATAATTTCAAAGGAAGGAATCACTGTAGATTCAACTAAGGTTGATGCAAGAGGATGGTTGACCATAGCAAAGACAATTTAGTAGAGTCCAAGTTGAGCTAGGTGGTCTGATGACTAGAGCTTGCGCAAGAAGTTTAAGGAGTCAATGCAAGCTTTAGCTTGTACCATATAAGAGCGAGTTGGTCATGCAAATGTATTCAAGGGTTTGAGAAGGAAGAAACAACTCGTTATACTTTAATCCAAGTCTTTGAACAAGTGAAAGCAAATTTGGAAGATTAGTTCGGGTTTTAACGTCAAATTCTGGTTTAGTTGCTTAGTATTTGTGTCATTTGTTTTGGTATTGAAAGCAAGGGTTTAAATGTCAATTTCCTTGGTTAAATTAGGTCTTTATTTTAGCTTAAATAATTTGGACAGAATCTGCCTTTTGTGAGCCGAATTTAGTTGGTTAAAATTAGGAAATAACTAGTCCAAGATAGATTAGGGTTGGAGTCCATGTAAGGCCTAAATAGCCAAATACTTCCATCGTTTCATTAGCTTCAATATACATCAGAATTTTGTGTGTTTAATCACCTTTCTCTTTCCAAGAGAGGTTCTTTTGAATACTTGAGAGCTACTTGAGAGTATTCAACGAAACTTATCAATCAAGTATACACCTTGGTTGTGGCATTCTTCTTCCAACAACATTGGTTCACTAAATCATTTGATTGTGGGTTGAGATTCAATTCAAGGTTTGCAATCTTAAGTTTAGAAGGGTCGAGTGTCATTCCACAATCAACTTGGTGGGATACGAATTCATACTCTCGGGCGGGTTCGTATCAGATCTAGTTGACAAATTCAAGTATGTCTTATTCGTGTCAAGTAAGTTTTCCTTGTGTCAAATCTGGTTGTGTTATCCTAGTAGGGTCGTTTAGGTTTTTCCTTGTAGTTCTTGTTGTTTCCATCGTTAATTGCTGTCCGCATCCTCTAGCTGCTGTTCGTGTGTTTAACTACTGTCCGAATCTCAATTTTTGTTGGTGTCTTATTATCTTGTTTCTTGAGTCTTGAAATCATCAAGAGTTAAAAAAAAATCTGGTCGCTATTTGTTCTTGAAATCCGAAGTTCAATCTAGGGTTTCTTGAGAAATTGTGCTAAGGTTTGTGTGTCTTGAATCATAAGTGGAGCGTTCACCAAAGTCGTGGAGTTTCTTGATAAATTCTTGAAATTTTGGAAATTCTTGGGCAAATCTTGAAGTATTGGGTAGGCAATCTAGGGTTTCTTGAATTCTTGAAATCAAAGTTGATCAAATCTTGAACTTGAACAAACCCTAGTTCTTGCTTCTTGAACAAAAAATAGCGGCTGCTCTTGTGCATAACATCCAACCATTTCTTGATTCTTGATTCTTGAGTGGTGATCCAAATTGAAAGAAAGAAAAGTACAAATCTGTTTTGGCGTGCAAAAAAAAAAAGAGGGGAAAAATGCAAGAAAAAGAAAGAAAAAAAAACAGATCCGGATCAACCAAGCAAGGAAGGTAACCTGATTTGGGAATCCAAGTTTGCTTGGGTTTGCAAAACAAATCCTAGTCATACTCAAACTACGAAATTCTGACCTCTTAAGCTGTTGCACACGTGAAAATTACCAGAAAATTAGCTGCTGGCCTTCCAGAAAAAATCCCAAGAAACCTTGTCTGACCTTTCCAAAATCAGCCCAAGTGCAAGTCAGGTAGAGTGATTTCTAGGGTTTTGAAATTTCAGCCAACTTGTTCTTGTTAAATCGCGTTTTGTGATCTGTCCAGCCACACAAATTTGCGTTTTAGGGTGTCATTCCAGGTTATAAATAGCGTCTAAAGGGTCACAAAGGAAGTCCCAATCAGTCTTGGCTTCCATTTAGTTGCTAGTTTCCTAATTTGAGTTCTCTAGTCAAGGTAAAAAATTTCCAAATTTTAAGTTACTTTGAGCGGACAGATTAGGCAACTTTCCAGCATGTTTCCCAGCATGTTTTAAGTCCTTTTTTTTGAGTCAACATATCAGCCATTTCCTCCAAAAACAAGAAAAAAACTCCAACCTATAATCGCGACATTCTTGGGTGGATCTTGGTGAAAGTTGGTTGATACTCATTGAGAAATTCTGATTTCTTCAAGAGAGGCAATCAAGTGACTCAAGAGGTGATTGGTGAGATCATTTGAGTGTTTAAAACACTTGAGTGATACACGAGGGTGAGTGAAACATGTAAGGGAGTGAGTGAGGCATTTTCTACTAACGTCTGTTGAGTTTTGCAGGATTAAAAACATGACTAAGGAAAATGACCTTGCCATTGCTCAATTAGCACTTAAAATGGATGCTATGTGGACCGAAATACAAAGGAGATTCGATCGAAAATTCGAGTCCATCCATGAGCGGATTGATCACCTGGATTCGTCAAAGAGTTCCTCTAAGAAAACTAGAGGAAAAACTCCTTTGCATGAGTTCAGTGACTCCAACTCTGAAGTTGGGAGGAGCTAAAGAGGGTGATGAGGAAACGCTTTATACCTGGTTACTACCATAGAGATTTGCACCACAAATTGCAAACTCTCACTCAAGGTAGTATGTCGGTTGAAGACTACTTTAAAGAAATGGAAATGGCAATGATGAGAGCCAACGTCCATGAGGACTTATAAGCAAAATGGCTCGATTTTTGAGAGGTTTAAGAGCTAAAATTGCAGATGTTGTGGAGTTTCAACACTACCTTGACATGGGGGATGTGACAGCCCCACCTCTCCTCAAGGCGAACCCTAAGGATTAGCGAACTGCCTGTCCAGCTCTCACCGGGACTCAGTCGACTAATGAACCAGAAATCCAAGAAAACTAACGAAATATCTTCAAAAGCAAAGGGTACAACCCTTTATAGAAATATAGTCGCCTCGCCAACATCCCAAACTTAAAATATAAAGCTAAAAGTCAAACTTACCACTCCACACTTAATTTACATAATATACGTCGAACTTACAAATTCAAGCTTACAAGAGTAAAAAACAAAGTCTTCTAAACAAAAGGTTACAATCCAAAGTACAAATTCAAGACAAAAGTTAAAGCTATGCAAGTTCTTGACCATAGGTCCATCCCAGATCTGTTAAGGAAAACAAAAGGAGTGGGGTGAGCTAAAGCTCAGTGAGGTTCCAAATAAACATGTAAGCACATAGCCAAATGAAGGCATAATATAAACAAGTAAACACTGTACTATAACAATTTAATCACAATTCAATTCAAGGATGCGGGTGGCTTCTAAAAGCCAAATCCACTTAAGCTTGATCATACGAGAACCCGTTGACTCTCCGTCAACGTTTGCGTTTAAAGAATATACTGTCCGTAGAACACCACTTTCTCCAAATCCCGTCCACCAGTCAACCCTCTTACCGGGCCCAAACACCTCAAGTAGTAATTAGGTAATACTTGAGGACACCAGTTTCCAAATTCAGTAAACAGTTCTCAGGGTTTATCGGCCTTCTCGACATGGCCTTGCTGGCTCGATACAACCGACTCACCTATGAGGTTGGGTACCCAAACAGTCACAGTAGTTGATGGGATGTCACCCAAACAACTCACATACAATCAAAAATAGAGATATCACATCTCATAATATCAGTATATAGAGCCTCAAGGGAATCAAAGGAGGTCGAGTGTGATAAAGTATACACTCGCCTCAAATTTGTCAAAACAAATGTTTTAGCTCAACTAGTCACAGATCAAGTATTCAGCTATTTCCCATAGACAGTTAACAGGCAATGGAACACTCACCTGTCAAGAAATGCAGAGTTCAAATGTCAAGTTTCGTGGTTACGTTCACCTCCGTTTCCCAATCCTAGGGCAACGAGTGAAATCGTTAACAATCTAGGTTCATTTCCAATCCAAATGTAAGTTCATTAGGTGACCAAGTGAGTGGTTAAATCGACTCAATTGACCATGCAAGTTAGGCCCAAATGTAGTAAAAGGTCATAAGAAAACAAGTTTGACAAGTGCAAGAATGTTGAGCAAAAGAAAAATCTCATTCAAGTTCAAAGTAGTCTTCGCAGGTAAAACAGTCGCGCCGCCGCAGACTCGGGAAAACGGCCATATCTCACTGTAGGAAAGTCAGAATCATGTGCTGTTAGCGGCGTTGGAAACTAGACTCGAAGGGCTTTCCAACGGTATAAAATTAAAACTATAGTTCCTCTCCTATCAATACCAGTAGTTCGGGGAAGTTGGCTGATTTTTCTGCCCTGATCAGCTCAAAACCTTAACAAAGTTGTCCTATCTCTTCTTGCCGACTTCACTTGTTTTGGCTCAAATTCATCCAATTCACTCTCCTAGAGTTCATATACAGGGGATCAAGTTATCTAGCACCATTGAAGCTTAAATGCAACACACGAAATGATTAAATGAACCAAAACAGTCTAGCCACAAAGAAGAACCAAAACAGTCCACTAACTTGCCCAAAAACAACCACTTTACTTGCTTCATTTCCATCTCAACTCACACATAAGCTTAACCACTGTTTTAGCCAAGTTTCTTAGGCTTAATTAAGGTGCAAATGAGTCACAAAATCAAGGAGAAACTTCCATTCCAAGGCTGGACAGCAAAAGAGAAACCAAAACAGTCCACAAGTTCACATGCAACACCAACCTCCACCCTTTCATTATAGTTAACTTAGCAACATCCCAAGAGTTATCCCTAACTTTAAAAGGATCCAAAACATGTTAATACATCAAGAAAACCATAAACAAAGCTTAAAAAATTAATCAAACACATGGCATGCTAAACAACCAACCCTACTTCCACTTGTTTAGCTCAAGAAATCTCACCACAAACAACCTCAACTCAACCTTTAGTTGCCATCAAAACCTCAAACACTTGATATAACTCAATAAAGTTAATAGTTAAGGATCATATACCTCTCTTATGTGAAGTTTGAGTCACCCAATAAGCCACCAAAACCAAGAGCTCCAAGCTTGAAATCACACACTAGCCTTGAAGGTAGTTCACTCAACTAACATAGGTTCCTTCACTTTTGGATTTTTGCTCAAGATCAAGCTAGGGTTAAAAAGTAAGAAAATAGAGTTTTCTTCTCTTCTCTAGGAAGCTAAGAGGGCCGGCCAACCTAAGGAGAAAATGGAGCCAAATTGGTTTAAAATCCTCTAATTTCCTTGGTCAAAAAAAGTTGAATGGTTAGGGTTTTGCCACATGGCTCAATCTTGGCCATTCTTCCTCTAATCTTTGCCAAATAAGCTTGCTACCCTCCAAATGTTTCCAATGTCTAACTAACACCCCTAAACTATCACATAAAGTCCCAACCACAATAAAAGGATATTTGGTCATAGTGTATGTGGTGAAATAAAATAATGCCAAGTCGAGAAAATGTTACAATTCATATAAAAGCAATGAAATACAATGCAAGGAAATATTATAATTGATTTAGTCTTAGGGCAAAGCAAGTGATTTAGGAGAATGTATATTTTCAAATGAGGGTTCTCACAGGGGAAGTATTGGACAAAGCTATCAAGGTGGAAAGAAGGCTCAAGAGGAGGGGTACAACTCGCCAAAACTCCCACTTCCAATCTGGAAATTGGAGAAATCAGACTTTTAAAGAGAGGTCAGCCCCCCGAGTGCATTAAATTCGGCCAAACCAAGTGGAGTTTCAAGTGGAGCATTGCAGCTGAATACTTCATCTTTCAAACCAACCTAAAAGGGAGGATTTAAGGCTACTCAAGAAGCGCCTAAACCAAGAAATCGAGACACTAAATGTTTTAAGTGTCAAGGTTTTGGTCACATTGCTTCTCAATGCCCAAATCAAAGAACCATGCTCATGTTGCCAAGTGGGGAAGTACTAACTGATGAAGAGGATGAGTATGAGGAGATGCCACCTTTGGTTGAGGATAAAGAAGAGGAGATCGTGGAGGAACAGGCCACACTAGATCGGGTTGGTCTGGTAGCTCGACATGCATTAACTACCCAAACTTGTGTGGATGAACTACAATGTGAAAATATATTATACACACATTGTCATGTCAAGGACAAGGTTAGCTCCGCTTATTGTGTTTTAAACCTTGGTTGGAATTCTAATTGAGGTACAAATTTCATAGGCTAGTTCACGTTCTGTGAATTTTGCCGAATTTCCCAAAGTTTACCGAAAACTAAGGCTGAAACTGTCTTGGGAGTCCAAGTCAGCCCCTTTAAGCCGACATTTGAGTGTCTTCCATTTAGAATCTTAGAAAAGTGTCTTCTAGGAACTTTTAGTACTTTGGAACTAGTTTCCAACGGTACCAAGTTTTCCAATTTTGGACCTTCGGAGTGTAAGATATGATTTTTCAAAGATTGCTCCTTAAAACTGAAATTTTCGGACTTCATAAGAAATGAGTTTTAGAAACTCTTCACTACCCTTTGATAATGATTGATCGTTTTAAACTCGATTTCGGGACGGAAATCAGTTTTTCTTGTGTTAATGAATCCTCACTTTTGAACCTTTATTTTGAGTGGTTAAGGTTCGTGTTTGAGGTATCAATTAGTCAAATTAAGTGTGCCTTCTTTCTTGATTAATACGTGATTGTGAGTGAGAAATATTTGTTAATTGTCCAGGCGTTCAAGGAGATTTCGAAGGGAATCTCGGTGCGGACACCTAAAGCTTTGTTTGCTCACTTATTTTGAATCGGTGAGTGTCAAGTGCATGACTTGTTGTGTTTACTTGATTTATCTGCTTATATACGTGAATATCACTTGGTGAGACGAGTGTGTACTTTATCGCACTCGCTCTCCTTTACTCAAACTTTACTTACATTAAACTTGATTTTCAAAGTCGATTGGAGTGAATCTCGTCGGCAAAAATATACTTGTTTATGTGTGCATGTCGTGTTGTCGTGCGTGTCGTGTTGTCGAGTGGAGTGAACCTCCTCGACTTATGGGGACGCCCAATTCTCTTAGCCAATCTTGCAACTTGAGCCAGCATGGGCTTGGTCGAGAAGTTTGATAAACTAAGAGAATAACAAAACAAAACTTAATCTTTTGAGATCTTGTTCGGCATACTCGTCGAGTATTGCCTTTTTCGTGCGTGTTTGGTTACGGATCCGAGAGGGTGGAATGTTGGCTGGAGGTAGTAAGTGGAGCTTCTACGGACTTCAAAACCTATCCGGTTGACGAAGTGTCAACTCGTGGAGGTAGTGGATCGAGCATTGGCAAAGCATGTGAAAATTTGCTCCTGAGAGCTCTTGTATCCTACTCAAGTGTGTTTAAATTGTTAATTGTGAATTACTTGACTTTATCGCTTTATTTATGGCATAAATGTTATTGATACTTGAACTACGTGCTTGCATGACTTTCTTAGCCCCACTGAGTATTGGCTCATCCCATTAGTGTGTTTTCCTTAACAAGAACCAGAATGGAAGAAGTTAAGGAAATGCCGACTTGAGACACTTTTGTATTAGTGTTTTGATTGTAATCGACTAGACACTTTTGGATGTTGTATATTTTTTGGGAAAGTGATTGTAAGTTTGAAATTGTGATATAAGATTGAAAATTTATGTATGGAAATGACTTCGTACCTTTATTCCGACTTTCATTGTTAGTACTAGACTTTAAGTTTGAATTGGAATTGTCTCGAGTCCTAGCGAGAGCTGGGCAGGCGTCCCGCGGATACCCTTGGTTCGCCCTTGGGAGAAGTGGGGGCGTCACAATTTATAGGTAGGAGAACGCCACAACCAAGGAGATACTTGATTGATAAGTTCGGTACGAATAACTTAAGAAAAATTCTCAAGTATTCAAAGGAGCTCTCTTGGAAAGAGAAAAGTGAAAACTCACGAATTTTTATTGATTTAATCTCCCTTGGAACGTCCCTTACTAAGGCTATATATAGCCATACAAAACTAGAAGACCTAAAGTGAATTGGATTCACTTAAACTAGAAACCCTAAAGTGAATTGGATTCACTTATTCACTAAACTAATAACCAATTTAATTTGGCTATTCAAAACAAGGTTTGACCAAATTTTTAATCCCTAATAAATGACTCAATTTAGCAAGGTAAATGACAAACAAACCCTTGCTTAACACCACCAAATAAATGACACAACTTGGACTAATTAGCTAACTAAATCGATTTGCTTGGACAATCTTCATGTTCTCATCACCTTTGCCTAATAAACCACCTTATAGGAGCAATCCTGAGGAGACTAAGAAGATGGAGCGCCAAGTAGGTGAACTTTTGGACAAAGGATGGGTACGCGAAAGCTTGAGTCCACGTGCAGTTTTAGTTGTACTTGTGCCAAAAAAGGATGGATCATGGCGGATGCGCACCCATTGTCGCGCCATAAACACTATAACGGTAAAGTATTGCCATCCTATTCCTAGATTAGATGACATGCTAGATGAACTACATGGACCTGTGATTTTTACTAAAATTGATCTTAAAAGTGGCTATCATCAAATAAGAATGAAAGAACGGGTTGAATGGAAGACTGCCTTTAAAACTAAGCATGGGTTATATGAATGGTTAGTTATGCCATTTGGGTTGACTAATGCACCTAGCACCTTCATGAGATTAATAAACCATGTCTTACATGCATTTTTAGGCAAATTTGTGGTTGTTTACTTTGATGATATTCTTATTTATAGTAGAAGTCTAGATGAGCATGTCATGTATGTAAAGGCTGTTTTGGAGGTTTTTCGAAAGGAGCAACTGTATGCCAATCTTAAAAAGTGTACCTTTTGCATTGACCAAATTGTGTTCTTAGGATATGTTGTGAGTGCGCACGGTATACATATTGATCATGACAAGGTGAAAGCAATAGTGGAGTGGCCGACCCCTACTTCCCTTAGAAAAGTGAGAAGTTTTCATGACTTGGCTAGTTTTTATTGTCGCTTTGTCAAAGATTTTAGTACAATTGCAGCCCCACTTACTTCTATCATCAAGAAGAACCAAGCCTTTCGTTGGGGAGACGAACAAGCTAAGTCTTTCCAATTACTCAAGCACAAACTCACACAGGCACCTATACTTAGATTGCCTGACTTTGATAAAACATTTGAAATTGAGTGTGATGCCTCTGGTATAGGTGTTAGAGTCATGTTGCTACAAGAAAGAAAGCCAGTTGCATACTTTAGTGAAAAGCTAAATAGGGTTTCCTTGAACTACTCCACATATGACAAAAAGCTCTACGCTTTGGTTAGGGCTTTGCAAACGTGGCAGCACTATTAAGGCCTAAGGAGTTTGTTTTGCATACTGATCATGAGTCGCTTAAACACCTTAAGTCTCAAAATAAATTGAGCAAGCGACATGCAAGATGGATAGCCTTCATTGACAACTTTCCATTTGTGATCAAGTATAAGGCCGGGAAAAGCAATGTGGTAGCGGATGCATTGTCTAGAAGGTACACTCTTATTACCACTCTTGAAGCTAAATTGCTTGGATTTGAGTTGATTAAGGATAATTTGGAGTCACCAAAATGTTGTCTATACTCCAAGAGCACTTTCATTGGCCAAAGATGAGGCGTGATGTGGAAAGCATTATTCAAAGGTGTGTAGCTTGTCATCACTTGGAAGAAATTTAATGGGAGTTATACCCTTGAAAAACCTGTTTTCAAGAACGTAATCACACTAAGAAATTTCAACCTTGATCAATCAAGGGGGTAGATTAGAATCAAGCGATAAAATCAAGAAAACAAGAATCAAAATTTTTTTTTGTTCTTTTTTCTAAATCAAAAGACGGCTAGGGTTTGTTTAAAAACAAATAGGAAAACAAGAAAAAAGAAAAAGGATATTAACCTGAATCAAGAGCCAAAACTCTGATACCAGATGATACGAACTCGACCCAACAAGAACCGGTCTTGAAGAACCAAGTTGATCAGGCAGTGGAAGGATCTATCTTGATTAGGTTATGGAACAATAACTACCTTGCTAGACCTAAAAAGAACCCGTCTCTAGAAACCTAGTGGATTGGTTATTGGTTTGAAAGAACAAGATGATGTGATCATCTTGCCTTGAACACCACAAGTATCCAAGTTAAATACTTGATACAGTTCAAGTAGAAACTCACGTTCCATTAAGGAACTCTATAAAAGGAGAATAATTCACTTTTTATTAATTCATCTCTCCAAAAGTTGTCTTATAATGAAACAGAAGAGGCCTATTTATAACTAAAACCTAAACTACTAAGACTAATCCAATTTGGACAAGGATTTAGTCACTTGTTTCCCTAACTACTTTTAAATGGCTTAAATAGCTCACATAGCTAGCCATATTTATTCATAATAATGACTAACTAACCGACTAAACAAGAAAAATCAAGCAAAACCAAAAGAAATTAAATACGTGAAGATCACATAGCTGACACTCCATCGCCTCCATGACTTCATGTATTCCAATGGAATCTTGAACATCATGGATTGGGTTAAAAAGGCTCTCAATCATCTTGGCATGAGCTAGTGATGGTCCTGCTGCTCATATCAAAAGGTGCACCAATCTTGACCTTGAAACAAAACCCTAGTTTCTATTTCTTGAACAAAGTAGCGGCTGATTCTTATATCTTGATTGCAGCTGACTAATTTCTTGTTCCTTGAGTGTTGATTTGAATTGAAAAGAAAATAAAAAGAAAGAAAGTGTTTTCTGGAAAAAAAAAGAAACAAGAAACGGATTGATACGAACTCAATACTATGACCAGGACCTAGAAGATTGGTTGGCAACACGTTGGAAGACGGAGTTGAGAACGACACAAGGACCCACGATTGAGTGCGTTTCTCAAACGATAAGTCTTTGATCACCTTAGGACAGCACTAAGATTCTCAAGTTTAGCTTTTGCAAGCCATGGAAGAAGGCAATGCCCAACAGCGAGTTTTGCTGGAAATTTTCTCAAAATCTGTCCCCCTTCAATGAAAGAAAATACAGCTATAAATAACCCTACTAATACCCAAGATGGGTTGGACTAAGACTTGACCCAATTGACTACTCTAATATGGACTTAATTTCGGACCTAAAGGAAGCCATAAGGTTGGCCGAAACTAACCCCTTCCAAACTAAACAATTCGAATCATTAATTATGGGCCTAACCATCTAATTCGGATCCAACTCAACATGAGATCTTGGACCAATTTTATTCCTACTAATTTAGCAAAAATAATAATAAAAACTTGACATTAAAAATTGCGGGCCACTTGAGTTTCAATGGACAGCTTATACGAACTCCATCTCACATCATTCCCTTCCTCTTGAAAAAGATTTGTCCACAAATCTCGAAGGAATGACTCGAGAAACACAAGTGATTGGTGACTCTCATTATCAACTTCATCATATTGATTCGCTTAGAAGGAACCATACTTGTTGAGACCCATGACCCACACGATTCTTCCAACATGTCGCTTGGAAAGCATATAGAAGCCCACGCACCACGGATATGAAGCATAATTCAAAGAACCCTCCAAAACATGCTTGAGGAGAAACATCTCGATGGATCCTCCCCTGAACAAATGATACCATAAGTCTCTTCATACGCTCGGTCATTTTCAACAATGAACTCTCCCAATGGTTCAGTCATGCCATGTGCTTCGAACTCCAAGAAGAAAGTGAAATTTTGGTCCTCCGATGAAATTTTGGACAGCAAATTGAAGTAATCCAAATGACCTTGGGGTTGCACATAGCATGATAAGTTTAACTTCGCCCTGGACAACCTTGCAAAAACCGATGAATGCTAAACAAAACAAAGTTAGCATAAAAAATGTCTTTCACATACATAGGTCGCATTAACAAAGCTAACTTTCTTTCCTTATCTTCCTTAACTCTTCCCTTCTCACCCTCTTGTTTAAGTCTTAGTTGATCTTCTCGAACTTGACTAGGAGTGAATGGTATGAGTGTTAGTTTCCGTCCACCATGCTCAAATGAGTACTTGTTGGTGTAGCCATTGTAGCTAACACGCCTATCGTATTGCCAAGGCCTTCCAAGTAGGATATGACTCGTTTGCATCGGCACTACATCACATAAGATCTCATCCTCATAGCTACCAATGCGAAAAGATACAAGCACTTGGCGAAACACTCGAACGTCCCCTACTTCGTTCAACCATTGTAAATGATAGGGATTCGGGTGTGGCATAGTTGGATGGAAGGTCCAATTTCTGGACCATGAGTAGGCTCGCCACGTTGGTGCAACTCCCCGTATCAACTACCACACTACATACCTTTCCTTCACATGGCAGCGTGTATAGAAGATGTTACTCCTTTGATCTTCATCACCCTTCACTTGAGTGGTCAAGGCTTTAAGTGTCACTAACCCTACTACATCATTAGGTGGCAATATCTCCTCCGCCGAATCTTCATCCTCCACTAATGATGGCATGTCCTCATATTCCCTCTCATCGTCTGAAACCACTTCTCCACTAGGCAAAATAATCATGGCTCGTTGGTTAGGACATTGCGAAGCAATATGCCCGAAATCTTGGCACCTAAAACACTTGGCATCTCGATGATGTGGCTTAGAGACCTCACGGACAGCTTTGGAATGAACCTTGGTAGTGGAATCTTGAGGAGCTGCTCTTGGTTTTGGAGAATTAGAAGCGGCCGTGACTTTGTTCTCCTTATTAGGCTGCGGTTTCCTCCAATTTTCAGCGTGAAAAGACGCATTGGAATGTGAATTACCCCTCCTCTTGAGACACCGTTCCACTTTGATAGCTTTTTCCACCAACTCTTGCAAATCAAGGTAGTGTTGAAGCTCCACAATCTCTGCAATTTCAGCCTGTAAACCATTGAGAAAACGTGCCATGGTTGCCTCCTCATCTTCATGCACATTAGCCCTAAGCATCGCAATCTCCATTTCCTTGAAGTAGTCTTCAACTGTCATACTACCTTGCGTGAGAGTTTTGCAATTTTTGATGCAAATCTCGATGGTAGTAATTAGGTATGACCTTTTCCTCATAAGGCCTCGCAATTCTTCCCAAGTTCCAACAGCTTGTTCCCTATTTCTCCTTCTATTAGCATGGAGTTGTTCCCACCAAACCAAGGCGTAGTCGGTGAACTCGATAGTTGGCAAGTTTCACTTTCTGCTCTTCGGTGTAAGTGTTGCAATCAAAGATCATCTCGATTTTGCGTTCCCACTCCAAGTACGCATCCGGATTAGATTTGCCTTGGAACGAAGGGATTTTTAGTTTTATCCCTTTGAGTGGCTCCTCTCTGCGCCGGTTAGGACGTTTATCATAGCGATGTCGTCTTTGAACTCCTCTTCTCCATTGCTGGAAATTTCAGATTCAAGATGAGGGACTCGAGTATTGCTGCATTTTTGGGATGCCATGGAATTCTCCAAGTTGTCTATCCGCTCATGAATCGGTTCAAGAGAACGGGTCAACATTCTTTGAAAACTCACTTATGAGAGCTGCATTGTTAAGCTTTGGATCAAAATGAGGTGATTCACCTCCGTTGGACATGCTTAAGACCCTGCAAAAAAGTTAGTACAAACGAAAGATATATAGACCTCACTATCACTCCCTTAGTGTTTACACACACGCTCGTGTTTAACTCAATTACCCAAAGAATCTCACCAACTCAACTTCCACAGCTTGTTACTCACTTAAGTTGAAGAAATTAGTAACTTCCTCAAGGTGATGTTGACTTATCAACTTTGATTCACACTTGTCGCAATGTTGGTTCGTCTTGGCTAGAAGACTTGAATGACACAACCATAAATTTTTTTTGGGACTAAAACTCGACTTAAAGGACCTTAAACTACTGGAAGAAAAAAAAATACAAGAAAATATTCTGGAAAGGCACGAAAGTTAATGAGAACAACTAACCAGAATTTGGGGTCAACACAGATTAGGAAACCAAGATGCAGTTCACGGACAGATTTGGAAACCAAAATGATATGACAATTTTAGAACGTTATGGACACCAAAACTAGACTTTAAAGGCTCTAACTACTGGGAAAATAAACTGAAAGTAACGACAAGACAAGGGGAAAAATCAGACTTGGCTAAATGAATGGATGGAGTGATACCCGACTGAAGGAAGTATCGAATTGGCTGGAATTAAAGCTGTCTTGGCTCGGTCTCTTTTTTTTTTTGTTTTTTTGGTCTGTCTTTAGAAGTTGAAAATCTGGAAACTTTCCCCTCTCATCCGCACAAAAGGATTAGCAAATTCAGCTTCAATATGTCCTTCTCAATCTCGGCTTTGAACAGCAGCAAAAGAAGACTCGTGCGATGGTAATCTTGGTCAAACTAGGATTTGGGGTAGCAGTTGATTTCCTTTTTGTTTATGGCTGGGATTTGGCGATCAACTTCTCGAAATTCTCCTCTTTCCCACGCACACAAGGATTGGGAAATCAGCTTCAAAGTCTCCTGGTCAGCCTCGGTTTCGGGAACAGCAACAAATGAAAGTCACACAATGCAATCCAAGTTGGGTTGGGATCTGGAGTAGTGGCTGACCTTCTTTTTTTTTTTCTTTTGTTTCCAGCCCTGACTTTGCTTCCTAAAACTTATTCAAGTCCTGGAAATTATTTTCTTGAAGATCTCAGTTCATTGCTGACTTCCTTTTTTTTTTTTTATACAAGCAGCAACAAGAAACGTGAACAGCAGGAACTTCCTTTGGACAGATTAGAGTTTGCTCCTTTGGTCAAACTAGAGTTTGTGGTATCCCAAGAATTTATGCAAGAACCTAATTAGGATTTTGGAGCTCCAAGAAATTGCGGTTCAAGCACCTCCAAAATCTGACAAGATGTTCAAGAATTTCCAGGAACAAAAATTCTGTTTTGCACAAAATTTCAAGAGACTTCCAATCCAATGACGAACAACCAAGACTTGTCACGATCCTTCCAAGAATTCCAATAAACGAATTCTTGATTGTCAAGAAACTTCAAGATTGGTGTTTTACCAACCAAGAACTTCAAGAAAGTCAAGAAATTGAATCAAAAATTTCAAGAAACAAGACACAACAATTCGGACAGCCTTCGCTCGACACGAAGACGCAACAACACGAAACCCTAGGTAGATGAACAAAACTTTCTTGACTCGATGGACTGATTTTTTTTTGTTTTTAATGTATAGGAACATGAACAACAAGAAACACAGGGATAAAACCCTAGACACGACAACAAAATAGAAAACAAGGGATATACGTGATACCTCTTCAACTAGCTCTGATTACCAACTGATACGAACTCAATACTATGACCAGGACCTAGAAGATTGGTTGGCAACACGTTGGAAGACGGAGTTGAGAACGACACAAGGAGCCGCTCGAGCATCGAACCAACGGTAGAAAGACGCCACGATTGAGTGCGTTTCTCAAACGATAAGTCTTTGATCACCTTAGGACAGCACTAAGATTCTCAAGTTTAGCTTTTGCAAGCCATGGAAGAGGGCAATGCCCAACAGCGTGTTTTGCTGGAAATTTCTCAAAATCTGTCCCCCTTCAATGAAAGAAAATACAACTATAAATAACCCTACTAATACCCAAGATGGGTTGGACTAAGACTTGACCCAATTGACTACTCTAATATGGACTTAATTTCGGACCTAAAGGAAGCCATAAGGCTGGCCGAAACTAACCCCTTCCAAACTAAACAATTCGAATCACTAATTATGGGTCTAACCATCTAATTCGGATCCAACTCAACATGAGATTTTGGACCAATTTTTTTCCTACTAATTTAGCAAAAATAATAATAAAAAACTTGACATTAAAAATTGCGGCCCACTTGAGTTTCAATGGACAGCTTATACGAACTCCATCTCGCATCACAGATCACTCTTGGATTGAAACAAGAAGGCAAATCTGTTTTGGATTCAAAGTTGACTTGGGTTGTAAACAAATCCTAGTCATCACATAATTAATCCAAACTAGATTTCCTACCTGTGGTACACGTGAAAAGGCTCCAAAATTAGCAACTTACCTTTCCACAAGAAACCATTGGATTGAGCTTCCAAATTTCCAGCCAAAGGTGCAATCACGTAGGAGGATCTTCTAGGTTCCGAAAATTTCAGCCATTTGTTTCTTGTTTAGCCAAGTTTTATAATCTGTCCAACTCTATAAACTTGTGTTTTTGTCTCTTTTTTCCAATTTATAAATCGTGTCTAAGGAGTCCAAAAGAATCCAAATCAATCTTAGTTCTTGAGTAGTCCATAGTTTCCTAAATTGAGTCACTAGTCAAGTCAACACTTTGCTAATCTTTAATTATTCTTTTTGGGCAGAAACCTGGGAATTTCCAGCGTACCTTTAGCTTCTTTTTTTTGAGTCATTATAATAGTCCCAATACACACTAAATTTTTTGCAATAAATCCACCACATTTTGGGTGATTCTTGGGTGAAGTTTGATTGAATCTCATTGAGAAAATTCTGATTTCTTCAAGAGAGGTAATTAAATGACTTGAGAAATGATTGGTGAGATCATTAGAGTATTTAAACACTTGAGTGATACACAAGTGCGAGTGCATACATGTGAGGGAGTGTTGTAAGGAAACTTTCCTTTATTTTTTTTTTGCTAACCTTTTGCAGGTTAAGAATGCGATGCAAGAGGGACGGCTGACCAAGACACTTCAAGTGGAGTACAAGTTGAGCTAGGTGGTCCGATGACTAGAGCTCATTCCAAGAAACTTAAGGAGTCAATGCAAGCCCTAGTTTGTGCTATACACGATAGAGTTGGCCATGCGAATATTATTCAAGGGCTTGAGGAGGAAGAAACAACTCGTTACACTCTCATTCAAGTCATCGAGTCAAGTGAGGCAAAGTTTGAAGATTCGCTCGAAGATTAAAAACGTTCAATTCTAGTCTAGTCCATTAGTGTTTGAGTCATTAGTCTTGGTGTTGTTTAAGCAAGGGTTTTAATGTTAATTACCTTGCTAAATTTAGTTGTTAATTGCTTCAATTCATTCGGCCAGATTAGGGTTAATGGGCCGAATTTTGTCATTAATTTTAGGAAATAAGTGGTTCCAAATCACATTAGGTTTTGAGTCTATGCAAGGCTATAAATAGCCAAACACTTCCATCGTTCCATTAGTTTTCGAGAGGTATCAAAATTTTGTGTGTTAAACACCTTTTCTCGTCCAAGAAAGTTTCTTTTGAATACTTGAGAAGTACTTGAGAGTATTCAATGAACTTATCAATCAAGTATACACTTTGGTTGTGGCATTCTTCTACCTTTAACATTGGTTCACTAAATCATTCGATTGTGGGTTGAGATTCAATTCAAGGTTCGCAATCTAGGGTTTAGAAGGTTAAAGTGTTATTCCACCAATTCAACTTGATTTTCTTCGTCTAGATCCGGGACTACATGGGATACGAGTTCATACCTTCGGGCGAGTTCGTATCAGCTCGTAATCGGAGCTAGTTGATAATATCAAGTACATCTTGTCGAGTCTTGTAAGTTTTCTTTGTGTTTCCAAGTCTGATCGTTTGTTTTTTTGATAGTTGGTTTGCTAGGTTTTCCTTGTTTTTCTTGTTGCTTAATCCGTTGGTTGCTGTCCGCACCTTGTTTGTGTCAAATATCCAAATATTGTCTTGTTTTAACCTTGTCGTATCTTGTCTTAAAGTAGTTGTCCAAATCTGGTTGTTGTTATTGCTCATAAAGTCACTAGGGTTTTAGCTAATTCCTTGCTGTTTGAATTCTTACTCTTGTTTGCATCATGTTCTGATCTTGTTAGTGTCTTCTCGTTCTTGTTTCTTGGTTCTTGAAGTCGTCTAAGAGTCAAAAAATAAAATCTGGTCGCATAGCTCTTGAAAGATCCAAACACAATCTAGGGTTTCCCTTGACAAAGTAACTTGCATCTCGTGTTTCTTAAATCATCCGTGGCTGTTTGTCTTATTTCTTGGAAGTTCTTGATCAATTTCTTGAAATTCTGGAAATTCTTGGTCAAATCTTGAAGTATTGGGTTGGCAATCTAGGGTTCTTGAATTCTTGAAATCAAAGTTGAACAAATCTTGAACTTGAACCAACCCTAGTTCTTGTTTTCTTGAAGGGTGCAGCTGTCTCTTGTGAAAAAGCCTAAACCAAATCCGCTTCCTGAGTGTTTGATCCGAATTAAAAGAAAAAAAAAGAAAGAATCAAAGCTATTTGCTTGAAAAAAAAGGAAAATGCAAAAAAGAAAATAAGGAAACAAATTCGGATCACTCTTGGATTGGAAAAACAAGAAGGCAACTTGAATTGGGAAACCAAGTCAACTTGGGTTTGCAAAACAAATCCTAGTTGCACTCAAACTACCCAAATTCTGATTGTTAGCCTTGCACAAGTGAGAAACCAGAAAAATAAGCAGCTACCTTCCAAAAATAAACCCAAGAAACCTTTGTTTGAACTTCCAAATTCCAGCCAAGGTGCAAATCGGGTAGAGTAATTTCTAGGTTTCAAAAATTCTGCCGATTTTCTTGTTCTTGTCTTCGTAGTTTGTAATCTGTCCATGATACGAACTCGCCCGAAGATATGAACTCGTATCCCACCAAGCTCGGATCTAGATGAAGAAATCAAGTTGATTGCGGAATAACACTTGACCCTTCTAAACCCTAGATTGCAAACCTTGAATTGAATCTCAACCCATAATTGAATGATTTAGTGAACCAATGTTAAAGGTAAAAGAATGCCACAACCAAGGTGTGTATTGTGAGAACCCGAAAAATTAGGTTGTATTTTATTTATTTCTTTGAATGCATTTTCTTTACTTTAAATTATTGCCTTAATTTTCTCGATATTTTTATAAGTGAGTCAAGCTTTTAAATCATTTTCTTGGTATAAGTTCGTACCTGTTAAGTTTAAAGTGCATTATGGACGTGGTACCTGCTAGTGCGGTAAGTGCGATAAAATTTTGACAACTAGGTGAAGTTTTGCATAAACGGATATTATTTTATAAGGTGTTAAGGGATAATTAGAGATTGGCAAGACAATTTACTGATTGGAAGACAACAAGATGAGGATTAATATTGGCTAAACATTTGTCACCAAACTCTTGGATCTTTGACCTTGACCAAAGACTTTCTTACCTCTTGAATGAAAACAAATTTTGACCAAAAACTCTTTCATTTTCTTCCTTCCATGGCCGAACCTCCTTGAGAGAAAAGAGAGAAAGAAAGCTTCCACTTCAACCTCCATTCCTTGCTTGAATCTTGAGATTTCACCGTAATCTTGCAAATCACTCCATAGAAGTTGACACTTAGGGAGGATTAAGGGCTTTGGTGGAAAGATTTTGGAGAAGGAAGCACTTGGTTGCCATATCTTCAATGGGTTTCAAGGTAACTACATCAAGAAACCATCTTCTCTCTTATCACTTGCATATGGGTAGATTTAGAGCTTGATTTTGGTAGTTTACTTGGAAAATTTCATGATTTAAGTTGTGGTAGGTGTTTGAGCTATACATGTGCTATATTTGGATGGTGTTATGGCCTTAAATAAGTGTATAGATGGCCTATGTCTTGTGGTTGTGATTGAGGTTAAATTGAGATGAAATGTGGTGTTAAATTTGGATGGAAAAGTAAAGAAAACAAAGGGAAGTGCTGCTGAAAATTTTCTGCAGGAACCCTTGGGCAGTCTTAGGAAATCTGTTATATCTTGGTGTAGAAAAGTCGGAATTGAGTTCTGTTTGTTGCGTTTGAAAATAGATTCAGAGTACTATCAACCGTGTAAATTTAATAATTTTTCTAAATTCCTATGAATATCTATGATTTTTCAAAATTGACTGAATTTTGCATACCTGTTCTATCTTTTGACTGGATGAAGCAGCAACTTTAGGTTGAAATTTGACTGACTTTTGGTCTGAATTGTACAAAGGTGTCTTCTAAAGATTATTAGTATTTGAAATCTAGTTTTTAACAGGCCAAGTTGTATGAATGTTTGATAATTATAACTTAAGTTATGAGTTTTCTAAAGGAATGGTGCATCCTAGGGTTTTTTGGTGTATTTTTGGTGCGTTTTGGTAGTGTGATCACTTGGTGAGGTGTGTGTACTAAATTTGGTGGATAAGAGCAAGTATTAAGTAAGAGGAAGTGTGTGATTAGAAATGCTAATAACAAGTTAGTGAATCATAAGTTAAAACGCAAGTACGAGAGAGTTAAGGAAATAGGCTTGAACCGACGCGCACCGTTTGCTACTGATTGAGTGCACCACTTGACCACTACTTTCTTGTCCTAATTCCCTTGTTTTTATTTGAGCTAATCAGCCCTAAATATCCCCTCAAAGTAGCCGAAATTCTTGACTAAGGAAAGAGGAGGAAAGAGAAAAAAAAATAAGAAAACCATCTTGAGGCGACAAGTGTCGGCCATCCAAAGGTTGGTTGACCAAGACCATTTCTTCCTTCTTATCTTTCTTCTTGGCCAATTTTTGCTTCATTTCTTGCTAGCTTGGCCGTGAGTTTGGAGAGGAAAAACAAAGAGAAGAAACCTCCAACTTCATCCTTGAATAGCCTTGTTTGACTTGAAATCACACAAACCAAACCAATTAAACTTACCTCTTCGTGTTTAGGAAGCTAGGAGTGGGGAAAATCTTGGGAGAAAGTGGTTGATTCCTCACTTACAAGAAGGCTTTGGGAAGGTATAAGTTCATCCACCTCTTGTCTTTACCTTAATCTAGCTAAATATGGTATAGAAGCTTGTAATCTTGGCATATGATGGATGATTCTCTAGTTTTTGATGGTGTAGTGGAATTTTCAGCTAAGGTTTGCATTTTTCAGCTTTGATTATTGTTGTTTATCTAGTAAATGATGTTATTGAGCTTGGATATGGAATTGGTGAAATGATTAATGGCTTGGTTGTGACTTTTTAGAGTTGAAAGTTGAATTTCCAACATTTGGTGGTGAATGTTAGTTCTACCCTGTTTTTGGAATCAAATTGGGCTGCGAATTTCTCCATGTTTTAGACTGAATCAACTTTTGGACAAAACATGAAAGTTATAGGGATTTGATTTAACTTTCTACCTGCAAATTTCAGATCAAATAGATCATTTTAGCTTATGATTTGGCCAGAGTACTCCTGACTGCACAAAAACTCTAATTTTCCTGACCTGTTTTTCATGTTCTTCTGACCGTCCATTTTTTACCCTGAAAATGCAAGAACTGAGTGTCGATGTCTTCATATGAAATGTAGGTCTATGTCTTAGCTTCGAAACTCCATAAACTTTACCTCGATCCGATATACCTAGCTACAGTTATGACCAAAACACCGAAGGATGACAAATCTGCCACTTATAATTTCTTCTCTAAACTGGTTTCTAGCTTTGATATCCATGGTGATAAGTTTATTATTTGGTTTGTTTGGTTGGTTTTGAGGCTTTGAATAGATGTATGTTGTTGGTTATCACTTGTGGTTGGATTGGAGGTTTGTTGGCTTGTGAATCCAAGTTGTACTTGAATGGGAAAATGGATAAATACAAAGGGTATGCTGCCCAAATTTTCGCTCGGGGGTTAGGCGAGTGAACTCGAGACTTGAGCGACGACTGGAGGTTGAAGAAAACTTCGATTGTTTATGGTATTCGAGTTTTCTTTAGTAAGAGGTATATAAGCTGAAATTTGGCCAAAACTCGTACCCTTTAAAAGGCGAAAGTAGCGACCACTCGAAATATGTTTTCCTCGTCTTTTAGACCACTTTGCGAACTTAAAAGTTTTAATCGCTTCCTTACCAAAATTGAAAGAGCGAGCATGAGTTTTCTAGAGTGTTATAAGCAAAATGAATACTCCTTAAATGAGTTTCATTTACTTGACTTTCTTGAAGCGAAACTTCTATATTTTGAACCCAAATTGGTTTTAAACCGTTAAATGGTATTTTATCGCAGATTTGGACTCCAACCAAGGTGATACGCTCCTCGGTCAACACGTTCAGAGCCACGTAGCACGTTTGCCGAAGGATCTAGCGAGATCTCGAACCGTTTGGATTGCGGAACCTAAAATCAAGAAGGACGACACGACTTGATCCAAGGCGGTAGAACGACGACCCCAATCGAGATGGATACTCTAGTGGATAGGTCGACTGAATAATCAAGGACAATCGCGAGATTGCTCAAGAACCCTTGTTAAGGCAAGTAAAGGAATCGATTCTCTCAACAATAGAAGAGAAAACAAAACAGAATTTTTATTATTAAAGTGTCTAACCCCTTTGCTTGTACAAAAGGTGTGAGGACCCAAAAAAAAAAGAAAAATTTTTTTCGTACTTTTATCTTATTTTACTGGCTTATTTAATTATTTATTCACCCGTTTTCTTCGAATAATTTATTTTAACCATCCTAAGTCCATTTGTATGGAACAATGTCTCTCATATGTTTTTAAAACGTTTCGTTAGAAAATTTTAATTTTCAAAGACTCGTTTAGTAAGGAATAACGAGTACACATTTTCGAGGCAAAATTCGATTCGAGAGTGCAATAATCTTGGAGAATTGAGAATGATCAATAGTAGACTAAGAAAAGTTAATTGAGAGATTAGATGTGAGTGAGTTAAAATTAAGAGTATACCGCTCGCGCGTCGATAGTTTTCCGAAAGACGCGCTGATACAAATTAATTGGAGATTTGAGGAATTAATACTAGACTCATGTGAGGACTCATGTTTTTATTCCTAAAATAGGTATTTTATGTTTAATTACCCTAGTATTAGTTAGTTATATCATCGTTACAAGAATTTCTTAGCACATGCACTTTATCGCGCGCGAGTCGGAAGTTCGCATTTTCACGCGCGCGACTAATTGAAGGATTTAGAAATTATTTTTAGACTACTAGGAGTGGATAATAATAGTGTTAAAAGAAGTGCATTAGAGATTTAGTGCACAAGTGAAACAAACCCGAGAGGAAACGGGCACGAAATGCGCGCGTACGCCCACTATTGAGAGTTGACTTTTGTGCCAAAATTTGAACTACAACTACCAAGCTTCCATGGGAAGCTTCCCTCATCAGATTTCACTCTCTCTGTCCTTACCCTTGCTGGCCGAAAACTCCAAGGAGGAAGAAGACCAAAACCCTTCATCATATCACCTCAAATCTTGCACCATTTCACTCCAAATTCATCACACAAACTCACAACAACTTGGAGATTCACTTGGACTAGGAAGAGAGCATCATTTCCACGGTTTTCTTGGAGCTCTTACTGGCCAAAATTTCTGAGTTTCATCAACCAAGAGGTAGTAAATCATCCAACCTTTGAAACTTGATTCTAGTGAGTTAGATTTCACTTGGAAGCTTGTAGCTTCATGTGGGTATCTTTATTTTGTTGGAAATCATTTGAGTGGGCTCTATGAAATCCCACAATGGACATGTTGGAATGATATGATGATTTTGGGTGTTATTTATGTTAATTAAGTGTTAAACTAGTGGATATAAGTTGAAAAGTGGAAAGAAAATCAAAGGAAAGCTTGCATGAGAAAGGGCCGAATTCTGCCCTGTTTTTGCAGAGCACTTGGTGCGATTTGTTTTGTGACCAAATGACCTTGATTTTGATGTAGATATGTTGTATAGGTTGTGTGGAAAGTTTCCACCAAAAATCACTTGATTTGGTTGGGTAAAAGTTTCATTTTCGAAAATCCTTCAAAGCTGGAAAACGGGTAACAGGGGTTACCTGGCAGCAAACTTTGAACGATCATAACGCCTTGCTCCGATGTCAAAATCAAGTGCCGTTTGTGGCATTTGAAACTAGAAACTTCCAGTTTTATAACGGTATAAAATGTATCCCTTGATTCGAACTGAGTGAGCCGTACCAGTTCTTCAAAGTTACCTGTTCTGTTTTGTTGCTGTGCTCGAGAGTCAGTGATGAGCTGAGGCTTGATGCTTGAATTTGAGTTAGCTATGGACTGAATTTCAAAATGGTTGCTTCTGATGAAATGTAGCCTTATGAATTTAGTCTCCAACGCCACCAACCATGCCCAATTCCAAGTTGAATTGACTGAGTTGTGGCCGAATTACAGAACTGCGTCAGTGATCGAAAACCCTAATTTTGGCTAGCCGATGGCCTAGCTCGAATTGGGACTTGTTATTTTGAAACTTTTGGTGTCAATCACCTACCCAATGTATGTTGGATGTTTCTTAGATCTTTCCTTCATAAATGAACCATGTTTGAGATGATTTCATTGGCCAAAGGTTCGAAAAAAGGAAAATGGAAGCGTAAGGCAGAATTGCCTTGGAAATTCCTGGAACTTCAGTGGTCTTGTTAACTGACTTTCCGTACAAATGTTTGCATAAAATTTGACAGAGGAGTAGCCCTTATATGGTAGTGTAATCATACCAAATTTGGTACCATTCCAAGTCCATTTCGATGCCCAACTGAAGTCCCAAAGTTTGTGTTTCAAATCTGGAAAATTGCCCAATGGTCGTCATTTTGAACCAACTTTGAGCTGCTATATCTTGGCTCGCAAAACTCCAATTCTTGTTCTATTTGTTGTATTTTAAACTTTGATTGTAACTCCAATTGATTTTCAAATTTTAGAGGCTAGTTCACATTCTGTGAATTTTGCCGAATTTCTAAGTTTACCAAAAACCAACCCCGAATCTGTCTTGGAAGTGTAAGTCAGCAACTTTAAACCGAAATTTAAGTGTCTTCCATTTAGAATCATGGAAAAGTGTCTTCTAGGAACTTTTAGTAATTTGGAAATAGTTTCCAACGGTACTAAGTTTTCCAATTTTGGACCTACAGAGAGTGAGATATGATTTTTCAAAGAATGCATCTCAAATCTGGAATTTCTGAACTTGAAGGGAATTGAGTTTTTAGAAACTCACCATTTCCCTTCGATATTGCTTGACCGTTTTACACTTGATTTCAAAGATGAAAATCAGTTTTTCCTTGTATTATTAAACCCCACTTGTGAGCCTCGATTTACGAATAATTGAAGCCCATTTTCATGATATTTTCTTAGATTGTACAAGTGTACAATCTTCCTTGATAATTGGGGTTTTTAAGCGATAGTGTGTGATAGATAATTATTGTGTGCTCAGGCATTCAAGGGGACCTTCAAGAGGACCTCACAACGGACGCTTAAACACTTGAATTGTGCACCACACTCTCTTATTTTGATTAGGTGAGTGTCAAGTGCATGTTTTGTTACAATTATGTGAAATGCTTCTCCTGAACTGAAAATTGATAACTGCTGAGTCGAGTGTGTACTTTATCGCACTCATTCTCATTTAAATGAATTGAAATTGAATTGCCTGAACTGAACTGAATTGCCTGAATTGACTTGAATTTCCTGACCTGAATTGAATTGAATTATATGCTATGGCTGCATATGTCGCTAGAGTGAATCTCCTCGACTCACACCTGACCTTGGGGATGCCCAAATCTCATCGGCCGACCTTGGTCTCGAGCCGGCATGGGCTTGGTCGGGAACCTTGGTGAGCCATGAGAAAACCTGTATAAGCATGATCTATTGGAGAGATCTTGCCTGGCCTACTAGTGCAGTAGCGCCTTTATAGCAGTTCGGGCCCGGTGGGAGGTTGTATGGTGGACGGACCTGTGAAGAAAAGTGGAGATCTACGGACTTAAAAATACTGACCCAGTTGACGGAGTGTCATCTCGGGAAGGTATTCGATCGAGGTTGACAAAGCAAGTGGAAATTAGCTCCTGAGAGCTACCATATCCTTGAATTGTTTCTGTTTACTTTTACCTGCTTGAAATGTCAATTACTTGAACGTTATGGCTTTACTTACTGATTATCACTGCTACTTGGACTACGTGCTTGCATGTGTTTTTCTTGACCTCACTGAGTATTGGATCACCCCATTAGTTTTTTTTCCTTAACAGGAACCGGAATGGAAGTAGTAAGGAACCGCCGACTTGAGGCACTTTTGTATTAGGGTTTTGATTGTAATTGACTAGACGACCTTGGAAGTTTGTATATTTTGGGAAAAGTGACTGTATCTTGTATTGTGATGTAAGACCGGATATTTATATATATATGGAAGCGACTTTACTTTCTTACTTTATCTTGTCATATTAGTTATCATTGTATTAAGCTTGAATGAGGATTGTACCGAGTCCTGGCGAGAGTTGGGCAGGCGTTCCGCCGATACCCTTTGGTTCGTCTTAGGGAGAAGTGGGGGCGTCACAAAAGGAGCCTTTTTATAGGCTAGAGACCTAGGGGCCTAATCCTTTTTAGACAAGGATTTTGCGGCCCATCTTCCTACCACTAGCAAGAGTAGTTCGGTCCACACTTAACATAAGTTGGGCCGAATTACTTAACTCCACTAATTAACTAGACCAACTAATTAAAACATGACACTATAACAACCAACTCAACTGACGAAACCAACGAATAACATTACTTGATGCTTCATTGACTTGGATCAATGTGTAGACAACTTCAAGCCTTCAATGTCTCTATGAAAGCCTTGAGTCAAGGCCGCCATCCATCTCGCCATCCGTTCACACATCACAAGGAGTTGCACCTGAGCGTGATCTTGAAAGCACTAAATCTTTGGTGAGTGCTTCTGTGACGCCCCCACTTCTCCCAAGGGCGAACCCATGGGTATCCGCGGGACGCCTCCCCAACTCTCGCCAGGACTCAAGCTAAAACAATTCAAACTTAACGATACATACCAAATAATACAAATCTAAAATGTAAAGAAGTCGCTTCCTTAACTGAATATCCAAATCTTACATCATGTTCTCAAAAGATACATCAAGTCCCAAAATACAACCATTAAAAATCGACTAAACATTTACAACCAAGATTCCAATCAAAAGTATATCCTATTCGGCTTTTCCAAAATCTTCCAATCCAACCTGTTAAGGAAAACAAACTAATGGGATGAGCCAATACTCAGTGAGGCCAAGAGGCACACATGCAGGCACGTAATCCAAGTAGCAATCACAATTTAGCAAGTAAAACAGTAGTATTCGAGTAATTAACAATTCAAGTGAGAAAAGTAAACAGAAACAATTCAAGGATATGGGAGCTCTTTGGGAGCTAAGTTCCACTTACTTTGCCACTGTTCGATCAATTACCTCCCCGCGATGACACTCCATCAACCGAGTCGGTATTTAGTCCGTAGAAACTTCACTTACTCGTTCCCCGTTCACCGTTTCACCCCCTGTTCTGGGCCCGTACTTCTTTTATATAAGGCGATATTACTCGAGTATGCCAAGCGAGATCTCTCCAATAGATCACGCTTACACACTTTTCCCATGGCTCTCCAAGGTTCCCGACCAAACCCATGCCGGCTCGAGTCCAAGGTCGGCCAATGAGATTTGGGCGTCCCCCACTTTTATCACTAAGTGTCGAGGAGATTCACTCCAACGACATATGCAACCATAGCATATTTAATCATTTCAACACTTCACTTAATACACTTAACAATTCACTTCAAATAATTTAATTCCACTTCACTTAAACGAGAACGAGTGCGATAAAGTACATACTCGGCTCGGCATTTTCAAAATATTACATCAATAATAACACTTCAGCACGTAGCAATTTTACACACACTTGACACTCACCAATTCAAAGTAGGGGGTAAGTGCTCAACCAAGTGTTTAGGCGTTCGCTGGGAGGTCCTCTTGAAGGTCCCCTTGAGTGCCTGAACAAAATATAATTTACTATCACACACTATCACTTATAAACCCCTTATTAACAAGGAAGATTGTACTCTTGTACAACCTAAGAAAATTATCATGAAAGAGAGCCTTATTTACTCGCAAATTGAGGCTAAAAAGTGGGGTTTCATAACACAAGGAAAAACTGATTTCCTTCATGAAATCAAGTTTAAAATGGTCAATCAATACCAAAAGATAGGGAAGAGTTTCCAAAAACTCATTTCCCAAACAAGTTGGAAAATTCAGTTTTATGTGTCAACTTTGAAAATTTATATCTTACACTCAGTAGGTCCAAAATTGGAAAACTTTACACCGTTGGAATCTTGGTTCAAAGCACTAAAAGTTCCTAGAAGACACCTTTCCAAGATTCTAAATGGAAGACATTCAAATTTCAGCCCAAAGTGGGTGCTATAAGCACACAAGACAGTTTTAGTCTTGGTTTTCGGCAAACTTTGGAAATTCGGCAAAATTCACAGAATGTGAACTAGCCTCTGAAATTCATAACACTGCTAGAGTTCCAATCAAGGTTTTAAACACAATAAACGGAACAAAATTTGGGGTTTTGAGTGCCAAGATATAGCAGCTCAAAATTGGTCGTATTTTATGAACTGTTCTGTCATTTTCCAAGTTTGAAAAGCTATTTTTGAAGTATCATTTGGCCATCGATTTGGCATTGGAAATACACCAAACTTGGTATGCTAAATCCTCCATGTGTGAACAACATTTCTACCAAGTTTCATGCAAAAAATCCAACGGAAAGGCAGTCATTAAAACAACTAAAGTTTAAGAAATGTTCCAAGGCTAATCTGCCTTCTCGCGTTTCCTTCCTTTTTAAAGCTTTGTTCCATACAATCAACCTCAATTAATTTGAATGTTGAAACCAATGGTCCATAAACATCCAATAAGCAATTTAGAGGTAATTGACATCAAAGTTTTCGAAATATAACTTCCCAAATCAGGTTTGACCATTCGGCCAAGAGAAAAGGAAAAGTTTGGATACCCTTTTAGCCATGTCAGATTCGAAAAGCAACTTTGGCACATCATTTGTATATCGAAATGGTCCTAGATTGACACCGAAATTGGTACAATTCAACTTCCATATGAGAACTACTCCTATAGCAAATTTCATTTGAAAATTCACATGGGAAGGTAGTTAACAAATTTAAGGAATTTCCAAGACAAATCTGTCTCCTTGCTTCCTTTTTCTTTTTCAAACATTTTGCCCCATGAAATCAACTCCAATTTGGTTCATTGGTGACACTAAGGTCCAGGAAACATCTAATATACATTTTTTAGGTGTTTGACACAAAAAGTTTCAAAACAACATGTCCCAAGTCAAGCTAGGCCATTCGGCTAGCAAACATTAGGGTTTTCCAGTTTTGGTACAGCTCGGGAGTTGGACTATATCTCACTCAATTCAACTTGGAATTAGACATGGTTGATGGCTTTGGAAACTAAATTCAAAAGGCTACATTTCATCAGAAGGAGTCATTCTGAAATTCAGTTTACAAATAAGAGAAAATGGAGCCACAAGTTGCAGCTTCTACAATTTTCTCAGTTGCACTGACAGAACAGGGCAGTTGACTTTGATCAGTCACTACAGATGACTCACTTCGAATTAGAAGGGGCATGATACACCGTTAGAAAACTACGGATGTCTAGTTTCAAATTCCGCAAACAGCACTTGATTTTGACGTCTGAGCAGAGTGTTATGATCGTTCAAAGATGCTCTGTCCAGAACACCTGGACGACACCGTTTTTCCAGATTTGTACCATTTCGAAATTTCAACTTTTACCTAACCAATTCACATGATTTTTGGTGGAAACTTTCCACACATCCTACACAACATATCTACATCAGATTCAAGGTCATTTGAGCATCAAAATTTCGGATTAAAGCTTCGAGAAAAACAGGGCAGAATTTGGCCTCTTCCTATGCAACTTTCCTTTGGTTTTCCTTTCACTTTTCCAACTTATATCCACTTGTTTAACACATAATTAACACCAAAAACACTCATAATCACCATATCAGTCCAATATATCCATTGTGGGATTTCATAGAGCCCACTCCAACATTTAAACTCAACCCACAACAATAACCATGAAGCTACAAGCTTCCTAGCAAAATTTAACCAACTAGAACTAAGATTAAGTGACCGGATGATTACCTTCTACTCCTTGGTGTAAGATCAGAAATTTTGCACCTCTAAAGCCCCAAGAAAAACCGTGAGATGATGTTTCCTTCCTAGTCCAAGTGAATCTCCAAGTTGTTAGAAGTTGGATGGTGTTTTTGGGTGCAAGATTGGAGCAAAAATGGTGCAAGGTGAAGTTGGGTTTTCTCCTTCTTCTTTGCTTGAGGATGGCCAGCCCTTGAGGATGAAAAGAGAGAGAAAAGACTGATCAAAGAGGCTTCTTGGAGAAGCTTGATGGTTGGTGGTTCAAATTTGAGTAAAAGTCAACTTTGAATAGTGTTTCCCGCGCGCGTTTCGTGTCCGTTTTCTCTCGGGTTTATTTTATTTGTACACTAAACCTTTAATGTACTTCCTTTAACACTATTATTATCCACTCTTAGTAGTCTAACAATAATTTTCTAAAGTCCTTCAATTAGTCGCGCGCGTGAAAACGCGAACTTCCGAGTCGCGCGCGATAACGCGCAATTTCTAAGGAATTCTTGTAACGATAATATAACTAACCAATACTAGGGTATTTAATCATAAAAATACCTATTTTAAGACTAACGCATGAGTTATCAAATCTCCAAGGTGTGAGAACTCGAGGAAGACAAAAAAATCCGGTTTTATGATTTTAGGGTTTTATCGGTTTCCGTGCACACATTTTCTATATTTTCTTTATTATATTCATTTTATACATGTTTTATAAGTAAATATAGTATTTAAGTCATTTTTCTAGTATAAGTGAGTTCACGAGAGATTTGGAGCAAATAGCGGATGTGGGACCCGCTAAGGCGTTAAGTGAGAGAAATTCGGCCAATTAGGTTAAGTTGTGCAGTAAGGCATTTAATTACTGAGTGCTAAGAGATAATCAGAGGTTGGTTAGATGCTTAGTCATTAGTAAGCTAAAGGATAAGGAAAAGATCAAAAAAAGGTGACACGTGTCGCATTTCTATTGGGCCAAGTTTTGCCTAACTTTCTTACAACTTTACTAAAGCTAAAAATTGACCAAAATCATCTTCATTTCTTTCCTCTTATGGCCAAAAATCAGAGAGCAAGAAAAGAAAAGAGAGCTCCAACTTTTCTTCCAATTTCTTGTCCAAATCTTGCAAATCAACCGATAAAAATCCGATTTCCTCCGTAGGAATTGCTTATTAAGGAAGATCAAAGGTGCTTGTGGAGTGATTTTTCAAAGAGAAGCCCTAAGTTGCTACCTTTCTTGGTGATTGAGGTATATTGCTTAGAACTTCAATTTTGTCCATAATAATTGCAAAGTAGTGGCTTATATCGGTTAAGGAGCTTAGTTTATGGATGAATTTGTGGTTTAAAGTGAATTTATCATTTTCTTGGGAATTTTTCTGTTTTCATATGATGACTAAGGTTGGCTTGGATTGGTGGCTTAGTATGGTATGGAATTGAAGTTATTGTGCATTAATTGTGGTTAATTGCGGAAATTTCAGCTTTATGTGGGAAAATTCCAGATTAGGGTTCTTATATTGCCCTGTTCTGACCAGTTCTGTTCGTCCAGGATGGAGGCCGAATTGGCCTTACCTCAAAACATGAAAGTTGTATAGAATTAAGTGTAGATTATGCCTGTAAAATTTCAGCTCAATCGGAGCACGGTATCCTGTGAAATGACTATTTTACCCCTGCTTCCCTGTTTCTGTCCGGAAATGATAATCAGCCTCTGTAATTGGCTCGTTTGACTGAGAAGATGAATGAATTAACTTTTGATGCCTTCTTAAGAATTGTAACCTTGTATCTTAGCTTTCTAATGGCTTTTGAATCAACTGAATCGGAGTTGTGTAGCCTGAGTTATTGCTGGTTAAAGTCAGTGCTGATAAGTAGACTGATCTTAAACTTTTGGATCTGTGTTTGGTAAATTCGACTTAGATAAACTATAAATTAGGTTAAGTGGCCTTCATAAAAGTTGTTCCTCTCTGTATTAGCTTCGAAATGGTATAAGGTTCACCCCGATTCGATAACCATAGCTTCGGTTATGACTAAAATGCTACGAGATACCAAATCTGTCATTTAGCTTTTGTCTCCAAAATTGATATTTGCTTGCACTATTGCACTTGTGTTATACTGGGATGATTTTGGAGCCTATGGAAGGGCTATTGTGGTAACCTTATTTGTGTGTGTTTCTGGGGCTGATTGAGGAAAATAATGAAGCCATATATGGCTGGAAATTTGGTAAACACAAAGGGCACGCTGCCCAACTTTCTAGGCCGCTTGGTTCCTTCAAGTTTGAGTTGATTCTTAGTAGATGAACGGCTTTTAGGTCATTCAAGCCCCTAGGTCCTCCTGTTACCTTTTCGTTCCGAAATCACGCTTTTGCAACTTTGCCTTCATAGTTCATTTGGGGTAGGCATACGACTCATAGTCGAGCCTCACTTGTGCGTTTCATTTACTAGAATTTGGGATGTGAAAACCTTAATTGCTACTTCGGTTATTTTAGGGTTTCTTGGCGATTAAAGTCATTTTGGGGGAAAAAACTTTTGAAGTATCTGCACTTGAACTGGTGAGTGTACCATCCCCTTAAATTGGTGCTTATCTGATTCATCTGTACTTGCAACTTGCAACTTGATTATCTGTGACTTTTGTATGCTTCGTATGAAACGTGAGTGTACTATGGCATGATTTAAGTGCTTAAGTGACTATATGTCTTTGAAACTGTAAAGTGCTCAACTGTGAACTGCGGGAACGAGGCGAGGGTGTACTTTACCGCTCTCGTCCTCTTACTGTGTAACTGTTTACCATTGTACTGCACTGTGTTTGACTGGAAACTGTGAAACTGCACTGCGATTGACTTGAATATTGGGCATGAGCCCCACCACTGTACTGTAATCACTGAGCTCAAAGCCCTAGTGGAAGTTACTCTAGTCGAGCTAGCAAGGGCTGGTAGACGAGGTAACGACCCTCGGGTCACTGTTTGTCGAGTGGAGTGTATCTCCTCGACCTTCCGGTATACTCGAGTATTACCACCCACTGTACTGCTGAGGTGTTCGGGCCCGGTGAGGGGTATGTTTGGTGGACAGAATCGGCGTTAAAGTGGTGCTCTACTGGACGGGTTACTTTATTTGAAAGTTGACGGAGTGTCAACTACTATTTGATCAAGCTCCGATGAAGCAATGGGAACTTTGGCTCCTGAGAGCCACCTGTATCCTTCTCTTGGAAATGATTATTTATTTCCCTATCTGGTGTGTATAACTGCATGATTGATACGTGAAATGCCATGATCCATGACTACTTGTATTCTTGGTACCTCATTGAGCGCAAGCTCACCCCGTTCCCGTTACTTTTGTTTTCCTTACAGGGTTTAACTTCTTGGAAATCATGATTTTTGAAGAAAAGGGGCGAGCTATTGTATATGTATTTTGTTAAGCTCTTTTGCAACTGAAACCCTAATTGTATTTTGACCGATATGGATACCCTGGCTTGTATTTTAGTTACTTTGTTCAAGACTTTGATGTAACAATATGTATAAGTGTAATCATTTGAGATGTTGTGATTCTATGGTTTTGGATTCTATCGCGCGTAGTCTAGGGTTTTGTGGGATTCGAGTCCGTAGTCCTGGCGAGAGCTGGGCAGGCAGTCCGCCAAACCCTTTGGTTCGCCTTAGGGGAAGGTGGGGCTGTCACAGTTGGTATCAGAGCCACGTCGCGTGGTCTCTGCGCGGAGTGAGCTTGGGCCATGTGGTGATATGGTCCCGATCATGAGAATAAGAGTAAAGGACTAAGTGTTTTTTTTTGAGGAAAGGTTATGACTTATGATAGTTGTAAGTGTAAAATCTTTGCCATGCTACTTGAGGTGGATAGATGTGTACGTCAGGTAGGAATCTTAAACCTTGTTGATTTACTCTTGGGAGCGTACGGCCTGAGTTGTAAATTCTCTTAGTTTGGGATTCTTGTACTTGAGTACCAGATACTTTTCTAAGGGAATAGTTGCGAATTCGGAAGGGGTATAGTCTTGTGTATTATGAGGTGATTAGAATTCATAAGTGATTTTGAGATAAGTCCTGATGACAAAGTTCAGAGCACGGAGAATTCCTGTATTGGACTTGATATTGACCCGATTGAGGAAATTGGAATGAGGAATGCTATCTTAGACTTGTCCAATAAAAGTTTAGCTAGGGTTTTACTAGATTGTGGTTAGATTTGGACTTTAATAGTTGTTGTGGATGTTTAACGTGTTAGCTTTGAAAATCTATTTTGTTTCCCCTATGAATGTATAAATTGTTATGTGTTCACTTGTTTTTATTATGGACTACTTTAAACTACATTTTTTGGTAGTTTAGTGGTATCAGAAGGGGTTGTTGGTATCGGAAGGGGTTATTGAATTAGAGCTAGGAAGCCATCCATGATGAATGAGGATCACGAGCTGTGGTTGGTAAGTGATTCCAAAACTGTTTCAAAAATTATTTTCAAACTATTTCCTGCACTGTTTTCTTGCGTGTGTGCCATGCAATGATTTGGTTCAGATGAGTGCTTGAAAGTCTTGTGCTTAAAACCAACGTCTCCATTTTACTGGCACTTGATTTGAATATGGGAGCACTGATGGCTCTCTTGTACTGCTTGACTGTTGCTGGATTTTATTGGAGAGTTGGAAGTTTAAGTACTACGATTTCCCTGACTCACAAGAGCAATAAACTTACATTTGATTATTGATAAATGCATTAGTGTGAACTTCTTTGATTATTGATTTTTATTGGACATTTGTTGAGCTTTTAGCTTACCCAAAAAAAAAAAAAAAAAAAAAAATTTATGCCCTTTCCACAAAGCTTGAGGCAAAGGAAATGCTTTGATTAACTTGTTAGTGTGACGGGATGGGAGATCTCGGATATTTTTGAATTTTGATTAGAGTGATCCTTCGTGCCTGAGTGCCTTTTGAGAACTATCCTGATTTGATTAGGGCATGAATGAGGAGACGCTCTTGTGAGATAGAAGAATTCACTGTGGAATCATTTTATGAGCAAAAGAGAGAATTTCGAGGACGAAATTCTTTAAGGGGGAGAGAGTGTGAGAACTCGAGGAAGACAAAAAAATCCGGTTTTAGGATTTTAGGGTTTTATCGGTTTCCGTGCACACATTTTCTATATTTTCTTTATTATATTCATTTTATACATGTTTTATAAGTAAATATAGTATTTAAGTCATTTTTCTAGTATAAGTGAGTTCACGAGAGATTTGGAGCAAATAGCGGATGTGGGACCCGCTAAGGCGTTAAGTGAGAGAAATTCGGCCAATTAGGTTAAGTTGTGCAGTAAGGCATTTAATTACTGAGTGCTAAGAGATAATCAGAGGTTGGTTAGATGCTTAGTCATTAGTAAGCTAAAGGATAAGGAAAAGATCAAAAAAAGGTGACACGTGTCGCATTTCTATTGGGCCAAGTTTTGCCTAACTTTCTTACAACTTTACTAAAGCTAAAAATTGACCAAAATCATCTTCATTTCTTTCCTCTTATGGCCAAAAATCAGAGAGCAAGAAAAGAAAAGAGAGCTCCAACTTTTCTTCCAATTTCTTGTCCAAATCTTGCAAATCAACCGATAAAAATCCGATTTCCTCCGTAGGAATTGCTTATTAAGGAAGATCAAAGGTGCTTGTGGAGTGATTTTTCAAAGAGAAGCCCTAAGTTGCTACCTTTCTTGGTGATTGAGGTATATTGCTTAGAACTTCAATTTTGTCCATAATAATTGCAAAGTAGTGGCTTATATCGGTTAAGGAGCTTAGTTTATGGATGAATTTGTGGTTTAAAGTGAATTTATCATTTTCTTGGGAATTTTTCTGTTTTCATATGATGACTAAGGTTGGCTTGGATTGGTGGCTTAGTATGGTATGGAATTGAAGTTATTGTGCATTAATTGTGGTTAATTGCGGAAATTTCAGCTTTATGTGGGAAAATTCCAGATTAGGGTTCTTATATTGCCCTGTTCTGACCAGTTCTGTTCGTCCAGGATGGAGGCCGAATTGGCCTTACCTCAAAACATGAAAGTTGTATAGAATTAAGTGTAGATTATGCCTGTAAAATTTCAGCTCAATCGGAGCACGGTATCCTGTGAAATGACTATTTTACCCCTGCTTCCCTGTTTCTGTCCGGAAATGATAATCAGCCTCTGTAATTGGCTCGTTTGACTGAGAAGATGAATGAATTAACTTTTAATGCCTTCTTAAGAATTGTAACCTTGTATCTTAGCTTTCTAATGGCTTTGGAATCAACTGAATCGGAGTTGTGTAGCCTGAGTTATTGCTGGTTAAAGTCAGTGCTGATAACTAGACTGATCTTAAACTTTTGGATCTGTGTTTGGTAAATTCGACTTAGATAAACTATAAATTAGGTTAAGTGGCCTTCATAAAAGTTGTTCCTCTCTGTATTAGCTTCGAAATGGTATAAGGTTCACCCCGATTCGATAACCATAGCTTCGGTTATGACTAAAATGCTACGAGATACCAAATCTGTCATTTAGCTTTTGTCTCCAAAATTGATATTTGCTTGCACTATTGCACTTGTGTTATACTGGGATGATTTTGGAGCCTATGGAAGGGCTATTGTGGTAACCTTATTTGTGTGTGTTTCTGGGGCTGATTGAGGAAAATAATGAAGCCATATATGGCTGGAAATTTGGTAAACACAAAGGGCACGCTGCCCAACTTTCTAGGCCGCTTGGTTCCTTCAAGTTTGAGTTGATTCTTAGTAGATGAACGGCTTTTAGGTCATTCAAGCCCCTAGGTCCTCCTGTTACCTTTTCGTTCCGAAATCACGCTTTTGCAACTTTGCCTTCATAGTTCATTTGGGGTAGGCATACGACTCATAGTCGAGCCTCACTTGTGCGTTTCATTTACTAGAATTTGGGATGTGAAAACCTTAATTGCTACTTCGGTTATTTTAGGGTGTCTTGGCGATTAAAGTCATTTTGGGGGAAAAAACTTTTGAAGTATCTGCACTTGAACTGGTGAGTGTACCATCCCCTTAAATTGGTGCTTATCTGATTCATCTGTACTTGCAACTTGCAACTTGATTATCTGTGACTTTTGTATGCTTCGTATGAAACGTGAGTGTACTATGGCATGATTTAAGTGCTTAAGTGACTATATGTCTTTGAAACTGTAAAGTGCTCAACTGTGAACTGCGGGAACGAGGCGAGGGTGTACTTTACCGCTCTCGTCCTCTTACTGTGTAACTGTTTACCATTGTACTGCACTGTGTTTGACTGGAAACTGTGAAACTGCACTGCGATTGACTTGAATATTGGGCATGAGCCCCACCACTGTACTGTAATCACTGAGCTCAAAGCCCTAGTGGAAGTTACTCTAGTCGAGCTAGCAAGGGCTGGTAGACGAGGTAACGACCCTCGGGTCACTGTTTGTCGAGTGGAGTGTATCTCCTCGACCTTCCGGTATACTCGAGTATTACCACCCACTGTACTGCTGAGGTGTTCGGGCCCGGTGAGGGGTATGTTTGGTGGACGGAATCGGCGTTAAAGTGGTGCTCTACTGGACGGGTTACTTTATTTGAAAGTTGACGGAGTGTCAACTACTATTTGATCAAGCTCCGATGAAGCAATGGGAACTTTGGCTCCTGAGAGCCACCTGTATCCTTTCTCTTGGAAATGATTATTTATTTCCCTATCTGGTGTGTATAACTGCATGATTGATACGTGAAATGCCATGATCCATGACTACTTGTATTCTTGGTACCTCATTGAGCGCAAGCTCACCCCGTTCCCGTTACTTTTGTTTTCCTTACAGGGTTTAACTTCTTGGAAATCATGATTTTTGAAGAAAAGGGGCGAGCTATTGTATATGTATTTTGTTAAGCTCTTTTGCAACTGAAACCCTAATTGTATTTTGACCGATATGGATACCCTGGCTTGTATTTTAGTTACTTTGTTCAAGACTTTGATGTAACAATATGTATAAGTGTAATCATTTGAGATGTTGTGATTCTATGGTTTTGGATTCTATCGCGCGTAGTCTAGGGTTTTGTGGGATTCGAGTCCGTAGTCCTGGCGAGAGCTGGGCAGGCAGTACGCCAAACCCTTTGGTTCGCCTTAGGGGAAGGTGGGGCTGTCACACAAGGTCACTGTACTCTCAAATTGAATATTGCCTCCAAACGTGTATTCACTAAATCTCACTAAACGAGCTTCCGAAAATTAAATTTATTAACGGGACATTTTAAAAATATATGCAAGTCATAGTTCCATGTAATTAGTTCTAAAAGGGTTGAAATAAATTATTCGGAGAAAACGGGTGAATAAATACTTAAATAAGCCAGTAATATGAGATAAAATGAGAATTTTCGGGTCCTCACATCCTTCCCTCCTTAAAAGAATTTCGTCCTTGAAATTCACACTTATCATTCCCTTAATGGTTAAGCCTATCAGGTCAATCACTAATTTACACTCTTCAATCCATACTTCACAATTTCTATTCATCCAACTAGCAATCAAACTTTGATTTTTTCCCAATCGGTGTTTTAACTTCCAAGTCATAGAATAACTTAATCGACCTCATGTCTACCTTACTTATGAATTTAGGGTTTTCAAAAGAATGTGTCATATCATAGTGACTTAGAATCTTTGCCAAGCAAATTTCACCAACGTCAATCACTTTCTCCAAAATCCAAGATACATGATCCCAACATGTCCTCAAGATTCTGAATTGCCTTTTCTGACTGTCCATCAATCTATGGGTGGTAAATAATCATACAATCATAGTCCTCCAAAACCCCACCCATCTTCGTTACCTCAAGTCCAACTCTTTTTGGGGAAAACAAGTACTTAAGACTCTTGTGATCCATGAAATCCTCAAAAGTCACTCCATACAAATAAGATCTTCATCATTTTTTCATCATTTTTTTTTCAATCTAAAATCTTTACCGGCCTCTTGTCCTAGGTCAAATTCTAATCGAGTCCTATTCCTTTCATTCGAACACACTCTTATTGGACTTAACAAAAGTTGGTGCTTTCTCAAGATTTGTAAAACTATCCTCAAGTGTCTTTTATAATTTCCTCGAACCTTAGGGTATACCGATATGTCATCAATGATTGCCACCACCAATTGATCCAAATACGGTTTAAAACCTCGATGCATTAAGTCCATAATTGCTGCTAGTGTATTAGTCAACCCAAAGAGTATGACTGTGAATTCGAAGTGCCATGTCTTAAATTAAAAGTGATCTTAAGTACATTAGTTTCTTGGATCTTCAACTAGTAAACTTCTATTTTAAATCCAACTTGAATAATACCACGACCCTTGCAGTTGATCAAATTTTCATCTATATGAGGAAAAAGTATTGGTTCTTAATAGTCACATTGTTGAAGTCTCGAGAATCTATGTATAGGCTCAAACTTCCATTTCAAATATTATATCGTGTCCCATAATTGTTAGGCTCATTAAATCCATCAAATATTTCCCTCTACTAACCCAAATCTCACAATTTTAATATATCAAATTGGCAATCAACATTGGATCCCAACTTCAACCCTAAGTTCTCGATTTTTTTTTTCCAATCCCAGGTCCTCTCTAAGACCTCGGGGTTGTCTATATTCTCAAGTATGATCTCGATCACGTCTACTACCGTTCATGTCTTGTTATAAATCTAAAAGTGTGGGGCAAGATTTAAATATACATGTAAGTCATAAAATCAATTAAAAGCGAAGTAAATTTTCATATGTCATAAAGATCATAATAGTTACATCCAGTTGGAAGAGGTTTATCAAATCATTTCAAAAGGAAAAGGGGAACCAACACGATCATAACAGAAAATGCCAAGTTGTCAAGATACAAAACAACAAAAGGACTTTCCCTTATACAAAAGATTACCACCTCCAAAAGTGCCAATCTAAACTAGGGTAAAACTACAACCTCTATCCCTTGAGTGGAGTCAAACCATCTCGACTTGTGAAACCTCCACTACTTGGGTTCTCTTCACAGCCATTAGTATTAATTACCTCCATCCGGTACTCGATGGCTTTGTAGCGGACCTAGTTGGCTATTGAGTATTTCCTCTTGTTATTAGGGTTACTAGGGCAACTTGCAATCTACTGTTCGGTACTACCGCACTTCAGACATTTTCCTTGCTTTCTCCAGCACTCGGTCTCAATGTGGTTAATCTTGCCACAGTATCCACAAGTTACATGAGGAGTCACGGTTTGATCAGTTTGAGAATTTTCTTTGTATTTCTTCCCTAGTTCTACGTTCTGGCGTAGCAACTCAGTTTTCTCTGCATATTCTTGTTTCCACCGTCCCTCCCAGTAGTCAGCCAATTTCTTTTGAAACTCTACCTCCTTTCAAAGCAGGTCTATTTCCTTACGCATCTTTCCCAAATTTGTCATCTCACCGGTTGGCTTAAGTCAACTGCTAGCCTGTCAGGCAAATCAAGGATCAGGATGAGTAACTATTCACAATGGAAATTCTGGCTCTATTACTGTTTCATTATTTGACTTATAGGTTACTCCAACTTATAAATCTTACCTATTCTCCGCTTAATATGGATGAGCTCTTGAGTCTTATTCCTTAATATAAAAGTTTCATATTCTAATTCCTTTTTTCCAATACTTACTTACAAAATTGCTCAATAAGAAATCCTAACCTCTTGCTCTCATTAGTGCATCATTTTATCCCCTTAAACCAATTCTACTGTTTCGAGGTTAGACTCTCTGTGAAATTTAGATAGGCGAACTTCAAGAATCGCTCTATCCTCACACCTCTCTTGGTTCCTAGGTTGGTTGATTGGTTTAGGGCTGTAGTGCTCAACTAATCATTCTAAGATATCGGTCATCCTATTGATGGTAATAGCCACTTGGTTGCCCTCTACATTCTCTTGTCCCGGTGTCGGCCCAGTTGCCAATCCCTGATCATCCCCTTGAGGTTGGGTTTGCCTAATTCCTCGCCCACGACCTCGACCACTCATTCGTTCGTCCATAATCCTAGTTATGCCTAGCGCAGGAAAAAAAGTAATTACGCGAAGAAATACTCAAAATAAGAGTAAATCATGAAAACATTGGGAAATAACGATAATTAACATATATTTACACTTCAAGATCCATCCAATTAGCAAGCCATGGGGTATTACAAAAAAAATATGGCACACAGGTGCCATAAAAGTATTTTTAGTCACGTATGACTAAAGTAAAATCAAGTGCCTTAAAAAAAAATAGGCCACACAGTTAAGCAAAATACAATGGTCTCAGCACTAGCATCACCCCAGCTATTTCTAACTACAAAAGTCAAAAGTCTATCACTCAAGATCTAGTCCACAGTAGGGCTATCAGAGGGGACCTCGTCCTCAGGGTCCTCCTCCGGATCCTCCTCCTCAAGAGTGCCCTCAGGAGCCGGACTCTGTACAGTATCCATCACCTCATCAATCAGCATAGAGGTGTCGGCTAGAATCTCGGAAGCCCGATCTTGGACCTCCTCGACTATCCTAGTGAGTCGATGTGAGAACTCGAAAAAAAAAACCCGATTTTAGGGTTTTAGGGTTTTATCGATTTTCGTGCACACATTTTTTTAATTTTCTTTATTATATTCATTTTACATATATTTTATAAGTAAATATAGTTTTTAAACCATTTTTCTAGTATAAGTGAGTTCACGAGAGATTTGGAGCGAATAGCGGATGTGGGACCCGCTAGTGCGTTAAGTGAGAGAAATTCGGCCAATTAGGTTAAGTTGTGCAGTAAGGCATTAAATTACTAGGTGCTAAGTGATAATTAGAGGTTGGTTAGATATTTGGTCATTAATAAGCTAAAGGATAAGAAAGAAATCCAAAAGTGCCACGTGTTGCGACGGGATTGGGCCAAGTTTTGCCTAACTTTTCCTTAACTTTACCAAAAGCTAATTTTGACCACAATCATCTTCATTTTAGCATCCTCTTGGCTGAAACTTGAAGGGAAAGAAAAGAGAGAGAGTTTCAACCATTGGCTTCAATTTCTTGTGCAAATCTTGAAAACCAACCGATAAAAATCCGAATTCCTCCGTAGAAATCGCTTATTAAGTGAGATTGAAGGTGCTTGTGGAGTGATTTTGCAAAGGAAAGCTCTAAGTTGCTATCTTTCTTGAGGTTAAGGTATTTTTGCTTGGAACTTAACTTTTGTTCATAATAAATGGTGAATTAGTGGCTTGTAGTAGTTAAATAGCTTGTTTTGTAGATGATTTCATGGATTGAAGTGAAGTTAGGTGAATTTCTTATTTTCTTGGGAATTTTTCTGTTTTCATATGATGATCATAGTTGGCTTGAATTGATGGCTTAATATGGTATAGAATTGGAGCTAGTGTGTGTTAATTGTGGTTACTTGCGGAAAATTTCAGCTTTGTACACAAGATTCCAGCTTAGGGTTACATGTGGTAGTAATCTGCCCTATTTTTGTACTGTATGTTCGTCCTTGAGGAAGACCGAATCAGCCCTTTCTCAAAACATGAAAGTTGTAGGTATTTGAGTTAGCTAGCTGCTGGTAAATTTGCAGCTCAATCGGAGCATGTTAGGATGTGAAATGACCGAAATACCCTGACTGCCACAAGCTGCAATTCGTAAACCGTTTTGTGAATTTGACCAGTTTGGGCTGCATTTTTCACCCTGATTCGTATCCAATTAGCTTTTGGAAAAAACACAAAACTTGTAGCCCTATATTTTATCTTTCCAACGCCTCTGAAAACACCCCAAACGGAATTGTGTAGCCTGCGTTATTGCTGGTTAAAAGCAGTGCTGACAACCAGACTGATCACGAACTGTTGGATCTGTGTTGTGCAAATTCGACTTAGATAAACTATAAATTAGGTTAGGTGGCCTTCATGAAAGTTGTTCCCCCCTGTCTTAGCTTCGAAATGGTATAAGGTTCACCCAGATTCGATAACCATAGCTCCGGTTATGACTAAAATACTACGAGATGCCAAATCTGCCATTTAGCTTTTGTCTTCAAAATTGATATTTGCTTGTACTATTGCACTTGTGTTGTACTTGGATGATTTTGGAGCCTAATGGAAGGGATATTGTGGTAACCTTACTTGTGTGTATTGTGGGGCTGAATTAAGGAAAAGAATGAAGCCATAAATGGCTGGAAATTTGGTAAACACAAAGGGCGTGCTGCCCAAATTTGCACTCAAGGGTTAAGTAGAATTACACTTGTCTTGAGTACGGTTTTGAGGACGAGTCTAACTCGATTTGTCTAGGTTATTCGAGTTTCCTTTTGTGGAGATATATAAGTTGAATTTCGGCCGAAACTTGTACCCTTGGAATTTACAACTGATAGAAATACGTTTCTTTCATTTTTTCGACCCAAACGGCATTTTTCACATATAATGGCTTCAAAATTTCACCGTTTGAAAAGTGATCAAGGGTTTTACGAATAGTCTCTAAATAAGTCTCAATTACTTGATTCTCGTTAAACGAAATGTTTAAGTTTCGAGCCGTAGTTACTTTTCAATGCTCTTAAACAATATTTCCTCGCAGATTTGAACTCCAAGAGCGGAGTAATACCCAAAACCAACGTGTAAAGGCACTGCATCTGTTGTGAGTGTACCATCCCCTTAAATTGGTGCTTATCTGATTCATCTGTACTTGCAACTTGCAACTTGATTATCTGTGACTTTTGTATGCTTCGTATGAAACGAGGGTGTACTTTATCACACTCGTTTCTCTCACCTGGTTATTCTGGTTCCTGTATACTGTATAAATCTGTATTTGTTCTCTGCATCTGTTATCTGTACCTGTTTTCTGTATTTGTTGATGTCGTTTGGAAAATTAAATCCAACGACCTTTCTGTTACCTCTGAGCTCAAATCCTGTGGCTAGTTATTCGAGTCGAGCCGGTAAAGGCCTGGTCGATTAGATAACGAACCACAGTAGTCTGTTTCTGAGAAATCTTTAGGTATTGAGACTCTGGATTTTCGGTATACTCGAGTATTACCACCCTCTGTTCGGTTGAGGTGTTCGGGCCCGGTAAGGGGTATGTTTGGTGGACGGAATTCGGTGTAAAGTGGGGTCTACGGACATGTTGGTTCTATCTATGTTGATGGAGAGTCAACGGGTTTGGATCAAGTATCGCAATTGGGCATTTTGGCTCCTGAGAGCCACCTGTATCCTTTCTCTTTGAAATGTTTATTTATTTCCCTATCTGGTGTGTATAACTGCATAATTGATACATGAAATGCCATGATTCATGACTACTTGTACTTCTGGTACCTCATTGAGCGTAAGCTCACCCCTTCTCGTTATCTTTGTTTTCCTTACAGGGAACAACACTTTTGAACCATGATTTTGAAGAAAGTGTCAAGCTAGTGTAAATGTTATTTTGTTACGCTCTTTTGTAATCAAAACCCTAGTTACTTTTATCAAGTATCACGTTTTGACTTGTACAACTTTCTATGTATGTACTTAAGTGTTTAAGCATGTATATTAGGTGTATTCGTTTGAGATACTACTTGTAATCATTCGGAACATTTTAGTTGTGTGTAATCGGCGTAGTAGTCTCCGAGTGTTTGTTTTCTTTGGTTTCGATCGCGCGTAATCTAGGGTTTGTGTGAATCGACTTCGTAGTCCTGGCGAGAGCTGGGCAGGCGGTCCGCCAACCCCTTTGGTTCACCTTAGGGGAAGGTGGGGCTGTCACAGTCGAGCTCTAACCCTCCGAATCTCGTCATGTGTAGCCTCAGTCCTAGCCACCTCATTCACAACAGTCCCCTCTAGATCTGCTATCCTCTCACCCTGAGCGTTTACCATATGGTTCAGCTCCTCGATCTCCTGAAGTAGAGATCGGTTAGTATCCACCAATTGACGACGCTCGTCGTCGAGGGCCAGCACTAAGTTATTAGGGTACGCATACGTCACCCTACATGAATATCGAGGATATCTAGTAGCAGGAGAATAACGCACACGAGCTCTTCCACCACGAGCTTGGTAATAAATAGGCTTAGGAGGCTCTACATGACCGTTACTATTAGCGGCATGTCCATTTTCATTATCCATCCCTGCAAAACAACCACAATTTCCAGGTTAGAAACTTAAAGTTACTAACTCGCTCAAACATTATTTAAAGTACAACTAAATTATCTAGTCACTATCCTCGAGAGTAAAGTCTCTAAAATATCTCCCCAAATAAATCTTTAAACCTAAACTCGGATTTTTATCCCTACAAGCGGTCACTTAATTTTCGAACCAGTCCCACAGTCCGGTACCCTAAACTTCAAACCTAGGATACACTACAAAGATCTGAAACCTGGGCTCTGATACCAACTGTGATGCCCCCACTTCTCCTAAGGGCGAACCCATGGGTATCCGCGGAACGCTTGCCCAACTCTCGCCAGGACACAAGCCAAATCAATTCAAACTTAACGATACATACCAAATAATACAAATCTAAAATGTAGAGAAGTCGCTTCCTTAATTGAATATCCAAATCTTACATCATGTTCTCAAAAGATACATCAAGTCCCAAATTACAACCATTAAAAATCGACTAAACATTTACAACCCAAATTCCAATCAAAAATATATCCTAGTCGGCTTTTCCAAAATCTTCCAATCCAACCTGTTAAGGAAACCAAACTAATGAGATGAGCCAATACTCAGTGAGGCCAAGAGACACACATGCAGGTACGTAATCCAAGTAGCAATCACAATTTAGCAAGTAAAACAGTGGTATTCGAGTAATTAACAATTCAAGTGAGAAAAGTAAACAGAAACAATTCAAGGATATGGGAGCTCTTGGGAGCTAAGTTCCACTTACTTTGCCACTGCTCGATCAATTACCTCCCCGCGATAACACTCCGTCAACCGAGTCGGTATTTAGTCCGTAGAAACTTCACTTACTCATTCCCCGTTCACCGTTTCACCCCCTGTTCTGGGCCCGTACTTCTTTTATATAAGGCGATACTACTCGAGTATGCCAAGCGAGATCTCTCCAATAGATCACGCTTATACACGTTTCCCATGACTCTCCAAGGTTCCCGACCAAACCCATGCCAGCTCGAGTCCAAGGTCGGCCAATGAGATTTGGGCGTCCCCCATTTTTATCACTAAGTGTCGAGGAGATTCACTCCAACGACATATGCAACCATAGCATATTTAATCATTTCAACACTTCACTTAATACACTTAACAATTCACTTCAAATAATTTAATTCCACTTCACTTAAACGAGAACGAGTGCGATAAAATACACACTCGGCTCGGCATTTTCAAAATATTACATCAATAATAACACTTAAGCACGTAGCAATTTTACACACACTTGACACTCACCAATTCAAAGTAGTGCTCAACCAAGTGTTTAGGCGTTCGCTGGGAGGTCCTCTTGAAGGTCCCCTTGAGTGCCTGAACAAAATATAATTTACTATCACACACTATCACTTATAAACCCCTTATTAATAAGGAAGATTGTACTCTTGTACAACCTAAGAAAATTATCATGAAAGAGAGCCTTATTTACTCGCAAATCGAGGCTAAAAAGTGGGGTTTCATAACACAAGGAAAAACTGATTTCCTTCATGAAATCAAGTTTAAAATGGTCAATCAATACCAAAAGATAGGGAAGAGTTTCCAAAAACTCATTTCCCAAACAAGTTGGAAAATTCAGTTTTAAATGTCAACTTTGAAAAATCATATCTTGCACTCAGTAGGTGTGAGGACTCGTAATTTTTATATTTATTTATTTATCAAATTATTCACTTATTTATTGGTTTACCCTAAAATGGTTATTTTTATGATTAAATACGCAAGTATTAGTTAGTTACACTATCGTTATAAGAATTTCTTAGAAATTTCGCTTTATCGCGCACAAGTCGGAAGTTCGCGTTTTCGCGCGCGCGATTAATTGGAGGATTTTAGAAATTATTGTTAGACTACTAAGAGTGAATAATAATAGTGTTCAAGGAAGTGCATTAGAGGTTTAGTGCACAAGTGAAACAAACCCGAGAGGAAACGGGCACGAAACGCGCACGTACACGCACTATTGGAGAGTTGGCTTTTGCACTTGAACCTCTACCTACCAAGCTTCTCCAAGAAGCTTTTGCACCAGCCATTTCACTCTCTTTTCTTCCTCATAGCAGCCGAACCTCTCAAGCAAGAAGGAGAAAAAAATTTCTTCATCATCTCACTCAAATCATCCAACCATTTCACCTCAAACTTGCTACTTAAAACTCAAAACCACTTGGAGCTTCACTTAGGCAAAGAGAAGAGGTTCATTTCCACGGTTTCTTGGACCTTCCTAGTGGCCAAAAATCTGACCTTTAACATCTAAGAAGGTATCAAATCATCTAACCTTTGAAACTTGATATTTATAAGTTAGATTGGGCTTGGAAGCTTGTAGCTTCATGTGGGTAACTTTGTTTAGTTGTAAATCATGTGAGTGGGTTCTATGAAATCCCACATTGGACTTGATGGGATGATATGATGATTTTAGATGTTATTTTTGTTGATTTAGTGCTAAACTAGTGGATCTAAGTTGAGAAAGTGGAAAGAAAATCAAAGGAAAATTTGAAAGAGAAAGGGCCGAATCTGCCCTGTTTGTGCAGAGGCTTTAGTTCGAAAGTTTTGTGGTTAAATTGCCTTGATTTTGATGTAGATATGTTGTATAGGTTGTGTAGAAAGTTTCTACCAAAAATCACTTGATTTGGTTGGGTAAAGGTTGCATTTTCGAAATATGTTCAAATCTGGAAAACGTGTACAGAGGTACTCTGGCAGCGAATTTTAAATGACCATAACTCTTTGCTCTGACGTCAAAATCGAGTGCCGTTTACGACATTTGAAACAAGACACTTACATTGTTTTAACGGTATAAAATGCACCCTCTTATTCGACCTGAGTGAACCGTACCAATTGTTCAAAGTTATCTGTCCTGTTTCGTTGCTCTGCTAGAGAGTCAATGAGATGCTGGAACTTGTGGCTTAAATTTGAGCTAGCTATGGACAGAATTTTAAAACGATTTCTTCTGAGAAAATATATCCCTATGAGTGTAGTTTCCAACGCCACCAACCATGCTTAATGCCAAGTTGAATTGAGTGAGTTATGGCCTAATTACAGACCTGCGTCAGTGATAGAAAACCCTAGTTTTGGGCTAGTCAAAGGCTTATTTCGAATTGGGACTTGTTATTTTGAAACTCTTGGTGTTAATCACCTACCAAATGTATCTTGAATGTTTCTTGGACCTTTGCTTCATAAAGGAACCATGTTTGAGATGATTTCTTTGGCCAAAGGTTCGAAAAAGGAAAATGAAAGCCTAAGGCAGAATTGCCTTGGAAATTCTTGGAACTTTAGTGGTCTTGTTAACTGACTTTCCGTATGAATTTTTGCTTGAAATTTTACAGAGGAGTAGCCCTTATATGGTAGTGTAATAATACCAAATTTGGTGCCATTCCAAGTCTATCTCGATGCCCAACTAGAATCCCAAAGTCTATGTTTCAAATCTGGAAAATTGCCCAGTGGCCTTCATTTTGTACCAACTTTGAGCTGCTATATCTTGGCGCTCAAAACTCTGATTCTTGTTCCGTTTGTTGTGTTTTAAACTTTGATTGTAACTCTAATTTATTTTCAAATTTGAGAGGCTAGTTCACATTCTGTGAATTTTTCCGAATTTCCAAAATTCGCCAAAAACCAACCTCGAACCTGTCTTAGGAGTCCAAAACAGCAACTTGAAGCCAAAGTTTGAGTGACTTCCGTTTTGAATCATGGAAATGTGTCTTCTAGGAACTTTTAGTAATTTGGAAGTAGTTTCCAACAGTACCAAGTTTTCCAATTTTGGACCTACGGAGAGTGAGATATGATTTTTTCAAAACTGTACCTCAAATCTGAAATTTTCAAACTTGACGGGAATTGAGTTTTTGAGACTCTTCCCTATCCTTCAATACTAACTGACCATTTTGGACTTGTTTTCACGAAGGAAATTAGTTTTTCCTTGTGTTATTAAACACTACTTTCGAATCTTGAATTTTGAGCAACTAAGGCTCATTTTCATGAGATTTTCTTAGATTGTACAAGTGTGCAATCTTCCTTGATAATTGGGAATTCTAAGTGTTAGTGTGTCATAGATACCTATTGTTTGCTCAGGCATTCAAGGGGACCTTTAAGAGGACCTCACAACGGACGCCTAAGTACTCGAATTGTGCAACCTACTCTCATTTTGTCTAGGTGAGTGTCAAGTGCATGACTAGTTAAAATTATGTGAATTTGCAAGTTATGTATAGCATGACTATAACCGTTGAGTCGAGTGTGTACTTTATCCCGCTCGTTCTCATTTAAATGAATCATGATTGAATTGATTGAAATGTATTGAGATTGAATGAAATGAAATTATATGCTATGGCTGCATACGTCATTGGAGTGAATCTCCTCGACTCATACCTGAACTGAACTGATCTGGGGACGCCCAAACTCATCGGCCGACCTTGGACTCGAGCCGACATGGGCTTGGTCGGGATCCTTGGTGAGCCATGAGACAACCTGTATAAGCATGATCTATTGGAGAGATCTTACTTGGCCTACTCGTGCAGTAGCGCCTTTATTGCAGTTCGGGTCCGGTGGGGGGTTGTATGGTGGAAGGAACTGTGAAGAAAAGTGGAGATCTACGGACTTAAAAGGAGAAATTACCGACCCGGTTGATGGAGTGTCATCGCGGGAAGGTAATCGATCGAGCAATGGCAAAGCAAGTGGAACTTAGCTCCTGAGAGCTCTCATATCCTTGAATTGTTTCTGTTTACATTATCTCGCTTGAATTGTTATTGACTTGAATATTACTGTTCTAATTGTAAATGGGATTGTTTCTTGGACAACGTGCTTGCATGTGTATTTCTTGGCCTCACGAGCTATTGCTCACCCCGTAGATTTGTTTTCCTTAATAGGAATGGATCTGAGGTGGAACTCGGAGGAATCTTTGGGGTGAACTTTTGTAATAGGGATTCGATTGTAATCGATTGGACATCTTTTGTGCCGTTGTATGTCTTTTGAACAATTGATGTATTTTGTACTCGTGGTGTAATACTGGATATATAAGTATGGAAGCGACTTTTCTTTATTAGACTTGTATTATTGGTTATTATAGTTAAGCTTGAATCGAATTGTCTTAAGTCCTGGCGAGAGTTAGGCAGGGGTCCCGTGGATACCCTTTGGTTCGTCTTAGGGAGAAGTGGGGGCGTCACAATAGGTCCAAAATTGGAAAACTTTATACCGTTGGAATCTTGGTTCAAAGCACTAAAAGTGCCTAGAAGACACCTTTCCAAGATTCTAAATGGAAGACATTCAAATTTCAGCCCAAAGTGGCTGCTATAAGCACACAAGACAGTTTTAGTCTTGTTTTTCGGCAAACTTTGGAAATTCGGCAAAATTCACAGAATGTGAACTAGCCACTGAAATTTGCAACACTGCTAGAGTTCCAATCAAGGTTTTAAACACAACAAACGGAACAAAATTCGGGGTTTAGCAGCTCAAAGTTGGTCGCATTTTATGAACTGTTATGTCATTTTCCAGGTTTGAAAAGCTATTTTTGAAGTATCATTTGGCCATCGATTTGGCATTGGAAATACACCAAACTTGGTACGCTAAATCCTCCATGTGTAAACAACATTTCTACCAAGTTTCATGTAAAAACTCCCACGGAAAGGCAGTCATTAAAACAACTAAAGTTTAAGAAATGTTCCAAGGCTAATCTACCTTCTTGCGTTTCCTTCCTTTTTAAAAGCTTTGTTCCATACAATCAACCTCAATTAATTCGAATGTTGAAACCAATGTTCCATAAATGTCCAATAAGTAATTTAGAGGTAATTGACATCAAAGTTTTCGAAATATAACTTCCCAAATCAGGTTTGACCATTCGGCCAAGAGAAAAGGAAAAGTTTTCCAGATTCGAAAAGCAACTTTGGGACATCATTTGTATATCAAAATAGTCCTAGATTGACACCAAAATTGATACAATTCAACTTACATATGAGGACTACTCCTCTATCAAATTTCATTTGAAAATTCGCATGGGAAGGTAGTTAACAAAACTACCAAAATTTAAGGAATTTCCAAGACAAATCTGTCTCCTTGCTTCCTTTTTCTTTTTCAAATATTTTGCCCAATGAAATCAACTCCAATTTGGTTCATTGGTGACACTAAGGTCTAGGAAACATCTAATATACATTTGTTAGGTGTTTGACACCAAAAGTTTCAAAACAACATGTCCCAAGTCAAGCTAGGCCATTCGGCTAGCAAAAATTAGGGTTTTCCAGTTTTGGTACAGCTCGGGAGTTGAACTATATCTCACTCAATTAAACTTGGAATTAGACATGGTTGGTGGCGTTGGAACCTACATTCAAAAGGCTACATTTCATCAGAAGGAGTCATTTTGAAATTCAGTTTTCAAATAAGAGAAAATGGAGCCACAGGTTGTAGCTTCTACAATTTTCTCAGTTGCACTGACAGAACGGGGCAGTCGACTTTGATCAGTCACTGCAAATGACTCACTAGGAATTAGAAGGTGCATGATACACCATTAGAAAACTACGGATGTAGTTTCAAATGCCGCAAATGGCACTTGATTTTAAAGTCTGACCAGAGAGTTATGATCGTTCAAAGATGCTCTGTCCAGAACACCTGGACACCGTTTTTCCAGATTTGTACCATTACGAAATTTCAACTTTTACCTAACCAATTCACATGATTTTTGGTGGAAACTTTCCACACATCCTACACAACATATCTACATCCGATTCAAGGTCATTTGAGCATCAAAATTTCGGATTAAAGCTTCGAGAAAAACAGGGCAGAATTCGGCCTCTTCCTATGCAACTTTCCTTTGGTTTTCCTTTCACTTTTCCAACTTATATCCACTTGTTTAACACATAATTAACACCAAAAACACTCATAATCACCATATCAGTCCAATATATCCATTGTGGGATTTCATAGAGCCCACTCCAACATTTAAACTCAACCCACAACAATAACCATGAAGCTACAAGCTTCCTAGCAAAATTTAACCAACTAGAACTAAGATTAAGTGACCGGATGATTACCTTCTACTCCTTGGTGTAAGATCAGAAATTTTGCACCTCTAAAGCCCCAAGAAAAACCGTGAGATGATGTTTCCTTCCTAGTCCAAGTGAATCTCCAAGTTGTTAGAAGTTGGATGGTGTTTTTGGGTGCAAGATTAGAGCAAAAATGGTGCAAGGTGAAGTTGGGTTTTCTCCTTCTTCTTTGCTTGAGGATGGCCAGCCCTTGAGGATGAAAAGAGAGAGAAAAGACTGATCAAAGAGGTTTCTTGGAGAAGCTTGATGGTTGGTGGTTCAAATTTGAGTAAAAGTCAACTTTGAATAGTGTTTCCCGCGCGCGTTTCGTGTCCGTTTTCTCCCGGGTTTATTTCACTTGTGCACTAAACCTTTAATGTACTTCCTTTAACACTATTATTATCCACTCTTAGTAGTCTAACAATAATTTTCTAAAGTCCTTCAATTAGTCGCGCACGTGAAAACGTGAACTTCCAACTCGCGTGTGATAACGCGCAATTTCTAAGGAATTCTTGTAACGATAATATAACTAACCAATACTAGGGTAATTAATCATAAAAATACCTATTTTAAGACTAACGCATTAGTCCTCAAATCTCCAAGGTCACTGTACTCTCAAATTGAATATTGCCTCTAAACGCGTATTCACTAAATCTCACTAAACGAGCTTCCGAAAATTAAATTTATTAACGGGACATTTTAAAAATATATGCAAGTCATAGTTCTATGTAATTAGTTCTAAAAGGGTTGAAATAAATTATTCGGAGAAAACGGGTGAATAAATACTTAAATAAGCCAGTAATATGAGATAAAATGATAAAATTTTCGGGTCCTCATAGCTTCCAAGTACATGATTGAACATGATACTTGGTTTAAATACTTGATATTTGATTGGTTTGGTCGGACAAGGGTGTACTTTATCGCACTTGCCCTAATGTGATATATTCTTGTTCCTTGGTTGCAATTGATTTGATATACATGTATATGACTTGCATCCTGTTTGAAATTCCAGAAACCCTGTGGCTAGTTACTCGAGTGGAGCCGGCATGGGTTTGGTCGATTAGATAACGAACCCTGGGTCTCTTGTTTTGTCGAGGGGAGTGTTATCTTCTCGACTAATCGGTATACTCCAGTATTACCACACGTGTTTATCTTGGCGTTCGAGCCCGGTAAGGGGGTTGAATGGTAGACGGAGATTGGCGTTAAGTGGGGCACTACTAGACTGGTTATTTTACTGGAAAGTTGACGGAGTATCAACTACTACTTGATCAAGCTATGATGAAGCAACGGGAATTTGGCTCTTGAGAGCCATCTGTATCCTTATATTTTGAAATGATTATTACTTGTCGTGTTATTATTTCTTTTGTGAACTTTTACACTCGCTCATTTTAAGAGTTCAAGTTTTACATATGGCCAACTTGCTACTTGGGTCTGCATGAAGTTTTGGAACCTCACTGAGCTTTGGCTCACTATATTCCATTAAATTTGCTTTCCTTACAGGGGGTACGAGCGAGGGTGTGAGGCTGGTACAGGCTAGCATAGTCTAATTTTTGAATTTTTTGCAATTGTACTCACGCTAGTGCTCGGTTAGAGTTGAATGTATCTGGAATTCACATTTTTTGTTATATTTGGGATTGTATGAATGTTTGGAATAGAACTGAATGTACATGTACGTTCCAAACTTGGGAACTGTTATTCCATTTACTCTTGAGATTGCAACCTATTTTCTTGAAGTGAGTGAGTGAGTCCTGGCGAGAGTTGGGCAAGCAGCCCGCTAAACCCTGGGGTAAGCCCTAGGGGGAGCTGGGGTCGTCACATGTACTTGATTGATAGGTTCGATGAATAACTCAAAAAAATTCTCAAGTATTCAAAAGAAGCTCTTTTGGAGCAAGAGAAAAGTGATAACTCACATATTTCTGGAAAATTCTCAATAATAATAAACATTGGAAAGACTGGGCTATTTATAGCCTTACAATGACTCAAACCCTAATGTGATTGGGAATTGTCTAGAAATCCTAATGTGATTTGGAATCACTTATTTTCCTAAAACTAGCAACTAGAAATTTGGCCACTTAAGAACAAAACTTGATCGAATTATTTAGCTCCAATAAACAACTAAATTAGCAAGGAAAATTGACGATTAAACCCTTGCTTAACAATACCAATTAAACGACCTAACTTGCTAAATAATTAAACCAACTAACTTTGAACTTCAAGAACTCGAGCTAGCTCTCAAACTTCTTAACTTGAATCAAAGACTCAGATTAGAGCACCTAAAGTTTCAAAATCAGTTTTGAACTTCGATTGACACTTGAAGGTGTTGCTGATTTTCCATTTCGCATCATTACCCTCCTGATACGAAATATGGGCCGCTTATGGGCCATGTTTTGGGCTGCAAGAGATTGAATCTTTTAGTAATAGTTAGTAGTTCATTTTCCAGATTTCTATTTTATTTGGTAGGAATAAGTTCGGTCCAAGACCTCATGTTGAGTTGGATCCGATTTATAGAGTCTAGACTCACTATTACTTAAGTTGGTTAATTAGCTTTTATTGGGTTATGTTGGGCCAGTTTAAAGCCTTCATTGGGTCGATTATAAGCTGACCATTAGTTAGTGGATTTGAGTAGTAGAATCGGCCCAAAGGCCTAGCCTAGCCGAGTTAGGGTTTTCAAAGTCACTTTAGGTTTTCAAGTTGTATGGCTATATATAGCCAAGGCAAGAGACCTTCAAGGGCAGTTTTTGGCATTAATAAAAATCGTGAGTTTTTTTCACTTTCTCTTTCTACGAGAGTCTCTTTGAATATTTGAGAATCTTTCTCAAATTGTTCAATTGAACTTATCAATCAAGTAACTCCTTGGTTGTGGCGTTCATCTACCTTTAAATTTGGTTCGCTAGTTCGTTAGATAACGGGTTGAGATAGTATCAATAGTGTTCGCTACTTCGGGGATTAGATTGGGTCAAATTTCCGCTGCTCAAACCGTTGGTGATTGGTTGTCTAGATCGTGGTTCACATCAGTTGGTAATCAGAGCTAGTCGACAACCACCAGGTTATATCTTTCCTTTTTGTTTGTTTCGAGTCATATATGTTTGTTCCAAATCTGTTTCGCGTGTCAAAAAAAAACGTATTGTTTACCGACATTGTTCATCGTTACTGTTCATCCGAAAAAAAAAATTCCCATACCTTGTGTTTGTTTCTTGTTGTTCTTGCTTTGTAGTTGCTTGGTAATTTCTTGAAGTTCTTAGATTGCATAGCGGGTTCGTGAAATCCAACGTTCAAACTAGGGTTTCTTGACAAAGGGTGTTGGGAATTTTTGTGTCTTGCATTACAAAAGAAGGCTGTTTACCTTTTTTTCTTGGGAATCTTGATAATTTCTTGAATTTTCTGGGAATTCTTGGTTGAATCTTGAAGTATTGGGTTGGTATTCTTGGGTTCTTGAATTCTTGAAGTCAAAATCACCATATCTTGAACAAACCAAACCCTAGTTCTTGTTTCTTGAAATTGGGGCTGATCTTGTGCAAATATCCAAACGAAATTCTTGTTTGTTGTTGTGATCTGAATTGAAAAAGAAGAAAAAGAAATCTGATTGCGTTACAAACAAAAAAAGAAAAGAAAAGAAAACGCAAGAAAAAAAGGGAAACAAAATCTGATCACAAGTAGAAAACAAAAAGGAAACCAACTTGAATTTGGAAACCAAGTTGACTTGGGTTTGCAAAACAAATCCTAATTGAACTCAATTTACCAAATTCTGATTGGTCACCTTTGTACCCATGAGAAACCAGAAATTCAGCCACTAAACCACCCAAAACACCACCCATTAAACCTCGCTTACAACTCCCAAAAATACAGCCAAGTGCAAAATCGGGTAGAGTCACTCTAGGATCCAAAATTTCTGCCATCTTAATTCTTGTGTAATCGAACTTTGCACTCTGTCCAGCTCACAAATTGGTATCTTTGAGTCATTTTAAAGATTGTTGTTCACGTTAGGAGTGTCCAAAAAGAGTCCAAACAGGTCTACTCGTTATTTAGCTTGTTAGAGTCCTTGTCAAAGTCAAACTCTCTCAAACACTTGAGTCATTCTTTTGCGGACTAAATCAGAAAATTCCAGCATATTTTCTCGTGTCTTTGCTGCCTTTTAGTCATCCTTAAGTCCAAAAAAAATATATTCCACCTTCTCATACGCCAGTTTTGGGGACAAAACTTGATTTAAGTTTGGTTGAACTACTTGAAGGAAAAATTCTGATTTCTTCAAGGAGGCAATCGAGGGATTTGAAAAGTGAGTTGTGAGAGCATTAGAGTGTTTTAAACACTTGAGTGATACACGAGAGCGAGGGAAACACGTAAGGGAGTGAGTGAGGCCTTTTCTACTAATGTTTGTTGAGTTTTGCAGGTGATAAAAGTATGAGACAAACGAATGCTCAACTGGAGCTTCACCATCTTGTGCCTAAAGGAGTAAATGCTGTGGCATTGCGTGAGATAACTGAGCAATTAGAAATCATCAAAGCTAAAAAAATAATTGGTTTTATACACGTTGCCACATCAAGGATAAAGTTTGCAGCTTAACCATTGATAAGGGTTGTGAAGTTAACCTCGCAAGTACTGTCTTGGTTGAGAAATTGAATCTTCCAACCATTGATCATCTTCGACCTTACAAGTTGCATAGTGATAGTGGTGATATTTGGGTTACGAAACACACACTTGTTCCTTTTCGTATTGGCCAATACGTGGATGAGGTGTTGTGTGATGTAGTTCCTATTCAAGTGACGCATGTGCTGTTGGGACAATGGTGGATGTTTAATCGAGAAGTCAAATATGATGGATATACTAATAAGTATTCCTTCACATTTAATTGCTGTCGTACCAGGCTTGTGTCGCTTAATTCTAAACAACTTTGTATTGATCTAGCATATCTGAAGAGTGAGCATGAGCGTTATAGTATGAAGAAAGAGCGAGATGAGGGAATTGTGATTGAAGAGGTAAAATTCGAGGGAGTTGAAAAGGAGAAAGAGGTTGAGAATAATGAGAGGAAAAATTCAGCTAGTGAGCACGAGAAAGAGATTAAAAATTCTAAGAGTGAGCCGATTTTGAGCAAAAATGTGAGGGTTTATTGTTTTCCTAACGAATTTACCTTTGCTTTGTTTAGTGTTTCTTCTTTTGTGCAGATTAAGCAAAGTCAAGTGACGCTAGTCATGCCATGCTCCATTCCAAAGTCACTCGTACAATTCATTAGTTTCCATGGAGTTTGTCTTCTAGGAGTTAAATCTGTTTGGAAACACCTCATGGGACAATTTCAATTCAAATCTATCCATACCAAAGGGGAATTAATTCAAACCCACCGTGAAGGGAGAATTCCAAATTTTGACTCTCATTTGCTACCTATGGTTCATTCATCATTTTCAGCTTCTTTTGAGTATAATGTTCATCCTAACACTTGTATTTCTCATGCAGATTTTGAAGGAAAGTGTAAAAAGCTAGCAATCCCTTCTCAAGTTGAATCAATTGGTGGAAGGAATAATGAAGTGTCAAAGGGAGTTTTCGCACTTAAATCTTGTTCTATACCTTCTTACTATTTAGTAGATGCTGTACCATTGCTTCTTTATCCAATTTCTGATTTGTCTCAAATTGAAGGTTATTTTGTTTTTGTAGGTTGTAAAGCTGTCCAGAATTTTTCAGTTTTGATTAAAAACTTACAACCTGATTTCGTGCTTATTCCAGCTCAAAGTGGTGATCTTTCATGCTTATTCACACATCCAAAAGCTGGTGGCCAAGTGCTCCATTTGTCAACTTCAACTTGTGCTAGTTCAAGTAACCCTCATGAAGCGGAATTCAATTGTTTGCTACCTTATATGTTGGAAGATGAGAAATTGTGTGTCACGCAAAATCCCAAAGCTGTCCTCCACGAGTTGTTTAGTGCCTCATCCATGCAACAAGTTGCTCCCATTTTATCCATGCAAGATGATCCAAATCAATGTCAACTAGTGCTGGATTTTACACCTTTGCACAATCAAGGTCCCAATGTGAAAATCCATGACCAAAGGCTAATTAGAGAGTTTTGGATTGCAACCTGGAGTTTTCACATGCCTTACACAAGCTCTTTCCTACCTTGGCCCATGTCCTTGTTTAAGAGCCTCGTGAAGTTGACCAAGAGACATGTGCACCGAATTACAATAATCATGATGTATGCAAGTATCATTCATTCTAAGAGAGCCAATATGTGGAGATTTGAGATGTCATACTGCCAACTCTTGTAGTACCATTCATTTCCAAACACGATTTGAGGACAAATCTTTTTCAAGAGGAGGGGAATGATACGAAATATGGGCCGCTTATGGGCCATGTTTTGGGCTACAAGAGATTGAATCTTTTAGTAATAGTTAGTAGTTCATTTTCTAGATTTCTATTTTATTTGGTAGGAATAAGTTCGATCCAAGACCTCATGTTGAGTTGGATCCGATTTATAGAGTCTAGGCTCACTATTACTTAAGTTGGTTAATTAGCTTTTATTGGGTTATGTTGGGCCAGTTTAAAGCCTTCATTGGGTCGATTATAAGCTGACCATTAGTTAGTGGATTTGAGTAGTAGAATCGGCCCAAAGGCCTAGCCTAGCCGAGTTAGGGTTTTCAAAGTCACTTTAGGTTTTCAAGTTGTATAGCTATATATAGCCAAGGCAAGAGACCTTCAAGGGCAGTTTTTGGCATTAATAAAAATCGTGAGTTTTTTTCACTTTCTCTTTCTAAGAGAGTCTCTTTGAATATTTGAGAATCTTTCTCAAATTGTTCAATTGAACTTATCAATCAAGTAACTCCTTGGTTGTGGCGTTCATCTACCTTTAAATTTGGTTCGCTAGTTCGTTAGATAACGGGTTGAGATAGTATCAATAGTGTTCGTTATCTCGGGGATTAGATTTGGGTCAAATTTCCGCTGCTAAGCCTTTGGTGAATTGGTTGTCTAGATCGTGGTTTCACATCACCTCCTCTTGAAAGGCGATTTGTCCTCAAATCGAACGATTGTTTGCGATGGAGAATACAGGGAATATTTGGATGAATGCAATCCACGAAGCATGCCTTCTACTTAAATGGAGCACGAACCAAATGTGCACGCTTCAACTCACAATTATTGTACCAATAGCTCAAGTCATTGACTCCTGGATCAAATGCAAAGAATGAAAAATGAGTATCAATGAAGTAAATATAATCAACACTTTGACCAAGTTGATAGCAAGATGGAAATATGTGAACTCCATGCGTCATGCTAAGACCTATAACATGTCCAAAACACACATTGGAATCACTTAGTGAAATAGATGCAAACTCCCATGACAAGGACTTTAAATGCAACCTCAGCGTTTGAACTATAATGAAACTAGGACAAAGACTCTTAGGCAAATCAACTTCTTTAAACACAATACCTATTAACTCAAGAACTTAAACATACCACAAATGCAAATACTAACACACACATAATGATTACGTGACTCAAGTGAAAGAAACAACATAGAATGACCCAAAACTAGACTAAAACAATTGCAATTCATTAAAGTACTCAAACTAACTCTAGAATGATGGTCATAGAGTAAATGTATAGCTTTATCAAAATCCATGAAGCCAATATGACAAACCACATGGCATGCATGAACAATCTTAAAAATAATGCCAATTAACTCTAAAGGTCTAGCATGTATGAACAATTCAAGAAACTCAGCTATGCTCAAGAAAGTAGTATCCAATTCTTCAAGATAAGGTGTATAACTACTCATAACCATACTAGAAAGAACACATACCTTCATGGACAACTCATGCTCATTAATTGTACCATGATAACAAAGAGACTTAGGAAGGAACTTTACCTCATTCGTGGCAATTAAATTATCTACAACTTTACCAATGTTACGCAAGACAAATAACTTAGGAATTGTCTCATAATGCAGCACTTTTTTGGACTCACAAACTTGTGTAAATTTAACAAACATGCTAGGCAAAACAAAGTAAGGATGGTTAGTAGAAAACAAAGCTTTCCTCACAACTTTGGCTTTTGCAAACGTCACTTGTTTTCCCTCTTTTCTTTCCACAAGAGCCGAGCTATTTTCAGCCTTTTTCCTCTCATTTTTGCCTCGGCTTTGCTCATTTTCCCTTTCCTCTCGAGTTTTTCTTTCCTTTTCCAGCTCTCAATTTTTACAAGTTGCCTCACTCTCTCACTTTTTCTTGCTCTCATTGAAGATTTGGATCCCCTTCAAGTTCAAGGAAATTCGTTTAATGGTTGATGGTGCAATCGGGTTCAAGAATCATTGAAGATTTGTCATGCTTATTTGTTGTTATTTATTTAAGTAAGTTTCCAGGAATAATTGTTAGTTAGTTAGAGTTAGTCTTGAGTTATTTTTGAGTCCTTAATAAGGGGAATAAAGTCTAAGGTCATATTGACTATAATTAAGCCAATTTGAGTTAGTTTCCTATTCTAGTTGAATTAGAGTTTTAGGAAAGTAGTTAATTGCTTCCAAATTTGTTTAGGAAGTTGTGTCAAGTTTAGAAACCAAGTCAAATAAGGAAACTTGTATTGTTTCCAATTTAGATTAGATTTTTGAGTCTTGTAAGGCTATAAATTGCCAAACTTATGACATTTTGAGTAGGTAGACAATTATGAGATGAATAAAAATTGAAAGTTTTCTCTTTCTTGTTCCTTTGGGAACGTTCCTTGATACAAAGTGAGTTGTATCTCCTTTGTTCAAGTTTTGGCTTATCAATTCAAGACCAAGTTGAATTGTGGCAGCATTCTACCAACACCTTTGGTTTGCTAATCTGTTAGTTTGTGGGTTGAGATAATATCAAGATTGTTCACAATCTCGGGGATTAGAGGGGTTGAGGTTGTTCTATCTCTGTATCCATAACCTGGTCAAGATAGATCCTTCCGTTGCCTGATCGATTCGATTTCTTCTCGAGCGGTTCTTGGAGAATCGAGTTCGCATTATCTGGTATCAGAGTTTCAACTCTTGATCCAGGTTAATATCTTTTTCTTTTCTTATTTTCCTCTTTATTCTTCTACCAAAACCCTTCCCAATTCAAAAAAAAAATTTTTGTCACCTTAGGGTTTGAATTTCCACCACTTTATTTGTGTCGTTGTTCTAGTTGATTTCTTAGTTCCTTGTTGAGTCTCCAATCATGTATTGTTTCGTGTCGCATCTTGTTTCGTTGCTTGTCAAAATATGTTCGTAGTAACTTGTATTGAGTCGTCAAAAAAAAATCGGGTATTGTTCATCGGTGTTGTTCACGGTACTGTAGCAAGTACTGTTCATTCATCACTACTATAGCAGTACTATTCATCGTACTGTAGCAGCACTGTTCATCCGAAAATTTTTTTTTACATACCTTGTGTTTATTTCTTGTTGTTTTTGAATCTTGTAGTTGGTTTGGTTATTTTTGAAATTCTTGGATTGTATTGGTGTGATTATTGGGAATCTTGAATAAAAAAAATGCAAACTCTTGTGATTCTTGAAACCCTAGTTCATTTTCTTGAACTTGGAATTGGGCTGTTCTTGTTCCTTGATTTGAATTGAAAAAAAATGAGAGAGAAACTTGATCCCTGAAAAAAAAGAAGAAAGAAACAAGTTATTGGAGGGATCATAGTCTTAAAATTTGGAAACAAGAAAATAGTCTTAAATTTGGAAACCTAATTTGACTTGGATTGTTGCCAAAATCTGGTCACATAAATCCTTGTCCAATTTGGTTTACCACTTGAATCACACTTAGGAAAGTTTCTTAAAATAGCAATTTGCTTTCCAAAAGTGAATCCAAAAATCAATCAAACTGAACTTCCAAATTCTAATCATACTGATCGAAAAACCAGATGATGCGAACTCGATTCTCCAAGGACTACTCGAGAAGAAATCGAATCGATCAGGCAGCGGAAGGATCTATCTTGACCAGGTTATGGATACAGAAATGGAACAACCTCGACCCCTCTAATCCCTGAGATTGTGAACAATCTTGATATTATCTCAACCCACAAACTAACGGATTAGCAACCCAAAGGTGTTGGTAGAATGGCGCCACAATTCAACAGGGTCCTGAATTGATAAACCAAAACTTGAACAAAGGAGATACAACTCACTTTGTATCAAGGAACGTTCCCAAAGGAATGAGAAAGAGAAAACTCTCAATTTTTATTCATCTCATAATTGTCTACCTACTGAAAATATCATAAGTTTGGCAATTTATAGCCTTACAAGACTCAAAAATCTAATCTAAATTGGAAACAATACAAGTTTCCTTATTTGACTTGGCTTCTAAACTTGACACAACTTCCTAAACAAATTTGGAAGCAATTAACTACTTTCCTAAAACTCTAATTCAACTAGAATAGGAAACTAACTCAAATTGGCTTAACTATGGTCAACATGACCTTAGCCTTTATTCCCCTTATTAAGGACTCAAAAATAACTCAAGACTAACTCTACTTAACGAACAATTATTGTTGGAAACTTACTTAAATAAATAACAAGAAATAAGCATGACAAATCTTCAATGATTTTTGAGCCCGATTGCACCATCAACCATCAAACGAATTTCCTTGAACTTGATGGGGATCCAAATCTTCATGTTCTCATCACTCATGTTCTAACTCAAACTGATGTGTGCACGGATTTGGGACACAACTATGGACAGAATTTGACGCCAAAGGAGCAACACAAAGTAGCGTCAGATTGTCAAAACAACAAATGACGCACGCATAGACAGATTTCAAGACACAACAATGGAACAAATAGCACAGCAGTGGAAACTAGAAACCCTAGAACGACCTAGATGAAACAAGAAAAATGAATATAACAAATTGATACCTCAACCAGCTCTGATACTAACTGATGTGATACACACTTGGACACGATCTAGACAACCAATCACCGACGGTTTGGCAGCGAAAATTTGACCCAATCTAATCCTCGAAGTACCCACTACTTAACGAATTAGCGAACCAAACTATAGATAGTAGAACGCCACAACCAATGAGGTACTTGATTGATAAGTTCGGATGAATAACTTAAGACAATTCTCAAGTATTCAAAGGGAGCTCTCTTGGAAAGGGAATGTGATATAAAACTCACGAAATTTTGTATTAAAAAGCTAACTACTTGCATGAATAAGACTAGGGCTATATATAGCCTTACAATGACTAAAACCTAAAGCTAATTGGACTCAATCTAGACCCTAAAATTAAGGACTATGGTTCGGCCATGATAAGGCAGTGTTTGGCCGAAATTATTAAGCTAAAATTAATAACTAAATCCGCAAGATAAATGACAAATATACCTTGCTTAACAAGACTAAACAAACGACTTTAATAACTTCAGAAATTACTAATGAAACTACTCTTCGTTTGACTCAGCAAAGTGATCAATACGAGTTGGGCAGATTGCAACTCTTTTGGAAGGGTCCTGGTTCATCATGTTTGCATCACAAACTCCCTTTGAAGGCTAGTTTGATCCTCTTGCACTTGTTGGGGTGTAAGAGGTACAAGTACAATCTATTTGTTTCAATGAGAGAATGAATACTTGTTGGTGAAACCATTCCAACTAACTTTCCTATCAAATTGCCAAGGACATCCTAGAATGATATGAGTAGCTTGCATAGGCACAACATCACATAAAAATTCATCCTCATAACGTCCACTGCGGAAAGAAACTAGTACTTGTTTATGTACACATACCTCTCCACTATGGTTGAGCCATTGCAATTTGTAAGGATGAGGATAGTTGGTTGTTGGCAACTTCAGCTTCTCCACCATAATAGCACTTGCAATATTGGTGTAACTCCCTGGATCAATCACCATGCTACAAACTTTGTCCTTAATATGGCAACGAGTGTAGAAGATGTTTTCGCGTTGAAACTCATCTACACTCATTTGTGTAGCCAAGGCACGCCGAGCTAACCAACTTTGTCAAGTGTAGAAATTTCCTCGATCTTGATGAAGGGACACAAGTGATCAAGGATGATCAAGATACAAGTGATCGAGCTATACAAGTTCCAAGCGGTCCAATTACAAGAGCTCGTGCAAGAAAGCTGAGAGAATCACTTCAAGCTCTTGTGTGCACCATTCAAGATCGAGTTGGGGATGATTTGAGGATCATAGAAGGTTTGGGCAATAAAGATTCAACACTTTACACTTTGCTCCAAATTGAAGAGTCGGGCGAAGATTAATTCGGATGCAAGTTGATTAGCTAGTTAGTCATTTGGGTAGTCTTGTTAAGCAAGGGCTTATTTAACAACTAAAACAGCAAGATAAATGACAAATAAGCCCTTGCTTAACAAGTGATACGGTCCTCGATCAACTCGTTTCGAGACGGCAACGCTTGGATTGCGGAACCTAAAACCAAAACGGACGACACGAATTGATTAAAGGTGGTAGAACGACGACTCCAATCGAGGTGATTACTCAAGTGGATAGGTCGGTAGAACAATCAAGGACAAGCACAAGATTGCTCAAGAACCCTTGCCAAAAGCAAGTAAAGGAACGAATTGCTCTCAACGATTGAAGAGAAACAAACCAGAATCTTATTATGAAAATTGCGTAACCTCTTAACCGTACAAAGTGAGCCTTTATATAGGCTAAGGGACTAATGAAAACCTAAGGGAACTAGGGAAGGGGAGTTCAGCCACTAGCAGGCAAGGTGGGCCGACCCATGATTCTATGCAACCAACTAATCCAACTCTAGACAGTTAAAACCTAACACGAAGGCCCAAGGCCTAGTCGGCCAACCCACTTGGAGGCCCACTTGATTCTTCATGGGTTTGGATCATCCTGTAGATAACTTGATTATCCGCTTCCAAGCCTTCAATGTCTCTATGGATTCCTTGTTGGTCTTGAACACTTCGCACTAAGGCTTGGAGTGACTCCTTGAAGCGCTTGGCCCGTGCACGTGTGACTGGGCCCAATGGAACTCGAACTGGGTCATTACTTGGGCTAAGGTCCGTGCACACATCAGTCCCCTCCACTTGAGAAGGATTTGTCCTCAAATCTGGATCCTCCTCGTCAAGAAATGGACTCAAATCCGCGACATTGAAAGTCGCGCTCACGTTGTACTCGCCAGGTAGCTCCAATTTGTAGGCATTGTCATTGATACATTGGAGCACGCGAAAAGGTCCATCACCCCTTGGGGACAACTTACTTTGGCGTTGCTTGGAGAACCTTTCTTTCCTCAAGTGCAGCCAAACCCAATCTCCAGGTTCAAAAGTCATCTTGCGACAGTGCTTGTTGGCTTGTTGGATGTATTGCTGAGTACGCCTCTCAATGTTTGCTCAAACGGCTTCATGTAACCTGCGCACAAATTCAGATTTCTTTTTCCCATCTAAGCTGGTGTGCTCAGAGGAAGGTAAAGGTACCAAATCAAGGGGAGTCAGGGGGTTAAAGCCATATACAATCTCAAATGGTGAGTAGTGTGTTGCACTATGAACAATTCTATTATAAGCAAATTCAACATGTGGCAAACACTCTTCCCAAGATTTAAGATTCTTTTTAATCAACGCCCTGAGTAATGTACCAAGTGTACGATTGACAACCTCAGTTTGCCCATCGCTTTGTGGATGACTTGTGGTTGAAAACAACAATCTAGTGCCCAGATTAGACCGCAAAGTCTTCCAAAAATAACTCAAAAACTTCACATCTCTATCGCTAACAATGGTTTAAGGCATACCATGCAAACGAACAATTTCTTTAAAGAACAAGTTAGCAATGTGAGATGCATCATCAGGTTTGTGACTTCACATCTCTATCGCTAACAATGGTTTGAGGCATACCATGCAAACGAACAATTTCTTTAAAGAACAAGTTAGCAATGTGAGATGCATCATCAGTTTTGTGACAAGGGATGAAATGAGCCATCTTAGAGAATCTATCAACTACCACATAGATGGAATCATTACCCCTTGGCGACCTAGGTAGTCCCAGGACAAAGTCCATAGACAAGTCTACCCAAGGATAATGTGGAATAGGTAATGGGGTTTACAAGCCATATGGATTTGTTTTAGACTTGGCTTTGTGGCAAGTGGCACACCTACCAACCATGCGTTCAACATCCCTACGCATATGAGGCCAATAAAAATGCTCTTGCAACATTGCTAAAGTCTTAACAATTCCAAAATGTCCCATGAGACCACCACTATGTGCCTCTCGAATCAAAAGATCACGAATAGAAGAATTAGGCACACACAATTTATCCACATAGAACAGGAAACCATCATGCAAAAAGTACTTTCCATGTGGACTCTTAGCACAGGAGGCATATATATCACCAAAGTCATGATCATGTACATATAGTTCCTTAAACGTCTCAAACCCTAACAACTTAGCATCAAGAACAGCAAGCAAAGAGTGTCTACGAGATAGAGCATCAGCTACCACATTCGTTTTGCCAGTTTTGTACTTAATGACATAAGAGAAGGTATCAATGAAACTGACCCATTCGGCATGTCACTTGCTCAACTTTGGTTGCCCCTTGAAAAACTTCAATGACTCGTGATCAGTATGGATCACGAACTCCCTTGGGCGGAGGTAGTGTTGCCATGTCTCTAATGCCCTCACAAGCACGTACAACTCCTTGTCATACGTGGGATAGTTCAAGGCAGCTCCTCCCAGTTTCTCGCTAAAAAAGGCACAAGGCCTCTTGTCTTGCATAAGGACAGTGCCAATACCTACACCAGAAGCATCACATTCAATTTCAAAGGTCTTGTTAAAATTTGGTAATGCTAAAACGGGTGCATGTGTGAGTTTGTCCTTGAGGGTAAGGAATGCTTGTTCTTGGGTTTCTCTCCAATGGAATTTATCATTCTTTTTTGTCACGGCGGTCAATGGGGCAGCAATGGTACTGAAGTCCTTGACAAAATGCTGATAGAAACCCACCAATCCATAGAAACTTCGCACCTCAGGGACGGATTTTGGTGTTGGCCATTGCTTGATGGCCTCAATTTTGGATTCGTCTACTTTGATGCCCTGTGAGCTCACAACATAGCCTAAAAACACAAGCTCATTAGTACAAAATGTAGACTTCTTAAGGTTAGCGTATAGACGCGCCTCTCGAAGTGTATTAAGAACTAGTCTCAAATGCTCCATGTGCTCATGCTCATTGCGACTATATATCAAAATGTCATCAAAATAAACAATCACAAATTTCCCAATGAAGTGTCTCAAAACATGGTTCATTAGTCTCATGAAGGTACTAGGGGCGTTAGTCAACCCAAAGGGCATGACTAGCCACTCATAAAGACCATGTTTGGTTTTGAAGGCCGTTTTCCACTCATCGCCTTCTTTCATCCTAATTTGATGATAGCCACTCCTTAAATCAATTTTAGTGAAGATAATAGCACCATCAAGTTCATCAAGCATATCATCTAGCCTAGGAATGGGATGACGATATTTAACAGTAATAGCATTAACGGCTCTACAGTCAGTGCACATGCACCAAGTACCATCCTTTTTGGGGACAAGAATCACAGGTACGGCGCAAGGACTGAGACTCTCTCTTACCCAACCCTTACCTAGTAGTCCATCAACTTGCCTTTGAAACTCCTTTGTCTCCTCCGAACCCATGCGGTAAGCGGGTTTGTTAGGTAGTGGTGTTCCAAGAATCAAGTCTATTTGGTGCTCGATCCCTCGAATGGGGGGTAACCCATCAGGGACCTCATTAGGGAATACGTCCTCGAATTCCTGCAAGAGAGCAATAACACTCGAAGGCAATGCCTTATCGAGCTCATCAGCATTGAGTAGCACATGTTTACAAACCATGAGTAATACAGGCTGGTCGGCATTTACAAGTTTGCGCACATCTTTAGTCTTAATTATCATGTTTTGCTTCCTAGGGTTTGGTTTAGGCAGTGCATGATCATGGGGTACACTAGGTGTGCTCACTTGACCTTTGGTCGATTGCTCACTTGTAGAAGTGGAGCATTTGCCAGGGTCGGCCGCCTTTTGTTTCCTCTTTTGGCGGTCCAATTCACACTCCCTTTGCAATTTAAGTTGGTTCTCATACACTTGTGCAGGTGTGAGTGGTGTTAGGACCATGTGTTTACCATTGTGCAAAAGAGTGTACTTATTTGCCCTACCATCAAATGTGACATGTTTGTCAAATTGCCAAGGTCTTCTTAGGATGACATGTGTAGCATGCATGGGGACTACATCACACACAACTTCATCAATGTAGGTGCCAATTGAAAAAGGAACACGTACCTGTTTGTAGACACGTACCTCTCCTTCTTCACTTAGCCATTGGAGGCGGTATGGGTGTTGATGTCTAGTTGTAGGAAGGCCTAAGCTCTCAACCATGAGTAAGCTTGCCACATTGGTGCAACTCCCACCATCAATGATGAGGCTACACATCTTATCACTTACTTTACAACGAGTGTCAAATAAGTTTTCCCTTTGCATTTGCTCGTCCTCCTTGACTCGGAAGGTTAGCACTCGTCGTGCCACCAAACAGCCGATTTCCCCTTGAGTAGGAGAACATTCTTCCTCAGCCGAGTCATCCTCCAAGCAATCGCCCTTGATCAATCCAGGCATGTCCTCACAATTGTCGTCATCGGACACGATCTCTCCATTGTGAGTGACTAACATGATCCTTTGGTTTGGACATTGGGACTGGATATGTCCAAACCCTTGGCACTTGAAGCACTTGATATCCCTACTCCTAGTCTTAGGAGCCTCATGAGGTGCCTTGGAAGTGGACCTGGATGCATCAATAGCTTTGTTAGGGGTAAAATGGGAATTTCGGCTAGGAGCATTACCTTGAATTCGGCTATATGAAGTGGGTGTAGCCGAATTTCCAGTTTCGTGGGCAGCCCTCCGTGGTTAGTTACCCCTCCATGAAGTGGAGTTGGAGGTCTGGAAGGTTGCGGGCCCCTCGCCTCAATTTCTTTCCCCTTTCGGCCTTGATAGTTAGTTCAAGAAGATCATGCATGTCCAAGTAATGTTGGAGCTCCAAGGCTTCTTGTAGGTTAGGGTTGAGACCTCTAAGAAACCTTGCCATTGTTGCCTCACTATCTTCTTGAATATTAGCCCTCATCATGGCCATTTCGATCTCCTTGTAGTAGTCCTCCACGCTCATGTTGCCCTGAGTGAGGGTTTGAAGCTTGGAGTGGAGATCGCGGTTGTAATAGCTTGGAACGAACCTCTTGCGCATCAAAGCCTTGAGTTCTCGCCAAGTCCGGACCCGTGGTTCTCCCATTCGCCTCCGATGAGTCCTTACTTGGTCTCCCAGACTAGGGCGTAGTCGGTGAACTCAACAGTGGCTACTTTAACCTTTTGTTCCTCGCTATAGTCATAGTAGTCGAAGACCATCTCGATGCGGCCTTCCCATTCCAGGTAGGCCTTAGGGTCGCTTTCGCCTTGGAATGTAGGGATTTGGATCTTAAACCCCTTGATCTCGCTCTTGGGTGTATCCTTCCTTGGCCTCTCGGCCTTTTCCTCATCCTCACTGGCCGAGTAATCTTCACTATGTGTCCCTTTGGTGCCATGGTTACTCCGGTTGTGAGAGACTCTTGGATAGCTCATCAAAGCGAGTGTGCAATTCCTCCATTTGTTGCTCACTAATTCGCCTGAGCTCGTTTTTCATGGCTGTGAACATCAATGAGTAGTCATTGGTTGGTTGAGCTTGCTCCATGACTCTCTCTTAGACCTGCAAAGGTTAGTGAACAAGAAAAGAATACAAATATAATCTTACTTCACTCCCTTAGTGTTTCACTCACTCTTGTATTTGTCACTCAAAGCACTCTAATGATCTCACCAAATACCTTTACCTGTTGGATTAGGTAGTTGAGAAATGCCGCACAAGTCCAATAAATGTCACCAACTTCTTCCACAAGAGTATCCAACAATTAAGACACAAGTGGAATGCAAAAAGGCAAGACGGATGGACGCTTTTGGAAGTGAACTAGTGGCGGACAGAAATGGAAATTGCGCTAGTGTGAACAAAGACTCAAGTGAAACCCTAGTTTCCTAAAATGTAGGAGTGTGTCCAAATAGATATAAAAGAGTTATCCAAGTTATCTTGTGACAGCCCCACCTCTCCCTAGGGCGTACCCTAGGGTATCAGCGGACTGCCTGCCCGACTCTCGCCAGGACTACTAAACGGTCACACACGTAAAACCAAGTGCAAAAGACCTTTAGATAGGGCGATTACATACATTCCCAACATATAATATTCATTACACATGAAGGACCATTTACATATACATGTTGCCAAAATTCACAATCCAAAAGGGGATATTCAAATAAGATACAATTAGGGTTTCTACTGACCGAGGAACTAAACAAAGAAACAAAACTATTTCACTAGCTCAACTCGCTTCTCAAAATCAGGTATTTCCCAAAAATTTGCTTGTAAGGAAAACAAAGGTAACGGGGGTGAGATTTCGCCCAATGAAGTACTAACAATCATGCAGCCCCAAATTCACAAGTAACTAAGCTCAGTATACACAATCACCGCACATAGAATAAAAGTGCCGTAACAAGTTCAAATAAAAGGATACGGGTGGCTCTCAGGAGCCAGTTTCCCCATTTCAGTTCTTGTTCGCATCCCGTTGACCCTCCGTCAACGCTTAAAGAAAGTAACATGACCGTAGACCCCACTTTACTCCCAGTACCTTCCACCGTACATTCCCCTTACCGGGCCCGAACACCTCACAGTGATTAAGAAGGTAATACTCGAGTATACCGTAGGGTCGAGGAGATACACTGCACTCGACAACCAGTGACCCTATGGTTGTTACCTAGTCGACCGGCCATTGCTGGCTCGACGCGAGTAACTTCCACTAGGGCTTGAGCTCAGTGATCACAGTACAGTGGTAGGGGGCATGCCTATGATTCAAATCATACACAGTGCAATTTCTCAAGTATATCGGAAAGCAGTTATACAAGTGTAAGAGAATGAGAGCGGTAAAGTACACTCTCATCTCATGCACAGTTCACAATCACTTAGTTCACAGTTTCAAGGACAAATAACCACTTAGGCATTTAAATCATGCAATAGTACACTCACCAATTCAAAAAGGTAAGTTCACAGATTTCCGTCCGGCGGACGCCTTGGATCACCCACACGTCCTATATAATCAAGAAAAATGCAATTAAAACTCAAATACGGGTCGAGTACCTCTTAAGTGGATCGCTAAAGCAAAATTCAATTATAGCTTCAATTATAGTTCAAAATGGAAAATACATCGAATTTAGGGTTAAAAGTTCAAGAAAACCCTAAAGCTTTTCACATTTACCCATTCTTAACCCAGATTCACAAAACCCTAATTTCTCGAAAATCGGACAGCATTTCCCCTAAATTTCAGCATTTCCGCCCTACAAAAAAAATCACACAATTCATCCAATCCCTCCACAATTTCATATACCAACCAAAGGCTAGTAACTGCACACTATTAGGGTCACAATACCCTTCAATCATAGCCAATTACAAGCTCAATAAGTAACCATAAGAAAGCCCCAAATTGAAAAACCCTCAAGCTGAAATTTCCATAGAAAGCTGAAATTTTCCGCAATTCGCTACAATTAACGCATAACAACTCCAAATAACACCATAATAAACCATCAATTCAAGCCAACTATGATCATCATATGAAAACAGAAAATTCCCAAGAAAAATAATAAATTCACCTAACTTCACTTTAATCCACAAAATATTCCATAAAACAAGCTCCTTAACCATTATAAGCCACTAATTTGCCATTATTATGGACAAAAGTTGAGTTCCAAGCAAAAATACCTTAACCTCAAGAAAGATAGCAACTTAGAGCTTTCCTTTGCAAAATCACTCCACAAGCACCTTCAATCTCACTTAATAAGCGATTTCTACGGAGGAATTCGGATTTTTATCGGTTGGTTTTCAAGATTTGGACAAGAAATTGAAGCCAATGGTTGAAACTCTCTCTCTTTTCTTTCCCTTCAAGTTTCGGCCAAGAGGATGCTAAAATGAATATGATTTTGGTCAAAATTAGCTTTTGGTAAAGTTAAGGAAAAGTTAGGCAAAACTTGGCCCAATCCCGTCGCGACACGTGGCACTTTTTTGGATTTCTTTCTTATCCTTTAGCTTACTAATGACCAAATATCTAACCAACCTCTAATTATCTCTTGGCACCCAGTAATTAAATGCCTTACTGCACAACTTAACCTAATTGGCTGAATTTCTCTCACTTAACGCACTAGCGGGTCCCACATCCGCTATTCGCTCAATTTTTTCTCGTGAATTCGCTCATACTAGAAAATGACTTAAAACCTATTTTTACTTATAAAATATATGTAAAATGAATATAATAAAGAAAATATAGAAATTGTGTGCACGCAAATCAATAAAACCCTAAAACCAGTTTTTTTTTTCCGGGTGCTCACATTCTCTCCCCCTTAAAGAATTTCCTCCTCGAAATTGCTTCACCTGGATTACTAAAAAGCTTAGGGTATTTCTTTTGCATTTCTTCCTCCACCTCCCAGGTTGCCTCTTCTACTTCATGGTTCCTCCATATGACATTTACTAGAGGGATTTGTTTGTTTCTCAGCTCTTTAAACCTTTCGGTCAAGCAGTTGCACAGGTTTCTCCTCGTAGGTAAGGGTTTCGTCTATTTCGAGCTCCTTCGGTTGTAAAACGTGGGTCGGATCAGGATGGTATTTCTTGAGCATCGAGACATGGAAAACGTCATGGATCCTAGATAGGCTTGATGGTAACTCCAGTCGATACGCTACCTTTCCAATTCTTTGGAGAATTTTGAAGGGTCCTACAAAGCGAGGTTGAAGTTTCTTTCCTCTACCCGTCGTGACACTTCGTAATGGAGTAATCTTCAGGAAAACACGGTCTCCAACTTCGAACTCCAAATCTTTCCTTCGGTTGTCGGCGTAGCTCTTTTGTCGGCTTTGAGCTGTCTGGAGTCTTTGACGTATCAGCTTAACCTTTTCTTGTGCATCCTCCATCCACGGAATAATTGTTGGATCTAGAGCTTTTCTTTCTCCCACTTCATCCCAATAAATTGGTGAACGACACCTTCGTCCATAGAGCGCTTCATACGGAGCCATTTGAATTGACGAATGGTAGCTATTGTTGTAGGCGAACTCTACTAGGGTCAAGTGTTGTCCCCAACTACCCCCAAAATCCAAGATGCAAGTCCTTAACATATCCTCGAGGGTTTGAATTGTCCTTTCAGACTGTCCATCTGTCTGGGGGTGATAAGTGGTGCTAAAGTGGAGTTTAGTTCCCAAGGTCTCTTGAAATTTCTGCCAAAATCTAGACACGAAACGCGGATCTCGATCCGAAACTATACTTACAGGAACTCCATGTAATCTCACAATTTCATCTCTATATAGCCTAGTCAACTTCTCCATAGAGTACTTCATGTTCACAGGCAGGAAATTAGCTGATTTGGTTAACCGATCTACAATTACCCAATCGGCATCGTGTCCTTTTTGTGTCCTTGGCAGCCTAGAAATAAAGTCCATTGTGATATTTTCCCACTTCCACTCAGGTATTTTCAAGAGATTGTAACAATTCGGAAGGTTTTTGGTGCTCAGCCTTAACTTGCTGGCAGATGAGACAGGTCTGCACGTACTGGGCAATCTCTTTCTTCATATTATCCCACCAATATGTGCCCTTCAAATCTTGATACATCTTGCTACTGCCTGGGTGGATTGTATACTTCGACCGATGAGCTTCTTCCAAAATTTCTTTCTTTAGTGATTCATTCTTAGGCACCACTAACCGATTCCGATATTTTAAAATTCCTTCAGGACTCACATTGAAATCAGGTGTTTCTCCTTTCTCCACATTTTCCCTCCACCTTTGTACCATCGGATCCTCCTCTTGGGTCTCTTTAACTCGAGCTAGTATAGCAGAGGTTACTCGGACATTTCCAAGAATTACCCTTTTATGTTTCAAGCTAGGATTCCATTCACTAATTGCTCCTAACATCTCCCATTCTTTAACCATTAACCCAGCTATTTGAGCCTTTCGACTTAAGGCATCAGCTACTACATTTGCTTCCCCGGATGGTAGTTGATTGAGCAGTCATAGTCCTCCAAGAATTCCATCCACCGTCGTTGCCTCATGTTTAATTCTTTTTGGGGAAAATAAGTACTTAAGGCTCTGGTGGTCAGTAAAAACCTCAAAGGTCACCCCGTACAGGTAGTGTCTCCACTTTTTCAGGGCAAATACAACTGCAGCTAGCTCTAAGTCATGAGTTGGGTAATTTAGCTCGTGAGGTTTTAGTTTCCTAGAGGCGAAGGAAATCACGTTCTTGTTTTGCATCAGTACACACCCTAGACCTTCCCTTGAAGCATCCGTATACACAGTGAAATTATCCGGACCATTAGGCAAAACTAGAATAGGAGCCCTAGTTAACCTTCGCTTCAATTCTTGGAAACTATCTTCACACCTAGCATCCCACATAAAACGATCATTTTTCTATGTCAAGTCGGTCAAAGGACCGGCAAGTTTTGAAAAATCCTTAAGAAATCGCCGATAGTACCCAGCTAACCCTAGAAAGCTACGAACCTCAGTGATTTTCTGGCCTCTTCCATTCAGTTACTGTTTCTACCTTCGCCGGATCAACTGTGATACCCTCTTGTGATATTACGTGCCCTAAGAAAGAGACTTTCTCCAGCCAAAATTCACACTTACTAAACTTGGCGTACAATTGGTGCTCTCTTAGGGTTTGTAAAACGAGTTTTAGGTGTTGCTCATGCTCCTCTCGTGACTTTGAGTAAACCAAGATGTCATCAATGAAAACAACCACAAATCTATCCAAATAAGGTTTAAAAACCCTATGCATCATATCCATGAAGGCAGCAGGGGCATTGGTCAGTCCGAAAGGCATAACTCGAACTCAAAGTGCCCATATCTTGAATTAAACGCAGTTTTAGGTACATCCTCCTTCCTAATCAACAATTGGTAGTACCCCTGGCGGAGATCTAACTTCGAGAAGACCACTGCTCCTTGCAACTGGTCAAACAATTCATCAATATGGGGCAGTGGATACTTATTCTTAACCGTCACATTATTTAGCCCCCGGTAATCTATACACAACCGCAAACTCCCATTTTTTTTCTTAACAAACAGCACAGGAGCTCCCCACGGAGATCCACTCTCTTGGATAAACCCTCGCTCCAATAAGTCTTGCAATTGCATCTTTAACTCCTTAAGTTCAGCAGGGGCCATCCGATAAGGGGTTTTAGAGATAGGTGAAGTCCCTGGTAGCAAGTCAATTTTGAATTCTATTTCTCTGTCCGACGGTAGGGTTACTAACTCATCAGGAAACATGTCTGGATATTCTCTCACTATCGGTACATCTTCTACCTTCAACTTATCAGTGGGAGTATTTATAAGAAAAACGAGAAACCCTTGCGCTCCTTTATTTAGAAGTTTTCTAGCCCGAATACTCGAAAGCAATGCAGATGAGGCCAAATTCCCCCTTACATCTAACCTTAAAGTTGCCTCTCCAGGTACATGAAGTTCTACCACCTTCCTCTTACAGTCAAGTTGGGCGTTATACTTAGCTAACCAGTCCATACCCAAAATAATATCATATCCCTTAAGAGCTAAACTGATAAGATTCCCAAAAAGTTTTCTCTCTCCTACCCAAATTTCACAATTAGCATACATCACACTAGTGAGTAAACATTGGTTCCCCGTAGGAGTGCTAACTTCCAAATCATAGGGTAGGCCAACAGGTTTTATATCAATTCCACACATAAAATTAGGGTTAACAAAGGAATGGGTAGCACCAGGGTCGATTAAAATTTTGGGCTAAACGATGGAAAACAGGGATCGTACCTTCTACGACCCCAGAGGAGTCAGGGACTTGATGTTGCTCAGGGGAGTACACCCGAGCCGGCACCTTTGATCTCGTCCCTTCCCCCTTAACTGGTCCAGGATTGGCCTTCGCGGGTTGCGGAGTCCCTCTCACCTCTCGCGGTAAGACTGGACAGTTGGCAATTTGGTGCTCCGCACTTCCACAGCGTAAGCACTTCCTTTCCTTCCTCCAGCAATTGTCTTCCGTGTGATTTGGTTTTCCGCAATACCCGCAGGAACCACGGGATGCAGAAACTGGACCTCCCTGGAAATTTCCTCTTGGTTGGCCTCGACCACCCTGGCCACCTCTCAACGGGGTTCCCCTCGACATCCCCGGCAGTCTCCCCTCTCCAGTTCCCCTTCCAAACTTGGGAGGGGTACTTTTATCTCCATATCCAGAGCTACCTCCAGTAAATCCCCGTTTTCTAGCTTGGAAAGTTCGCACTTGTAGCCTAGCATCTTCGACTCGTTGAGCCTTCTCCACTGCGTCACTAAAGGCATCAATTCGGGCTACTGCCAAGTCCTTCTGGATCTCAACATTTAAACCCTGAATAAAACGTCTTATTCGCCTCTGCTCGGTCATGATTAGTTCGGGGGCAAACTTAGACAATCGAGTGAATTGGCTCTCGTACTCGGCTACAGTTTGAGTTCCCTGGCGGAGTCTTATAAACTCTTCCTCTTTCTTTTCTTGTACTAAAGGAAGGAAAAATTTAGCGTTGAACTCCCTCATGAAGTTCACCCGCGTCCTTGGGGTCAATTCTCGCTCCCACTTCTGCCTTATAACGTTCCACCAGGAACGAGCTGCCCCTTCCAGTTGGAAGATCGCAAAAGTCACTTGCCGCTCCTCAGTATAGTGCAAAGCGGCAAAAAATATCTACCATTTTCTCCAACCACCTTTCGGCCACATCAGGATCTGGCCCTCCTATAAACTTTGCTGGGGCGAATTTCTGGAATCGTTCGAGAGCTCTATCCTCGCTTTCCACAGGGTTCCCAGGGTTTTCGGGTTGAGAACTAGGGTTTTGGCCCTGATGCTCCACTACGTGGGCCAATAGATCAGTCATTCGTGCTATAGCAGTAGCTACTTGAGCGTTAGGGTCACTTCTAGGCTCAGGGTTGGGTTCAGGCACAAGTGCTCGAGTACCTCCCTCAGTCGAGGTTTGCCTAGTTCCGCGACCACGACCTCGTCCACTACGAGTACCCTCCATCGATTCATCCAGTCTAGGGTTGAAAAGGTACACGATATCAAAACAAAGCAATATGTGGACATAAATAAATAGGCACTTAGCAAAAAGAGTTACCAAATAAAAACAACTACACATATAACTCACAGATATAGCAAACAAGTCATACAGAGCGGTCAGTCAAATATTTACAAAATCAAGCCCGTGGAAGCAGTGAGGTCATCCAAAAGTACAATGTACAACCTAGGTCCCAAAAGTACAAAATAGCTAGCTAAAAGCTTTCCCTAGGTATTCCTCACATAAGATCAAAACATGGCCCAAAGAACTCTAACCTAGTTCTCTACTGAGCCAATCGACTCCCCATCGGAGCTAGAGCTAGAGTTGGGGGCGCCTCCCTCACCTGGAGCCCCATCCATAACCTATACGGATATACATAGATTACAACTTAGAGGTAATAATAGCACTTAAACATAGTCTAATATAATCCCAAAAGTTCTAAGAATCAGGTTCGCCCAGGTTATTTCTAACCTAAGCTCTGATACCAACTGTGACAGCCCCACCTCTCCCTAGGGCGTACCCTAGGGTATCAGCGGACTGCCTGCCCAACTCTCGCCAGGACTACTAAACGGTCACACACACGAAACCAAGTGCAAAAGACCTTTAGATAGGGCGATTACATACATTCCCAACATATAATATTCATTACACATGAAGGACCATTTACATATACATGTTGCCAAAATTCACAATCCAAAAGGGGATATTCAAATAAGATACAATTAGGGTTTCTACTGACCGAGGAGCTAAACAAAGAAACAAAACTATTTCACTAGCTCAACTCGCTTCTCAAAATCAGGTATTTCCCAAAAATTTGCCTGTAAGGAAAACAAAGGTAACGGGGGTGAGCTTTCGCCCAATGAGGTACTAACAATCATGCAGCCCCAAGCTCAGTATACACAATCATCGCACATAGAATAAAAGTGCCGTAACAAGTTCAAATAAAAGGATACGGGTGGCTCTCAGGAGCCAGTTTCCCCATTTCAGTTCTTGTTCGCATCCCGTTGACCCTCCGTCAACGCTTAAAGAAAGTAACATGACCGTAAACCCCACTTTACTCCTAGTACCTTCCACCGTACATTCCCCTTACCTGGCCCGAACACCTCACAGTGATTAAGAAGGTAATACTCGAGTATACCGTAGGGTCGAGGAGATACACTCCACTCGACAACCAGTGACCCTATGGTTGTTACCTAGTCGACCGGCCCTTGCTGGCTCGACGCGAGTAACTTCCACTAGGGCTTGAGCTCAGTGATCACAGTACAGTAGTAGGGCGCATGCCCATGATTCAAATCATACACAGTGCAATTTCTCAAGTATATCGGAAAGCAGTTATACAAGTAAGAGAATGAGAGCGGTAAAGTACACTCTCATCTCATGCACAGTTCACAATCACTTAGTTCACAGTTTCAAGGACAAATAACCACTTAGGCATTTAAATCATGCAATAGTACACTCACCAATTCAAAAAGGTAAGTTCACAGATTTCCGTCCGGCGGACGCCTTGGATCACCCACATGTCCTATATAATCAAGAAAAATGCAATTGAAACTCAAATACGGGTCGAGTACCTCTTAAGTGGATCGCTAAAGCAAAATTCAATTATAGCTTCAATTATAGTTCAAAATGGAAAATACATCGAATTTAGGGTTAAAAGTTCAAGAAAACCCTAAAGCTTTTCACATTTACACATTCTTAACCCAAATTCACAAAACCCTAATTTCTCGGAAATCGGACAGCATTTCCCCTAAATTTCAGCATTTCCGCCCTACAAAAAAAATCACACAATTCATCCAATCCCTCCACAATTTCATATACCAACCAAAGGCTAGTAACTGCACACTATTAGGGTCACAATACCCTTCAATCATAGCCAATTACAAGCTCAATAAGTAACCATAAGAAAGCCCCAAATTGAAAAACCCTCAAGCTGAAATTTCCATAGAAAGCTGAAATTTTCCGCAATTCGCTACAATTAACGCATAACAACTCCAAATAACACCATAATAAACCATCAATTCAAGCCAACTATGATCATCATATGAAAACAGAAAATTCCCAAGAAAAATAATAAATTCACCTAACTTCACTTTAATCCACAAAATATTCCATAAAACAAGCTCCTTAACCATTATAAGCCACTAATTTGCCATTATTATGGACAAAAGTTGAGTTCCAAGCAAAAATACCTTAACCTCAAGAAAGATAGCAACTTAGAGCTTTCCTTTGCAAAATCACTCCACAAGCACCTTCAATCTCACTTAATAAGCGATTTCTACGGAGGAATTCGGATTTTTATCGGTTGGTTTTCAAGATTTGGACAAGAAATTGAAGCCAATGGTTGAAACTCTCTCTCTTTTCTTTCCCTTCAAGTTTCGGCCAAGAGGATGCTAAAATGAAGATGATTTTGGTCAAAATTAGCTTTTGGTAAAGTTAAGGAAAAGTTAGGCAAAACTTGGCCCAATCCCGTCGCGACACGTGGCACTTTTTTGGATTTCTTTCTTATCCTTTAGCTTACTAATGACCAAATATCTAACCAACCTCTAATTATCTCTTGGCACCCAGTAATTAAATGCCTTACTGCACAACTTAACCTAATTGGCCGAATTTCTCTCACTTAACGTACTAGCGGGTCCCACATCCGCTATTCGCTCAATTTTTTCTCGTGAACTCACTCATACTAGAAAATGACTTAAAACCTATTTTTACTTATAAAATATATGTAAAATGAATATAATAAATAAAATATAGAAATTGTGTGCACGCAAATCAATAAAACCCTAAAACCAGTTTTTTTTTTTCCGGGTGCTCATATATCTACTTAGTTTCCTAATAGATTTTGGAAAACAAGTTAGGTTTGGAAACCTTTTAGAAAACCTTTTCTTGAACACTTGAAGTAACTTCCAAATTCCTTTCCAAGATGAGTAGAAAATCAGATTTGGTTCCCACCTCCTCCAACCGAAAATCAGTTTTTTGTTCTCCTTCCCAACCCCTTCACCAAGTCGGTTGGGACTCTATAAAGGCCCAAGCAAATCCGCCTCCCACACACTCTCAACCAGATTCGGACTTGGCTTCCTTTTGGGCAAATACTCAAGATAATTTCGGTCCTCTCTGATGCCAATGGAGAGTAAACAAGGTGATGCACACAACCCTACTCAAGCTCCCAAGAAATTCACCACCGCAAGGGAGTACAAGAAGATGTTTACTCGCAAGGTGAAACAAGTTCCCAAGGAACAAGAAATTCAAGAACTCTAAGAAGTGGTGGATCAAAACTTTTGAATTCCTTTCTTTGTGTAATTTTCTGTTTTGGGTTTGGAACAAGATGTAATGAAACTGATTTGGCAATTAAAATTGCGGTTCCCTTCTTGTTTTTTTTTTCCTTGCCACCCGAGGGTTTCTCTTTCTTTTCTTCCTTTTTTTTTGACTCAAACAACAAGAACTCTTGGCCGAATGGACTTAATTTTCCAGATTTGGTTAGCCCCTCAATTCGCACCAATGCACAACCACAATCCTTTCAAGAACTAGCAAGATACTTTCAAGAATTTCAAGAACTTCAAGATAGTCGTCAAGAACTTCACGAAACCCTAAAATCTTGTAGGTTCTCTTCAAGATTCACAAATACCAACAAAGTTAACCACAAATCAGTTTTGGAAATTAAGTGAAACAACTTGGAAGACTCAAAACGAACTTGGACAGATTTGGCAAACAAAAGAAACCCTAGCGCAAGAAGAGACCCTAGCGCAAGGAGAAACCCTAGCCGCCCCCAAGATCTGACTTCCTTGCTGCCCAAGTGACAACTACACGAGCAACACAGCTTTGGGTGGGTTCAAAACAGAATTTGCATGCCACAAGAGCTCACAAAACCAGCGGACAGATTGCAACTCGCGTACGCGATTTGGCGCGAAACCCTAGTTGCCGCCGCTATGTTTTGTTTGTTTCCTTGTTGAGAACTTATACGAACAGGTTTGTGGTGATTTATGGCAGACCTTGTGACCAAACAAACTACACAAACACGGTCAGATTTAGAGCAATGTTGAGACGTAAAAACGGACAGAATTGGGAAGATACAATACACCACAACTACGGACAGAATTGGGAAGATACAATACACCACAACTACGGACAGAAATTGGGATGATGGATGCTAATTTCAGACCACGAATAGCAAAGAGGCCTTCGGACAGATTTGCAACACGAAAAAACCAATTACTACCCGACACAACAACAACCAGAAATTGACGCAACAAGGAACCAAAGATGCGGACAGATTCTATATATATATATTTTTTTTGGAATAAGGCAGCGGAAATAACACAAACCCTAACGACACAAAGATGAAAAACAAGGATATAATGAAAGATACCTCCACCTAAGCTCTGAAGCCAACTGATATGGTCCTCGATCAACTCGTTTCGAGACACGTAGCACGTTGCCCAAGGATCTAGCGAGGTTGTCCAACGCTTGGATTGCGGAACCTAAAACCAAAATGGACGACACGAATTGATTAAAGGTGGTAGACGACAACTCCAATCGAGGTGATTACTCAAGTGGATAGGTCGGTAGAACAATCAAGGACAAGTACAAGATTGCTCAAGAACCCTTGCCAAAAGCAAGTAAAGGAACAAATTGCTCTCAACGATTGAAGAGAAACAAACCAGAATCTTATTATGAAAATTGCGTAACCTCTTAACCGTACAAAGTGAGCCTTTATATAGGCTAAGGGACTAATGAAAACCTAAGGGAACTAGGGAAGGGGAGTTCCGCCACTAGCAGGCAAGGTGGGCCGACCCATGACTCTATGCAACTAACTAATCCAACTCCAGACAGTTAAAACCTAACACTAAGGCCCAAGGCCTAGTCGGCCAACCCACTTGGAGGCCCACTTGATTCTTCATGGGCTTGGATCATCGTGTAGATAACTTGATTATCCCCTTCCAAGCCTTCAATGTCTCTATGGATTCCTTGTTGGTCTTGAACACTTCGCACTAGAGCTTGGAGTGACTCCTTGAAGCGCTTGGCCCGTGCACGTGTGACTGGGCCCAATGGAACTCGAACTGGGTCATTACTTGGGCTAAGGTCCGTGCACACATCAACAAGACTACCCAAATGACTAACTAGCTAATCAACTTGCTCTTGCTGTTTTAGTTGTTAATTTTAGCTTAATAATTCGGCCAACATAGTCCTTATTTTAGCCGAACTCTAGTCAATAATTTTAGGGTTTAGCTAAGTCCAAATAACTTTAGGTTTGAGTCATTGTAAGGCTATAAATAGCCTAGTCTTTTCCAATATTTTTAGTTAATCAGTTTTTACAATAAATTTTGTGAGTTTATTCACTTTCTCTTGTCCAAGAGAGCTTCATTTGAATACTTGAGAGTTTTCTTAAGTTATTCAATCCGAACTTACCAATCAAGTAAACACCTTGGTTGTGGCGTTCTTCTACCAATACCTTTGGTTCGCTAAAAATACTAACGTTGTGGGTCGAGCTTGGTCTTGGTTCGTGACTGGTGCTTTTAGAAGGGTCAAGATTCCGCATTCCAACTTGTGTTCTTCGTCTAGATTCGGGGATTGGTTGAATATGAGTTCTTACCTTCGGACAGGTTCGTATCAGTTGGCAATCAGAGCTAGTTGACAAATTCAAGTATATCTTGTCGTGTCAGAGTTCGGACGGGTCGTGTCTTATTTCTTTCTTAGAGTCGCTAGGACTTCTTCGCTTGTTCTTGTTTGCGTCTTGTTGCTTGCTGCCGAACTTCCAAAGCTGTCTGCATTGTATTTTATTCTTGCTTATGTCTCCTTGTCGTTCTTGTTCTTGGTCTTGTAGTCGTCTAAGAATAAAAAAAAAAAAGAGGAATCTGGTCGTGTGTTTTCTTGGGAATCCAAAGTTTAGTCTTAGGGTTCTTGTCAAATTTGAATTGCATCTTGTGCTTCTTGAAGTAAATAGTAGCTGGTCGATCTTGTTCTTGGAAGTTCTTGATGATATCTTGAATTTCTGGAAACTCTTGGGTGAAATCTTGAAGCATTGGGTTGGTAATCTAGGGTTCCCGAATTCTTGAAGTCAAGTTGACCATATCTTGAACTTGGCCAAACCCTAGTTCTTGTTTCTTGAAGATTGGGGCATATCTTGTACGAAAACCACAAACCAAAGCCTTGTTCTTGAATGTGATCCAAATTGAAAGAAAGAAAAGAAATCTGGTTGGGTTAAAAAAAAAAAGAAAGAGAGCGCAAGAAAAGAAAGAAAACCAGAATCGGACTCACAAGAAAAGGAAACAAACTTGAACTGGGAAACCAAGTTGACTTGGGTTTGCAAAACAAATCCTAGTTGCACTCAAACTGCCCAATTCGAGTTGCTAACCTTTGCAAACGTGAGAAACCAGAAAATCAGCAACCAAACTATGCTATGTGGACTGAACTACAAAGGAGGTTCGACTAAAGGTTTGAGTCCATCCATGAGAGGATTGATCACTTGGATTCATCTAAGAGTTCCTCTAAGAAGTCAAGAAAGAAACAATCCGTAAATGAATCTAGTGATTCAAATGCGGACACGGAGCTTGACGAACTTGAACCAAGGAAGCCGAGGAGGAACACCAAACCTATTGGTGATGCAATCAACGGAATTAAAATGAAAATTCCACCATTTCAAGGGAAATTAGATCCGGACGCGTATCTTGAATGGGAGTGACGGGTGGAACTTGTTTTTGATTGTAACAACTACACGGATGAGCAAAGGTTGAGGCTAGCTATAGTAGAATTCACCGACTATGCTATATTTTGGTGGGATCAAGTGGTTACAAGTAGAACGAGACGTGGTGAGCCATCAATAACCACTTGGACTTAGCTCAAACGCCTCATGAAGAAGCGATTTGTACCAAGTCACTACCATAGAGACTTGTACCAAAAGCTTCAAACCTTGTCACAAGGCAATCGCTTAGTTGAGAACTACTACAAAGACATGGAAATCTCCATGCTTAGAGCTGACATTCGGGAGGATAGGGAAGCTACAATGGCCGCTTTCTCAATGGTTTGAGACCGGAAATTGCTGACCAACTTGAATTGCAATATTATGTTGAGTTGGAAGACATGGTGGAGAAACCCATCAAGATTGAGCGAAGGCTCAAGAGGAGGGGTACAACCAGAAATTACACCTCCAATTTCACTCCAAATCAACGAACTTTCCAACCAAGGAGGGGAGATAAGGTCACGAGCTCTACAGCCAATTCGAAGCCAAAACAAGAGGTTTTCTCAACCTCTCGGCGAAGTGCTCCTAAGACCGAATCTAGGGGAGCTTCAAAATCAGCAATGGAAACTTCAAGGTCTAGAAATCGTGACACTAAGTGTTGGCGGTGTCAAGGAGTTGGACACATTGCAAATCAATGTCCAAATCAGAGAGCTATGCTCGTATTGCCAAATAGAGAATTCATCACTGATGATGAGGAGGAAGAGTATGATGACATGCCTTCATTGGTTGAGAAAGATGATGAGATTGAGGAGATACCAACCAGTGACAAAGTTGGTTTAGTAGCAAGACGAGCACTAGCTACTCAAGCTAGTAAGGATGAACTTCAACGCTAGAACATTTTTTACTCAAGGTGCCATGTGAACAACAAAGTTTGTAGTTGGGTGATTGATCTAGGGAGTTATACTAATGTTGCTAGTGCATTGATGGTAGAGAGACTAAACTTACCAACTAGTGAGCACCCTCGACCCTACAAACATTAATGGTTGAATAATAGCGGTGAGGTACGTGTTCATAAGCAAGCTTTAGTTACTTTTTGCATTGGTCGATATGAGGATGATGTTATGTGTGATGTGGTACCAATGCAAGCTGCACATATTATTTTGGGTCGTCCTTGGCAATTTGATAAAAGAGTCACTTTTGATGGGTTTTTAAATAAATACTCTTTCTGACATTGATGAGGAGGAGGTCGATAGGGCTATCCAAGTGGAGCAAGTGAAGGTGCCATTGGGGCCTATGACACGAGCTCACGCGAAGAGGGTGAATGAGGCGTTACAAACCTTGGTTCGTGTGGCCCGAGAGTCTAGTGGAGAGCCAAAGGCCATCGAGGGCCTCAATGAGTCTAGACCTATCAATCTAGGACCGCGCTAGATTGTGGCGTCTTCTACCAATACCGAGGTTCGTTGACCACGTGATCAACGGGTTTAGGTGATTCTGCTGCGTTTATTTGTCATCAACGTGAATCCCTGCCTTCTAGATTCTAGCCTTTCTGTACGGGTTGCATTACAAGGTTGGTGCCGTTCGTATCAGACATAGTGATAAAAAATCACACTTGCACCTCTTGCACCTCAACAAGTGCATGAGGATCAAATTAGTCTACAAAAAGAGTATGACATGTATGTTGCTAATAAAAGGAAAAACTCAAAGGGGAAAGATGGGGTAGTGGCCGAGATTAACCCAAGGGAAATTAAGGACACTAGTTCGTCCATTGAGTTAAAAAATAGAAAGGAAAACCAACATGCTTGCTAGGGTTAAAGATGTGAGACAAGCTTTACATTCTAACCAGATTTTGCTTATCTTAATTTGTAAAGTAGCTTTGCTCACTAATGAACTTGATGCTTCCTTGCCTAGTATTGTCACTAACCTTTTGCAGGAGTATCAAGATGTGTTTCCTGAAGATATACCTAACGGTTTGCCACCTTTAAGAGGAATTGAACATCAAATTGATTTCATTCCTGGAGCTTCATTGCCAAATAAGGCGCCATATAAGACTAATCCTGAGGAAACCAAGGAGCAACAAAGGCAAGTAGAGGAGCTACTTGGCAAAGGATGGATTCGTGAGAGTCTAAGTCCTTGTGCAGTACCTGTCCTACTAGTGCCTAAGAAAGATGGAGGATGGAGGATGGAGGATGTGCACTGATTGTAGAGCAATTAACGCCATAATGGTAAAGTATCGTCATCCCATACCTCGATTAGATGATATGCTTGATGAATTACATGGTGCTATCATTTTTACTAAGATTGATTTGAAAAGAAATTACCACCAAATTCGCATGAAAGAAGGGGATGAATGGAAAACTGCTTTTAAAACTGAACATGGACTATATGAGTGGTTGGTCATACCTTTTAACTTAACTAATGCACCCAGTACTTTTATGAGACTAATGAACCATGTTTTACGTCCTTTTATCGGTAAATTTTTGGTGGTTTACTTTGATGATATCTTAATTTATAGCAAAAGTTTAGATGAGCATGTGATACACTTGCAATCTGTCTTGGATGTGCTTCGAAGGGAAAGGCTCTACGACAACCTTAAGAAGTGCACTTTTTGCACTAATCAACTTGTATTTCTAGACTATGTTGTGAGTGAACAGGGTATACAAGTTGACCAAGCAAAAGTGAAGGCTATAAGTGAATGACCAACACCTACGAATGTAAGTGAGGTAAGAAGTTTTCATGGCTTGGCAAGATTCTACCGACGTTTCGTCAAGGATTTTAGCACATTTGCTGCACCACTTATATGAATAGTCAAGTAAAACGTGCCATTTCACTGGGAAGATGAACAAGCTAAGTCTTTCCAATTACTTAAACACAAGCTCACACATGCACCTGTTCTAAGTTTACCTAACTTTGATAAACCTTTTGAAGTAGAGTGTGATGCTTCTGGTATAGGCATTGGAGCTGTTCTACTCCAAGAAGGTCGCCCGGCTGCTTATTTTAGTGAAAAACTAAATGGAGCTTCCTTGAACTACTCAACCCATGACAAAGAGTTGATGGCTTTAGTTCGAGCTCTCCAAACATGGCAACACTACCTTCGACCTCGAGAGTTCATTGGATCATGAGTCGCTCAAACACATCAAGTCCCAAACTAAGTTAAGCAAGCGACATGCGAGGTGGGTAGCCTTCATTGATAGCTTTGCATTCGTGATCAAGTACATGGCAGGTAAGACTAATGTAGCAGTTGATGCTCTTTCTAGAAGATACACACTTATCACTACATTAGATGCTAAGTTGCTAGGCTTTGACTTTATTAATGATCTTTATGCAACTGACCCAAATTTTGGTGAGATATTCACTTCCTTGCCATGACACACTCGTGAGCATTATTTCATATAACAGGGGTTCTTATATTACAAGGAAAAGTTGTGCATTCCAACGAGCTCAATGCGTACACTATTAGTTTGTGAGGCATATGGAGGAGGACTTATGGGTCACTTTGGGATTGCCAAGACATTATCAGTCCTCCAAGAGAATTTCTTTTGGCCACGAATGAAAAGGGATGTAAAACGACATATAGAAAGGTGTGTCACGTGTCACCATGCAAAATCCAAGGTAAACCCTTATGGTCTTTACACTCCTTTACTCATTCCACATGAACCTTGGGTTGATTTATCTATGGATTTTGTGCTTGGGCTGCCTAGGAATAGAAAGGGTCATGATTCAATTTATGTTGTAGTTGACCGTTTCTCTAAGATGGCACATTTTATCCCTTGTCATAAAACTGATGATGCTAAGCATGTGGCTGACTTGTTCTTTAAAGAAATAGTTTGTTTCCATAGACTGCCTTGCACCATTGTTTCTGATAGAGATGTAAAGTTCCTTAGCTACTTTTGAAAAACTTTGTAATGCGGTCATCCAAGTTACTACCAAGGACGTGGTGATACCATGTGGACCAATCACGCGAGCTCGTGCCAAAAGAATGAAGGAGCAATTGAATATCTTGGTACATGCAATACAAGAGGCCAAAGAAGGTAGCTCGACGTTTGAAGATAGCTTGGAGTACGTGACTTTACTCCGACTCAAAGATCAAGACCCGTGAACGAAGCATTTCGAGTTACAAGATGAATCGAGCTTCACGGGCTTCAAGTCTAGCAAGTTTTGTTGTTTAAACTAAAAGAATAAGCAACTTAAGTGTTGTAGTCCTTGCCATTTTAACCTATTAGTTTTATTCCATTTTTAGTTGTTATATTCAGCCCATAAGGAGTTTCATGGGCCACCTTCCAAATTTCTAGTTTTGTTAGGGTTTGTATTGTGTAAACTATAAATAGTGTCATAACCAACAATGATATCAGATTTTGCTTCCTAATAAAATTAAGAGTACTTCTCTTGGCTTCTTGCAAGCACCTCTTGAACATCTTAGAAATTTCCTAAGAGTTCACCTTAGCTTATCAAACAAGAATTGCACTTGTTTGTGGCGCCGTTCTACCAAATTCCTAGGTTCGCTAATTCGTTAAGTCGCGGGTTGAGATTGTTTGCAACTTAGAGGGTTAGATTGGGTCTAAAAGGGAATTCCACAAGTTCAAAACCTGGAAAATTTCCATCAAGATCGTGGGTTGTGGAGATGAATTTCACCTTCGTGGAGGAATTCGCATCAGTTGGTATCAGAGCTAGTTGATGGTTTTTCAGGTTATATCAATTTAATTCCAGCCTTTTTTTGTGTCTTATTCTTGATTCTTAGTTTGTGTTTGTGTCTTGTTTCTATTCTGCTATATCCATTTAATTCCAATCTTTGTTCTATTTGTTCATCCGTGGTTACTGTTCATCCGAAAAAAAAATCAGTTTGTAGCTAGGGTTTTAGAGTCCTAGCTAGTTGTTACCTTGTGTTCTTGTTGTTTACATGCAAAAAAAAAAAAAAGCTAGCTGACCTTACAAAATTCTTGGAAATCTGTCTTGATCAAAACTTGGGTTTCTTGAAGTTCTTGATTGTTTAAAACCACAATCTTGAAGTTCTTGGAACTTTAGTTGGGATTCTTGAAGCCAACCAAAATCTGTCTTGATCAAATCGTGAAATCTTGGATTGTTTGGGGAGGAAATCATCTTCAATTTCGTGTTTCTTGAATTCTGGAAATTAACATCTTGAATTCTTGAAAGAATCTTGAAATTTCTGGGTTTTGGGAACCAAATCTTGGTAAACAACAAGGCTGCAAAATTCCAGCTGCCAAAATCCTTGTCTTCACCACGACAATCTTCTTTCTTGATCAAGCACATTTTAGCCACGAAATTTGACTCTTCTTGGCTGATTAAAAAAAACAAAAACAAAGGAAGAAGAAGAACATTCAGTCACAAAATTTGACTCTTGAAAGCCTCCAGAATTGACCATTGAAAAGAAGAAGAACATTCAGCCATGAAATTTGACTCTTGAAAGCTAGCCTTCCTAAGCCACGAAATTTGACTCTTGAAAGCTTCCAAATTTGACCATTGATTGTGATAAATGCCTTCGTAAAAGCTGACCATCAAAAAAAAAGGAGCACCAAAACAACCACCAACCCTACTCTAATTCCAAGTTGGATTTGACTAGTTTAGTCCAACTTGAATAAGGCTGTCCAGATTTACTTCAATTTCGTTTTTACAGCCTGTTAAATCCTTATTGGGATAGGAAAAGGGGATTAGTTCCAGAATAATCCAAGAATTTCCACTAGCCATTATTTCCTAAATTGCTGCAACAAGAACAAGTGTTGGTGCACTCTTTAGGCAGTTGTTTTTGAGTCCAATCTTTATAGCTTTCTTGAATCAGTTGTTTAGCTTATTTTTCCAGTAATTTCCAGCCAGAGTAGTGTCCAAATTTCCAGCTCTTGTGTAGAGTCATTTGCCAAGTTTTTGTGTTGCATAACTAGTAGTCCTTTTGTCGTGCATCTACGCATTTTTTTTCCAGCAGATTTTTTTCAGTCCTTTTGAGTCATTTTCGTCTTATACCTGCTCAAATTTCCAACTTATAACGAGCCACATTTGAGTAGATTCTTGTACGAAACTAGTTGAACTTTTCAGGGAAATTTTCTACTTTCTTCAAGGGAAGCAAGCAGGACCTTGAGAACATAATTGCAAGAATTATTTGAAGACAAAAAAAATTAGAGTGAATACACGAGCGCGAGTGCATACACGTGAGGGAGCGAGTGAGGACAAACACTTTGTTTTTTTTGTTGTCTTTGCTTGAATTGCAGGCTATTCAATCATGTCACAAGAAGGAGGACGGAGTAATCCATCACCAAGTACCCCTCTATTTGACGTGAAATTGTTGACGGAGGCGTTGGAGGCAAAGTTCAAGAAGATGTTGGATGACGCCTTGGAACCAATTCATAGTGAGATTTATCGCAACAAAAGCTCTCCAAGTACATCTCATAATTCTCGCGGGAAGTCCAAAATTATGGAGTCCGAAAGTTCAAATGATGAGGAGGAACTCATTAGGTGTCCTAAGTCTAAACAAAGGACTCGAAGGCGTTCTTCCGATCCTTTCAAAAGCATCAAAATGAAAATTCCAGAATTTAAAGGAAGGTCAGATCCGGAGGCATATTTGGAATGGGAATCAAAGGTTGAGATGATTTTTGCTTGTCAAGACTACACGAACGAGCAAAAGGTGAAGTTTGTGAGAACCCGAAAATTTTCAAAATTTTCAAATATTATTTTATTTCTTTGCCTATATTTTTATACTGTCCTTTAAAATATTAAATTTTCTGTACATTTTATAAGTAAGTACAGTTTTTACCTCATTTTCCTAGTATAAGTTAGTGTACGTTAATTTGAAGTGCATTATTGGATGTGGGACCCGCTAGTGCGATAAAATTTTGACGAATAGGTGATGTGGTATTAAGTGTTATTATTTTACATGGTTCTAGGAGATGATTAGAGGTTGACTAGAGAGATTAACCATTGGGAGAAAGAAAATAAGCTTAAAACATTCAAGGAGCCAAGTGTCATGCCTTCATTGGAAGTTGGACTTTTGACCAAGGATATTAACTTTCCTAAAACCAAATTTTGACCCAATTTTCCTCCCATTTTTCATTCCCTTGGTCGGCCCTCTTGAGGAGAAAAACAAGAAAGATTACTTCAATTTCTAGCTTCCAACCTTGCTCAAATCTTGTGTTTTAACCAACCAAATTGCAATCTACTCCATACAAGTGTTCACTAAGGAAGTCTAAAGGCTTTGGTGGAGTTGTTTTGGAGGAGGAAAGACTAAGCTACCATTTTCTTTGGGGTTCTAACGTAAATTGCTAAGAACCTCTCTCTTTGCTTCCAATAGTTGTAATTAGTGGCTTGTGGTTGCCACTTTGGTAGGTTTATGCAATATTTCTTGGTTAGAAGTGGTGATATGTGGATTTTCAGTTTTTATAGTGAATTTTCTGCCCATATATGAAGCTTAATGGTTGACCATGATTTACTAGCTTTGATATGTGAAAAATCTAGTGTTTTGGGTGTTAGTTTCATTTGCCTAAAGAAATTTCAGCTTGGGGTGCATCAATTTTAGTTTTAGGGTTTCTAATTGAGCATGATTAGGGTTTCTAATTAGGGCTTTATTGTGGTTGGTTGTGAAGCTACCAATTGGTTGTATTTTAAGGGTGTTTAATAGTCTATGATGTATAGGTGAAATTGTGGTTGATTGTTATGAGATTTGGTGGTTGAATGTAACATGGAAAAGCAAAGGAATTGAAGGCAAATGCTGTCCGTTTATTTTCTTGAAGTTTGAGTGAGTAAAAATGAGATTTGAAATGTGATTTTTGTAATGCGTTGGACTTACTTTGCTTAGATATACTTAGGTCCATTCTAGTGGTGTTAGATGTGCTACATTTTACTTGAACTTATACATTTTCGCATGGTGAAAGTGATGACCGTTTTAACCATGATATTTGGTTACAAATGTCAAGTTTTGAACTTCAAATATTTACTCATTTTCTTCCCAAAACAAAAAGGAGTGGTATAGGGTTTTCTCGGCCACAAAATCTATTTTAGCAAGCGAGGCTTTAGGTGTGAATTTAAGGTATTTGTCTTCCTCTTGCATATGATTTTTAACCAAGATATTTGTTACATATTATTTCCTTGCATGAGTGTTAGTTTTGAGCTAAACAAAAGCTTTATGAAAACAAGAAAATGTTTCTTCAGCATATCCGGCGTGTATCCGGCCAAATCTTGGCCGAATTGACAGGGGAAGATGAAAAAAATTTGGATTGCTCACTGCCCTAAATCCGGCCAACTTCTGGCCGGATTCTGACGTGGCATCCGTTTCAGTTGTTTCCGATGAAATTTTCTAAACCCTTTTGAGCTTAGTTTTATGTTTGGTTTGAGAAACTCTTAGTTACTCATATCCTTTGATCTAAATGTACTCTTTTCACTTTCAAAATCATATTTATAGATTATACTAGTGGGTATTCGGATTTTCTTTGATTCATCAAAAATTTTGATGGTTGAACCGTGATGTGTTCTCTTGGTTACTCTTAGGGTTCCTTGGTGATTGAAGGGGTTATCCGGAAGGATACTTTGGACGTTATTTTGCTTATATAGGTGAGTGTTCTATATACGTTCTGTTTCTAATTACTATGTGAATTATTGTGACTATTTGGATTGTTGCTTTAATAAGTGATTGATGTACGTTATGTTTCCAAGGTTGGCTAAAAATGAATTTTGCTAGGCGAGTGTGTACTTTATCGCACTCGACCTAAATGAACGTGAAATTTTCAACGATTAAATGTTTAAATGCTACTTGTGCATGAATGTAAGCCTTTTGGCTGAACTGGGCCCTTGCCCTTTGTTGCCGGTCGACTCGAGCCAGAAGCGGACTCGGTCAGGCGACTGGTGACCCTGGTTAATGTTTGGTATACTCGAGTATGACCACGAAATCTGGTGGAGACTGGCCAGTGAACTGGCTAGTAGGGGAAATGAAATGAATGAACGAATGACAAGAACAATGAAGGGATTTTCACTTACAAATATGTTTTTTTATTATTTGAGGAATAAGGAAAATGGTTGGCGAATGAATGAACGAATGGTTCCACGTGAGCGTGTATCCTTTTAATGAATGTGTTACCATTGCTTTCATCTTGTAAATGTTTTCTGGATTATTTGTTATTCAATGATTAATGTCTTGGACTTAATTATTTGATTATGTAGATGGAATCTCGCTGGGCTTTTAGCTCATTCCGTTAGTTTTGTTTTCCTTACAGGGGTTACGAGCAAGGGCGAGAGACCTGTATAGAATAGCATAGTTTAGTCCTTTTGAATTGTTTTGCTTTTGCACTAGCTCTAGTGCTTGATTAGGGTTGGATGTATCGAGAATGTAAAGCTCTTGTTATATTTGGAACTGTATATCTGGTTGAGATTGAGATGAATGTAAGTATACGTTTCAAGTTTGGGAATTGTTGTTTCGCTTATTTTCGAGGTTGTATCTCATTTTGTTTGAAGAGAGTGAACGAGTCCTGGCGAGAGCTGGGCAGGCGATCCGCCGAACCCTTTGGTTCGCCTTAGGGAAAGGTGGGGCTGTCACAGGTGGTATCAGAGCCACTTCGCGTGGTCTCTGCGTGGAGTGAGTTTGGGCCAAGTGGTGTTATGGTCCTGATTCCGTGAATAAGTATGAAGGACTAAGTGCTCTTTTGAGCATAAGTTATGAATCATGAGTTGTTATAGGTCTTAAATTTTTATCATGGTACTTGAGGACAATAGATATGTACATCAGGTAGGAATCTCGATTATAGATAATTTACTCTTGGGACTGGCCAGCTCGATTGGTGAATTATCTCGGATTCTTGTACCCGAGTACGCGGGAGTTGAGGGTAATACTAAGGACTTGCGATCTTTATTGCGGGGAGCAGGAATGGGCTAATGTTTGGTGAGAGTAAGTGCAAGGGGTTAACGGATGTCTAGTTCGGATAGTAAGAGAAGTAAGAGATCGGACGGGGAATATTTTAACCGAGTGTGGAACGGCTTGTCGTGTTTTCTTCTTGTTTTGCCCCTGTATTGCTACTGTATGTATTTGGCTTGTGGCATTTCAATATTCACATGTATAGTGTAGACACCAAAATTTTTATTTTAATTTTTAATTTGAATTTTATTTTTCTTATTTTTATTGTAATTGATTAAATGATAGTAAGGGTTTTTAATTATTTTTATTTTATTTTTTACAAATTGGGTTCGTTGTTTTCATTTTATTGCTAAGATATTTTGTATTAAATTTCAGAAAAAGAAAATTTCCACAAAAAGTTGTTTTTATCATTTTGGATTCAATTTGAAAAATATATATATACTTGACATTTAAAAGTTTCAATTTGTTTTAATTTGTTTTTAACTTTGTTTGATTTTTGAAAACAAAAACAAAACAAAAACAAAAATGATAAAAATAATAAGGAAAATGTGTGAATAGGTGGAAGCTTGCATGTGGGACAAGTGTCCCTTTATATCTTTGGCAACACAACACCTAAGGGGTTAGGTGTCTGGACACTTGGTTAGCTAAGGAAATTTGGGGGGAGCAAAAGAAAAAAAAAGAACAAAATGAAGCAAAAGGGAGCGGATGAAAATGAAAAAAGGAACGAAAAAGCCAAGAGAAAAAAGGTTAGAAGGCTTCGGTTGAGAGAGAGGGGCTTCGGCTCAAAAAAACAGAGCAAAGAAAAGAACAAGAAAAAAGGAAAAAGGGAGGAGCAAAGCAAAAACTGGAAAAGAAAACAGAGGGGGGCGGCGGAGAAGAAAATCGAAAAAGACCAAACGAGCAAAAGAAAAATCAAGCAAGGAAAATACAAACAAGGGGGGAGAAATCGAGAACTGGGCGGCTAGAGCAAAAGAAAAGGGAGAAAATCTGGAAATTAGAGGTGAGCTAGAGGAACTCGAGGGGAGAGTTTGGCGGCGGACAGGAAGAACTGAAAAATAGAGCAAGAAAAGAGGGAAAGCAGGGTAAAGGAAAGAGGGACGAAAAACAAAAACAGAAGGGAAGCTACGGGAGAAAAGGAGAAACCAAGCAAGGCAAACAAAAAAGAGGAATTGAAAAAACAGGGCGACAAGGGAGAAAAACAGAGGAGAAAGGCTTCGGCTAAAAGGACAAAAAACAGAGGAGAAAAACCGAGAGCAAAGGGCTACGGACGGACGAATAAAAAGCGAAAACAGAGGAAAGGAGGAATTTTGGGCAAGAAGGAAAGGAAAAAGAAGGAAAGCTGGGCGGAGGAATTGCAGTTTGCTGTCGGCTTCGGAGTTTCACCGAGAGAGAGTATCGTAAGTTGTCCTTTGCCTTTAAATTTCAGCTTCTTTTCAAACACAAACGTTGGAAGCTCTCAAAAGCATGCTTTTTCTGAATTTGTTCATTGCAATGTTTGCCGATTATACATGATTGTGAAACATACATGCTTTCTGTGATTGTTTGGACTGAATTTCCTTATGTTTCTGACAAATTTTGGGCGCTGATTTACATCATTTGAGCGAGAAATTGCTGAAATTCTCCATGCCCATTTAGTGTTTGATAAAATGCCCGGATGGAAATTTTGAACCAAAAAAAAAAGATTTTATCCTTTTTCTGTTTACATTCAAGAGGGACTCTGGCCAGTTCAAAGCTGGCCAGAACCTGGGCATTCGCTAGTCGAGGGGAGGGAAAAAGAAACCATGATTGTCGAAGTTGATTTCTTCCATTTTCGTAGTTGCATCTTGCGATGATTTAGTGCATTTTTGCCGTGTAAAGTTGCGGGATTTTGAAGCATCAGAGGTTGCAAGAGCTTTCCCTCTCAGTTGCGTCGAAGAAGAAAGCTTCTGTGAAGCAGGAATGAATGAATTTATGAAAATTGCAATTTAACCCTTTATTTTCTGTCTAATTTCACTGTTGCCCAAAATGAAAAAAAATCGAGTTGATTTGGCCCTTCTAAGTTTTAGTTTGCCCTTTTATATCTTCAGTGAGTTGTTGGGTAGATGAATTCTGAGATTAATGGTATGATTAGGTTCTAATACCTTTTAGTTATCTTATTATCTTGTTGGGTTTAATAAAATTAGATGAGAATTGGATTAGGTTTATTTTAATTGGGTTTTTGATGGTGGGTTTGTATATTTTGATTAGGTTTTGTTTGTTTATTTCCTGGGTTTGAAATTTGGGCTTGGGGGTTAAACCCCATGCATTTTTATTGGGTTTACTTGATAAAATAATAGAGTGGCCCGCTCCTTTTGCCTTGGACTTTCGGTTGGGCTTTAGAAGCTTTAGCCCAAGAAAATAGGAAAATGGCCCAATAGCCTGATCCATCAAGGAACCAGAAAACGAATTTGCAGATCAGTCCCTGTACTTCTAAATAATTATGCTGAGGCCCTGAAAACTTTTAACTTCTTTCAATTAGGTCCTTAATTTAATTGCAAATAGGTTCCTAAACTTTATTTTTCTTTAATTTTGACCCCAGATCTTTGTGATAATTATAATTTAACCCCCAAAACTTTGTTAATTTTTGCAATTAAGTCCTTGATTGTTTTAATTTCTTAAATGTAGGTCGTTTACATGATTCAATTGATTCAATTTCATGTTTATTTCCAGTTTTTTATGATTATTTGTTAATTAAAGTGATGCCTTGACCTTTTCTTTGTTTTTGGAGGGCAAATAAGTAATTTCATTTCATTAGGGCACCAATTCAAGGGAGGTACACTCTACCCCTTATTTTGATTTTCACTTGACCCAATATGCCTTATGTGACTTTTTGTGCTTAATTGCATGCCTTGTGAATGTTTTATTTTATTTATTCGCTTTATTTGTTTTAATTTTTATATTTATTTTAGCTCAATTTTGATCATTCGAAAGGCATTTAAATGCCACAATTGTAATAGTTAGGTTATTATTTCATTTTATTTAATTCTTTCCCCCCTTAGATTGTAGTTCGGGCCCCAAATGTAATAGTTAGGGATTTATTTGCTTTAATTGCTTGTGTGCCTTGCATGCTTATGTGTTACGTGTTACTTGCTTTTTTAGAGCCTTGCATCTAGATATCATGATTATGTGTTATGTGTTTATGTGATATTATATGTTGACATGCTTTTATTATGATTTACATAATTAGTTAGTTATAAATGAATGCATGACGTCACCACACTAGTCCAACGCTAGTTGTGGTCCCTTTCCCGATTCCACACTAGTCCAACGCTAGTTGTGGCCTTTTGTTTCGATTTTCCTACTAGTCCAACGCTAGTAAGGACTCATAGGTGTGGGCTAGCCCAATGCTAGACCCTTAGGAATCATTCTACGCGTTAGATCATGATTGTGTGATAAAATCACTTCATCTCATGCATATTTTTCACTTTTAGGGTTTTTACCATTTTTTCATGACACTTTCCTTATATATGTACATCTCTTGTCCCATATTCCCTTATATTTTATATCCCTTATCTCATATTTCCCCTTATATGTATATTCCTTACCCCTTTGTATGAAAACACGATATTAGATTTGCATTCCATTTAAGAATTAGAACTAGGTTAGTACATTTGCTTGATTAGATTAGGAAATACCCCTTGGATATGGGATATGGACGAGTTTGGCTTTCTAACCTTAGCACGCTCGTATTCCCTCTATTAAAGGAAAAATTGAGTCACGAACATTAGTCCCCCGTACCCGACATGATGCATTCCTTTAGGACATGTATATTTGTATAATCATGATTATTTTTATTTTCCTTTCTTAGAGTTTCATATTTTTGCATTATTCGTGACCTCTTCAAAGAGTCTTTGTTGGGCATCACAATTAATGTGATTGGCACCTATTGAGGTTTGAAGGAATATTTTGACCCCTCGATACCCTCTTAGATCTAGGGTTTGCATTCATATAGTACATCCAAATGTGATAAATCTTTAGGTTAAAAATAAGAAAATTTTTGACTAAATCACGCAACTAGCTTTGGCTAGATTGAAAGGGTGCCTTGGATTTTTATCCTTGCCTTCCCTTTCTTCAAATGTGACTTCCGAATCTTTTTCTTTGATTTACGTAGACTTGGAGTCGTTTAAAAAGAGTTTTTCTATTTTTTCTTTAAAAAATTCATTTTGGTGACTTGGTACACCTTAACTCAATATCAAGTGGCGACTCCGACTTTTTATTCAAAAACCCTTTTTAAACTATAATTTGGGCCAAAAATCGTCGCACTTTTAAACCCCATTTAGGCCCTTTTCATTTTCTTTATTTATTTTTCTAAAAATCGAAAACACATTTTCACTCAAAAATCAACCAAAAATCCATTTTCTAAACTCTTCTTTATTTTTCATTTTTCAAAAATGGGGCGTGACATATAGTACTTGCTGCATTTGATTTTGTTTAACTTGATATGTTTTCTTGCGTATTTGGTGTGTTATATCTTGCCATTTTAGTCGATTTACTTTGTTTACATACTAAATCACCTTTTGGAAAAAAAAAATTTCGAGGACGAAATTTCTTAAGGGGGAGAGAGTGTGAGAACCCGAAAATTTTCACATTTTTCAAGTATTATTTTATTTCTTTGCCTATATTTTTATACTGTCCTTTAAAATATTAAATTTTCTGTACATTTTATAAGTAAGTACAGTTTTTACCTCATTTTCCTAGTATAACTTAGTGTACGTTAATTTGAAGTGCATTATTAGATGTGGGACCCGCTAGTGCGATAAAATTTTGACGAATAGGTGATGTGGTATTAAGTGTTATTATTTTACATGGTGCTAGGAGATGATTAGAGGTTGACTAGAGAGATTAACCATTGGGAGAAAGAAGATAAGCTTAAAACATTCAAGGAGCCAAGTGTCATGCCTTCATTGGAAGTTGAACTTTTGACCAAGGATATTAACTTTCCTAAAACCAAATTTTGACCCAATTTTCCTCCCATTTTTCATTCCCTTGGCCGGCCCTCTTGAGGAGAAAAACAAGAAAGATTACTTCAATTTCTAGCTTCCAACCTTGCTCAAATCTTGTGTTTTAACCAACCAAATTGGAATCTACTCCATACAAGTGTTCACTAAGGAAGTCTAAAGGCTTTGGTGGAGTTGTTTTGGAGGAGGAAAGATTAAGCTACCATTTTCTTTGGGGTTTTAAGGTAAATTGCTAAGAACCTCTCTCTTTGCTTCCAATAGTTGTAATTAGTGGCTTGTGGTTGCCACTTTGGTAATTTTATGCAATATTTCTTGGTTAGAAGTGGTGATATGTGGATTTTCAGTTTTTATAGTGAATTTTCTTACCATATATGAAGCTTAATGGTTGGCCATGATTTACTAGCTTTGATATGTGAAAAATCTAGTGTTTTGGGTGTTAGTTTCATTTGCCTAAAGAAATTTCAGCTTGGGGTGCATCACTTTTAGTTTTAGGGTTTCTAATTGAGCATGATTAGGGTTTCTAATTGAGCATGATTAGGGTTTCTAATTAGGGCTTTATTGTGGTTGGTTGTGAAGCTACCAATTGGTTGTATTTTAAGGGTGTTTAATAGTCTATGATGTATAGGTGAAATTGTGGTTGATTGTTATGAGATTTGGTGGTTGAATGTAACATGGAAAAGCAAAGGAATTCAAGGGAAATGCTGTCCGTTTTTTCTTGAAGTTTGAGTGAGTAAAAATGAGATTTGAAATGTGATTTTTGTAATGCGTTGGACTTACTTTGCTTAGATATACTTAGGTCCATTCTAGTGGTGTTAGATGTGCTACATTTTACTTGAACTTATACATTTTCGCATGGTGAAAGTGATGACCGTTTTAACCATGATATTTGGTTACAAATGTCAAGTTTTGAACTTCAAATATTTACTCATTTTCTTCCCAAAACAAAGAGGAGTGGTATAGGGTTTTCTCGGCCACAAAATCTAGTTTAGCAAGCGAGGCTTTAGGTGTGAATTTAAGGTATTTGTCTTCCTCTTGCATATGATTTTTAACCAAGATATTTGCTACATATTATTTCTGATACGAAATATGGGCCGCTTATGGGCCATGTTTTGGGCTGCAAGCGATTGAATATATTCAAAGAAACTTTCTTGGAAAGAGAAAGTGAAAGACTCACGATTTTTATTAATGCAAAAATTGATCATGAAGGGTTCTTGAATTCTTGAAGTCAAAATCACCATATCTTGAACAAACCAAACCCTAGTTCTTGTTTCTTGGAATTGGGGCTGATCTTGTGCAAATATCCAAACGAAATTCTTGTTTGTTGTTGTGATCTGAATTGAAAAAGAAGAAAAAGAAATCTGATTGCGTTACAAAAAAAAGAAAGAAAGAAAAGAAAACGCAAGAAAAAAAAGAAAACAAAATCAGATCACAAGTAGAAAACAAAAGGGAAACCAACTTGAATTTGGAAACCAAGTTGACTTAGGTTTGCAAAACAAATCCTAGTTGAACTCAAATTACCAAATTCTGATTGGTCACCTTTGTGCCCATGAGAAACCAGAAATTCAGCCACTAAATCACCCAAAAACCACCCATTAAACCTTGCTTACAACTCCCAAAAATACAGCCAAGTGCAAATCGGGTAGAGTCACTCTAGGATCCAAAAAAATCTGCCATCACGTTCTAATTTCTGTCGACATTAGCAATCTGTCCAGGTTGATAAATTGTTGTCTTTGAGTCATTTTTACAGACTGTTGTTCGTGTTAGGAGTGTCCAAGAAGAGTCCAAATGGGTCTAGTCGTTATTTAGCTTGTTAGAGTCCTTGTCGAAGTTAAACTCTCACAACACTTGAGTTACTCTTTTGCGGACCAAACCAGAAACATTCCAGCGTATTCTTGCTTGAGTAATTGCTACCTTTTGAGTCATTATTCAGTCCTAAATTTCCAGCTATTCATACGCCACTTTTGGGGAACACTTGATTGAAGTTTGGTTGAACTACTTGGAGGAAATTTCTGATTTCTTCAAAGAGAGCAATCAAGGGATTTGAGAAGTGAGTTGTGAGAGCATTAGAGTGTTTTAAACACTTGAGTGATACACGAGAGCGAGGGAAACACGTAAGGGAGTGAGTGAGGCCTTTTCTACTAATGTTTGTTGAGTTTTGCAGGTGATAAAAGTATGAGACAAATGAATGCTCAACTGGAGCTTCACCATCTTGTGCCTAAAGGAGTAAATGCTGTGGCATTGCGTGAGATAATTGAGCAATTGGAAATCATCAAAGCTCAAAAAAATGATTGGTTTTATACACGTTGCCACATCAAGGATAAAGTTTGCAGCTTAGCCATTGATAAGGGGTGTGAAGTTAACCTCGCAAGTACTGTCTTGGTTGAGAAATTGAATCTCCCAACCATTGATCATCTTCGACCTTACAAGTTGCATAGTGATAGTGGTGATATTTGGGTTACGAAGCACACACTTGTTCCTTTTCGTATTGGCCAATACGTGGATGAGGTGTTGTGTGATGTAGTTCCTATTCAAGTGACGCATGTGCTGTTGGGACAATGGTGGATGTTTAATCGAGAAGTCAAATATGATGGATATACTAATAAGTATTCCTTCACATTTAATTGCCGTCGTACCAGGCTTGTGTCGCTTAATTCTAAGCAACTTTGTATTGATCTAGCATACCTGAAGAGTGAGCATGAGCGTTATAGTATGAAGAAAGAGCGAGATGAGGGAATTGTGACTGAAGAGGTAAAATTCGAGGGAGTTGAAAAGGAGAAAGAGGTTGAGAATAATGAGAGGAAAAATTCAGCTAGTGAGCATGAGAAAGAGATTAAAAATTGTAAGAGTGAGCCGATTTTGAGCAAAAATGTGAGGTTTATTGTTTTCCTAACAAATTTACCTTTGCTTTGTTTAGTGTTTCTTCTTTTGTGCAGATTAAGCAAAGTCAAGTGACGCTAGTCATGCCAGGCTCCATTCCAAAGTCACTCGTACAATTCATTAGTTTCCATGGAGTTTGTCTTCTAGGAGTTAAATCTATTTGGGAACACCTCATGGGACAATTTCAATTCAAATCTATCCATACCAAAGGGGAATTAATTCAAACCTACCGTGAAGGGAGAATTCCAAATTTTGACTCTCATTTGCTACCTATGGTTCATTCATCATTTTCACCTTCTTTTGAGTATAATTTCCATCCTAACACTTGTATTTCTCATGCAGATTTTGAAGAAAAGTGTAAAAAGCTAGCAATCCCTTCTCAAGTTGAATCAATTGGTGGAAGGAATAATGAAGTGTCAAAGGGAGTTTTCGCACTTAAATCTTGTTCTATACCTTCTTACCATTTAGTAGATGATGTACCATTGCTTCTTTATCCAATTTCTGATTTGTCTCAAGTTGAAAGTTATTTTGTTTTTGTAGGTTGTAAAGCTGTCCAAAATTTTTCAGTTTTGATTAAAGACTTACAACCTGATTTCGTGCTTATTCCAGCTCAAAGTGGTGATCTTTCATGCTTATTCACACATCCAAAAGCTGGTGGCCAAGTGCTCAATTTGTCAACTTCGACTTGTGCTAGTTCAAGTAACCCTCATGAAGCGGAATTCAATTGTTTGCTACCTTATATGTTGGAAGATGAGAAATTGTGTGTCACGTGTCGCGCCCCATTTTTAGAAAAAAGAATGAAAATAAATGGTTTTAAGAAAAATGGAATTTTGGTTGATTTTGATTTGAAAAATGTGAATTTTTTAGTTTAAAGAAAAAATGAAATGGGTCTAAGTGGGACTTTGAAAATGCGACGATTTGACCCAAAATAATAGTTTAAAAAGGGTTTTTAAATAAAAAAATTGGAGTCGCCACTTGGTATTGAGTTGAGGTGTACCAAGTCATCTAAAATGAATTTTTTAAAGAAAAAGTAGAAACCCTTTTTAAACGACTCCTAAGTCTACAAAATCAGAGAAAAAGATTCGGGAGTCACATTTGAAGAGAGGGAAGGCAAGGATAAAAATCCAAGGCACCCTCTCAACCTAGCCAAGGTTAGTTGCGTGATTTAGTCAAGAATTTTCTTAATTTAACCTAAAAATTTATCACATTTTGGAGGTATTTACATGAATGCAAACCCTAGACCTAAGAGGGTATCGAGGGGTCAAAATATCTCTTCGAAGTTATTTGATGCAATTCGCATTAATTGCGACGCCCAAAAGTAAACTTTCGAAGAAGTCACGAATTGTACAAAAATATAAGAGTCAAAGAGAAATGCAAAGGAAAAATCAAATAATAGAATAATTATATAAATATACATGTCTTAAAGGAATGCATCATGTCAGGTACGGGGGACTAATGTTCGTGACTCAATTTTCCCTTTTATAGAGGGAATACGAGCGTGCTAAGTCTAGAAAGCCAAACTCGTCCATATCCCATATTTAAGGGGTATTTCCTACCTAATCAAACAAATGATCTAACCTAATTCTATTCCCCTAAATGGAATGCAAATCTAATGCCATGCTTTCATACAAAGGGGTAAGGAACATACATATAGGGGAAATATGGGGTAAGGGATATACATATAGTGGAAAATGTCATGCAAAATGATAAGAAAACCCTAAAAAGTGAAAAAATGTGTATGAGATGAAATGATTTATCACACAAACATGATCTAACGCTCGAAGGGCTCCTAAGGGTCTAGCATTGGACTAGCCCATGTCTACAAGTTCTCACTAGCGTTGGACTAGTGAGAAATCGGAAAAAGAAGCCACAACTAGCGTTGGACTAGTGTGGTGACATCATGTATTCATTTATAACCAAATAAATCATGTAAAACTAATAAAAGAAAATAAACACATAGGTTCACATAAACACATAGCAAATAAGCATGATATCTAGATGCAAAGTCCTAGAAACGCGGTAAACACGTAGCACATAGGCATGCAAGGCACACAAAACAAATAAAGGGAATGAAACCCTAACTATTACATTCGGGGAGCCCTACTACAATCTAAGGGGAAAAATGAAATAAATAAAATACCTAACTATTACAATTTTGGCGTTTAAATGCCTTACCAATAACCAAAAATTAAAATAAAATAAATATACAAATTGAAACAAATAAAGCAAATAAATAAATGAATAAATAAAACATTCAAAAGGTATGCAATTAATCACATAGAATCACATAAGTTCACATAGGGTCAAATAAATTAGAAATAAGGGATAGAGTGTACCTCCCTTGAGTTGGGGCCCTAATGACACGAATTTACTTATTTACCCTCCAAAATAATAAAAAGGGTCAAGGCATCACTTTAATTAATAAATAATCACAAAAATGGAGATAAATACCAAATTAAATCAATCAAATTATTCAAATAAAAGTAACAAACCGTATTTGGCAAATTAACACAAATAAGGACCCAATTGAAAGAATTAAAGAAGTTTTAGGGGTTAAGTCACTACTTTTACAAATATTAGGGTTTAAATTAAAATTAAAATAAAGTTAAAGGCTTAAGGGGAAGTCTACCAAAATTAAATACTAAAATTCACAAAATAAAAGAAAATCTATTTGCTATAATTAAAGAATAAAAATTACCCAAAATTTTACCAAAAATCTCGATCAAAACTATAAATCTATCAAAGATTATTAAACCTCCAAATTTCATTCTAAAAATTCACTAAACATCTATCCAAGACTCACATTAAATCATATCAAATGAAATTAGCCTTTAAAAGGGATAAAATTGATTAAATTTTATAATTTCTGGGCCATAACAGAACAAGGGGAAACTTGAGAGGCTAGATCGTAATTTTTGAAAATTATCCATGCAAACCCACGAAGCTTTCTTCTTCTTCTGCTTGACTGGTTTTTCGTCTGCAACTAACTCGGTTCTGAATGCAATCTTTTCCATCCACATATTACTAATGGCTCAACCAACAACAAATTGAGCCAAAGTAACAAATTCATCAAGCATTCCTCATGTTTAACGCAAAATTTGAGAGGAGAAAAGCATGTAAAAGCTGGAAAAAAATTTCTGCAACTTAGTTTCCATGTTTCGGCAACAAAAGGTTTCGGCAACTCCTGAAGTTTTTCTGCCATTCTAAGCTTTCCCAAGACCTACTTCATACAAGACTTCAAACAAAACCAATGAAAACCATCATCCAACACCCCTTAACAACTAAACACTTTAGATTCAAGTGCAACAGTTGGACAAATAAGACATGCAAGCCTGGACAGTTCCTAAACACGCACATGGCATCCCATTCAAACGGCAAGCAGATCAAACACTTCAAGCAAGCCAGAACTTCAGCAATCAAAGAGAAAAGGAAATCTGTTCGCACTGTTGCAGCAAGGCGGAGAGTTTCCACCTTATTGCAGCGAAAGGAAAACTTCTTTTTCCCACGACTAAGAACAAAGAAAGCTTCTGCAACTCTCAGACGCAATCCCAAATGCAACATTAACATCTCAACCCAATTCACTTTGAGCCAAACAACAAAATCACCAAATGTTCTCCTCATTTTTACCATAAAATTCTCATGTTTAAGCACCAGAAATTTCAGACGGAAGGTCATACAAGCATCAAATAACAAAATTCTGCAACTTTTCAGATTCGATTTTCTACCATTGCGGTGTTTATCCAATCTAATTTCCATCCAAACACTGCTAAAACTTCAACCAAACATCAAGCTTCGATCTTAAACCAGAAAAAACAACATTCCATGTCCAAACATGCAAATTTTGATCCTAGAAATGCAATCTTCTTTGCGGAACAGAAACACTCAAGACATTGACTGACTTCAACTTTGGTAAACCAGATTTCATAAGGAATGGAAATAGACAAGGAAAAGGGTCGAAGACTACCTCTTCACCGCCTTTGGACTTGAACCTTCAGCCTGGATTTGCTGAAGAGGCCAACTGCAGGCTCTGATGAAGAAATCTGCTGGAGTTTTCAGTCTTGGATCTTCCTTCTTCTCTTCCCCTTGCTCTTTCTTGCTTTCTTTCTCTCCAGCCGCAGCCTGTAACCTCTCTTCCAACTTTTCTCTACTCTTGCTCGCTCTCTCAGTCTTTCCTTTTCCTCTATCCCAGCCGAAGCTCGTTTCTTTTTCCTTGTTTCTTTGCTGCCTGAAACCCCAGTTTTCCCTCGTAGCTTTTTTCTCAGTTTATTTGTCTGGTTTTTCGCCCTTTCCGTCACCCTTTCCTTTCTTCACCCTCCTCTGCTCTCTGGTTTCTTATCTTTCCAGCCACAGCCCGTAGCTCTCTCTTCAGCCCTCAACCCTAGCCACCACTTCACTCCTTTTTCAGCCGCCAACCTCAAGACCTCTCTGTTGTTGCCTTCCTTTTTCCCTCAGCCAAGAGCTTCTTTTCTTTCTTTCTACCCTACTCAGCCGCTACCCTTTTTTGTTTTCCTTTCCAGCCGTCACCCCCTCCATCTCATTCTCCTTCACTTCATGAGCCTTTTATAGGCATCCAATCCCTAAAACCTACAATGAAAGGCTAAGATTTCAGACCTTCAAATGGGTTTATGTGGCACTTTGCTGCCCCTTTGATTTTGTTCATGAATGGAACCCTTGAGTGGTGAGCTGGACTTGTACTCAGCATGTTTGGAGAGAAAAAAAATGTAATAGAAACGAGTGAAATTGGAAGAAAAAGCCAGCTGCAATTCTTGTGGTTTCTGGTTCACGGCTGCGAAAGAAAATAAAGAAGGACAGCGCGTTTGAACGCATGCGAGTGAAGGGCCCCCCCTTTTTTTTTATCAACCAAAAACAAAACAAAATTAACCAAATTAAATGAAATGCTTAGAAAAATTTTGATTTTGATTGATGATTTTTCTTCTTTTCTTTCCAATGAACTAATCAATAATGATTAAAAAACAAAATCAATTAAATGAAATAAAAATGCTAAAATTTTGTGTTTGATAAAAGAAATGATTTTCTTCAGTATAAAATGAAATAAAAAATTAAAAAAGAGTAAAATAAACAAAAATATGAATAGTAAAATTTTGGTGTCTACATCACGCAAGATCCCAAAGCTGTCCTCCACGAGTTGTTTAGTGCCTCATCCATGCAACAAGTTGCTCCCATTTTATCCATGCAAGATGATCCAAATCAATGTCAACTAGTGCTGGATTTTACACCTTTGCACAATCAAGGTCCCAATATGAAAATCCATGACCAAAGGCTAATTAGAGAGTTTTGGATTGCAACTTGGAGTTTTCACAAGCCTTACACAAGCTCTTTCCTACCTTGGCGCATGTCCTTGTTTGAGAGTCTCATGAAGTTGACCAAGGGACATGTGCACCGAATTACAATAATCATGGCGTATGCAAGTATCATTCATTCTAAGAGAGCCAATATGTGGAGATTTGAGGTGTCATACTACCAACTCTTGTAGTACCATTCATTTCCAAACACGATTGAGGACAAATCTTTTTCAAGAGGAGGGGAATGATACGAAATTATGGGCCGCCTTATGGGCCATGTTTTGGGCTGCAAGAGATTGAATCTTTTAGTAATAGTTAGTAGTTTATTTTCCAGATTTCTATTTTATTTGCTAGGAATAAAATCGCGTCCATGACCTCATGTTGAGTTGGATCCGATTTATAGAGTCTAGGCTCACTATTACTTAAGTTGGTTAATTAGCTTTTATTGGGTTATGTTGGGCCAGCTTAAAGCCTCATTGGGTCGATTATAAGCTGACCATTAGATAGTGGATTTGAGTAGTAGAATCGGCCCCAAAGGCCTAGTCTAGCCGAGTTAGGGTTTCAAGTCACCTTAGGTTTTCAAGTTGTATGGCTATATATAGCCAGGCAAGAGACCTTCATGATCAGTTTTTGCATTAATAAAATCGTGAGTCTTTCACTTTCTCTTTCCAAGAGAGCTTCTTTGAATATTTGAGAATCTTTCTCAAGTTATTCAAGTGAACTTATCAATCAAGTAACTCCTTAGTTGTGGCGTTCCTCTACCTATAGTTTGGTTCGCTAATTCGTTAAGTAGTGGGTTGAGATAATATCAATATTGTTCGCTACTTCGGGGATTAGATTGGGTCAAATTTCCGCTGCTCAAACCGTTGGTGATTGGTTGTCTAGATTGTGTCCAAGTGTAGATCACATCAATTTCCTTGCATGAGTGTTAGTTTTGAGCCAAACAAAAGCTTTACGAAAACAAGAAAATGTTTCTTCAGCATATCCGGTCGTGTATCTGGCCAAATCTTGGCCGGATTGACAGGGGAAGATTAAAAAAATTTGGATTGCTCACTGCCCTGAATCCGGCCAACTTCTGGCCGGATTCTGACGTGGCATCCGTTTCAGTTGTTTCCGATGAAATTTTCTAAACCCTTTTGAGCATAGTTTTATGTGAGAACCCTCACTTGAAACCCTAATTTCCCCTAAATATATGCTTTATTCTAAGATTTAGACCACTTTTTATATACCATTGCATGACATTTCCCATGTATCACAACATTTTTCATGCATTGCATTTTATTCCTTTTACTTGAAGAAAAATAGTTACTTGAGTTGATTTTTGATGATCCACCAATAATTTGTTTCCAAGTGGCTTTGATTTGGATTAAGGACTTTAAAAGATAGGTTAGGGGTGTTAATTAAGTATTGGTACACTTGGAAGAGTTGAATTAGCATTAGTCAAAAGTTTAGGAGAGATTATGGACAAGAAAGAGGCCATGTGGCAAAACCCTAGCCTTGGGTGTTGTTTGACCAAGAAATTAGAAAGAATTTAAACCTTCTTGGAGCTCTTTTATTCCTCATGGTGGCCGAACCTCTTAGCATCAAAAAGGGGAGAGAGAAAGCTTCATATCCTTGCTACCAAACACTAGCAACTTAGAGCAAAACAAATCCAAGAGAAAGATTGGGAGATAGTGAGAAATTTCCTTCCAACCTTAGGGTTTGATGCAAGCTTGAAGTCTTCATTTGGTGGGTTGATTTGGTGGTTCAAACTTCCTACAAGAGAGGTAAGTGTTCTTTAAATGATGTGGTTGATGGATTATGATGGTTGTAAACTTGAAGAAATTGAAGATTTATCATCACTTTGTCATAGTTAAGTAAGCTGAAATTTTTCCCAGCTTGATTCCAGTTTTTGTACCTACTTCAACTGGATGTTCGACCATGATAACGGCCAAAATAGCTTTTGTACAAAACATGAAAGTTGTAGATAATTGAGTGTAGAATACGCCTGTAAATTTTCAACTCAATCGGAGCAGGATAACTTGTGAAATGACTAATTTACCCCTGCTGCCCTGTTTCTGTCCGAACTGATAGTTTGTCTCTGTAATTGATCATTTTGACCAGGAAGACGACTGATTTAGCTTTTGATGTCTCTTAAGAATTATATCCCTGTATCTTAGTTTTCAAATGTCTTTGGAATCACCTGAATCGGAGTTGTGTGCGCTGAGATATGATTGAATAAATCAGGACTGCCAGTTAAATTTCCCAGTGAGCTTCGAACTGGAAAATCTGGGGCTGTTTGGGTAAATTTGACTAGGTTAGGTGGAGAACTGGATTGAGGTGTCTTCATAAGAATTGTAGAGCTCTGTCTTAGCTTCGAAACGGTATAAGGTTTGCCCTAATTCAATAAACATAACTCCAGTTATGACTAAAATGCTATGGGATGTCAAATCTGCCATCTGGTATGCCTACCAAGTGTTTGATGAAATGTTTGCACCTTGTTCATGGTTGTTAATGAAGCTTTTACATGTTTTAAACCTCTTTTGAGCTAGATCTATACTTGATATGAGGTGTCTTCATAAGAATTGTAGAGCTCTGTCTTAGCTTCGAAACGGTATAAGGTTTGCCCTAATTCAATAAACATAACTCCAGTTATGACTAAAATGCTATGGGATGTCAAATCTGCCGTCTGGTATGCCTACCAAGTGTTTGATGAAATGTTTGCACCTTGTTCATGGTTGTTAATGAAGCTTTTACATGTTTTAAACCTCTTTTGAGCTAGATCTATACTTGATATGTGGTTTAAGTGCAAATCATTAGAGAATGAAGATTGGATGGCTAAAGGAAAATATGGACTGATTTCAATTTCCATGGCTGACCGGTTGGAGAAGGAAGGGTTTCTCCTTGCTTTTTGTGGTTTATTTACACCTTAAGCATGCCTAAACAACTTGGCTAGAGATTGGTTAAGTTTATGTGTGAATTGGAATGAATTTGGAACAAGCAAAGTGGCTAGAAGGACCATTAGTGGACTGGTTTAGGATTTCTTATTTTCTAGACTGTTGTGGTCACTTTAATCATGGTTATGTGTTGTGTTTTGAGCTCCAATGGTACCAAATGACTTAATCCCCTGTATATGATCACTAGAGGACTGATTTGGGTAAATTTGAACCAAAACAAATGAAGATAGCATGAGGAACTAGTGTGCAATTGTTAGGGTTTGAGACTGATCCAGGGTTGGAAAAACAGCCAACTTTCCTGAGCTACTGGTACTGCTAGGAGACGAACCAGAAGGTGTGTACTTGGTACCGTTAGAAAGCCCTTCGAGTCTAGTTTCCAACGCCACTGACGGCACCTAATTCCGACCTTCCTACAGTGAGATATAGCCGTTTTACCAAGACTGCGGGCGCGACTGTTTTACCCGCGAAGAACCTTTTAAGCTTGAATGAAACTTTCCTTTGACCCAACCTTTTTGCACTTGTTAAACTTGTTTCCTCATGAACTTTCACTGCATTTTGGGCCTAAATTTCATGGTGAATTGAGTAGACTTAACCACTACTTAGTCACCTAATGAGCTCACTTTTGGCTTGGAATTAAGCCTAGTTTGTTAACGATTTCACTCGTTGCCCTAGGAGTGGGAAACGGTGGTGAACGTAACTGCACGACTTGACGTTTGACTGCTACATTACTTGTCAGGTGAGTGTTCCACTACCTGCTACCTGCTTATATGAAATATCTGAATACTTGAATTACGACTGTTTGAGCCAAACTATGTTTTGATAAAAATGGAGGCGAGCGTGTACTTTATCGCACTCGACCTTCCTCATTTTCCACTGAGGCTCTGTATACTGTGATTATGAGATATGAATTCTCTATATGTGACTGTACTTGAGTTGTTTGGGTGATACCCCATCAACTACTGCTACTGTTTGGGTACCCAACCTCATTGGTGAGTCGGTTGTATCGAGCCAGCAAGGGCTTGGTCGAGAAGGCCGATAATCCTTGGGGACTGTTCACTGATTACTGGAAACTGGTATACTCGAGTATTACCCAATTACTGATATGGAGTGCGGGCCCGGTAGGGGGTTGATTGGTGGACGGAGATGATAGAAAGTGGTGTTCTACGGACTGTATATTCCTTAAATGCAAAGGTTGACGGAGAGTCAACGGACCCCGGTATGATCAAGCTGAGGGGAGTTTGGCTTTTGAAAGCCACCCGTATCCTTAATTTGAATTGTGATTTAATTATTATTGTATTTACGGTATTTATTCGGTTAATTTATACTCTTATTTGGCATGGCTTACTTGCTTTACTTGGAACCTCACTGGGCGTTAGCTCACCCCATTCCCTTTGTTTTCCTTAACAGATCGGGGACGGACTTAGGATCAAGGGACTTACTAGCTTCCTTTTGCTTGCACTTGTAATCCCTCGTATTAAGAAGACTTTACTTTTGACTTTTGTAAGCCTAACACTTAAGTTCGACCTGTGTTATGAAACGTAGTATGATATATGTAACGTTTAGTTGGCTTTTAAGTTTGGAAAGCTGGTTGTCTATTATTTACTTTCTAGGGTTTGTACCATTTATTTGAAGTTTCCACTGGATGTTTTGAGTTACTAGTTCTCTGATCGACCGAGTCCTGGCGAGAGCTGGGCAGGCAGTCCGCTGATACCCTAGGGTTCGCCCTAGGGAGAGTGGGGCTGTCACATTTTATGTTTGGTTTGAGAAACTCTTAGTTACTCATATCCTTTGATCTAAATGTACTCTTTTCACTTTCAAAATCATATTTATAGATTATACTAGTGGGTATTCGGATTTTCTTTGATTCATCAAAAATTTTGATGGTTGAACCGTTATGTGTTCTCTTGGTTACTCTTAGGGTTCCTTGGTGATTGAGGGGGTTATCCGGAAGGATACTTTGGACGTTATTTTGCTTATATAGGTGAGTGTTCTATATACGTTCTGTTTCTAACGACTATATGAATTATTGTGACTATTTGGATTGTTGTTTTAATAAGTGATTGATGTACGTTATGTTTCCAAGGTTGGCTAAAAATGAATTTTGCTAGGCGAGTGTGTACTTTATCGCACTCGACCTAAATGAACGTGAAATTTTCAACGATTAAATGTTTAAATGCTACTTGTGCATGAATGTAAGCCTTTTGGCTGAATTAGGCCCTTACCCTTTATGCCGGTCGACTCAAGCCAGAAGCGGATTCGGTCGGGCGACTGGTGACCCTGGGTTAATGTTTGGTATACTCGAGTATGACCACGAAATCTGGTGGAGACTGGCTAGTGAACTGGCTAGTAGGGGGAAATGAAATGAATGAACGAATGACAAGAACAATGAAGGGATTTTCACTTACAAATACGTTTTTTTATTATTGGAGGAATAAGGAAAATGGTTGGCGAATGAATGAACGAATGGTCCACGTGAGCGTGTATCCTTTTAATGAATGTGTTACCATTGCTTTCATCTTGTAAATGTTTTCTGGATTATTTGTTATTCAATGATTAATGTCTTGGACTTAATTATTTGATTATGTATATGAAATCTCGCTGGGGTTTTAGCTCATTCCGTTAGTTTTGTTTTCCTTACAGGGGTTGCGAGCAAGGGCGAGAGACCTGTATAGAATAGTATAGTTTAGTCCTTTTGAATTGTTTTGCTTTTGCACTCGCTCTAGTGCTTGATTAGGGTTTGATATATCGAGAATGTAAAGCTCTTGTTATATTTGGAACTGTGTGAGAACCCTCACTTGAAACCCTAATTTTTCCTAAGTACATGCTTTATTCTAAGATCTAGACCACTTACTATATACCCTTGCATGACATTTCCCATGTATTACAACATTTTTCATACATTGCATTTCACCCCCTTTTACTTGAAGAAAAATAGTTACTTGAGTTGATTTTAATAATCCACCAATCATTTGTTTCCAAGTGGCTTTGTTTTGTATTAAGGACTTTAAAAGATAGGTTAGGGTTGTTAATTAAGTATTGATACACTGGAAGGGTGGAATTAGCATTAGTCAAAAGATCAAGAGAGATTATGGACAAGAATTGAGCTATGTGGCAAAACCCTAACCAAGCTTTTGTTTGACTAAAGGTTAGCTAATATTTTAAAACACTTTGGCCCCTTATTAACCCCCCATTTGGCCGAAATTTTAGACAAGAAAAGAAGAGAGAGAGCTCCAAAAATTTCAGCTTTCTAACACTAGCAACTTAGAGTAAAACAAATCCAAGAGAAAGATTGCAACTTAGTGAAAGTTTTCCTTCTAATCTTGGTACTAGATTCAAGCTTCAAGGTTTCAATTGGTTGGTTGTTTTGGTGTTCTAAGCTTCATATAAGAAAGGTAAGTAATCCTTAAATTTTGGTTTTATAGTGTTTTAACATGTATTTGAGGTTTCCATGGCAAATTACATGTTGTTTGGACAAGATTTTGGGTTGAACTCTTGAATTAAGCAAGAGGAAATTGAGGTAGAAAGTATGCACACCAAGTGTTTGATGAAATGTCTACCCTTTGTTCATGGTTGTTCATGATGGATTTACATGTTTTAAACCTCTTTTGAGTTAGATCTATGCTTGATATGTGATTTAAACAAGAATCATTAGAAGATGAAGGTTGGTGAAATGATGAAAAGATTATGGACTGTTTTCAATGCTTGGCTGACCGGCCTTTGAAGGAAGGGTTTTTCATTGAATTTTTGTGGTTTATTTACACCTTAAGCATGCCTAAACAACTTGGCTAGAGATTGGTTAAGTTCATGTGTGAATTGAAATGGATTTAGAACAAGCAAAGTGGCTAGAACGACCATTAGTGGACTGGTTTAGGATTTCTTATTTACTAGACTGTTATGGTCACATTTTGCACTTATTTCAACTGGATATTCGACCATGATAATGGCCAAACTAGCTTTTGTACAAAACATGAAAGTTGTAGAGGATTGAGTTAGCATTCTACCTGTAAACTTTCAGATGAATCGAAGCACTGTAGAATATGAAATGACCAAAATACCCCTGATGCCCTGTTTCTGTCCGAACTGATCTTTTGTCTCTGTAATTGGTTATTGTGACCGGGAAGATGACTCATTTAGCTTTTGATGTCTTCATAAGAAATGTAGGCCTATGTCTTATCGTCGAAACAGTATAAGGTTCACCCCAATCCAATAAACGTAACTCCAATTGTGACCAAAATACTATAAGCTGTCAAATCTGGTGTTTAGCTTTTGTCCTCAAAGCTGATTTCCTATTGTGTTATTACACTTCTGTTGTATTTTGAACTCCAATGATACTAAATGACTCAACCCCAGTATATGATCATTAGAGGAATGATTTGGGTGAATTTGAACCAAAACCAGTGAAGATAGCATGAGGAACTAGTGTGCATTTGTTAGGGTTTGAGACTGATCCAGGGTTGGAACATCAGCCAACTTTCCTGAGCTACGGTTTCTTCTAGGAGACGAACTAGAATGTGTGCGAGGTACCGTTAGAAAGCCCTTCGAGTCTATTTTCCAACGCCATTGACGGAATCTAATTCCGACCTTCTTACAGTGAGATATAGCCATTTTACCGAGACTGCACGAGCGCGACTGTGCACCCGCGAGAAACTTTTAAAAGCTTGAATGAAACCTTTCTTTTGTCCAACTTTCTTGCACTTGTTAAACTTGTTTTCTCATGAACTTTTACTGCATTTTAGGCCTAAATTTCATGGTGAATTGAGTAGAGTTAATCACTCACTTAGTCACTTAAGTGAGCTCACTTTTACTTGGAATTAGACCTAGTCGTTAACGATTTCACTCGTTACCCTAGGAGTGGAAACGGTGGTGAATGTAACCGCACGACTTGATGCTTGACTACTACATTGCTTGACAGGTGAGTATTCCACTACCTGCTATCTGCTTATATGAAATATCTAAATACTTGAATTACGACTGTTTGAGCCAAACCATGTTTTGATAAAATGGAGACGAGCGTGTACTTTATCGCACTCGACCTCCCTCATTTTCCACTGTGGCTCTGTATACTGCAATTATGAGATGTGAACTCTCTATATGTGACTGTACTTGAGTTTTTTGGGTGATACCCATCAACTACTGCTACTGTTTGGGTACCCAACCTCATAGGTGAGTCGGTGGATCGATCCAGCAAGGGCTTGGTCGAGACGACCGATAAACCTTGGGGACTGTTTACTGATCACTGGAAACCGGTATACTCGAGTATTACCTAACTACTGTTATGGAGTGTGGGCCCGGTAGGGGGTTGACTGGTGGACGGAGATTGGAGAAAGTGGTGTTCTACGGACCTTATATTCTTCGAATACAAGCGTTGACGGAGAGTCAACGGACCCTGGTATGATCAAGCTCATGGGAAGTTGGCTTTTGAAAGCCACCCGTATCCTTGAATTGAACTGTGATTAAATTGTTATTGCACTACACGGTATTTACTTGATTATATTATGTCCTTATTTGGCTATGTGCTTACTTGTTTTACTTGGAACCTCACTGAGCTTTAGCTCACCCCACCCCCTTTGTTTTCCTTAACAGATCGGGAACGGACTTAAGATCAAGAGCCTTACTAGCTTCTTTTTGCTTGAACTTGTAAGCCCCCTTTGTTAGATAACTTTTGACTTTTGACTTTTGTAAACTTAAATACTTAAGTTCGACTTGTGGTATGTATTTGTAGTTTGAAATGATAAGTGAGACGTTTAGTTGACCTTTAAGTTGGAAAGTGGCTTGTCAATTAATTGCTATTAAGGTTTATACCAGTTGTTTGAAGTTATTCCACTGGATGATTTGAGTTACTAGATCACTGATCGACTGAGTCCCGGCGAGAGCTGGGCAGGCAGTCCGCTAATACCCTAGGGTTCGCCCTAGGGAGAGGTGGGGCTGTCACAAACTGTATATCTGGTTGAGATTGAGATGAATGTAAGTATACGTTTCAAGTTTGGGAATTGTTGTTTCGCTTATTTTCGAGGTTGTATCTCATTTTGTTTGAAGAAAGTGAACGAGTCCTAGCGAGAGCTGGGCAGGCGGTCCGATGAACCCTATGGTTCGCCTTAGGGGAAGGTAGGGCTGTCACAGGTGGGGTATCAGAGCCACTTCCCGTGATCTCTGCGTGGAGTGAGCTTGGGCCAAGTGGTGTTATGGTCCTGATTCCGTAAATAAGTATGAAGGACTAAGTGCTCTTTTGAGCATAAGTTATGAATCATGAGTTGTTATAGGTCTTAAATTTTTATCATGGTACTTGAGGACAATAGATATGTACGTCAAGTAGGAATCTCGATTGTAGATAATTTATTCTTGGGATTGGCCAGCTCGATTGGTGAATTATCTCGGATTCTTGTACCCGAGTACGCGGGAGTTGAGGGTAATACTAAGGACTTGCGATCTTTATTGCGGGGAGCAGGAATGGGCTAATGTTTGGTGAGAGTAAGTGCAAGGGGTTAACGGATGTCTAGTTCGGATAGTAAGAGAAGTGAGAGATCGGACGGGGAATATTTTTTACCGAGTGTGGAACGGCTTGTCGTGTTTTCTTCTTGTTTTGCCCCTGTATTGCTACTGTATGTATTTGGTTTGTGGCATTTCAATATTCACATGTATAGTACTTGTTGCACTTGATTTTGTTTAACTTGATATGTTTCCTTGCGTATTTGGTGTGTTATATCTTGCCATTTTAGTTGATTTACTTTGTTTACATACTAAATCACCTTTTGGAAAAAAAAAAATTTTCGAGGACGAAATTTCTTAAGGGGGAGAGAGTGTGAGAACCTGAAAATTTCACATTTTCCAAGTATTATTTTATTTCTTTGCCTATATTTTTATACTGTCCTTTAAAAATATTAAATTTTCTGTACATTTTATAAGTAAGTACAGTTTTTACCTCATTTTCCTAGTATAAGTTAGTGTACGTTAATTTGAAGTGCATTATTGGATGTGGGACCCGCTAGTGCGATAAAATTTTGACGAATAGGTGATGAGGTATTAAGTGTTATTATTTTACATGGTACTAGGAGATGATTAGAGGTTGACTAGAGAGATTAACCATTGGGAGAAAGAAGATAAGTTTAAAACATTCAAGGAGCCAAGTGTCATGCCTTTATTGGAAGTTGGACTTTTGACCAAGGATATTAACTTTCCTAATACCAAATTTTGACCCAATTTTCCTCCCAATTTTGACCCAATTTTCCTCCCATTTTTGACCCAAATTTTGGCTGGCCCTCTTGAGGAGAAAAAAAAGAAAGATTACTTCAATTTCTAGCTTCCAACCTTGCTCAAATCTTGTGTTTTAACTAACCAAATTGGAATCTACTCCATACAAGTGTTCACTAAGGAAGTCTAAAGGCTTTGGTGGAGTTGTTTTGGAGGAGGAAAGACTAAGCTACCGTTTTCTTTGGGGTTTTAAGGTAAATTGCTAAGAACCTCTCTCTTTGCTTCCAATAGTTGTAATTAGTGGCTTGTGGTTGCCACTTTGGTAGTTTTATGCAATATTTCTTGGTTAGAAGTGGTGATATGTGGATTTTCAGTTTCTATAGTGAATTTTCTGCCCATATATGAAGCTTAATGGTTGGCCATGATTTACTAGCTTTGATATGTGAAAAATCTAGTGTTTTGGGTGTTAGTTTCATTTGCCTAAAGAAATTTCAGCTTGGGGTGCTTCAATTTTAGTTTTAGGGTTTCTAATTGAGCATGATTAGGGTTTCTAATTAGGGCTTTATTGTGGTTGGTTGTGAAGCTACCAATTGGTTGTATTTTAAGGGTGTTTAATAGTCTATGATGTATAGGTGAAATTGTGGTTGATTGTTATGAGATTTGGTGGTTGAATGTAACATGGAAAAGCAAAGGAATTGAAGGGAAATGCTGTCCGTTTATTTTCTTGAAGTTTGAGTTAGTAAAAATGAAATTTGAAATGTGATTTTTGTAATGCGTTGGACTTACTTTGCTTAGATATACTTAGGTCCATTCTAGTGGTGTTAGATGTGCTACATTTTACTTGAACTTATACATTTTCGCATGGTGAAAGTGATGACCGTTTTAACCATGATATTTGGTTACAAATGTCAAATTTTGAACTTCAAATATTTACTCATTTTCTTCCCAAAACAAAGAGAAGTGGTATAGGGTTTTCTTGGCCACAAAATCTACTTTAGCAAGCGAGGCTTTAGGTGTGAATTTAAGGTATTTGTCTTCCTCTTGCATATGATTTTTAACCAAGATATTTGTTACATATTATTTCCTTGCATGAGTGTTAGTTTTGAGCCAAACAAAAGCTTTACGAAAACAAGAAAATGTTTCTTCAGCATATCCGGCCGTGTATCCGGCCAAATCTTGGCCGGATTGACAGGGGAAGATGACAAAAATTTGGATTGCTCACTGCCCTGAATTCGGCCGCCAATCCGGCCGGATATCCGGCCAACTTCTGGCCGGATTGTGACGTGGCATCCGTTTCAGTTGTTTGCAATGAAATTTTCTAAACCTTTTTGAGCTTAGTTTTATGTTTGGTTTGAGAAACTCTTAGTTACTCATATCCTTTGATCTAAATGTACTCTTTTCACTTTCAAAATCATATTTATAGATTATACTAGTGGGTATTCGGATTTTCTTTGATTCATCAAAAATTTTGATGGTTGAACCGTAATGTGTTCTCTTGGTTACTCTTAGGGTTCCTTGGTGATTGAGGGGGTTATCTGGAAGGATACTTTGGACGTTATTTTGTTTATATAGGTGAGTGTTCTATATACGTTCTGTTTCTAATGACTATGTGAATTATTGTGATTATTTGGATTGTTGCTTTAATAAGTGATTGATGTACGTTATGTTTCCAAGGTTGGCTAAAAATGAATTTTGCTAGGCGAGTGTGTACTTTATCGCACTCGACCTAAATGAACGTGAAATTTTCAACGATTAAATGTTTAAATGCTATTTGTGCATGAATGTAAGCCTTTTCGCTGAATTGGACCCTTGCCCTTTGTTGCCGGTCGACTCGAGCCAGAAGCGGATTCGGTCGGGCGACTGGTGACCCTGGGTTAATGTTTGGTATACTCGAGTATGACCACGAAGTCTGGTGGAGACTAGCCAGTGAACTGGCTAGTAGGGGGAAATGAAATGAATGAACGAATGACAAGAACAATGAAGGGATTTTCATTTACAAATACGTTTTTTTTATTATTGGAGGAATAAGGAAAATGGTTGGCGAATGAATGAACGAATGGCTCCACGTGAGCGTGTATCCTTTTAATGAATGTGTTACCATTGCTTTCATCTTGTAAATGTTTTCTGGATTATTTGTTATTCAATAATTAATGTCTTGGACTTAATTATTTGATTATGTATATGGAACCTCGCTGGGGTTTTAGCTCATTCCGTTAGTTTTGTTTCCTTACAGGGGTTGCGAGCAAGGGCGAGAGACCTGTATAGAATAGCATAGTTTAGTCCTTTTGAATTGTTTTGCTTTTGCACTCGCTCTAGTGCTTGATTAGGGTTGGATGTATCGAGAATGTAAAGCTCTTGTTATATTTGGAACTATATATCTGGTTGAGATTGAGATGAATGTAAGTATACGTTTCAAGTTTGGAAATTGTTGTTTCGCTTATTTTCGAGGTTGTATCTCATTTTGTTTGAAGAGAGTGAACGAGTCCTGGCGAGAGTTGGGCAGGCGGTCCGCCGAACCCTTTGGTTCGCCTTAGGGGAAGTTGGGGCTGTCACAAAGTTGGCAGTGATTGAGTTTAGTGAATATGCCGTTGTGTGGTCGGACCAGCTTACTACATCTCGACGAAGGAGTAGGCTACCAGAAATCATGTCTTGGACCGAGCTGAAGGGCATGATGAGAACCCGATTTGTGTCGAGCCACTATTATAGAGATTTGTACCAACGGTTACAAACTTTTACACAAAGCACTAGGAATGTTGATGAGTAGCACAAAGAGATGGAGATCCTCATGCTTAGGGCCGATGTACAAGAAGACAAAGAAGCGACCATGGCGAGATTCTTAAATGGACTACGACCCGAAATTGCCGAGAAGGTTGAATTGGAGCATTATTTGGAGCTTCATGAGTTGGTAGCAAAGGCTGAAAAGGTGGAGCACCGTCTCAAGAGGAGGGGTAACACACGGACTAGCTATTCCTACTCTACCCCAAACTCTAGACAATTCACTCCAAGGAGTGAAAGAAGGAGCGAGGATTGAGGAAGCTTCAATCGAACCAAACCTGATTTTTCCACTAAGGCAAAAACCGAGCCACCTAAGGGTGACAACAAGGGGAAAATGTGACCAACCAAACCAAAACGGGAGGAAGAGATGACCGATGCTTCAAATGTCAAGGGCGTGGTCATATTGCAAAGCACTGCCCTAACCAACGGGTCATGCTAGTTTTGCCTAATGGAGAGATTGTTACAGATGATGAAGCCGAGTACGTAGACATGCCACCATTAGTTGAAGATGTAGATGAATCGGATGAGGGAGAAGAATGTGCAATTGAGGGTGAAGTTGGGTTCGGTCTTGTTGCACGTCGAGCCTTAACCGCACGACCTCAAGAGAATGATATACAACGTGAGAACATCTTCTATACACGCTGCCTAGTCAAGGAGAAGTTATGCAGCCTTATTATCGATGGCAGCAGTTGTACGAATGTTGCCAGTGCTACTATGGTAGAGAAGTTGGACTTGCCAACTACGGAGCACCCACGACCCTATAAGCTTCAATGGCTTAACAACAGTGAGGAGGTTCGTGTAGCTAAGCAAGTGTTGATATCCTTCAAGATAGGTCACTATGAAGATGAGATTCTATGTGACGTTGTACCTATGTATGCAAGTCACATAATTCTTGGGCGGCCATGGCAATACGACAGGCGAGTGAATTTCGAAGGAACGAGTAACAAATACTCATTTATGTACAAGGACCGCAAGATCACTCTTGCACCCCTTTCGCCTAAGCAAGTTCGAGCAGATCAAGAAAGTTTTCAAAAGGAATTCGAACTAGAGAGTGAGAGGAAAAAGAGAGAACTTAGAGCCCAAAAAAATGAAAAGAAAAAGGCAATCATTAATTCAGCTAGTGAGGAAAAGAAAAGAAAAGAAGGGAAAAATGAGGAAAAGCACTTGATGCTCATAAAAGCCAAACAAGTGAGGCGAGTTGTGAGCGAACGACAACCATTCTTGTACTTGTGTGCAATGAAGTAGGGCTGTCCAATGACGAGACATTTGCTGACTTTCCTTCGATTGTTGTTCCAATTTTGCAGGATTATAAGGATGTGTTTCCCGAGGATATTCCAAGTGGTTTACCACCTATTCGCGGGATTGAACACCAAATTGACTTCGTACCTGGAGCTACCATACCTAATCGTCCAGCTTACAAGAGTAATCCCGAGGAAACAAAGGAGCTACAATGCCAAGTGGACGAGTTACTAGACAAGGGATGGGCGAGAGAGAGTTTGAGCCCTTGCGCAGTACCAGTGATTCTAGTACCTAAAAAGGATGGAGCATGACGAATGTGTACTGATTGTCGAGTTGTGAATGCAATTACGGTAAAGTATCATCACCCTATACCTAGGTTAGATGACATGCTTGACGAATTATATGGTGCAGTCATTTTTACCAAAATTGACTTGAAAAGTGGGTATCACCAAATTCGAATTAAAGAAGTGATGTGGGCGCGGAAGCAAAAGCCTAGACCGTAGAGGAACACGTTGCAAATTGACGGAGTTGAACCCAAACTTGGACCACTCAAGAACGAATTCAACGGTAGAGGACGCCACAATCAAGAGTGTTTGCTTGATTGATAAGTCAAGAAACAACCTAGGATTAACTCTAGGATGCTCAAACTAGCTTCCACAAGCTAAGGGAATTTGCCACAAGAATGGACGAAATTTTGGAAATTTTTATTGAATTATCAAAAACTAAATGTAACATCAGCTTTAGGGCTATTTATAGCCTTGACTAAACCTAATAAAGCTTGGAAAACATTAAGGGAAAATCGGCCAGCCCATTGGGTCTCTCTTGGCCGAAAGCTAACCTACTAATTAACTAACTTAATGACTAACTAAAGTACTATTGGACCTAAGGCCCACATGGCCGAAGCTAAGCTCAACAAGAGCTACTTAATGGAGGCCCAATCCTCCCTTTGAGGCTTGATCACTTGCACCTTCAATTGTAAACAATATCTTGGTAGTCTTGCAAGGATCTTCCATGTTGATTCCTTCAATGGGCGGTTTCTCTTGGGCTTGGAGGCATGAACTAAGGCTTGAAGCGACTCCTTGAATCTCTTAGCTCGTGCTCGTGTCACTGGGTCTTGGGGCACCTTCACAGGGTCTACTTGAACACCAAGGGCCTCTTGCTCAACCGCATCAAGAAGGTGATGAATGGAAGACTGCTTTTAAAACTAAGTATGGCTTATATGAATGGTTAGTGATGCCTTTCGGATTAACCAATGCACCTAGTACATTTATGAGGCTAATGAACCATGTTTTAAGACCATTCTTAGGACAATTTGTAGTAGTTTATTTTGATGATATCCTTATCTATAACCATAGCATTGAAGAGCATCTTGAACATTTAAAGGCTGTTTTGAATGTTCTTCGAAGGGAGAAGCTATATGCTAATCTCAAGAAGTGCAATTTTTGTACTGACCGACTTGTGTTTCTAGGGTTTGTGATTAGTGTGCAGGGAATGCAAGTAGATGAGTCCAAGATTAAGGCTATCCAAGAGTGGTTGACCCCTAAGACAATTGGGGACGTACGTAGCTTCCATGGACTCGCGGGCTTCTATAGACAATTTGTGAAGGACTTTAGCACCTTAGCAGTCCCGCTCACTGCACTTATCAAGAAAAATGACAAGTTCACCTGGGGAGAGGAACAAGAACACACATTCCAAACATTAAAGGATAAGTTGACGCATGCACCAGTTTTAACCCGACCTGACTTTTCTAAAACTTTTGAAATTGAATGTGATGCTTCAGGGATAGGAGTTGGAGCTGTGTTGATGCAGGAGGGTAGACCGGTCGCATACTTCAGTGAGAAACTTAATGGGGCAGCATTGAACTACTCGACCTATGACAAGGAGTTATATGCATTGGTTCGAGCACTACGTGTATGGCAGCATTACTTAAGACCCAAAGAGTTCGTGGATCACACCGATCATGAGTCTCTCAAGCACTTAAGGGCACAACATAGCCTTAATAAGAGGCACGCACGTTGGGTCGCCTTCATTGAAACTTTCCCATTCATCATTAAGTATAAAAGTGGTAAGAGTAATATAGTGGCCGATGCACTATCACGCAAGTATTCTTTACTAACTACTCTTGATGCTAAGCTGTTTGGATTTGAATTGCTCGAGAAAATGTATGCAAATGATGTAGATTTTGGTGATATTTTTTAGGGTTGTTCACGCACTGCTCAAGGAAACTTTTCGATTTTTGATGGTTATTTATTCTACCTCAATCGGCTTTGCATACCTAATTGTTCCATAAGACTTTTACTGGTAAAAGAAGCACATGGAGGTGGTTTAATGGGACACTTTGGAGTTGCTAAAACTTTATCTATCTTGCAGGAGCACTTTCATTGGCCACGAATGCGGCGTGATGTCGAGAGGGTTGTAAGTCGATGCATTGTATGCAAGAAGGCGAAGTCTAAGGTACAACCTCATGGTTTATATTTACCCTTACCTATTCCTCATACACCTTGGGTAGATCTTTCGATGGACTTCATCCTTGGCTTACCTAGGTCTAAGAAAGGGCATGATTCTATTTATGTGGTTTTTGATAGATTTTCTAAAATGGCACACTTTATTGCTTGCCATCAGAGTGATGATGCATCTCATGTAGCAGACTTATTTTTCAAAGAAGTTGTTAGGTTGCATGGCATTCCTAGAACAATTGCATCAGATAGAGATGTCAAATTTCTCTCTTATTTTTGGAAAACTTTGTGGTCTAAATTGGGTACTAAATTATTGTTTTGGACCACTAGTCATCCGCAAACCGATGGACAAACTGAGATTGTCAATCGCACTCTTTCTACTCTTTTGCGTACTATCATCAAATCTAATTTGAAAAATTGGGAAGAGTGTCTACCTCATGTAGAGTTTGCATCTAATAGGGCTGTGCATTCCACTACTCAATACTCTCCATTTGAAATTGTTTATGGATTTAACCCTTTGACACCTTTGGATTTGACTCCGTTACCTCTAAGTGAAAGAGCTAATCTTAATGGTCAACAAAAGGCTGATTTTGTGCGGAAGTTGCATGAGAAGGCTCGTTTGAACATAGAAAAGCGAATTACTCAGATCGTTCAACAAGCAAACAAGGGTTGTCGCAAACTTGTGTTCGACCGGGTGATTGGGTATGGTTACACCTGCGCAAAGAACGGTTTCCTATCCAACGCCGTAATAACCTCTCACCCCGTGGTGGTGGACCATTCCAAGTTCTTGAACGCATTAATGACAATGCCTATAAACTTGACCTACCCGGTGAGTATGGTGTTAGTGCTACATTTAATGTCTCTGACTTGACTCCATTTACATGTGACACCCCAGATTTGAGGGCAAATCCTTTTCAAGAATCGGGGAATAATGCGGTCATCCAAGTTACTACCAAGGACGTGGTGATACCATCTGGACCAATCATGCGAGCTCGTGCCAAAAGAATGAAGGAGCAATTGAATATCTTGGTACATGCAATACAAGAGGCCAAAGAAGGTAGCTCGATGTTTGAAGACCCGTGAACAAGTTTGGAGTTACAAGATGAATCGAGCTTCACAGGCTTCAAGTCTAGCAAGTTTTGTTGTTTAAACTAAAAGAATAAGCAACTTAAGTGTTGTAGTCTTTGCCATTTTAGCCCATTAGTTTTATTCCATTTTTAGTTGTTATATTCAACCCATAAGGAGTTTCATGGGCCACCTTCCAAATTTCTAGTCTTGTTAGGGTTTGTATTGTGTAAGCTATAAATAGAGTCATAACCAACAATGATGTCAGATTTTGCTTCCTAATAAAATTAAGAGTACTTCTCTTGGCTTCTTGCAAGCACCTCTTGAACATCTTAGAAATTTCCTAAGAGTTCACCTTGGCTTATCAAACAAGAATCGCACTTGTTTGTGGCGCCGTTCTACCAAATTCCTAGGTTCGCTAATTCGTTAAGTTACGGGTTGAGATTGCCAAATTCCTAGGTTCGCTAATTCGTTAAGTCGCGGGTTGAGATTGTATCAAGATTGTTCGCAATTTAGAGGGTTAGATTGGGTCTAAAAGGGAATTCCACAAGTTCAAAACCTGGAAAATTTCCATCAAGATCGTGGGTTGTGGAGATGAATTTCACCTTCGTGGAGGAATTCACATCACTTTGTGGTGTAAACAACAAACTAAATTGCTCTTCTCTACCTCTAGTCACCCACAAATCGATGGACAAACTGAAGTAGTTAATAGAACTTTGTCTTCCTTGTTGCGAGCAATAATTAAAAAGAACATCAAAACTTGGGAAGATTGCTTATCTCATGTTGAGTTTGCTTATAATCGCATTGTGCACACTGCTAAAGTGCAAACAAAGGTCGTCGCAAGTTGGTATTCAAACCAGGTGACTGGGTATGGATACACATGAGGAAGGAGCGTTTTGCAGTCCAGAGGCACAATAAACTCCTTCCAAGGTGTGAGAACCCTCACTTGAAACCCTAATTTTTCTTAAGTACATGCTTTATTCTAAGATCTAGACCACTTACTATATACCCTTGCATGACATTTCCCATGTATTACAACATTTTTCATACATTGCATTTCACCCCTTTTTACTTGAAGAAAAACATTTGCTTGAGTTGATTTTTTTATAATCCACCAATTATTTGTTTCCAAGTGGCTTTGATTTGTATTAAGGACTTTAAAAGATAGGTTAGGGTTGTTAATTAAGTATTGGTACACTTGGAAGGGTGGAATTAGCATTGATCAAAAGATCAAGAGAGATTATGGACAAAAATTGAGCTATGTGGCAAAACCCTAACCAAGCTTTTGTTTGACTAAAGGTTAGCTAAAATTTTAAAAACACTTTGGCCCTCTTATTAATCCCCCTTATGGCCAAAATTTTAGACAAGAAAAGAAGAGAGAGAGCTCCAAAAATTTCAGCTTTCAAACACTAGCAACTTAGAGCAAAACAAATCCAAGAGAAAGATTTCAACTTAGTGAAAGTTTTCCTTCTAATCTTGGTACTAGATTCAAGCTTCAAGGCTTCAATTGGTTGGTTGATTTGGTGTTCTAAGCTTCATATAAGAAAGGTAAGTAATCCTTAAATTTTGGTTTTATAGTGTTTTAACATGTATTTGAGGTTTTCATGGCAAATTACATGTTGTTTGGACAAGATTGTGGGTTGAACTCTTGAATTAAGCAAGAGAAATTTTAGGTAGTAAGTATGCACACCAAGTGTTTGATGAAATGTTTACCCTTTGTTCATGGTTGTTCATGATGGCTTTACATGTTTTAAAAGCTCCTTTAAGCTAGATTTATACTTGATATGTGGTTTAAGTGCAAATCAATAGAAGATGAAGGTTGGTGACATGATTGGGGAAATTGTGGACTGTTTTGTACCATGGCTGACCGGCCTTTGAAGGAAGGGTTTTTCATTGATTTTTGTGGTTTATTTACACCTTAAGCATGCCTAAACAACTTGGCTAGAGATTGGTTAAGTTCATGTGTGAATTGAAATGGATTTGGAACAAGCAAAGTGGCTAGAAGGACCATTAGTGGACTGGTTTAGGATTTCTTATTTACTAGACTGTTATGGTCACATTTTGCACTTATTTCAACTGGATATTATACAATGATAATGGCCAAACTAGCTTTTGTACAAAACATGAAAGTTGTAGAGGATTGAGTTAGCATTCTACCTGTAAACCTTCAGATGAATCGAACCACTGTAGCATATGAAATGACCAAAATACCCCTGATGCCCTGTTTCTGTCCGAACTGATCTTTTGCCTCTGTAATTGGTTATTTGGACCGGGAAGATGACTCATTTAGCTTTTGATGTCTTCTTAAGAATTATAGCCCTATATCCTAGCTTCCAGGTGCCTTTGGAAGTACCTAAATTGGACTTGTGTGCATTGAGTTATGAGTAATTGAATCAGGCCTGCCAGTTAAACTGACAGTGAGATTCGAAACTGAGGAACTGTAATTGTTTTGGTAAATTCGACCTAGTTAGTATGAGAATTGGATTTTGATGTCTTCATAAGAAATGTAGCCCTATGTCTTATCTTCGAAACGGTATAAGGTTCACTCTAATCCAATAAACGTAACTCCAATTGTGACCAAATGACTATAAGATGTCAAATCTGGTGTTTAGCTTTTGTCCTCAAAGCTGATTTCCTATTGTGTTATTACACTTCTGTTGTATTTTGAACTCCAATGATACTAAATGACTCAACCCCAGTATATGATCAGTAGAGGACTGATTTGGGTGAATTTGAACCAAAACAAGTGAAGATAGCATGAGGAACTAGTGTGCATTTGTTAGGGTTTGAGACTGATCCAGGGTTGGAAAATCAGCCAACGTTCCCGAGCTACTGTTTCTTCTAGGAGACGAACTAGAATGTGTACAAGGTACCGTTAGAAATACCTTCGAGTCTAGTTTCCAAAGCCACTGACGGCACCTAATTCCGACCTTCCTACAGTGAGATATAGCCGTTTTACCGAGACTGCACGAGCGCGACTGTGCACCCGCGAGAAACTTTTAAAAGCTTGAATGAAACCTTTCTTTTGTCCAACTTTCTTGCACTTGTTAGACTTGTTTTCTCATGAACTTTTACTGCATTTTAGGCCTAAATTTCGTGGTGAATTGAGTAGAGTTAATCACTCACTTAGTCACTTAAATGAGCTCACTTTTACTTGGAATTAGACCTAGTCGTTAACGATTTCACTCGTTACCCTAGGAGTGGAAACGGTGGTGAATGTAACCGCACGACTTGATGCTTGACTACTACATTGCTTGACAGGTGAGTGTTCCACTACCTGCTATCTGCTTATATGAAATATCTGAATACTTGAATTACGACTGTTTGAGCCAAACCATGTTTTGATAAAATGGAGACGAGCGTGTACTTTATCGCACTCGACCTCCCTCATTTTCCACTGTGGCTCTGTATACTGCAATTATGAGATGTGAACTCTCTATATGTGACTGTACTTGAGTTGTTTGGGTGATACCCCATCAACTACTGCTACTGTTTGGGTGCCCAACCTCATAGGTGAGTCGGTGGATCGAGCCAGCAAGGGCTTGGTCGAGACGACCGATAAACCTTGGGGACTGTTTACTGATCATTGGAAACCGGTATACTCGAGTATTACCTAACTACTGTTATGGAGTGCGGGCCCGGTAGGGGGTTGACTGGTGGACGGAGATTGGAGAAAGTGGTGTTCTACGGACCTTATATTCTTCGAATACAAGCGTTGACGGAGAGTCAGCGGACCCTGGTATGATCAAGCTCATGGGAAGTTGGCTTTTGAAAGCCACCCGTATCCTTGAATTGAACTGTGATTAAATTGTTATTGCACTACACGGTATTTACTTGATTATATTATGTCCTTATTTGGCTATGTGCTTACTTGTTTTACTTGGAACCTCACTGAGCTTTAGCTCACCCCACTCCCTTTGTTTTCCTTAACAGATCAGGGACGGACTTAGGATCAAGAGCCTTACTATCTTCTTTTTGCTTGAACTTGTAATCCCCTTTGTTAGATAACTTTTGACTTTTGACTTTTGTAAACTTAAATACTTAAGTTCGACTTGTGGTATGTATTTGTAGTTTGGAATGATAAGTGAGACGTTTAGTTGACTTTTAAGTTGGAAAGTGGCTTGTCAATTAATTGCTATTAAGGTTTATACCAGTTGTTTGAAGTTATTCCACTGGATGATTTGAGTTACTAGATCACTGATCGACTGAGTCCCGGCGAGAGTTGGGCAGGCAGTCCGCTGATACCCTAGGGTTCGCCCTAGGGAGAGGTGGGGCTGTCACACAAGGGGCGATGGTCCATTTCAAGTGGTGGAGCGAATTAATGATAATGCTTACAAACTTTGTGAGGACCCAAAAATTTCTTTAGAATTTCCTCCCTTTTTTGAAAAATTAATTTATATTTCCTTCTATGTTTCTTTACTTGATTATTTAACTACTTACTAGCTCTAAATTTTATAGTAATTTCATTAGTTGAGTCAAAAGTTTTACTTTTACTTTTCAAGTTAGAGTAAGTTAGGGTTTTGGTGTATTTTGGTAGTGTGATTACTTGGTGAGGTGTGTGTATTAAATTTGGTGGTTAAGAGTGAGTTTTATATAAGAGGAAGTGTGTGATTAGAAGTACTATTAATAAGTTAGTGAATCATAAGTTAAACACACTAGTACGCGTGAGTTAAGGAAAATCGGCTTGAACCGACGTGCACCGTTTGCTACCGATTGAGCGCACCACTTGAATACTATTTTATTACCTTAATCTCCTTGTTATTAATTGAGAAAAATCAGCCCCAAAATATCCCTCAAGGTAGCTGAAATTATTGAGTAAAAGAGAGGGAGAAAAGAAAGAAAAATAAGAACTATTCTTGTGGTGACACTTGTTGGAAGCCTAGAAAACTTTGACCAAGCAATTTTCTTTCCTTTTTATCTTCTTCTTGGTTCCATTTTCTTTCCTTGTTGGCTGAACCTAGTGAAGAGAAAAAGAGAGAAGAAAGCTTGCAACTCCAACCTTGAATCCATCTTTGTTTGAGTGAAATCAATAAAACCAAACCGATTAAACTTACCTTTTGGTGTTTGGAAAGCTTGGTGTGGTGAAATTTTTGGAAGAGAGTGGTTTGTTTTTCACTTTCAAGAAGCTTTTGGAAGGTATAAGGCTTGAACTTCCTTTTCTCTTGCTTAATCTTGTTAAATTTGGTATAGAAGCTTTTATTATTGGTTTGCTATGGTTAATTAATTAGTTTTTGATGGTGTAATGGAAAGTTTAGTTAGGGTTTGCATCTTTTCAGCTTTGATTGTTGTTGTTTACCTAGTAAGTGATGTTATTGAGCTAGGATATGGATTTGGTGAAGTGATTAATGGCTTGGTTGGGACTTGTTAGAGTAAAAGTTGAATTCCAGCATTTGGCATTGATTCTGCCCTGTTTTTGGAACCAAACTGACCTGCATATTCGTCCATGATAAAGGCCAAATAAATTCTTTCTCAAAACATGAAAGTTGTAGGGATTTTAGTTAGATTTCTACCCAAACAATTTCAGCTCAATTGGAGTACTTTAGCTTGTGAAATGACTAAAATACCCCTGACTGCCCAAATGCCCTGTTTAACCGACAGCTTTCTGTTTTCTCTGAGATTTCAATTTTTGACCATGAAAATGCGAGAACTGGGTGTTGATGTCTTCATAGGAAATGTAGGTCTGTGTCTTAGCTTCGAAACGCCATAAAAGTTTCCTTGATCCGATATACCTAACTAAAGTTACGACCAAAACACAGAAGGATGATAAAACTGCCATTTATCAGTTCTTCTTTAAATTGGTTTCCAGCTTTAGTCCATGGTGATAAGTTACTATTTGGTTTGTTTAGTTGGTTTTGAGGCCTTGAATAGATGAATGTGGTTGGTTATCACTTGTGGTTGGATTGGAGGGTTGTTGGCTTATGAATCCAAGTTGTACTTGGATGGGAAAAGTAAGAAAATAGGGGAAATGCTGCCCAAATTTCTATTACTTGCTCTTATGAATATTAGTGAGATGTAAGGTTTGATTTTAGGGTTAGTTGAATCTTAAGTTACATATGCATCCTTGAATGCACTTCAATAGTAGTATATGAGTTATTTTTTACCAAAATTTGGTATCAACTAAGATGAAAAGTGTTAGTTTTATCTCGAAAACTTTGAATTACATTTGGTCACTTCAATTTGGGATTGGTTGTTCTTTCAACTACTAATTCCTGGAATTTTCTTTCGTTATGTTTGAATTTGAGAAATGACTCAAGATTTTTCGTGATTTGGAAGTTCAAATGTTATTATTCACTCTAAAACTGTATTTTCATATTTGCACTAGTAATTTCTGGATTTTTTATGGTTCATCTAGATTTTGATTAGTTGAACCATGATACCTTATTTTGACTGATCTAGTTTCTTTGGTGATCCGGAGTACAACCCGGAAGGAAACTTTTGACATATCTCTTGCTCATATTGGTGCATGTTCTTTGTATGTTGTGCTTCCAATGACTATGTGGATTGTTGTGAATGTTTGCTTGAATATTAAATGTTTTCAATGATTATTAAATGAATTTTCGATAGGTGAGTGTGCACTTTATTGCACTCAACCTAAGTTAACGTGAAATTTTCAATGATTAAATGATTGAATGCTACTTGTGCATGAATGTAAGCCTTTTGGCTGAACTGGGCCCTTGCCCTTCGTTGCCAGCCGACTCGAGCCAGAAGCGAATTCGATCGGGTGGCTGGTGATCCTGGGACAGTGTTTTGGTATACTCGAGTATGACCACGAAGGTTGGTGGAGAATTGGCCAGTGAATTGGCTAGTGGTGGGAAATGAAATCAATGAATGAATGTCAAGAACACTGGAGGAGTTTTCACTTGCAAATGTTTTTTCTAATAATTGGAGGGATAACGAAAATGGTTGGCGAACGAATGAACGAATGGCTCCATGTGAGCATGTATCCTTTTAATCAGTGTGTTCTCATTGCTTTTGTATTGTGAATGTTTTCTCGATTAATTGTTCTTCAATGAATAATGTCCTTGTTTAAATTGCTTGATTAGTTGTTTGGGAACCTCACTGGGCTTTTAGCTCATTCCTTTAATTTTTGTTTTCCTTACAAGGGATACGAGCGAGGGCGTGAGATTGGTACAGACTAGCATAGTCTAGTTTTTGAATTTTTGCGATTGTACTCGTACTAGTGCTCGGTTAGGGTTGAATGTATCTGGAATTCACAACTTTTGTTCTATTTAGGATGTGCACTGTGCCTGTGATACTTTTCCCCAAAAAGGATGGTACTTGGCGCATGTGCACTGACTGTAGAGCCGTTAATGCTATTACTGTCAAATATCGTCATCCTATTCCTAGACTAGATGATATGTTTGATGAACTTGATGGTGCTATTATCTTCACTAAAATTGATTTAAGAAGTGACTATCATCAAATTAGGATGAAAGAAGGTGATGAATGGAAAACGGCTTTCAAAACCAAACATGGTCTTTATGAGTGGCTAGTCCTGCCCTTTGGATTGACTAACGCCCCTAGTACATTCATGAGACTAATGAACCATGTTTTGAGACATTTCATTGGGAAATTTGTGATTGTCTATTTTGATGACATTTTGATATATAGTCGCATTGAATATGAGCACATGGAGCATCTGAGATTAGTTCTTAATACACTTCGAGAGGCGTGTCTATACGCTAACCTTAAGAAGTGCACTTTTTGTACTATTGAGCTTGTGTTTTTAGGCTATGTTGTGAGCTCGCATGGCATCAAAGTAGACGAGTCCAAGATTGAGGCCATCAAGCAATGGCCCACACCAAAGTCTGTCCCTGGGGTGCGAAGCTTCCATGGACTGGCGGATTTCTACCGGCGATTTGTGAAAGACTTCAGCACCATTGCTGCACCATTGACCGCCGTGACAAAAAAGAATGATAAATTCCATTGGGGAGAAGCCCAAGAACAAACATTCCTTACTCTCAAGGACAAACTCACACATGCACCTGTTTTAGCATTGCCTAACTTTAACAAAACATTTGAGATTGAATGTGATGCTTCTGGTGTAGGTATTGGAGCTGTTCTCATGCAAGACAAGAGGGCATGTGCATACTTTAGTGAGAAGCTGGGAGGTGCTGTCTTGAATTACTCCACGTACGACAAGGAATTGTACGCGCTGGTGAGAGCTTTAGAGACCTGGCAACACTATCTCTGATACGAACTCGACCCGACAAGAACCTATCTTGAAGAACCAAGTTGATCAGGCAGCGGAAGGATTTATCCTGATTAGGTTATGGAACAATAACTACCTTGCTAGACCTAAAGAGAATCCGTCTCTAGAAACCTAGTGGATTGGTTATTGGAACAATAACTACCTTGCTAGACCTAAAGAGAACCCGTCTCTAGAAACCTAGTGGATTGGTTATTGGCTTGAAAGAACAAGATGATATGATCATCTTGCCTTGAACACCACAAGTATCCAAGCTAAATACTTGATACAGTTCAAGAAGAAACTCAAGTTCCATCAAGGAACTCCATAAAAGGGGGTGCCTCAACGTGGGCAAAGAAAGATGATCCACCATGAGAGTACTTGCCACATTGGTACAACTACCCGCGTCGATGATGAGGATACATACCCTTCCCTTGACGTGACATCGTGTGTAGAAAATATTATCATGTTGGGCCTCATATACTCTTTTGACTTGGGTCGCAAGAGCCTGACGGGCTACTAGAGCAACGCCCACTTGCTCATTAGTGGCCTCAACCTCCACCTCGGAATCTTCACCTTCATCAATCAATGGAGGCATCTCGACGAACTCGTCCTCGTCGTCTGATACGACATCTCCACTCGGTAGGACAATCATGGTACGCCTATTGGGACACTGAGAAGCAATGTGCCCAAATCCTTGGCATTTGAAGCACTTGTCACGGCTTCGTGGTTTGGAGGGGTCGAATGGAGGCTTGGTGGTCGCCTTCGGTGCCTGCTTTGATGGCTCGGTTTTAGGAGTGAACTTAGACACCCCTGCACTAGGCCGTTCCCGCTCAAAGGTCGGATTGGCCCTCCAAAGAGGCGTGGCCGAGAAACTAGGGTTGCGAGAGTTACCCCTCCTCTTAAGTCTCCTCTCGATCTTGGTGCCTTATCAATTAACTCAGGCATGTCCACGTAGTTTTGCAGCCTCACCAACTCGGCAATCTCAGGTCTCAAGCCGTTAAGAAATCTCGCCATGGTAGCCTCTCTACTCTCCACAATGTCTGCTCGGAGCATGGTGATCTCCATCTCCTTGTAGTAGTCCTCTACACTACGGCTTCCTTGAACTAATGTCTGGAGCCTCTGGTATAGATCACGGTAGTAATGGCTGGGTACGAACCGTTTTCTCATAGTGGTTCGCAACTCCTCCCATGTACTAATTGGCCGTTCTCTATTGCGGCGCCTACTAGTGCGCTCCTGCTCCCACCAGACAATAGCGTAATCGATGAATTCGAGGGTTGCCAGTTTGACTTTTTGTTCATCGGTGTCGTCCTGGCACTCGAATACCATCTCGATTCGCTGTTCCCATTCTAGGTAAGCCTCGGGACTAGACTTGCCTTGGAATGAGGGAATCTTGATCTTGACCCTTTTTAGTCCGTCGTCTGCCCTCCGGTAGTCCTGCTTTGACCGACGGATGAAGTCGTCTTTCTCGCTATTAGAAGCGAACTCCTCACGAGGTGGAGAATCTCGATGGGCCGTGTTGGACCGAGCTTGAGAAAGCTCCAGTTGGTCCATCCTTTGGTGTAGGGACTCCATAGATTCCCTAAGCATGCGTTTAAACTCCGCCATCAATGCTAGGTTGTTCAATTTGGGGTCAAATTTGGAAGGTTCGCTCCCGTCCGACATGATGTAGGAGACCTGCAAAAAAGTTAGTAGCAAAGCAAGTATAGATATGTATGTCTCACTCACTCCCTCGCGTGTATACACTCAACCCTCGTGTATGTCACTCAAAGAGCACTCTAATAGTCTCACCAATGCTCTCAAAGCTTCTTGATAGCTTACCTTGAAGAAATTAGAACTCCTCCAAGGCAAACAATCAACTTCCAATTTTGGATCACGAGAAGGTGGCAATCCTCAATGGAATGGAGAGTACACAATAGACAGAACTAATATGAATGATTGACTCGAGGGACACAATGAAATGAACAGACTCTAATGAAAAGAAAGGATGACTCAGACACAGATAGTAAGGAAAACAAAGACACGACAAAAAATACTCTTTTTTTCTTTTTTTTTCTTTTTTTTATAGATATCGCAAGCTGCCTTGGCTTGTTTAGGAGGGCCGAATGGTCGACTAACAGAAGGAAGATGGGTGGCGGCTATCAAGCTACAATGTAGGGGAAAGGTGGCCGAAAAGAAAAAGGAAAGACAAGGTTAAGGCAACTCCTAAAAAGGTAGGAAAAGGTAAGGCTAAAATGTAGGAGAAAATTCCCTAAAAGTAAGGCAATGGGCGGCTGGAATGGAGGCTAATAAGTAGGAGAAAATGTTGCTAAGGTGTAGGAAGGCAACTCCCAAAAAGTAGGAAAAGTGATGCCTACAATGTAGGAATGTATCTTGATTGGAAATCAAACACCCTTGGCAACCAAGCAAGATTAGGAAACCAATCAAAGATGGTAATCTAATCAAGAACTTGGAAACTAATCGTACTTAGGAAATACAATCAAGTCCACGGCTGGTCTTAGGTTATTTAAACACCACTCACGTAAGACTTGACCCCACAAGGCCGCATTCAAGTTCGACAATTCTAGTCACAACAAGTTGGCAACTTTGGTTTAGCTCAAGACAAGAACAACGAGGTATGGACAATCAAGATGGTGCAACTAACCCTTCTCAGGCTCCCCCCCAACGGGTTACCCAAGATGTTCCCAAGAAATTCACTCCAAAACCAAGGAAACCCTTTACCACCGCAAGAGAGTAAAAGAAATTTTTCCCTAGGAGAATGAAACAAGTTCCCAAGATGCAAGGTGTTCAAGAATTTCAAGAAGTAGTGGACCAAAACTTTTGATTTTTTTTTTTCGGACCCACTTATGTAGCTTTGAACAAATTGGCAATAAAACTTTGAAAGTTCTTTCTTGGCTTGGCCGAAAATATTGTCTTTGCTTGCTGTTTTCGTTTTTTTTTTAAACAACAAAGCAAGAACGTCGGCTTCTAGGGTTTTGTACTAGGGTGGCCGCAACTGAATTTGTTTTTTTTGGTATGGCCGAAAAGAACACAAATCAGAATACCCTACTTGACAAACGCATGTAAGATACACTTGGTTTTTTCAAGAATTTCAATATTTGCCAAGTTCCCACTTCTAGTGTTTCAAGAAATTCAAGATTGATGGAAGAATCAATCAAGAACTTCAAGATTCACAAGACTTGTGGTTCAACTTCTCAAGTAACGGTTTACAACTCCAAAACAATCCACAAGGTCGCACAAGTCAGCAATGGCAATTTTCGGACAGTCCACAATAACCTCCAACACAAGAAAGAGCAAACCCTAATTCGGATAACAAGAAAAATAGGTACGGCAGCCGCTTCTCCTTTTGTTTTTTTTTTTGACTCAAGAAACCCTAGAAACCCTAAAGGCTCACGGCTTCACAACAAGGTGTGGCAGCCGCACATGACGCAAACACACAACACGCACGATGAAGAGATCCGACAACAAGACAACCGAAGAGAAACACAATGGACAGATTATGATACCATGGTACACAATGCGGATTGATGACGCAACAATGACCACAAAGCAGAATTTTTCAACGCAAGAACAAGAGTAAACAAAGGCGGACTGACTTGGACAGATCGTAAACGCTTTGGACGGAAATTTTTGACCCAAAAACACGACAAAACAGATTCAGAATTACGTGGACAGATTGATGACAACAACGACCAGAATTTGACACAACACAAGAAAAGAAAAACGGCACCAAAAGAAAGAGAAAACAAACGACACAAGGAAAAGAAACAAGAGATATACGTGATACCTTCAACTAACTCTGATACCAAATGATACGAACTCGACCCGACAAGAACCTGTCTTGAAGAACCAAGTTGATCAGGCAGCGGAAGGATCTATCTTGATTAGGTTATGGAACAATAACTACCTTGCTAGACCTAAAGAGAACCCGTCTCTAGAAACCTAGTGGATTGGTTATTGGTTTGAAAGAACAAGATGATATGATCATCTTGCCTTGAACACCACAAGTATCCAAGCTAAATACTTGATACAGTTCAAGAAGAAACTCAAGTTCCATCAAGGAACTCCATAAAAGGAGACAACTCTCTTTTTATTAATTCATCTTTAATATCATATATTGAATAGTTAAATAAAGTTGGCTATTTATAGCCTTAGAAGACTCAAAACCCTAATCTAAATTGGAAACAATACAAGTTTCCTTATTTGACTTGACTTTCAAACTTGACACAACTTCCTAAACAAATTTGGAAGCAATTAACTACTTTCCTAAAACTCTAATTCAACTAGAATAGGAAACTAACTAACTCAAATTGGCTTAACTATGGTCAACATGATCTTAGCCTTTATTCCCTAATTCAAACAACTTACTTAACTCTCAAATTAACTCTAATTAACAACTAACATTGCTGAAAACTCAATTAAATAAATGATAACAAGAAATAAGCATGACACGGGGTTGGATCTTCAATGATTCTCGAGCCCGATTGCACCATCAACCATCATTGGAATGTGAAGACTTGTAAAATGAATTTTCTTGGACTTGAAAGGAATCCAAATCTTCATGTTCTCATCAACCTCCGTCCAAGGGAGTTCGTGATACACACTGATCACGAGTCATTGAAGTTTCTCAAGGGGCAACCAAAATTGAGCAAAAGACATGCCAAATGGGTAAACTTCATTGACACCTTCTCTTATGTCATTAAGTACAAGACTGGCAAAACGAATGTAGTAGCTGATGCCTTATCCCGTAGACATTCCTTGCTTGTTTTCCTTGATGCTAAGTTGTTAGGGTTTGAGATGATTAAGGAGCTGTATGCACATGATCTTGATTTTGGTGATATATATGCGTCCTGTGCTAAGAGTCCACATGGAAAGTGCTTTTTGCATGATGGTTTCCTGTTCTATGTGGATAAATTGTGTGTGCCTAATTCTTCTATTCGTGATCTTTTGATTCGAGAGGCATATAGTGGTGGTCTCATGGGACATTTTGGAATTGTCAAGACTTTGGGAATGTTGCAAGAGCATTTTTACTAGCCTCATATGCGTAGGGATGTTGAATGCATGGTTGGTAGGTGTGCCACTTGCCACAAAGCCAAGTCTAAAACAAATCCATATGGCTTGTATACCCCATTACCTATTCCACATCATCCTTGGGTAGACTTGTCTATGGACTTTGTCTTGGGACTACCTAGGTCACCAAGGGGTAATGATTCCATCTATGTAGTAGTTGATAGATTCTCTAAGATGGCTCATTTCATCCCTTGTCACAAAACTGATGATGCATCTCACGTTGCTAACTTGTTCTTTAAAAAAATTGTTCGATTGCATGGTATGCCTCAGACCATTGTTAGTGATAGAGATGTGAAATTCTTGAGTTATTTTTGGAAGACTTTGTGGTCTAAGTTTGGTACTAGATTGTTGTTTTCTGCCACAAGTCATCCACAAAGCGATGGACAAACTGAGGTTGTCAATCGCACACTTGGTACATTGCTCAGGGTTTTGATTAAAAAGAATCTTAAATCTTGGGAAGAGTGTTTGCCGCATGTTGAATTTGCTTATAATAGAACTGTTCATAGTGCAACACACTATTCACCATTTGAGGTTGTATATGGCTTTAACCCCCTAACCTCCCTTGATTTAGTACCCTTACCTTTCTCTGAGCACACAACTTAGATGGGAAAGAGAAAGTTGAATTTGTGCGCAGATTACATGAAGCCGTTCGAGGAAACATTGAGAGGCGTACTCAGCAATACATCCAGCAAGCCAACAAGTACCGTCGCAAGATGACCTTTGAACCTGGAGATTGGGTTTGGCTGCACTTGAGGAAAGAACAGTTTCCCAAGCAACGCCAAAGTAAGTTGTCCCCAAGGGGTGATGGACCTTTTCGTGTGCTCTAACGTGTCAATGACAACGCCTACAAATTGGAGCTACCTGGCGAGTACAACGTGAGCACGACCTTCAACGTCGCGGATTTGAGTCCATTCCTTGACGAGGAGGATCCAGATTTGAGGATAAATCCTTCTCAAGTGGAGGGGACTGATGTGTGTATGGCCCTTAGCCCAAGTAATGACCCCATTCGAGTTCAATTGGGCCCAGTCACACGTGCACGGGTTAAGCGCTTCAAGGAGTCACTCCAAACCCTTGTGCGAAACGTCCAAAACCAACAAGGAGTCCATAGGGACATTGAAGGCTTGGAAGGGGATAATCAAGTCATCTACACGATGATCCAAGCCCATGAAGAATCAAGTGAGCCTCCAAGTGGGTTGGCCAACTAGGCCCTAGGCCTTAGTACTAGGTTTTCATTTTGTTTAGAGTTGGATTAGATTGTTGAATTGAGTCATGGGCCGGCCCACCTTGTCCAAGGAGTGGCCGAACCTCCTTGCTTAGTTTTCGTGGGTTTCATTAGTCCCTTAGCCTATATAAAGGCTCACTTTGTACGGTTAAAGGGTTACGCAATTTTGATAATAAAGTTCTAGTTTGTTTCTCTTCAATCGTTGAGAGCATTCGAATCCTTTACTTGCTTTGGCAAGGGTTCTTGAGTAATCTTGTGCTTGTCCTTGATTATTCTTCCGACCTATCCACTCGAGTAATCACCTCGATTGGAGTCGTCGTTCTACTACTTTTAATCAATTCGTGTCGTCCGTTTTGGTTCTAGGTTCCGCAATCCAAGCGTTGGACAACCTCGCTAGATCCTTGGGCAAACGTGCTACGTGTCTCAAAACGAGTTGATCGAGGACCGTATCAGAAAGACAATGAAAAGTTTTCAAAAACTCATTTCCCAAGAAATCGTGAATTTTCAGCTTTGCGTGACAAACTTGGTAAAATCAGATCTTGAGTTCGGTATGTCCAAAAATGGAAACATTTATACCGTTGGAAACTAGATTCAAAGTACTAAAAATTCCTAGAAGACACTTTTCCAAGATTCTAAACAGAAACCATTCATTTTTCAGCTCAAAGTTGCTGATTCAAGAAAGCAAGACAGAACCAGTCTTGATTTTTCGGCGATGTTTGAAAATTCGAAAATTCCCAGAAAATGAATCAATCTCTGAAATTTATAACACAATAAGAGTTCCAAACAAAGTTTCAAACACAACAAACGGAACAAAATTCGGAGTTTTGAGCAACAAGATATAACAGTTTAAAGTCGGTTGATTTTCACGACCTGATCAGTGAATTTTCAGATTTGAAGAGCAATCTCTGGGGCATCATTTGGGTACCGAAATGGTATTGAAATTACGTCAAATTTGGTACACTTAAACCTCAATATATGGACTACCTCTCTATCAAAATTTAGATAAAAAATCGTACGGGAAGGCAGTTAACAAAATGATCAAAGTTTGTGAAATGTTTCAAAGCTAATCTGCCATCCTACTTCTCTTTCTTTTTCAAACGTTTTGTCCAACGAAATCAGCCCCAATTCGTTCCATTTTTGGAACCAAGATTCCAAAAACATTTAATAAGAAATTGATGGTTAAATGACACTAAAATTTTTGAAATATAACATCCCAAAACAGATTTGACCATTCGGTCAGCAAGGAAGGGAAAAGTTTCCAATTTCCAGCTTTATCGCATTTTCGAAATCAAACTATATCTAGCTCTATACAAATCCAAATTGAGAATGGTTTATGGCGTTGGAAATTAGGTTCACAATGCTACAATTTATCAGAAGACTTCATTATGAAAATCTTTTCACAAATGGAACAAAATCGAGCTACAAGATGCAGCTTCCAGTTTCATTCGAATAGACAGTTAAAACAGAACAGCCGACTTTGCTGAATTTCTACGGTTTGCTCAAAATGAACTAGCAGGGGATTTTTATACCGTTGGAAAGTTATGAATGTCTAGTTTTGAATGCCGCTAACGGAATTCAATTTTGACTTTTGTACAAAGAGTTACGTTCAGACAAAGAACCACTGCCCGAGTATCCTGCTATACGTTTTCCAGATTTGAATCCTTACCAAAACTCAAGTTTTGAGCAACCATTAGATACGATTTTTGAAAGGCACTTTGTACACACAATTTACAACATATATCCATCAATTTCACAACCAACCAAGTATCAAAATTTTGAAATAAAAACAGAACAACATGGACAGAATTTTCGGCCAGCTCGCCTTCACAACTTTCCTTCGAGTTCTCTCCACTTTCTAACCGAAATCATCTCACTCATCACATAAAAAACCACAATCAAACATTAAAGCATCAAGTCAACTACCTAGAAGCCTCATCAAGACAGCTAGCCTAGGATTTAAAGCGAGAAAAAATGGTTCCTCAAGTTCGCTAGCCTATGAGTGCGATTAGGGTTTCAAATCCATGAAAATTAATCGTTAAACTTTGGAGAAATGGAAAGATTAAAGAGATGAAGTGATTACCCCTGGAATCCTAGATGAATATCAGATTTTTCCACCGAAAATTCTCCAAGAAAATCCACAAGATTGCTCCTTGCTCCTAACTAGAGTGGTACTCCAACTTGTGAGTGATTTGGTGGAGGATTTATGAGGGAAATGGAAGCTAGAAGATGAAGTTTCTTCCTTCCCTTTGTTCTTCCTTGAGGGCTGGCCGAAAATGGAGAGAGAGAAATGAGAGAGTTGTGTGTTGTGGCTTGTCTTGGAAGATTGGAGGGAAAAGTAGCTAGGAAGATTTGCCAAAAAGTCAACTTTGAATAGTTGTCGGAATAGGGTTTCGTACCACCAATCTCTCTCGGGTTTGATACACTCATGCACTAATCCTCCAAGGTATTTCCTTTAACACTGTAATTATTCACACTTACTAGTCTAGTATTAAATCCTCAAATCTCCAATTAGTCGCGCGGTGCGACTTTCGAGAAACTTTCGACGCGCGCGCGATACAAGCTTAATTTGAACTCACTCACCTCTAATCTCTCAATTAACTTTTCTTAATCTACTATTAATCATTCTCAATTCTCTAAGATTATTGTACTCTCGGACCGAATATCGTCTCGAAAAACGTATATTCGCTATTCCTTACTAGTCGGGCCGCAGAAAAATTAAATTTGCTAACGGGACATTTTAAAAATATAAGTAAGACATTATTCCATGTAAATGGATTTAAAATGATTGAAATAAATTATTCGGAGTAAACGGTTGAATAAATAATTAAATAAGCCAGTAAAATAAGATAAAAATAAGTAAATTTTTCGGGTCCTCACAAAAGGCTATCTTGGAGTGGTTGACTCCAACCAACATGTCTTAGGTACGGTCTTTTCATGGTCTTGCAAGTTTCTATAGGAGATTTGTTAAAGACTTTAGTACTATTGCAGCGCTTTTGAATGAGATAATTAAAAAGAATGTGGGGTTTCAATGGAAAAAAGAGCAAGAAGAGTCATTTAATAAGTTTAAGAATTTGTTAACTTCAGCACCTATTCTTGCTTTGCCTAATTTTGATTTGACTTTTGAAGTTGAATGTGATGCTAGTGGAATAGGCATAGGGGCTGTCTTACATCAAAATAATAGACCCTTGGCATATTTCAGTAAGAAGTTGAGTGGGGGAGCTCTTAATTACCCTACTTATGATAAAGAATTGTATGCTGTTGTGTGTGCTCTTGAAGTGTGGCAGCATTATCTTATGTCTAAGGAATTTGTGATACATACTGATCATGAATCAATTAAATTCCTTAAGGGTCAAGGTAAGTTGCATAAAAGACATGCTAAATGGATTGCATTTATTAATTCCTTTCCATATATCATTAAGTATAAGAAGGGAAAAGATAATGTCGTTGCGATGCATTGTCTAGGAGGTATATTTTGATCACTAACATGAGCACTAAGTTACTTGGTTTTGAGCACATTAAAGACTTGTATGCGCATGATGCCGATTTTTCTAATGTGTTTAAAGCTTGTGAACATGTTGCATTTCAAAAGTTTTATAGGCATGAAGGTTTCTTGTTCAAAGAAAATCACCTATGTATTCCCAACTGTTCACTTAGGAAATTACTTGTTAGAGAAGCCCACAGCGGAGGGTTGATGGGACATTTTGGCATTGATAAAACTCTTGACATTTTGCATGAACACTTTTATTGGCCTAAAATGAGGCATAACATTGCTAACATTTGTGATAAGTGTTTAAAGTGTAAGCAGGCAAAGTCAAGGAGTAATCCTCATGGATTGCACACTTCTTTACCCGTACCTCATGCTCCTTGGACAGAATTATCCATGGATTTTGTGCTTGGTTTACCAAGATCTTCTAGAGGTATGGATAGTATCTTTGTTGAAGTGGATAGATTTTCTAAAATGGCTCACTTTATCCCTTGTAGGAAACAAGTGATGCGCGCCATGTTGCTGATTTATTCTTTAAGGAAGTGGTCAGATTGCATGAAGTACTGCGTACTATTGTAAGTGATAGGGATGTGAAATTCTTAAGCTATTTCTGGAAATCACTTTGGGGAAAGTTGGGAACTAAATTGTTATTTTCTACTTCTAGTCATCCTCAAATGGATGGTCAAACTGAGGTAACCAATCGAACCCTTGGTGCTTTACTTCGAGCCATTGTTCAAAAGAATTTGAAGAAGTGGGAAGAATGTTTGCCTATTGCCGAGTTTGTATACAACCGAACCACTCATTCTACTACTACTCATTCTCCTTTTGAAATTGTTTATGGGTTTCAGCGGCTAACTCCTCTAGATTTATCACCTATTCCTGTTGATGAGTGTTTAAGCCGCTAACTCCTCTAGATTTATCACCAACCTTGTGATGTAACCCATACAGACAACACAAGAAAGAACAAACGACACCAAAAGAAAAGGAAACAAACGACACAAGTAAGAGAACAAGGGATATACGTGATACCTTCAACTAACTCTGATACCAGCTGATACGAACGGCACCAACCTTGTGATGCAACCCGTACAGACAGGATAGGATCTAGAAGGTGAGGACTCACGTTGATGACGAAAACGAACACAGCGGATCACCTAAACCCGTTGATCACGTGGTCAACGAACCTCGGTATTTTGTAGAGGACGCCACAATCTAGCGTGGTCCTAGATTGATAAGTCGATTGAATACCTAAGATATGAATCTAAGATATTCAAGGTGCTTCAATGAAGCTTTGAGAGAACTCTCAAATGTATTTTTATTAATCTTCCAAAAACTGAATGTAAACAATGACATTAGGCTATTTATAGCCGTGACTGAGACCTAATAAAGTTTACTTGGGCCAACACTAGCCCAACAACATAGACCCCGTAAGCTCCGGAGACCCCCGACAGCTCAGCGGAGGGACTAACTCAGTAACCAACTAAAGTGCTATTAGACCTAAGGCCCACATGGCCTAGCACATTGACCCAAGGACTAACAACGACTAAGGTCCAAACCACAAGCTAGTTGGACCTCTTTATTACACTCTACTAAACTAATAATGGGCCATGGACCCCTTAGCCGAATCATGGGCTCCTAATCTTCAGTGATGGCTGAAACTAGGACAACAAGCCTAGCTTCATTGAGGCCCTCGATGGCTTTTGGCTCTCCACTTGACTCTCGAGCCGCACGAACCAATGTTTGTAGCGTCTCATTCAATCTCTTCGCGCGAGCTCGTGTCATAGGCCCCAATGGCACCTTACTTGCTCCACTTGGATAGCTCTCTCGACCTCCTCATCATTCCCCTCCTCTTGCGAAAGATTTGTCCTCAAATCGACCTCATTATCTGCAAGATAAGGGCTCAAATCAGCAATATTAAAAGTAGCCGAGACATTATACTCACCAGGAAGATCAAGCTTGTAGGCGTTGTCACTGATGCGCGCCACAACTTGGAACGGTCCATCTCCACGGGGTAGTAACTTGTTGCGACGCTGGACAGGGAAACGCTCCTTGCGCAAGTGTAACCAGACCCAATCACCTGGTTCAAACACTACGCGACGCCGACCTTTGTTGGCATGCTTGAGGTACTGCTGGGTTCGAGTTTCAATGTTGGCCCTCACTTGCTGGTGCAAAGCCTGGACAAACTCGGTTTTCTTCTTGCCATCAAGGTTAGTACGCTCAGACAAAGGCAAAGACATCAAATCCAAGGGAGTCAAAGGATTAAAACCGTAAACAATTTCAAAAGGAGAAAACTGTGTAGCACTATGAACTGTACAGTTATAAGCAAACTCGACATGTGGTAAACACTCCTCCCCAAGTTTTGAAATTTTTTTTAATGATAGCCCTGAGTCAAGTAGACAATGTGCGATTAACGACCTCAGTTTGGCCATCTGTCTGGGGATGATTGGATGTAGAGAATAACAACTTAGTCCCCAACTTCCCCCACAAAGTTTCCAGAAATAAGATAGAAATTTAACATCCCTATCAGACACAATAGTCCTAGGCACCACTATGCAAACGGACAACTTCCCTGAAGAAAAGATCAGCTATGTGAGTGGCATCGTCCGGCTTATGACATGGAATGAATGAGCCATTTTAGAAAATTTATCAACAATGACAAAAATGCTATCATGACCCCTTTTACTCCTAGGCAGACCAAGCACAAAATCCATTGAAATGTCAACCCAAGGGTCCGAAGGAATAGGCAGAGGTGTATACAAACCGAAGGGTTGGAGCTTAGACTTGGCACGGTGACAGGTAATGCAGCGTGACACTACTCGCTCCACGTCCCGCCTCATGCGTGGCCAATAGAAATGTTCCTGTAAAGCACTCAAAGTCTTGGTGACACCGAAGTGTCCCATCAACCCACCTCCGTGAGTTTCACGAGTTAATAACTCACGAATAGAACATGACGGAATGCACAATTTATCATTACAATACAGAAATCTATCATGTATGAAGAACTTACCCTGACCCGACTTAGCACAAGACTTATTGATAGCAAAAAAATCAGAGTCGGTATCATAGAGTTCTTTGATGAGATCAAATCCAAGGAGTTTAGCATCAAGTAGAGCAATCAAGGCATACCTCCTGGATAGTGCATCGGCAACGACATTGGTCTTGCCAGCTTTGTACTTGATCACATAGGGAAATGACTCCACAAAGTTGACCCACCGTACATGTCGATTACTCAACTTGTGTTGAGACTTGAGATGCTTTAACGCCTCATGGTCAGTGTGGATGACGAATTCCTTAGACCTCAAGTAATGTTGCCATGTCTCCAGTGCACGAATCAAAGCATAGAGCTCCATATCGTAGGTGGAGTAGTTCAAGGCAGCACCATTCAATTTCTCGCTAAAGTATGCGATCGGCCTTCCCTCTTGGATCAACACGGCTCCAATTCCTACACCAGAAGCATCACATTCAACCTCAAAAGTTTTATCAAAGCTATGTAAGGATAATAACGGTGTGTGTGTGAGCTTGTGTTTAAGGAGTTGGAACGCCTTCTCCTGAGCTTCCCCCCACTCGAACTTCACATCCTTCTTGATAATGGCGGTCAGAAGGGCAGCAATAGTACTGAAATCCCTCACGAACCGGTGATAGAAACTCGCAAGGTCGTGGAAACCCCGAACTTCACTCATGGTCTTGGCACGGGCCACTCATTGATGACCTGGACTTTGCTCTCGTCCACTCTAATGCCCTGTCCACTAACCTTATAGCCAAGGAAAACAAGCTCATTAGTGCAGAAGGTACATTTGCTAAGGTTAGCGAATAACCTCTCCCTGCACAAACATCAAGAACAGCTCGTACATGTGCTACATGTTCCTCAGGACTCTTGCTGTATATCAGAATGTCGTCAAAATAAACAACAACAAATTTACCTAAGAACGACCGAAGCACATGATTCATAAGGCGCATAAATGTACTAGGAGCGTTAGTCAAACGAAAAGGCATAACTAACCACTCATACAGACCATACTTAGTCTTGAAGGCCGTCTTCCACTCGTCCCCTTCCTTCATTCGAATTTGATGGTAGCTACTCTTAAGATCAATCTTGGTGAAAATGACTGCACCATATAATTCGTCAAGCATATCATCTAAACGAGGTATAGGGTGATGATACTTAACTGTGATAGCGTGACGGCGCGGCAGTCTACACACATCCTCAAGTCCCTTCTTTCTTTGGGACGAGGATGACTGGAACTGCACATGGGCTCATGCTCTCTCGAGCCCAACTCTTTTCCAAGAGCTCATCTACTTGCCATTGGATCTCCTTAGTCTCCTCAGGGCCCATCTTATAGGCCGGTCTGTTTGGCAAAGATGCTCCAGGGACGAAGTCGATCTGGTGCTCGATCCCCTTGAGTGGTGGAAGGCCACTTGGGATCTCATCTGGAAAAACGTCATCAAATTCCTGCAACAAAGAAGAGATTTCAGGAGGTAAGGCACTAAGTGCTTCTTGAGAGAGTAAAATCACTTCTTTGCAATATAAGACATAAACAACTTGCTTGGATAAAAGTAATTTGCGAACTTCCCTGTTCTTGGCAAGCAAGCTAGGCCGTTTCTCCATTCGACCAGATGTTCCAGGGGCAGATGTCCTCTCGGGCCGGTGCCTTAATGATTGCTTTAGGGTCGGTTGACTTCTTAGCCAACTCTCGTTCATGCTCCTGTTGCAAATATCAGTTGGTCTTCATGCACCTGCTGAGGTGTGAGAGGAACAAGTGTCATCTTCTTGTTGTGGTGCAAGAAGGAGTACTTGTTGGTGAAGCCATCAATGAGTAATCTTCTTGTATATTGCCAAGACCGTCCCAACAAAATGTGAGAAGCTTGCATGGGAACGACGTCGCAAAGGACCTCGTCCTCATACTTCCCAATCCGGAAAGGCACCACCACTTGCTTGGTGACTTTGATGTCGCCACTCTCATTGAGCCATTGCAAGCGGTATGGGCTAGGGTGCCTCAACGTGGGCAAAGAAAGATGGTCCACCATGAGAGTGCTTGCCACGTTGGTACAACTACCTGCATCGATGATGAGGCTACATACCCTGCCCTTGACGTGACATCGTGTGTAGAAAATGTTGTCACGTTGGGTCATCCACTCTCTTGACTTGGGTCGCAAGAGCCCGACGGGCTACTAGAGCAACACCCACTTGTTCGGTAGTGGCCTCAACCTCCACCTCGGAATCTTCACCCTCATCCAGTAATGGAGGCATCTCGGCGAACTCGTCCTCGTCGTCAGATACGACATCTCCGCTCGGTAGGACAATCATGGTACGCCTATTGGGACACTGAGAAGCAATGTGCCCAAATCCTTGGCATTTGAAGCACTTGTCGCGGCTTCGGGGTTTGGAGGAGTCAAATGGAGGCTTGGTGGTTGCCTTTGGTGCCTGCTTGGGTGGCTCGGATTTAGGAGTGAACTTAGACACCCCTGCACTGGGCCGTTCCCGCTCAAATGATGTCGGATTGCCCCTCCAAAGAGGCGCGGCTGAGAAGCTAGGGTTTCGAGGGTTACCCCTCCTCTTAAGCCTCTTCTCGATCTTGATGCCTTATCAATTAACTCAGGCATGTCCACATAGTTTTGCAACTCCACCAACTCGGCGATCTCAGGCTCAAACCGTTAAGAAATCTCGCCATGGTAGCCTCTCGATCCTCCACGATGTCTGCTCGAAGCATGGTGATCTCCATCTCCTTGTAGTAGTCCTCCACACTACGGTTTCCTTGAACTAATGTCTGGAGCCTCTGGTATAGATCACGGTAGTAATGGCTGGGTACGAACCGTTTTCTCATAGTGGTTCGTAACTCCTCCCATGTACTAATTGGCCGTTCTCTATTGCGGCGCCTGCTAGTGCGCTCCTGCTCCCACCAGACAATAGCGTAATCGGTGAATTCGAGGGTTGCCAGTTTGACTTTTGTTCATCGGTGTAGTCCTGGCACTCGAATACCATCTCGATTCGCTGTTCCCATTCTAGGTAAGTCTCGGACTAGACTTGCCTTGGAATGAGGGAATCTTGATCTTGACCCCTTTAGTCCGTCGTCTGCCCTCCGAGTCCTGCTTTGGCCGACGGATGAAGTCGTCTTCCTCGCTATTAGGAAGCGAACTCCTCGCGAGGTGGAGCATCTCGATGGGCAGTGTTGGACCGAGCTTGAGAAAGCTCCAGTTGGTCCATCCTTTGGTGTAGGGACTCCATAGATTCCCTAAGCATGCGTTTAAACTCCGCCATCAATGCTAGTTGTTCAATTTGGGGTCAAATTTGGAAGGTTCGCTCCCGTCCGACATGATGTAGGAGACCTGCAAAAAGTTAGTAGCAAAGCAAGTACAGATATGTATGTCTCACTCACTCCCTCGCGTGTATACACTCAACCCTCGTGTATGTCACTCAAGAGCACTCTAATAGTCTCCAATGCTCTCAAAGCCTCTTGATAGCTTACCTTGAAGAAATTAGAACTCCTCCCGGCAAACAATCAACTTCCAATTTTGGATCACGAGAATGAGGCAATCCTCAATGGAATATCGAATAATGAATGATTGACTCGAGGACAATGAAATGGCACGACTCAAATGAAAGGAAACAAAAAGGACTAAAGCACGGATAGAAATGAAGAAAAGAAGACACGACTCAAAAAGAAAAATATTCTTTTTTTTTTAGAAACGCAAGCTGCCTTTGCTTGTTAGTAGGTCCGAATGCTTTTCTAACAGGCTGGTATGGTGGCGGCTAGCTACCTACAATATAGGGATAGTGGCCGGAAAGGAAAAGGAAAGAAAAGGCTAAAGAAACTCCTAAAATGTAGGAGTAAGTAGAGGCTAAAATGTAGGAAAGAGTTCCCTAAATAAGGTAGGGTTGGCGGCTGGAATGGAGGCTAAAAGGTAGGAGAAAATGTTGCTAAAGTGTAGGAGAATAATCCCTAAAAAGTAGGGACACGGTGGCGGTTTTGGGAAGTGTAATATGAATGGCTAAGGTAATCCCTAAACCCTATGTAAATAGGCGGCTAAAATGTAGGAGTTGGAGAAAATTTAGGAAGCTGATTTTGGAAGCTTTCATGGTTAGGCTATTTAAGCACACTTGGCGTGAACTTAACCCACAATCAAGCTCAATTTCGGTTCCCTTAGGCGCAAATCACACAAGACAGATTTGGGTGTGCTTAAGAACAAGAATTAAGGGATGGACAATCAACAAGGTGACACCAATAACCCTCCTCAGGCTCCCCCCAACAGGTTACCCAAGATGTTCCCAACAAATTTACTCCAAAACCACGAAAACCCTTTACTACCGCAAGAGAATACAAGAAAATTTTCACTAGGAGAGTGAAACAAGCTCCCAAGACTCGAAGTGCTCAAGAATTTCAAGAAATAGTGGACCAAAATTTTTGATTTTGTGTTTTTTTTTATTAGTAGTTCGGACCACTATGTAACCCTTCGACTAGTTGGCAATAAAATTTCTGGAGTTTGGCTTGGCCGAATTAATTTGCTTGCTGTTTTTTTTTTGAACGACAAAGCAAAACAAAGGACGGCTAGGGTTTTTCTTTCTTTTGAATTTGGTCAGCCGCAATTATACCACCCCAAAACAGTCCACAAAACTCACGAATTGCAAGGACAAAAATTTTGGGCAGCCCACAATGGTTCCCTCCCTCGACACAAACCCTAATTTCGGACAACCAAGGGTAAAACAAGGTAAGGCAGCCGCTCCTTTTTTCTTCTTTTCTTTTGTTTTCTTTTTTTTTTTACTCAAGAACCCTAAACCTTAAGGACTCACGGACTCACCACAAGGCGTGGTAGCCGCACACGACTCAATACAACACGCACGGTGGAGAGATCCGACACAAGACAACCGAAGAGAGACACAAAACAGAATTTTCAACGCAAGAAACAAGAGGAAACAATTGTGGACTGACTTGGACAGATTGTAGACGCTTTGGACAGAATTTTTGACTCTCAAACACGACAAAACAAAGTCAGACTTACGCTGACAGATTGAAGACACCCACAGACAGAAATTGACACAACACAAGAAAGAACAAACGACACCAAAAGAAAAGGAAACAAACGACACAAGTAAGAGAACAAGGGATATACGTGATACCTTCAACTAGCTCTGATACCAGCTGATACGAACGGCACCAACCTTGTGATGCAACCCGTACAGACAGGATAGGATCTAGAAGGTGAGGACTCACGTTGATGACGAAAACAAACGCAGCGGATCACCTAAACCCGTTGATCACGTGGTCAACGAACCTCGGTATTTTGTAGAGGACGCCACAATCTAGTATGGTCCTAGATTGATAAGTCGATTGAATACCCAAGATATGAATCTAAGATATTCAAGGTGCTTCAATGAAGCTTTGAGAGAACTCTCAAATGTATTTTTATTAATCTTCCAAAAACTGAATGTAAACAATGACATTAGGTTATTTGTAACCGTGACTGAGACCTAATAAAGTTACTTGGGCCGACACTAGCCCAACAACATAGACTCCGTAAGCTCCGGGGACCCCCGACAGCTCAGCGGAGGGACTAACTCAGTAACCAACTAAAGTGCTATTAGACCTAAGGCCCACATGGCCTAGCACATTGACCCAAGGACTAACAACGACTAAAGTCCAAACCACAAGCTAGTTGGACCTCTTTATTACACTCTACTAAACTAATAATGGGCCATGGACCCCTTAGCCGAATCATGGGCTCCTAATCTTCAGTGATGGCTGAAACTAGGACAACAAGCCTAGCTTCATTGAGGTCCTCGATCGCTTTTGGCTCTCCACTTGACTCTCGAGCCGCACGAACCAATGTTTGTAGCGTCTCATTCAATCCCTTCGCGCGAGCTTGTGTCATAGGCCCCAATGGCACTTTTACTTGCTCCACTTGGATAGCTCTCTCGACCTTCTCATCATTCAACCTTGGGTCAAGGATCCTTTGGTCAACATTGATGGTCCGATGACAAGATCAAGATCCAAGAATGTGAAGGAAGCTTTATGAGCCTTGCTCATTCACCATACAAGCAAGGAGCAAGCTAAGTTTGAAGATTTGGTGGACCATGAAGTCACCTTGTTCACTTGTACGTTTGAAGTGAAAGAATGATCTCATACTTGTTAGCTTAGTTAGTAGTTGTTTTAAATCTGCCTAGTTTAGTAGTTTGTTAATCGCACAAATGACATATTGTCCTCTAGTTTTAATCCCTAAAGTAGCTTATTTAGTTGGTCATAAGCTTGCTTTAGTCAAGCACCAACGTTATTATTCGTGTTAAGTTGATTAGGGTTTTCCTAGTTGCCCTTGGACTTGAGCCGAGTTTAGCAAGGGAAATTCCAAGTCGGATTAGGTTTTGTTGGCAATTTAGTTTAGGTCTTTTACACACCTATATAAGGCTTCTTGTCTTTCGGAATAGGGGACAGAAAATTACAACCAGTGTGAGACCCTGAAATTTTGCTTTTCTTTATAACCCTTATGTGAACTCACTTACCTTTGATTCTTGGTTGCTTTAATGGTTGAATTTGAGTCAAGGGAGTGAATTTTGTTAAGAAAAGTTTCATAATCTCAAGTTGTTAGAAAATCTAGAATTTTCGCAGGAGGCTCTGCGCAACTTTGGGAAATTGGCTATAACTTCGTATAGGGAAGTCGGAATTGAGTTCCGTTTGTTGCGTTTGAAACTAGACTCAGAGGGCTTCCTACGGTGTAAAATTTAGAGTTTGAATTAATGTCTATGAATTCTAGGAAATTGGCAAAGTTGACTGAAATTCTGCCCTGCACAAGTAAAAATAGGAATGTTGTAGTAGCTTATGGCTCAATTTGGACTAATTTATGAATTAAATCTCTTTGAGATGTCTTCTAAAGATTCTTAGTATTTGAAATCTAGTTTTTAACAAGCCCAGTTCTATAAATTTTTGATATTTATAACTCAAGTTATAATTTTTCTAAAGGAAGGATATAAGTTAGGGTTTTTATGCATACTAGGGTTTTGGTGTGTGTTTTTGTGTGCATTTTGGTAGTGTGATCTTGAGGACTTGTAAAATTCCTCATATTTTCTTAAAAATTCTCTTTTATTTGGAATCCATTATTTTACAATAGCTTTACTACTCATTCACTTCCTCCTTAGTTACAATTAATCATAGAACCAAGGGTTTTTCCTTTACTTTCATCGTTAAGGTAAACTAGGGTTTTTACGTCTTTTGGTAGTGTGATTAATCGGTGTGGAGTGTGTACTCAATTTGGTGATTAAGAGTGAGTTTTAGATAAGAGAAAGTGTGTGATTAGAAGTGATAATAATAAGTTAGTGAATCATAAGTTAAAACCCTAGTACGCGCGATTTAAGGAAAATCGGTTTGAACCGACGGGTACCGTTCGCTACCGATTGAGTGCACCACTTGAACACTACTTTATTACCTTAATCTCCTTGTTATTAATTGAACAAAATCAGCCTTAAATATCTCCTCTAATCAGCCGAAATTATTGACTAATAAAAGAGAGGAAAAGAAAAAAATTGAGCTTTGATCCTACGGCGACACTTGTCGGAAATCTACCCAACTTTGACCCAAGTTTCTTACCTTTACTAAAACTCAAAATTTGACCAAAGTTTCCTTCACTTTCTTGTCTTCTTGGCCGAAAATAGGGAGAGGAAAAAAGAGAGAAAACTTCATCTTGCATCTTCAATTTCTTCCTCAAATCTTGAGTTCCAACCGTTAAAATTTCAAACTACTCCATAAAAGTTACTCACTAAGAAGGTTTAGAGCTTTTGGTGGAGTGATTTTGGAAGAGGAAACCCTAAGCTACCATCTTTCTTAAGGTTCCAAGGTAACTTGTCTAGAAATTCCTCTTTGCTCTTAATAATTGTAAATTGGTGGATTAGAGTTGTTAAATATGTAGTTTTGTGAGAAATTTCATGGGTTGAAGTAGTGTTATGATAAATTTCAGTTTTTATGGTGAATTTTCTGCCCTCATGTGATGATTAATGATTGGCCATGGTTTGATAGTTTTGTTATGTGATAAATTAGTGTATTATGTGCTAGATGGACTTGCCTAAAGAAAATTTCCAGCTTTAAGGTTGAAACTGCCCTGTTCTGACCTGTTTAATTCGTCCATGTTAGAGGCCGAATCAGGATTAGGTCAAAACATAAAAGTTGTAGGAAATGGTGTTAACTAGCTGCCTACAAAATTTCAAATCAATCGGAGCATGGTACATGTGAAATGACAAAAATACCCTTGACTGCCAAATGTACTGTTTTGTGGACAGTGTTCTGTTTTCTCTGAGATTGCATATTTTGACCTTGAAAATGAACGAATTGGGTGTTTATGTCTTCATAGGAAATGTAGTACTCTGTCTTAGCTTCGAAACGGTATAAAGTGTACCCCAATCCGATAAGCGTAGCTTTGGTTGTGACCGAAACACCAAGAGATGTCAAATGTTATTTTGTTATTTGTCTTGAACATTAGTTCCGGTCGCATTGCTAGCATTGTTTTGTAATTGAATGACATTGAGCCAAGTGAAAGGCTATTGTGGTAAGATTATTTGTGTGTGATTTTGGGGCTGAATTGAGAAAAATAATGAAGCCATAAATGGCTGGAAAATAGCGAAATACAAGGGGCATGCTGTCCAAAATTTTAGGGCTACTTGACTCCTTTGAGGTTGGGTTGATTTTGACTAGAAATGAAGGGGTCTAGGGTTGTTCATGTTTTAAGACCAACCGCTACCTTTTTACTCCAAAGCCACATTGTTATTTCTTTACCCTAGTAGTTAACTTGACTCGGCCTACGACTTGTAGTCGAGTCTCATTTGTGCATTCCGTTTCTTGGGTTTGTGGATGGGGAAACTATAATTGTTTTACCTTGGTTGTTATTAGGACGTGACGGTGACCAAAGCCATCCTTTGGGAGGAAACGTTTGAAGTTATTTTTGCTTGAACTGGTGAGTGTACCACTCCCCTGATTTGTTGCTTAACTGGTTTATTTGTACTTGAAATCTGTGACTTGAATGACTATGAACTCTGTTTATTCTGAATGAGACGAGGGTGTACTTTATCACACTCGTTCTCTTGCCTGTGTGATCATTTACTGTATGAAATTAATCTGTTATTTGTGTCTGTTCTGACGTCGTTTGGAGGCTTGTATCCAACGACCCTTCTGTGACCTCTGAGCTCAAATCCTGTGGCTAGTTACTCGAGTTGAGCCGGCAAGGGCCTGGTCAATTAGATAACGAGCCACGGTAGTCTGTTTCTGGGAAATCTTTGGTATTGGAGACTCAGGATTTGCGGTATACTCGAGTATTACCACCTCTGTTCTGTGTGTGATGTTCGGGCCCGGCAAGAGGTATGTTCGGTGGACGGAATTTGATGTCAAGTGGGGTCTACGGTCATGTTTGTTTCTTCGAACGTTGACGGAGCGTCAACGAGTTGGGATCAAGTATTGCAACGGGAATTTGGCTCTTGAGAGCCACCTGTATCCTTTCTATCTGAAGTGTTTGTTCATTTCCTTATATGATGTGTATATGTGCCTTAAAAGTGAAATGCCATGATTCTGACTACTTGTACTTGTGGTACCTCATTGAGCGTAAGCTCACCCCGTTCCCGTTATCTTTGTTTTCCTTACAGGGTTCAATATTTTGAGAGCTATGATTTTTGAAGAAAGAGTCGAGCTAGTGTAGACATTCTTTTGATCATGCTCCTCTGTAACTGAAACCCTAATTGTATTTTGTATACGTATGGTTACTATGGCTTGTATTTCAAGTTGACTTGCTGAAGACTCTGATGTATATATGCATATAAGTGTGTAATCAAGTGTTTCAAGCGTATTCGTTTGAGATTGTACGTTTCTATGGTTATGTAAACTTTCTTGTATCCATTGGGGATATCGAGCGAGTGTGGAGCTTGAACGAGGAAGAAATTGGTCGGATTATGACGTGGCCACGGTCCTTTGCGCTTTCCGATGATTCATTTTCCCGAAATTCTTGGGACCGTTTGGTAAGGTTTATAAATGTTTTGATCTGTAGTCCTGGCGAGAGTTGGGCAGGCGGTTCGCCGACCCTTTGGTTCGCCTTAGGAGGAGGTGGGGCCGTCACAACCAGAAATCGTGAGAATTTTTCCTTCAAGTTCTTGATCGAACTTACTCTTGAATTCTTGAGTTCATCACTTAGGATTCAAATCAGACTTTATCGATTAGTTTGTTCCCTAATCATGGTGTCTATTCATCCATCATTATTTGCTTAAGGTTGCTGATTACTTTCGTGTGTCAGAGGTCTTAAGTTCATGAGAATAATCGAGTTCAATTTCCTTTGGGAGAAAAGGTCCAACTTTGATATTACCAAGTTGGAAGGTTCTAGGAGGGTCTTTCTCTAGGGTTGCTCATCACCTTGGTTGAAGACTTTGCTCGTGAGTTTCTTGCAGTTACATAAACACCATGCAACTTGGTATATTCGCATTATCTCCAATCCGTCGATTTGTGGGCAAATTACTTTCAAGAGGAGGGGAATGATATGAACATGGGATCCATGATTCGTGTTCAAGTCATGAATGAGATTGATTCATAGAGGCTCATTGAAGATTAGCAAAAATCAGTCATCCCTTCCCTGAAGTTTAGTGCATTTAATTAAATTGTTTGTTCTTTAATATCATTTGTTTAAGTATGATGTTTGTTATTATTAAGGAAGGGATGACTGATTTTTGCTAATCTTCAATGAACCTCTATGAATCAATCTCATTCATGACTTGAACACGAACCATGGATCCCATGTTCATATCACTAAACAAACAAATCTAAGGACTAGTTTGCTGGACCACTTGGAGCAACGTAACAATCAAATGCTCTTCTTGATTAAGATCGTTAACCATCTTAGATCCTTCAATTGATTCACGAACAACATGAAATAATGCATTAAGCTGAGCTTTAAATTTCTTGGGCCGAGCTCTAGTAATTGGTCCAACTGGAACAAGAACTTGATCATTGCTCGAATTGTTAGTCCCGAAAACAACCTAAGAAGGGGGTGAATTAGGTTGATTAAAAAACTAATCAGGTTATGGGCACTTTTTGCTTAATACGAAATTTACCCTCTTTTCTAAGTGACCACACAATGAATCAATCAATAAAGGAGCAATATCACTCAAGGGAAGTAGAAGCGATATGAAATTTAAGGTTCACAAGATGATAAATAAAAAGAGAAGAATTGCAAACCAATTTACTACAAAGCTCCTCTTGAGCTCGAAGATCAACTCACAAAACAAACTTCTTCAAGTTGATAAAATACAACCAATCTTGTATACAAAGGAAGGCTCACTTCCTCCTTACCCCAAGTTTCACTTGGTCAAGCTAGGATGTTTTACAATCCTTCAGGATAACCCTCACAAAACTACACTATTGAAGTATTCTCTCACAAATTAAAAGCTTACAAAGAATCTTGCACCACAAAGAGTACAAATGTTCGTTGGAGAGTATTTTCTCACTAAAACTACTCTTGATCTTTTGTATTCAGTGTGAAAAAGGTTCCTTTTAAGTTTCTGACCACGTACTATTTATATGAATCCAAGAAAGTGCTTCATTAAGACTTCCAACGGATAGAAGGTAGCTGAAGAGTCAACTAGCCGTTGGAAGTATCGGACGTCCGCTACTTCCGATGCTTGCGTCCGAAAGCGGTCAGAGAGTTTGAGAAGTCATTTCAATTCTTTCGGACGTTCGGTGATGATGTTCTTCGTCTGATGCTTGCGTCCCAAAGCGGACAGAGAGTTTGAGAAGTCATTTCAATTCTTTCGGACATCCGGTGATGATGTTCTTCGTCCGATATGATCATCCGGTATCTGTCCTGTCTATCGGACTTCCGGTATTACCATTATGAGTGTCTGACATATTTCGACTTCATTTTTCTTCTTTCAATTGCTTTTTGAATCAAATTTCTTCAGAGCTGAAAAGCTTTCTCATTGAAAAATATTAGTATTATCCAATTGTTTTGTAAGCATCAAAAGAACCGGGATCAAGATCATCATTCTCCCCCTTTTTGATGATGACAAAACAATAGATGATGTTTTCAAAGAAAACTCCCCCTTATACATAGCATCCATAACCAATTCAGTACCAACATGAGTAAAGCCATGAGCAAGGTAATTTCCATAAAAAAACTCTCCTTTACACATAGCATCCATAACCAATTCAAAAATCATTCAGTAATTTCTCCCCCTTTTTGCCATCATAAAGTCAGAAAGTAGCCAATATCAATAGAAAAATAATAGCAATGGATATTAATAAACATCATTCATACTAGCCAATAGTCATTAATGGTAACATTTAAAGACATCAACGGAAACACAGTGCGGACCATCAGAAACATAAAAAACATGACAAAAGAAAACTAAAAATGCAACCTAATATGAAGTGCAAATGACCCTAGAATGCCTAAATTGTAAACTTAGACGATCCGAATCTTCTTCTTGCAAGACGATACTGAGAGGGATCCAATTCGTTTTCAGTCTCTTCATCATCTGCTTCACTTCCTTCAGTGGTTGGGGCCTTGCCTTTTTCTGAAGATGGGGGATCATGAGGAGTAGGCTAAGAGCTCGAGGCATCTACTTCAGCAGTGGGAGGAATGGACTCATTCTGTGGCTCCTTTTCATGTGTAGGTTCTTCCTCTTGTGGGACAGGAGGCATAAACAAATTTCTTTTATCCAAGAATGCAGCCTGTTGCTCAGGTGACATGGTCATCATTAGACCATCTTCAACAAGAAGAACATGATTCTTGAGATCCTCTAGTAGCCTAATGGCTTCGTTAGTGGATGAAGTGGGTTGAGAAGAGGATTTGCGAGGATGAATGGAAAAGGGTGAAGTAAGACCAGGCTATTTGGAAGGTCTGGGAGTAATAGAGGCATCATGATGACTTTTGGTTCGAGATTCCAAGATAGCTTCCTTATAACACCAGTGGCCATCAAAAAATCTGATATTTTTTCTCTCAAAATATGTTTTGGTGAAAACAGAAGAGGAAGTTTCTTTTGGAGATACTCCAGTGAAAGGAATTTTGAAATGAGTGAAAAATTGGAGTTGAAAACTTCCCATAAGAAAGTTTCCTACAGTTATCAGTACTAAGTTTGAGCAGAAATTTACACATGACAAAACCAAACTCAATTCGGATTTTCTCAACAAAGCAATAAAACAAGTAAAGTTCCATTTTGTTTGCATCAGTCCTGTGACCATCAGTAGGGACCAACGGATTGGAAATGATTGTAAAAATGATCAAATTTTGAGGACTAAGATCCCCCAACTTGGCCTCAGCAGGTGTGTTAAAGTGAGTATGAAAGTAAGTCATCAGTTTTTCAGTGTGAAAATGATGAAAATAGTTGGAAATTCTTCATATGAGAAAAAATTCGCAATTTTACTACGACAAAATTGACAATATCAGGAGTAAGAAGAATGTTCACTCCATTAACACGAGAAATGAGTTCAGTATGTGAGTTACTCTTCTTAAGATTGGCAAAAAACTGATATAACATCTCATGGTAGTAGGTGTTGGTAGGGACAGAATATGAAACCATTTTTTAAAATAAAAAAGCTTAAGAATAGGGTCCAAATCAAGCTTACGGAATTCAGAGGGAATGATGGTTCTTTGAGTGATGAAACCTTTTGTGAAATCCACTCAAATTTGTCTCTGACATCATCATCGATGAATCTGGGCAATGTAGTGGGTTGTGGTTCTGTTTGCTCAATCCGTTTCTTCTTATTACTGAAAGTGCGTTTTTTAGAATGACAAGCAGATTTTCTTGTTGATGGCACCTTAACTTCTTCATCTCTGAGTGAGGTTGTGCGTCCAACACTAGAAGACCCGCCTCTCAATCGCACCATAGTGAAATGCCGAGTGATTTTCTTGCAGAATGTGATGAGAATGTGATTGAAATGGACTAATTGTGCTATCTAGATAAAGATGAATGCTTGACTCTGCCCAGGTGGGTGAGTTTTTAAAAAACTAGGTTTTCTGATGAAATTTGGGATCAGATGAATGTTGGACAGTTAGAAGAAAGTTTGGATGCTAATTTGTTTGCAAAGAGGCTGTGAGATTGTTTGTGGAATCAATTTTTAGAAATTTGTCTTGAGAGGAAACGAATTTGAATTTTTGCAGTTAGAGGGAAAAGAATGGGTACGTCCGAGAGAGAGAGAGAATGCATCTGAACCAAATGAAGAGAAGCGCCCTTTATAATACACTCTTTTTGAGTGTCGGACGGCCGAACGAAGAGAGTCGTCCGATACTACTGTCCGATGCAGAACTTTTCTGGAAAATGGCTTAGAACACTGTTGGACGCCCGTTCAAAAATTGTTGGACGTCCGATAAAGCTTGACTGAAAAAGTTTTAGATAGTCTTTCTAAAACACCCAATTTTCTCCTTAAAAATATAAACTGTTCCAAAGGTAAAGCTTTTGTAAGAATATTAGCAATTTGGTTTTTCGAACAAACATATTTTACACAAATTTCACCATTTTAGACAAGATCACGAATGAAATGATACTTTATGTGTGAGGACTCATACTTTTATTCTTAATTTCACCTATTTTAAAATTATTTGCATTGGTGTTATTTAATTTTATTATTTTAGCATGAATTTTACTTAAATTATATTTTTATCGCTTACGCGTCATAATTTTTCAAAAGCCGCACCGGCACGACTAATTGGGGATTTGGAGAATTTATCTTGGACTAGTAAGAATGAGTATTAGTGGTGCAAGAGAAACTACCTTAGAAGATTAGTATTTGAGTGTAGCAAACAAGAAGGAAACTAGTAGTGCATGACACTATTTGGGCTACTATTCCTAGTTGACCTTTTAACCACCAAAAGCTAGCTTTCTTCTCACCTTCATATCACAATTCAAAGCTTCATCTTCTGTCCTTTTTCTCTCTCATTGGGCAAACTTCCAAGCTCCAAAAGAAGAGGAGAAAAACTCCAACTTCATTCACAAATCTTGCTCCAAGAATTCATCCAACACCTTCAAACCTTTGGAAGTTGATCTAGTTACAAGAAAGCTCTTACCTTGTGGTGATTTCTTGATGGTTTGGTGGTGCAAATCTTGGCTCTAACTAGGGTTGAAGAAGCTTTGGAGAGGTAACAAGCTTCACTTCCCTTGATCTTTAGTTTTATACAAGAGTTAGTAGTGGTTTTGGGTTGTTATACAAGGGTATTTGAAACCCTAACCAAAGTTAGGCTAGATGACTTGAGGAAACCCTTGTTTTCTTGATTTATACTTAAGTAGATGCCTTGAGGTGGATGATTAGGTAGTGGACTTGAGGATTTCTTGTTTGCTTGGTCATTATTTTTGTGATTTCTAGCTTGAATGTTGGAGAGAAAATTTGAAGAGAAAAAGAGGAGGTGCTGTCCAAAATTTTGCTGATTTATTTCTTTTGATATAATTTCGAATTTTGTTGTTAAATTGCTACAACAATGCTTGTTATATGTTGGATTGTGTATGTAAAAATTATCTCTCAAAAATCATTTCATTTGAGTGGTTGAAGTTAGGCTAAAGAGAAAAAAAATCAAATCTGGAAAATTGATCAGGGCAGTCTGCTTGTCCACACTTAACAGCCTATAAACTTTCATCCAAGAGTCGAAATCAAGTGATGTTTGTGGCATTTGAAACTAGAATCTAAGGGCTTTCTAACAGTATAAAGTACCCCTACTAATTCATTTTCTGTGAGCCGTGGCGAATCGGCAAAGTTGACTGATTTGCTCTTACTGTTCTACCCGAGAAACCTGCACAACAGCATCTTGTACCTTATTTTCACTCCTCTTGTGAAATGAATTTGAAAATGGTTTCTTCTAATGATTTTTAGTACTTTGAATTTAGTTTTGAACGCCATAAACCACACTAAATTTGGACTTGTGTAGGCCTAGTTATGCCCTGATTTCAAAACTGTGTTGATGCTCCAAGGCTGGAGATTCATGGATCAGGTTTCAAAAACTAGTTTTCGTAAAACTGTTGTAACTTGGTGTAGGGAAATCCAAATTTCATTCTGCATGTTATGTTTGAAACAAGATTTGAATTTATTTAAGTTTTATAAATTTCAGAGGCTAGTTTGGTTCCTATGAATTTTGCTAAATTTTCAAATTTCACTGAAAATCGAGACTGTTTTGCCCTGTTTTAATGAAGTAGCAAGTTGGAGCTGAGATTTGAATGATTTCTGATTTGAATCTGGGAAAAGTGTCTTCTAAAGAGTTTTAGTACATTGAATCTAGTTTCCAACGGTGTAAATTTTCCAATTGTTGGACTTACAGAACTCAAGATGTGATTTTTCAATTATTATCGTACAAAGTTAGAATTTTCTGGTTTCAAACAAAATGCCCTTCTTAAGAACTTACAACTTTCCTTTGAGATTGTTAATCCGTTTTAAGTTTGATTTTATGGATGGATACAAGGTTTCTTGTAACTTTAAACCTTCATTTTGAATCTTGGTTTCCAAAGGATTAAGCCTCTCTTGATGCGTTTTCTTGGTTGCCTAAACAAATGAATTTTCTCCCTTGTATGCTAAGTGACTTAGTGTATACGTGAGTGATGGATTAAGGGGGAAATTGGTCTAAAAGTGGTTTGCATTTAGTGATGGCTGGTTGATATTTCCTCAGGTGTTCAAGAGGATTTCGAAAGGAATCCCGGTGTAGACAATTAAAGGACTTATTTGCTCACTTGCTTTTGGAATTGGTGAGTGTCAAGTGCATGACTTGTTGCATAATACTTGGATCACTTCTTGTTGATTATGTGAATTAAACTTGTCGAGGCGAGTGTGTACTTTATCTCACTCGTCCTCTCTTGCTTGACTTGATAATTGACTTGCTCGTACTTGACAATTATACTTGTGCTTGTGCTTGGCGTCGATTCGAAAGCAATCTCATCGACTTATACTTGAACTTAGGGGCCCCAAAACCCAATGGCTAGCCATTCAACTCAACCCGGCAAGGGGTTGGTTGAGGAGTTTGGTGAACCTTGGGCTCGTGTACTTGACTTACTTTGATATACTTGAGTAATATCACAACTTGTTTGACGTTCGGGTCCAGCAGGGGGTGTAACGGTGGACGGAAATTTGGTGAAAAGTGGGGTTCTACGGACTTGTTACTTGCTCAGTTGACGGAGTGTCAACACTTGGAAATTTTAGATCAAGATATCGGTGAAGCAGTGTGGATTTAACTCCTGAGAGCTTCCGTATCCTTTATTGATTGTGTTTTTATTTTTTTTGTGAGTTTACATGAATATCATGGTTTTTTTTGTGTTATTAATGTTACCTGTACTTGTTTGCTTGCCTATTTTCTTGGCCTCTCTGAGCGTTAGCTCACCCCTTAAGTTTGTTTTCCTTAACAGGAGTTTGAAGTGGAAAGATTTTGAAGAAACTGGTCTTGGATATATTTTGGGTCTGATTATGGATGTAAATGTTTTAGCTGACTTTTTGGTAGTTGTAATTTGGAAGTTTGATGTAATTTTTGGAAATACTATGGTATAGAATTTTATGACTTTTGAAGGAAGCGACTTCTTCTTTATATTAGTTTTCTTATTGGTTGATTAATCCTAAGTTATAATCTTGACTTGTATCGAGTCCTAGCAAGAGTTAGGCAGGCGGTCCGCCGAAACCCTAGGGTTCGCCCTAAGGAGAAGTGGGATCGTCACATTATGTCTATGTGTTTTGTCTTAGAGTGTTGAATGAGATTCTTTGTCAAATTTATGGCACTAGTGTTATCACAATACATAGGCACACAATCATACACTAGTCCAAAATCATTCAAGGTATGTTTCATCCATAACAATTGAGAACAACATGCACCGGTGGCTACATATTCCTCTTCCGCCGTAGACAAAGAGATAGCATTTTGTTTCTTGCTAAACCATGATACCAAGCAATTACCAAGAAAATGACATGTTCCACTAGTACTTTTTCTATCTATCCTACACCCACTAAAATCAGCATCCGAAAAATCACATAAGGCAAGTTCATGACATTTAGGATACCAAAGACCATAATTCAAGGTTCCCTTTAAATATTTAAAAATTCTTTTAACAGCAATTAAATGAGATTCTTTAGAGTAAGATTGGAAACGAGCACACAAGCAAATGTCAAACATAATATCGGGTCTACTTGCAGTTAAATAAAGTAAGCTACCAATCATACCTCTATATTTCTTCTCATCAATTTTCATACCTTCTTCATCTTTGTCAAGTTTGGTGGATGTACACATAGGCGTTCCAACTTGTTTCGAATCCTCCATTCCGAATCTTTTGAGAAGTTCCTTTGTATACTTTGTTTGATTAATGAATGTATCCTCTTGATTTTGAACCACTCAGAACCCAAGGAAGAAATTTAACTCTCCCATCATATTCATATAAAACTCATTTTACATAATAGTGAAAAAATCCTTGCATAAACACTCATTAGTAGCACCGAAAATAATATCATCCACATATATTTGCACAATTAGAAGATCATTGGAGATTTGTTTAATGAAAAGAGTGGTCTCCACAATGCCCCTTTTAAAACCATTCTCAATCAAAAACCACTTAAACGTTTATACTAAGCTCTTGGAACTTGCTTTAACCCATACAATGCTTTTGAAAGTTTAAATACATGATTTGGATATGTCTCATTTTCAAAACCGGGAGGTTGGTCAACATAAACCTCTTGATCAATAAATCCATTTAAGAAAGCACTTTTAACATCTATTTGGAATAATTTAAAGTCTTTAAAACATGCAAATGCGAGAAGCATTTTAATTGATTCTAGTCTAGTTATGGGAGCAAATGTTTCATCAAAATCTATTCCCTCTTCTTGAGCATACCCCTTAGCCACTAGTCTATCCTTATTTCTCACAATTTGACCTTTATTATTCAATTTATTTCTAAAGACCCATTTTGTACCAATAATAGGATGACTTTGAAGCCTTTTAAGTACTGTCCAAATTTTGTTTCTTGCAAATTGATTTAGTTCCTCTTGTATGGCCAAAATCCAATTTTCATCTTTCAAAGCATCGTTGGCATTCTTAGGCTCAAAATGAGAGACTAAAGCAAAATTATCCATTAATTGTTTATATGAGGAGCAAGTTCTTACCTTTTTGGATGGATCACCAATAATGAATTCTTTGGGATGATTTTGAACAAACTTCCAAACTTTTGGAAGATCATTAGGTATACTAACACCCTTGTCATTTTCTTCTAACGCTTGATTTTCTTGAAGATCATCTTCCTTTGATTTCTCTTCTAATGGAGTATTTTCTTCATCTTGAATTGTGAGATTCTTAAAACTTTCTTGAACACCTACATCATCATCTTCACAACAACTCTTGAAAATATCATCATTAGTTTCATCAAATGTGATATGTATGGCTTCTTCTATAACAAGAATCCTTCTATTATAGACCCTATATCCTCTTTTGTTTCCACAATAACCCAAGAAAATAACTTCATCGGTTTTCTTATCAAATTTTCCAAGATGCTCATTGATATTTAGAATAAAACATTTGCAACCAAAAACTTTGAAATATCCAACAATTGGCTTTTTACCAAAAATTAACTCATAAGAAATTTTGTTCAAAATTGGTGATACACTCCTCGATCAACACGTTTCGAGACACGTAGCACGTTTGCCCAAGGATCTAGCGAGGTTGTCCAACGCTTGGATTGCGGAATCTAAAATCAAGACGGACGACACGACTTGATTGAAGATGGAAGAACGACGACTCCAATCGAAGTGATTACTCAAGTGGATAGGTCGGTAGAACAATCAAGGACAAGCGCGAGATTGCTCAAGAACCCTTGCCAAAAGCAAGTAACGAATGCTCTCAACAATTAATGAAAAACAAATCAGAATTTTATTATCAAAATTGCGTAACCCCTGAACCGTACAAAGTGAGCCTTTATATAGGCTAAGAACTAATGAAAAACCTAAAGCTAGATGGAAAGGGGAGGGTCGGCCATGCTTAAGGTTAAGTGGGCCGAACCTCTTCACAAGACAAAACTATAAGGAACTAATTAATGGACCAACGCCAAACTAACAATCATCACTTGGTTCCTTATGGGCTTGGATCATCGTGTAGACAACTTGGTTATCACCCTCCAAGCCTTCAATGTCCCTATGGACTTCTTGTTGGGGTTGAACATTTTGCACAAGTGTTTGAAGAGACTCCTTGAAGCACTTGGCCCGTGCACGTGTGACCGGGTCCAATGGAACTCGAACTGGGTCAGTACTTGGGCTAAGATCTGTGCACACATCATTCCCCTCCACTTGAGAAGGATTTGTCCTCAAATCAGGATCCTCCTCGTCAAGAAATGGGCTCAAGTCCGCAACATTGAAAATCGCACTCACGTTGTATTCCCCAGGTAGCTCCAACTTATAGGCATTGTCATTGATGCGTTGAAACACTCGAAAAGGTCCATCACCCCTTGGGGACAACTTACTTTGGCGTTGCTTGGGAAATCTTTCTTTCCTCAAGTGCAGCCACACCCAATCTCCAAATTCAAAGGTCATCTTGCGATGGTACTTGTTGGCTTGTTGGATGTATTGCTGCGTACGCTTCTCAATATTGGCTCGAACAGCTTCATGTAACCTGCGCACAAAATCAGCTTTCTTTTTCCCATCTAAGCTTGTATGCTCAGAGGAAGGTAAGGGTGCCAAATCAAAGGGAGTCAGGGGGTTAAAACCATACACAATCTCAAATGGTGAGTAGTGTGTTGCACTATGAACAGTTCGATCATAAGCAAATTCAACATGTGGCAAACACTCTTCCCAAGATTTAAGATTTTTTTAATCAAGGCTCTGAGTAATGTACCAAGTGTGCGATTGACAACTTCAGTTTGTCCATCGCTTTGTGCAGCAATCTAGTGCCAAGCTTGGACCATAAAGTCTTCCAAAAATAGCTCAAAAATTTCACATCTCTATCACTAACAATGGTCTGAGGCATACCATGTAAGCGAACAATTTCCTTAAAGAACAAGTTAGCAATGTGAGATGCATCGTCAGTTTTGTGACAAGGGATGAAATGAGCCATCTTAGAGAATCTATCAACTACCACATAGATGGAATCATTACCCCTTCGTGACATAGGTAGTCCCAAGACAAAGTCCATAGACAAGTCTACCCAAGGATAATGTGGAATAGGCAATGGGGTATACAAGCCAAATGGATTCGTTTTAGACTTGGCCTTGTGACAAGTAACACATCTACCAACCATGCGTTCAACATCCCTATGCATATGGGGCCAGTAAAAGTGCTCTTGCAACATTGCTAAAGTCTTAACAGTGCCAAAATGTCCCATGAGACCACCACTATGTGCTTCTCGAACGAAAAGATCACGAATAGAAGAATTAGGCACACATAATTTATCCACATAGAATAGGAAACCGTCATACAAAAAGTACTTGCCATGCGGACTCTTAGCACAGGATGCGTATATATCACCAAAATCATGATCATGTGCATATAGTTCCTTAATCATTTCAACTGATACGCTCCTCGATCAACACGTTTTGAGACACGTAGCACGTTTGCCCAAGGATCTAGCGAGGTTGTCCAACGCTTGGATTGCGGAATCTAAAACCAAGACGGACGACACGACTTGATTGAAAATGGAAGAATGACGACTCCAATCGAGGTGATTACTCAAGTGGATAGGTCGGTAGAACAATCAAGGATAAGCGCGAGATTGCTCAAGAACCCTTGCCAAAAGCAAGTAAAGGGTCGAATGCTCTTAACAATTAATGAGAAACAAATCAGAATTTTTTATCAAAATTACGTAACCCCTGAACCGTACAAAGTGAGCCTTTATATAGGCTAAGAACTAATGGAAAACCTAAGGCTATATGGAAAGGGGAGGGTTGGCCATGCTTAAGGCTAAGTGGGCCGAACCTCTTCATAAGACAAAACTATAAGGAACTAATTAATAGACCAACGCCAAACTAACAATCATCACTTGGCTCCTTATGGGCTTGGATCACCGTGTAGACAACTTGGTTATCACCCTCCAAGCCTTCAATGTCCCTATGGACTCCTTGTTGGGGTTGAACATTTCGCACAAGGGTTTGAAAAGACTCCTTGAAGCGCTTGGCCCGTGCACGTGCGACCGGGCCCAATGGAACTCGAACTGGGTCAGTACTTGGGCTAAGGTCCGTGCACACATCAATTGGTTTCAAGAGAACTCTATTCATTACATAGCACGCCATTTTTACGGTCTCGGCCCAAAAGTATTTTGGCAAGTTGCATTCACTTAACATGGTTCTTGCGGTTTTTTGAAGAGTTCTATTTTTTCTTTCAACGACACCATTTTGTTGAGTGGTTCTTGCAATTGAAAACTCATGTGTAATCCCATTGTGATCACAAAATTCCGGAAAGTCATAAAATTTAAATTCCGAACCATTGTCATTTCTAAATTTAACAATATTCATGCTAAGCAGATTTTAAACTTTTGAGAATAAGGAAACAAAATTTTTTAAAGTATCATCTTTGTGAGTAAGAAAAATCACCCAAGTGTATCTTGAGTAATCGTCAACAATTACTAGGCAATATCTCTTACCACCCAAACTAGCAATTTGTATAGAACCAAACAAATCAAGATGGTAAAAGTTTCAATGGTCTTGAAGTAGAAACACAATTTTGAGTTTAAAAAGAGACTTTGGTTTGTTTCCAAATTGACAACCATCACAAATTTTTGTCTTTTTTCGAAACTTAATTTTTGGCAAACCTCTAACAAGATTCTTTTTGAAAATTTCTTTTAACATTCATATTGAAATGACAAAGTCTTCTATGCCACAACCAAAGATTTTCCATTTGAGACTTTAAGATATTGAAGTTAGGGGGATTAACATTTTCAAGAAATTACAACATAGATGTCATTGAATCTTTTTCGTTTGAAAATGATGTTAAATTTTGAATAAGAACTAACACTCATGCTTTGCTTTGAACAAAAACAACAAATTTCTATCACATAATTGTGTGAGGACCCGAAAATTTATTTATTTTTATCTTATTTTACTGGCTTATTTAATTATTTATTCAACTGTTTATTCCGAATAATTTATTTCAACCATTTTAAATCCATTTACATGGAACAATGCTTACTTATATTTTTAAAATGTCCCGTTAGCAAATTTAATTTTTCTGCGGCTCGACTAATAAGGAATTGCGAATATACGTTTTTCGAGGCGATATTCGGTCCGAGAGTACAATAATCTTGGAGAATTAAGAATGATTAATAGTAGATTAAGAAAAGTTAATTGGGAGATTAGAGGTGAGTGAGTTCAAATTAAGCTTTTACCGCGCGCGCGTCGAAAGTTTCTCGAAAGTTGCACTGTGACAGCCCCACCTTCCCCTAGGGCGTACCCTAAGAGTTAGCGGACTGCCTGCCCAACTCTCGCCAGGACTACTAAGCTGAACACACAGTAGTCAAATCATATAATGCAATCGTACGTCGAACCTACGCTTCCACGAGCACGGAACGATTCCCAATCAAGTACAAGTAACTTTATATAACATTAGAGAATGTACAATACCAACCAAACATACCATATAGACATGATTAAACACTTTTATATACACACGTTGGTCACTTTACATTCAAAAGGAAACATTGGATCAAGATACATTTAGGGTTTTCCAACTACAGAGGAACTATACAAAGGAATATCTATACTAGCTCGACTCTTTCTCTCTTCCAAAAATCATGATTTCCATAGTAGTAATCCTGTAAGGAAAACAAATAACGGGGGGGTGAGCTTTCGCTCAATGAGGTACCGATAGGTCTTGCAATCAGGAATCACAAAAGTACATTTTAAACAATCACATAGACTTCATTTCCCTACCAAGGAGTACCACATTTAACATGGAGTAAAAGGATACAGATGGTACTCAAGTACCAATTTCCCCTTATCACCACTTGATCCGAACCCGTTGACCCCTCCGTCAACCTTTGAAAGTGACCACGACTGTAGACTCCACTTTACACCATAAAACCCTAGTACAGGCAGTCAAAAAGAAAACTATACAACCACCAAGTCACCACATCCCCGATCTTGTCTATGTACAAGGTCAAAATCATCCACTACCCCATCCTAGTAGTGAAGGCCTAATCCGTAGCAGGACTAGCCGAACCCCCATCCTCGACGGGTTCAGCCCCCGACCCAACTCCAATGTGAGAAGCCTCGTCGCTCGCTTCTCCTAGAAGATCATCACAAACATTCAAAATGGATTCCGCTCTATTCCTCACTTTCATGGCCCTCTTGACCATGCGCTCTTGAGTTTCTCCAAGCTGTGCGCCCAAGTCATCAAACCCTTTTCAGCCTTTGGCCACCTTATACTCAAGCTCCTTAATCCGCTCGGTTTGTGTTTTAATAGTTTCCTTCAGGTAATTCACTTCAAATGCAAACCTAGTATTGTCCCTCGATAGGACCTTCCGCTCCTTCAAAACGGCCAGAACTATTTCATTAGGATAAGTGTAAAATATGGCGACACTCGCAACGACTATAGCAGTTAGATGGCTCCAATAGGCTCTAGCACGCCCGGGCTTGATTTAGTATCTAATCATCAGTAAGTCCTCATGGGACGTCTCGCCAACCGGTCTATCGCTAGGGCCACTAGATCCGTCTATCCTACACAAAGTGGGGATAAACTTAAGTACTCTTAGGGGAATTAATCAAATATAATCCTCAAGTCAGAAATTTCTAACTCGCCCAGGCCAATTCAAATCTAGGCTCTGATACCACTTATGACAGCCCCACCTCTCCCTAGGGCGAACCCTAGGGTATCAGCGGACTGCCTGCCCAGCTCTCGCCGGGACTCGGTCGATCAGTGATCTAGTAACTCAAATTACCCAGCGGAATCACTTCAAACAAATGTTACAAACCCTAATGGCAAATGATAGACAAGCCAACTGCCCAAACTTAGAAATTGACTAAACGTCATGCTTACTACTCCATACTACAGTTACATAACATGAATCGAACTTACAAGAGTCAGGAGTAAAATTATCTTAAACAAAAGGTTACAAGTTCAAGCAAAATAAAACTAAGAAGGTTCTTGGCCAAAAGTCCGTCCCAGATCTGTTAAGGAAAACAAAGGGAGTGGAGTGAGCTATAGCCCAGTGAGGTTCCAAGTAAAAACAAGTAAGCACATAGCCAAATAAGGGCATAATATAATCAAATAAACACCGAATAGTACAATAACAATTTAATCACATTGCAATTCAAGGATACGGGTGGCTTCCAAAAGCCAAATCCTCTTGAGCTTGATCATACCAGGGTCCGTTGACTCTCTGTCAACGTTTGCATTCATAGAATATACAGTCCGTAGAACACCACTTTCTCCAATCTCCGTCCACCGATCAACCCCCTACCGGGCCCACACTCCATAAACAGTAGTTAGGTAATACTCGAGTATACCGGTTTCCAGTGATCAGTAAACAGTCCCCAAGGTTTATCGGTCGTCTCGACTAAGCCCTTGCTGGCTCAATTCACCGACTCACCTATGAGGTTGGGTACCCAAACAGTAGCAGTAGTTGATGGGGTATCACCCAAACAACTCAAGTACAGTCACATATAGAGAGTTCACATCTCATAATTACAGTATACAGAGCCACAGTGGAAAATGAGGGAGGTCGAGTGCGATAAAGTACACGCTCGCCTCCATTTTATCAAAACATGGTTTGGCTCAAAACAGTCGTAATTCAAGTATTCAGATATTTCATATAAGCAGGTAGCAGGTAGTGGAACACTCACCTGTCAAGTAATGTAGCAGTCAAACGTCAAGTCGTGCGGTTACGTTCACCACCGTTTCCCACTCCTAGGGCAACGAGTGAAATCGTTAACAAACTAAGCTTAATTCCAAGCTAAAATGAACTCATTAGGTGACTAAGTGAGTGGTTAGACCGGCTCAATTTACCATGAGATTAGGCCCAAAATGCAGTGAAAGTTCATGAGGAAACAAGTTTAACAAATGCAAGAGATTTGGTTAAAAGGAAAGTTCATTCAAGCTTGAAAAGGTTCTTCGCGGGTAAACAGTTGCGCCCGCGCAGTCTCGGTAAAAACGGCTATATCTCACTGTAGAAAGGTCAGAATTAGGTGCCGTCAGTGGCGTTAGAAACTAGACTCGAAGGGTTTTCTAAAGGTACCTAGAAAACATTCTAGTTCGTCTCCTAGAAGCAACAGGAGTTCGGACAATTTGGCTGATTTTCCAACTCTGGATCAGTCTCAAACCCTAACAATTGCACACTAATTCCTCATGCTAACTTCATTTGTTTTGGTTCAAATTCACCCAAATCAGTCCTCAAATGATCATATACAGGGGCTTAAGTCATTTGGTATCATTTGAGTTCAAAATATAACACATAAACATGATCAAGGGTTACCAACATAAGCTATTCACCATGAAACCCTAAACCAGTCCACTAGTGGCCAATATTACCACTTTACTTGTTCCAATTTCACTCCAATTCACACATGAGCTTAACCAATCTCTAGCCAAGTTGTTTAGGCATGATTAAGGTGTAAATAAACCACAAAAAAAAGCAAGGAGGAACCCTTCCTTCTCCAACCGGTCAGCCATGGAAGTTGAAATCAGTCCATATTTTCCTTTAGCCATCCAATCTTCATCCTCTAATAATTTGCACTTAAACCACATATCAAGTATAGATCTAGCTCAAAAGAGGTTTAAAACATGTAAAAGCTTCATTAACAACCATGAACAAGGTGCAAACATTTCATCAAACACTTGGTAGGCATACCAAACGGCAGATTTGACATCCCATAGCATTTTAGTCATAACTGGAGTTATGTTTATTGAATTAGGGCAAACCTTATACCGTTTCGAAGCTAAGACAGACCTCTACAATTCTTATGAAGACACCTCAATCCAGTTCTCCACCTAACCGAGTCAAATTTACCCAAACAGCCCCAGATTTTCCAGTTCGAAGCTCACTGGGAATTTAACTGGCAGTCCTGATTTATTCAATCATATCACAGCGCACACAACTCCGATTCAGATGCTTCCAAATCCATTTGAAAGCTGCGATACAGGGCTATAATGCTTAAGAAGACATCAAAAGCTAAATCAGTCGTCTTCCTGGTCAAAATGATCAATTACAGAGACAAAATATCAGTTCGGACAGAAACAGGGCAGCAGGGGTAAATTAGTCATTTCACAAGCTATCCTGCTCCGATTGAGCTGAAAATTTACAGGCATATTCTACACTCAATTCTCTACAACTTTCATGTTTTGTACAAAAGCTAGTTTGGCCGTTATCATGGTCGAACATCCAGTTGAAGTAGGGACAAAAACTGGAATCAAGCTGGGAAAAATTTCAGCTTACTTAACTATGACAAAGTGATGATAAATCTTCAATGTCTTCAAGTTTACAACCATCATAATCCATCAACCATATCATTTAAAGAACACTTACCTCTCTTGTAGGAAGTTTGAAACCACCAAATCAACCCACCAAATGAAGACTTCAAGCTTGCATCAAACCCTAAGGTTGGAAGGAAATTTCTCACTATCTCCCAATCTTTCTCTTTGATTTGTTTGGCTCTTGATTACTAGGGTTAGAATGCAAGAAATTGGAGCTCTCTCTCTTCTCTTTTGGAGCTATAAGGTTCAGCCAACAAGAAGAAAATAAAAGGGCCAAGATGGTTTAAATTATTAGTTAACCTTTGGTCAACAAAATACTTGGCTAGAGTTTTGCCACATAGCCCACTTCTTGCCCACTACTTCTCTTAATCTTTTGACTAATGATAATTCAACCCTTCCAAATGCACTAATACTTATTTAACACCCCTAACCTTTCACATAAAGTTCCTACCACAAATAAAGGTCATTTAAAACATGTAAGGGGTGAATTATTTGAAATCAACTCAAGCAATTGTCTTACTTCCAGTCAAAAGAAATGAAATGCAATGTATGATAAATTGTTGTAACACATGGGAAATGTAATACAAGGGCATGTATGAGGTGATTTAAATCATAGGGCAAGGCAAGTAATTTGGGGAGATTGGATTTTTAAAGTGAGGGTTCTCACAAAACCATGCACAAGTACGGATTCACCGTTATACAGTAAACAGTCACACGGATAAGAGAACGAGAGTGATAAAGTACACTCTCGTCTCAGACAGTATAAACAGAGTTCACAGTCATTCAGTCCAAAGATTCAAGTACAAATAACCAATTAAGCATTAATCATGCAATGGTACACTCACCAGTTCGAACAAAGCAAATTCACAAATTTCCGTCCAACTATGCCTTGGATCACCGGCACGTCCTATAATAATCAAGAAAACAACAATTGAGACTCGGCACGAGTCGTATACCTCTTTAATGAACTACTAATGCAAGACCAAATATAGCTTGGAAGTGAAACAAATAACATTAGTGCTAGAAACGTAAACAAGCCCAAAATCTTTCATTTCTACCCAACCTCAACCTAAACTCAAAGGAACCCAATATCCTCAACATTTGGATAGCATTTCCCCTTAAATTTCAGATTTGTCCATCCTACAAACAACCACCAACATTCATCCAAAACAACCACAAGTATACCTACAATTTATAGGCTATTCACACACCTTATTAGGGTTACAATAACCTTCAATCTTAGCCAATCAAGAGCTCTACAACCAACCATAGTAAAGCCATAATTAGAAGCCCTAAAACTGAAATTTTTCGCACAAACTGAAATTTTCCGCAAACAACCACAACCAACACACAAAAGCTCCATTTTACACAATAAAAAGCTATCATTCCATAGTCAACCATTAATCATCATATAAGACAGAAAAATCACCAATAAATTTGAAATTTATCTAAACTCTACTTTAAACCATGAAATCTTCCACAAAACAACATACTTAGCCATTATAAGCCACTAATTTAGCATTATTACAAACAAAGAAAGGAGTTTCTAAGCAAAGTACCTTGAAACCTCAAGAAAGGTAGTAGCTTAGTGTGAGAACCCGTAAATTTCTCTATTTCTAGGCTTTAATTTATTCATTTGCACCCGTTTTCCACGTTTTCTTTATTCTATAAATTTTCTGGACATTTTTATGAGCAAATAGGGTTTTGAAAATATTTTTTCCAGTATAAGTCAATTTACGAGATGTTTGGAGTGAATAGTGAACGTGGGACCCGCTAGTGCGTTAAGTGGGAGAAATTCGGCCAATTATGTCAAGTTTTGCGTACGGGGATTTAATTACTAGGTGTTAGTAGGTGATTAGAGGTTACCTAGATGAATTAACCTTGGTAAGTAAGAGGATAGGAATGAAACTTAAAAAGGTGCCACGTGTCGCGAATTTATTGGAAGTTGGACTTTGACCACTTTCTTACAACTTTACCAAAAGGTTAAAATTTGACCAAAATCATCTTCATTCTTTAAGCATCTTGGCCGAAAATTTGGGAGAGAAAAGAAGAGAGAAAAGCTTCTACTTTAGTTCCATTTCTTGCTCAATCTTGCAACCCAACCATTAAACTCTCAAATTACTCCATAAAATCCATTTGCTAAGGAGGTTAGAGGTGATTGGTAGAGCTATTTTGGTGGTGGAACACTTAAGCTACAAGCTTTCTTGGGAGTTGAGGTATTTTACTTGGAAACTTCACTTTTGTTTCTAATCATGCTATATTAGTGGCCTATGGTGGCTTAGTAGCTAGATTTATGGATGAATTAGTGGTTTAATTGAAAGTTGAGTAAATTTCTGATTTTTGGGGAATTTTTCTGTTTTATATAATAAATGTTAGTTAGCCTTGGATTGAAGGTTTAGTATTGAGCCAATTGGAGCTCTTGTATGTGAATTGTGATTAATTGTGGAAAATTTCAGCTTTGAACAAAAATTTCAGTTTTAGGGTTTTGGAAATTGGGGCTTTTCTATAATTGATGATTGGAATGGCAATTGGCTTGGAATGAAGGTTATTGAGTAGCCTATGAGTGAATTGTAGTAATTGTGGTTGAATTGGATGGGATTTGATGTTTGTTTGTAGGATGGAAAAGCTGGAATTTAAGGGAAGTGCTGTCAAAATTTCCGCAGGAATTCCTGAGCAGTCTCGGGAAATCTGTTATAACTCGATGTAGGAATATCGGAATTAATTTCCGTTTGTTGCGTTTTAAACTAGACTCCTAGGGCTACAAACCGTGGAAAATTTCAGACCCTAGTTCTGTCTGTGTGATTTATGGTGATTTTCCAAAGTTGACTGAAATTACATACCTGTTCTGTCTTTGACTGGACGATGCTGTGACTTGAGGCTAGAATTTAACTAACTTGTGATTCGAATCTTGTAAACATGTCTTCTAAGTAATTGTACCCCTTTGAGTGTATTTTCCGACGGTACAAATTTTATCAATTTTGGACTTAAGACTTGTGAGATATGATTTTTCCAATGAGGGTGCGCAAAACTGGAAAATCCTGTTTTCCTAGAATTATTCTTACTTTCCTTTTACCTCTTAGGTTTGAGAGTTTGTTACACCTTTAGCCTTAAAATCGAAGTATTTTCCATTTTTAAGCTATAATTGAACTTTACTTGCGTGAATCATGAAAGAGACGTTTGACTCGTATCCGAGTATCAATGGTAGTTTCTTGTAGGTCGGGTTGGTGATCCCGGACAACCGTCGGGCGAGAAATTGTGATTTGCTTGCTTAAGTGGTGAGTGTACTATGCATGACTTGTGTTTACTTGTTTGTGCACTTGACTCCTTGATTTGGATAACTGTGGTTTCTGTGCTCGAGGTGAGAGTGTACATGATCGCTCTCGTTCTCTTATGTGTACAACTGTTTACTGGATATCTGTGAATTTGTCTTGTGTTTGGCCTAATGTCGGTTGGGGCATGAACCCTACGACTTTACTGTGATAACTGAGCTCAAGCCTCGATGGCCGTTTATCGAGTCGAGCCGGTGAGGGCCGGTCGATTAGGTAACGAGCCATGAGGTTACTGTGTGTCGAGTGGAGCGTTAGCTCCTCGACTTTGTGGTGTACTCGAGTATTACCCCTGATTTCTGTGAGGTGTTCGGGCCCGGTAGGAGAATGTATGGTGGAAGGTACTGGGTGTAAAGTGGTGATCTACGGTCGTACTTGTCCGTTGAGCGTTGACGGAGAGTCAACGGAATATGATCAAGTGTTGCAAGAGGAAATTGGCTCCCGAGAGCCACCCGTATCCTTTCCTTTGAACTTGATTTCGTGTTTTCTTTCTATGGTTGATCGTAGTGTGTAACTGAGCATGACTACTACGTGCACTTTGAATGCATGACTTTTAGTACCTCATTGGGCGAAAGCTCACACTCGTACTTTTGTTTTCCTTACAGGGCATTCTTTTGGAAACCATGAGTTTTGTGAAGCGAGTAGAGCTAGTTAGGCATTCTTTTGTACTTTTGTATAGCTCCTCGACTTTTAGGAACCCTAATGTGGGACTTGAACATTTCATTTTGAATTGGAAAACCCTAGAGCGGGTTATGTGTATATATTTTCTCATGTATATATGATGTACTTTCTTGGAAATGTACTTGTCTATGCTTAATTAAAGTTTAGCCGTGTTTGGGACGCGTTCGTTCCGTTTTTTTTTTCCGTTTTCGTTTTGCGCGCTTGTTGTCAAACTTACTTGTTGGTATACCTCCCGAAATGTTTATATTTGCGTGTATGTGACCATTAGCAGTCCTGGCGAGAGCTGGGCAGGCAGTTCGCTAACCCTTAGGGTACGCCCTAGGGGGAGGTAGGGCTGTCACACTTAGGGTTTCCTCTTCCAAAAACACTCCACCACAAGCTTTAATCTACCCTAAAGAGCAACTTATATGGAGTGGTTTGTGATTTGGTTGGTTGAAACTCAAGATTGAGCTTGGAATAGAGGTTGAAGTTGAACTTTCTCCCTTGGTTTTTCTTCCCTCTTTGCTCGGCCAAGACAATGGAAATGGAAGACAAATTGGGGTCAAAATTGATGTTTTAGTAAAGGTAAAGAAAGGTGATCAAAGTCCAACTTCGAATAGTAATGCGACACGTGGCGTCATTAAGGGTTATTCCTATTCTCTTACTTACCAACGGTTAAATACCTACCTAACCTCTAATTATCTCCTAATACCTGATAAAATAATATCCATTAATACAAAACTTGACCTAGTCGACAAAATTTATCGCACTTAACGCACTAGCGGGTCCCACGTCCAATATACACTCCTAATATCTCATGAACTAACTTATACTAAAAAAATTATTTAAAAACTATAATTACTTATAAAAATATCTAGAAAATTAATAGAATAAAAAAAATATAGAAAACGTGTGCAAAGAAATAAAATAATGCCTAGAAATAAAGAAAATTTTCGGGTTCTCACACTCTCTCCCCCGTAAAGAATTTCGTCTCCGAAATTTCTCACCTGGGTTAATAAACAGCTCAGGGTATCTCTTTTGCATCTCTTCCTCCACCTCCCAAGTTGCCTCTTCTACTCCATGATTTCTCCACAAGATCTTCACCAATGGAATTTGTTTGTTTCTCAGCTCGTTAACCTTTCGGTCAAGTAACTGCACAGGTTTCTCCTCATACGTGAGTGATTCATCTATCTCAATCTCCTCCGGTTGTAAAATGTGAGTTGGATCAGGATAATACTTTTTGAGCATTGAAACATGGAAGACGTCATGAATTCTGGACAAACTGGATGGTAGCTCGAGTCGGTACGCTACTTTTCCAATTCTTTGGAGAATTTTGAAGGGTCCTACGAATCTTGGTTGAAGTTTTTTTCCTCTACCCGCCGTGACGCTTCGTAACGGTGTGATCTTAAGAAAGACACGGTCCCCAACTTCGAACTCCAAATCTTTCCTTCGGTCGTCCGCGTAGCTCTTTTGTCGGCTTTGAGCTGTTTGGAGTCTTTGACGTATCAACTTAACCTTTTCTTGTGCATCCTCCATCCATGGAACGGTTGTTGGATCCAAAATCTTCTTTTCCCCCACTTCATCCCAATAAATCGGTGATCGGCACTTTCGTCCGTAGAGAGTCTCGTATGGTGCCATTTGAATTGATGAATGGTAATTATTGTTATAGGCAAACTCCGCTAACGTCATGTGTTGGCCCTAACTACCCCCAAAATCTAAAATGCAAGTCCTTAACATATTCTCGAGGGTTTGAATAGTTCGCTCAGACTGTCCATCCGTCTGGGGGTGATAGGTGGTACTAAGGTTGAGTTTGGTCCCCAAGGTCTCCTGAAATTTTTGCCAAAACCTAGACACAAAATGAGGATCTCTGTCTGAAACTATACTCATTGGGACTCCATGTAGTCTCACAATTTCATCCATTTACAACCGAACCAACTTCTCCATGGAATACTTCATGTTCACAGGTAAGAAATGGGCCGATTTGGTTAACCGATCTACGATCCATCCGGGTAGTAGCAAGATGTTTCAGGATCTACGAATGTTGTATTGGTGGGATAACATAAAGAGGGAAATCGCCCACTATGTGCAAACCTGTCTCGTCTACCAGCAAGTTAATGCCGAACATAAAAAACCCTCTGGTTTGTTGCAACCTCTTGAGATACCTGAATGGAAATGGGAAAACATCATGGTGGACTTTGTCTCCGGGTTGCCAAGGACGCAAAAGGACATGATGTCGATCAGTCCACTAACCCTTAAGGTACGCCCTAGGGAAGGTGGGACTGTCACATGCACCGCGCGACTAATTGGAGATTTGAGAATTTAATACTAGACTAGTAAGTGTGAATAATTACAGTGTTAAAGGAAATACCTTGGAGGATTAGTGGATGAGTGTATCAAACTCGAGAGAGATTGGTGGTACGAAACCCTATTCCGACAACTATTCAAAGTTGACTTTTTGGCAAATCTTCCTAGCTACTTTTCCCTCCAATCTTCCAAGACAAGCCACAACACACAACTCTCTTATTTCTCTCTCTCCATTTTCGGCCAGCCCTCAAGGAAGAACAAAGGGAAGGAAAACTTCATCTTCTAGCTTCCATTTCACCCACAAATCCTCCACCAAATCACTCACAACTTGGAGTACCACTCTAGCTAGGAGCAATGAGCAATCTTGTGGATTTTCTTGGAGAATTTTCGGTGGAAAAATCTAATATTCATCTAGGGTTCCAGGGGTAATCACTTCATCTCTTTAATCTTTCCATTTCTCCAAAGTTTAACGGTTAATCTTCATGGGTTTGAAACCCTAATCGCACTCATAGGCTAGCGGACTTGAGGAACCATTTTTCTCGCTTTAAATCCTAGGCTAGCTGTCTTGATGAGGCCTCTAGGTAGCTGACTTGATGCTTTAATGTTTGATTGTGGTTGTTTATGCGATGAGTGAGATGATTTCGGTTAGAAAGTGGAGAGAAATTGAAGGAAAGTTGTGAAGACAAGTTGGCCGAAATTCTGTCCATGTTGTTCTATTTTTATTTCAAAATTTTGATGCTTGGTTGGCTGTGAAATTGATGGATATATGTTGTATATTGTGTGTACAAAGTTCCTTTAAAAAATCGTATCGAATGGTTGCTCAAAACTTGAGTTTTGGTAAGGATTCAAATCTGGAAAACGTATAGCAGGGTACTCGGGCAGTGGTTCTTTGTCTGAACGTAACTCTTTGTACAAAAGTCAAAATTGAGTACCGTTAGCAGCATTCAAAACTAGACATTCATAGATTTCCAACGGTATAAAATCCCCTACTAGTTCATTTTGAGTAAACAGTAACAATTCTGTAAAGTCGGCTGTTCTGTTTTAACTGTCTATTCGAATGAAACTGGAAGCTGCATCTTGTAGCTCGATTTTGTTCCATTTGTAAAAAGATTTTCAAAATGAAATCTTCTGATAAATTGTAGAATTTTGAACCTAGTTTCCAATGCCATAAACCATTCTCAATTTGGAGTTGTATAGAGCTAGATATGGTTTGATTTCGAAAATACGACAAATCTGGAAATTGGAAACTTTTCCCTTCCTTGCTGACCTAATGGTCAAATCTGTTTTGGGATGTTATATTTCGAAATTTTAGTGTCATTTAACCATAAATTTCTTATTAAATGTTTTTGGAATCTTGGTTCCAAAAATGGAGCGAATTGGGGCTGATTTCGTTGGACAAAACGTTTGAAAAAGAAAGAGAAGTAGGATGGCAGATTTGTTTTGAAACATTTCACAAACTTTGATCATTTTGTTAGCTGCCTTCCAGTACGAGTTTTTATCTAAATTTTGATAGAGAGGTAGTCCATATATGGAGGTTTAAGTGTACCAAATTTGATGTAATTTCAATACCATTCGGTACCCAAATGATGCCCCAAAGATTGCTCTTCAAATCTGGAAATTCACTGATCAGGTCGTGAAAATCAACCGACTTTAAACTATTATATCTTGTTGCTCAAAACTCCGAATTTTGTTCCGTTTGTTGTGTTTGAAATTTTGTTTGGGACTCTTATTGTGTTATAAATTTCAGAGACTGATTCATTTTTTTGGGAATTTTACTGAATTTTCAAACATCGCCGAAAAACCAAGACTGGTTCTGTCTTGCTTTCTTGAATCAGCAACTTTGAGCTGAAAAATGAATGCTTTCTGTTTAGAATCTTGTAAAAAGTGTCTTCTAGGAACTTTTAGCACTTTGAATCTAATTTCCAATGGTATAAATTTTTTCATTTTTGGACTTACCGAACTCAAGATCTGATTTTACCAAGTTTATCGCGCAAAGCTGAAAATTCATGATTTCTTGGGAAATGAGTTTTTGAGAACTTTTCATTGTCTTTCGATATCGATCATCCGTTTTAAACTCATTTTCATGGAGGATACAAGTTTCTCTTGTGACTTTAAATCCTCAATTTTGAATCTCGATTTTCGAGATATTAAAGCTCTTTTAAGACATTGTCTTAGTATTACGCAAGTGTACATATTCTTCCTTGTTTGGCAAGGTGTTTGTAAGTATTTGTGAGTGATAGTTAATTGTTATTTCTTCAGGCGCTCAAGAGAATCTTGAAGAGAATCTCGGAGCCAACCACTAAAGATCTTATTTGCACTTACTCACTTATTTTGAATTGGTGAGTGTCAAGTGCATGAATAATTGCCAATTATGTGAATTGCTTCTTATTGATTAAGTGATTTACAATTGTCGAGTTGAGTGTGTACTTTATCGCACTCGTTCTCTTTTAATTGATTATATAATTGAATTGCTCATAGTTGAATTTATAATTGTGGTTGAATATACCGAGTGGAGTGAATCTCATCGGCTTATATTTGTATTTGTCGATTGGAGTGAATCTCATCGACTTATATTTATAATAGTAGGGGACGCCCAAACTCATCGGCCGACCTTGCGACTCGGGCATACTCGCTTGGCATACTCGAGTAGTATCGCCTTTTATATCTGAAGAGCAGGCCCGGGACAGGCGGTGTAACTGTGAACGGTAATTGTAGAGTAAGTGGAGTTCTACGGACTTAATACCTACCGGATTTCGATGGAGCGTCATCCCGTGGAGGTATTTGATCGAGTCTTGGCGAAGCGAGTGGAATCTAGCTCCTGAGAGCTCCTGTATCCTTATTAAGTGTGTTAATGTTATTTATGGGTTACTTGAACTTCCTTGTTTATTTCTCGTACAAATGCCATTGTTACTTGAACTATGTATTTGCATGTTTTCTTGGCCTCACTGAACGTCAGCTCACTCCATTAGTTTTGTTTTCCTTAGCAGGAGCTCGGACAGGAAGGAATTTTGAGGAAACCGACTTGATTACTTTTGATAAAAATTTTGGGATGTAATGGATTAGTCGACTTCTAGTGATTGTATTTTTTTGGGGGAAAGTGATATACTTTTGAGAACTTATGATATAAGATTTGAAAGTTTATTTAAGGAAGTGACTTTTCTTACTTCGACTGTTATTCTTTGGTTGTGTATCTTTAAGATTGAATTGAAATTGTATCGAGTCCTGGCGAGAGTTGGGCAGGGGTTCCGCAGATACCCTTGGGAGAAGTGGGGGCGTCACAGTTGGTATCAGAGCTTAGGCTTCAGATCTCTGTAGTGTATCTTAGGCTAAAAGTTTAGGATGTCGGACCATAGGACTGGTTTGAAAGTTAAGTGACCGCTTGTAGAGATGAAAATTAGAGCCTGAGTTTGAATTAGTGGACAATTAGGAGTTTTGATCTTGTGAGAAATATGTGGAATAGTACGAAATGATCAGACCTAGTTTATTTAGTATACTTGGATCCACCTAAGCTTTTAATTTTAATTGTAGGTTATGGAAGGTAATAGTGGTAGTGAGTCGTCTCAGGGGGCCTTCCGGTCATCTGTTATCGAGAAAAGGCTAAGGGAGCTCGTTGGAGATATAACCCAACTCGCCGAATTAGGACTCCATGTGACTGCTAGAGGACTTACTCGTACTCAAATAACGTAGTGTTAGCGGTAAAATAATGCTCAAGAGAGCTCGATCGTTAAATAAAGAACGTAGTGTTAGCGGTAAATTAAAGAAGCTTTTCTAGCTAAATCGTTAAAATAATGCTCAAGAGAGCTCGAAGGTGGTTTTTGATTCAAGTCGTGATAAGAAATCTCAAATCCAAAAGATAGCACCGTTTTCACTTTCGGCACGAAAATCGAGAAAAAGAAGTAAATGGTTCTCGTTTCCCAAAACTTTAAATCTCATGTCCAAACTTTGGAAGGTAAAGAGTATTCACATATTTTCCAAGCTAATGAAGTCAAACATATCCAAAACTCCACTCATTTCATAGAAAAAAAAAATCAAATATAAGGTTCCAAGGTTCAAGTATAAAATAAGGTGTCATCAACCAAGAAAGTGGAACAACCAAGAAAACGCATTAGGAAAGGTTTAACCTTTGGAAACCAAGATTTGAAATGAAGGTTTAAAGTTCTAATGGAACCTTGTATTCCACCATGAAATTACACCTAAAACTGTCCAACAATTGCAAAGGAGGATGGAAAGTTCTTAAAAGTTCATTTTCTAAGAAATCAAGAATTTCAGCTTTGCGCGATAAACTTGGTAAAATCAGATCTTGAGTTTCCTATGTCCAAAAATAGAAAACTTTATACCGTTGGAAACTAGATCCAAAGTACTAAAAGTTCCTAGAAGACACTGTTCCAAACAGAAAAGCGTTCATTTTTCAGCTCAAAGTTGCTGATTTAAACAAGCAAGACAGGACCAGTCTAGTTTTTCGGCGATATTTGAAAATTCGGCAAAATTCATAGAAAATGAATCAACCTTGAAATTCATAACACAATAAGAGTTCCAACAAGGTTTCAAACACAATAAATGGAAACTAAATTTGGAGTCTTGAGCGACAATATAACAGTTCAAAGTCGGTTGATTTTCACCACATGAACAGTGAATTTCCAGATTTGAAGAGCCCATTTTTGGGGCGTTATTTGGGCATCGAAATGGTATTGAAATTTCACCAAATTTGGTACACTTAAACTTCCATAAGTGGAATACCTCTCTATCAAATTTTAGGCAAAAAATCACGTGGGAAGGCAGTTAACAAAACTACCAAAGTTTAGGAAATTCTCAAGGCTAATCTGTCACTCATGCTTTCCTTTCTTTCCAAACGTTTTGCACAATGAAATCAGCCCCAATTCGATTCATTTTTGAAACCAAGGTTCCCTAAACATTTGATGGGCAATGTATGGGAGATTGACACCAAAAGTTTCGAATATAACCTTCCAAAACAGATTTGACCATTCGGCCAACAAGAAAGGAAAGATTTCCAGTTTTCCAGCTTTGTTGCACCTTCGAAATCAGACCACAACTCACTCATTACAAGTTCAAATTGGGAGTGGTTGGTGGCATTGGAAACTAGGTTCAAAATTCTACATTTTATTAGAAAGGGTCATTTCCAAAATCAGTTCACAAGTGAGAGAAACGCAAGCCACAAGATGCGGCTTCTTCATTCCTCTCGGACAGAGAGTCACAACAGGACAGCAAACTTTTCCGAATCACTACGGATGACTCAAAATGAAATAGTGGGTGATTTTTATACCATTAGAAAGCTATGAATGTCTAGTTTTGAATGCCACTAACAGCACTGAATTTTGACTTGTATACAGAGAGATACGTTCAAACAAAGAGGTACTGTTCGGCTAACCTGAACACCATTTCCAGATTTCTTTCTTTTTCGAAAACTCTAGTTTTGAGCAACCAATTGAAACGATTTTTGGTAGACACTTTCTACACACAATATACAACATATATCACTCAATTTCACAGTCAAACAAACCAACAAAAATTCAAAATACAAGCAAGATAACAGCAGGACAGTTTCGGCCAGCTCTCTCCCTCTCCTCTCGGTTTCTCTCTTTCTTTTTCCTCTTCTAGTTTCTACCATTAAAACTTATCACAAACACTCTAAAACACCCATAAACATCATGACAGCCCTCATATAACCAACGTGGGAGTTTATAGATCCCACTTCAACCAACCAATTCCAACCAACAACAACAAGAAGGAAGCTACAAGCTCCAAAGCTAAGAAATGAAACAAGAAAACAAGAGTTGTGGTGGGAGATGTTTATACCTTTCAAGCAACTAAACCCTTGATGAAGTCAGATTTTTCCCACTAAAAACTCTCCAAAAACCACCACAAGATGTTGCCTTTCTTCAAACTAAGATGAATCTCCAAGAACTAGAAGATTAGATGAAGTTTTGGAGCAAGATTGGAACCAAAGAAATGGAGTTGTCTTCTTCCCTTTTTCCTCTTGAGGTTCGGCTGACTATGGAGAGAAAGAGGAGGGTTTGGTGTGTTGTAGCTTGTGAGGGAAGATTGGAAGAAAGTAGCTTTATGTTGGGTGCAAAAAGTCAACTTTGAATAATTGTCGCGCGCGGGTTTCGTACCACCGTTTTCTCTCGGGTTTGATACACTCATGCACTAATTCTCCAAGGTACTTCCTTAACACTATAATTATTCACTTTTAGTAGTCTAGTATAAGTTTCTTAAATCTCCCCTTAGTCGTTCCGACGCGAAATGCGCGAACTTTCGACTCGCGCGTGATAAAGCGAAAATTTCAACTCACTCACATCTAATCTCTCAATTAACTTTTCTTAGTCTACTATTGATCATCCTTCATTTTTCAAAATTATTGCACTCTCGGATTGAATATTGCCTCGAAAAATGTGCATGTACTATTTCTCGCTAAACAAGCCGCAGAAAAAAATAAATTTGCTAGCGAAACGTTTTAAAAGTATAAATGAGACATTTTTGCGTACAAATGGGTTTAAAATGAATGAAATAAATTATTCAGAATAAACGGGTGAATAAATAATTAAATAAGCCAGTAAAATGAAATAAAAGTAAGAAAAATGAAATTTCGGGTCCTCACATATTACCCAATTGTTTTCAAAGTCGGTTGCAACCATAAGTGCAAACCGAATTGATTAATCTGCTAGGGGTGATAACCGCACCAATTGAGCACCCTAAAACCCCAAAACACCCCAAATTTCTGACCAAACGTCAGAGAAATAGTAGCTCAACGAATTCCAGAAATTTTGGGTTGTCGGGTAGAGTACTTCTAGGGTTTTCCAAAATTTCAACCTTGAAGTCATTTGTCTTGCTTTCTTTTTGAATCGTTAGTTGTTGTTAGTCCTAATCTGAGTTTTAGGTCACGTCTAGGTCTTCATTCACCTCCCATTCTTTGCTACTATCTTGTGTCACTTGTTGACTAATCAAGAACGAACCTTGCGGTGACGCCTAGTTTGTTCAACCCGAGCAACTAGCAAACCTAAGGAATTGTTTGGTGAGATTATTAGAGAGTGATACACTTGAGTGAGACACGAGTGTGAGTGACCTATACATTGTACCAAAAAAAAAAGGGGAAAAAAAAAGAAAGGAGAGGTAGTTGTTTTATTTGTTTTGCAGGGTTACCTAAGCATGTCAAGTGGAGTTGGAGAACAAACCATGGACTTAAAACTACAATTGGAGGCCATGATAGGGGAATTCAAGCGAATGCTTAAGAATTCCATCGAACCTTTGCATGATCGAATTGACCAGTTGGAGAACTCGAGGCTACCACCTAGTTCGAGTAAAGGCAAAGAATCGGCATACTCAAACGATGAGGAGGAAGTGTTTGAGGGGAGGTACCAAACTGACCAAAGGTTTCAACGGCGAGGAGATGACGCCATTAAAGGTGTCAAACTCAAGATTCCCTTCTTCCAAGGCAAGTCGGACCCCGAGGCGTATTTGGAATGGGAACGGAAAAATTGAGTTAGTTTATGAGTGCCATACTTACACGGAGGAACAAAAGGTGAAACTAGTAGCGTGGAATTCACAGACTATGTCTCCATCTGGTGGGACCAGCTTCGACTTAGCCGAAGGAGAAACCGTGAGAGGCCCGTGGAGACTTGGGAGGAGATGAGGAGCCTCATGAGGAAAAGGTTCGTGCCAAGCTACTATAGCCGAGACTTACACCGGCGGTTACAATCACTCACCCAAGGTTTCTTGTCAATTGAGGACTATTACAAGGAAATGGAGATGGCCATTATGAAGGCGGATCTACGTGAGGATGGAGAAGCCACTATGGCTCGATTTTGCATGGCTTGAGGCCCGAAATCGCCGAAGTAGTGGAACTCCAACACTACCTCGACATGAATGAAATGCTGGAGAAGGCAGTTACAGTGGAACGGCGCCTCAAGAAGAGGGGTAGTGCTCGTCCAGGCTCTACGTACCAAGCTGGAAATTGGCGCACTTGTCAACCGAAAAGGGAGGAGAGGGCCACAGCTCCTCTAACTCTTCAAGGCTGAATGCCTTCCCTTCCAAGATGAAGGCAATGGTCGAACCAAAGGCCAACCACGAAGCTCCCAAGCCACAAAGCCGAGACACTAAATGCTTTAAGTGTCAAGGCTTTGGTCATATCGCCTCCTAATGCACCAACCAAAGGACAATGCTACTATTGCCAAATGGGGAGGTTGTATCGGATGAAGAGGAGGAGCACCAAGGGCTGCCGTCCCTTGAGGAGGAAGAGGATGACTCAGGCGAGGAGTTACCTACACATGAAGAGATCGGTTGCTTGGTGGTTCGAAAGGTACTTACTGCGCGAGCCAAGGAGGAGGAATTGGAGGTGCAACGGGACAACCTTTTCTATACAAGGTGTCATATCAAGGACAAGGTTTGTAGTGTTGTTATGGATAGTGGGAGTTGTGCCAATGTAGCTAGTCTACTCATGGTAGAAAAGCTAGGGCTCCCAGTTGTCAAACATCTAAGACCTTATCGCCTTCAATGGTTGAATAATGAAGAGGAAGTCCGTGTGTTTAGACAAGTCAAAGTTTCATACCGGATTGGCAAGTATGAAGATGAAGTTACTTGCGATGTTGTGCCAATGCAAGCAAGTCATCTCATACTTGGGCGACCTTGGCAATACGATCGAGACGTCAAATTCAAGGAGAGAGCTAACAAATATGTTTTCACTCATTGTAATAGAAAAGTGACCCTTGTACCCCTCACCCCAAAACAAGTGTATGAAGATCAAATGAGACTCCAAAAGAAGTATGAGCTAGAACTTGAGAGGAAAAAACGAGAAAAAAATAAGAAGAAAAAAAGTGAGAATATGGCCGAACCTCTAGGGAAGAAAAAGGCTACAAGTGAGTCGGCTACGAGAGAAGAAAGTAAGGGGAAGCTAAGCTTGCTAGCAAAAGCCAAGGATGTAAAGCGAGTTTTGTTTTCCAACCAACTCTTACTTGTACTTGTGTGCAAAGAAGAGTTGGTCATTTCATCTATACCTACTAACTCTTTACCTTCCAATGTTTTATCTCTCTTGCAGGAGTTCGATGACATATTCCCTGAAGACGTGCCCGATGGACTGCCACCCCTAAGGAGAATCGAGCACCAAATTGACCTCATTCCGGGAGCCCCATTGCCTAACAAGCAGGCCTATCGAATGGGCCCTGAGGAAACAAAAGAATTGCAAAGGCAAGTGGAGAAATTGCTAAGGAAAGGCTGGGCTCGAGAAAGTCTCAGTCCATGTGCTGTGCCAGTGATTCTAGTGCCAAAGAAGGATGGCGCTTGGAGAATATGCACCGACTGTAGAGTAGTCAATGCTATCATGGTAAAGTATCATCACCCTATCCCTAGATTAGATGATATGTTGGATGAACTGCATGGTGCCATTATTTTTACCAAAATTGGACTTGAAAAGTGGTTACCACTAAGTAAGAATGAAAGACGGAGATGAGTGGAAAACCGATTTAAAACTAAACATGGGCTATATGAGTGGTTAGTAATGCCTTTCGGTTTAACTAATGCACCTAGTATTTTCATGCGCTTAATGAACCATGTTTTAAGACCTTTCCTTGGAAAATTTGTTGTAGTGTATTTTGATGATATTTTGGTTTATAGTAGAAGCTTAGAGGAACACCTTGAACACCTCAAAGCTGTTTTTGAAATACTTCGAAGGGAGAGGCTGTATGCCAACCTTAAGAAGTGCATATTTTGCACTGACCGTGTGGTGTTTCTAGGCTATGTTGTTCGTGCGCAGGGCAATTCACGTAGATGAAGAAAAAGTTAAGGCCATCCAAGAATGGCCAACACCTACCTCTGTAAGTGATGTGCGCAGCTTCCATGGTTTAGCAAGTTTCTAACCGCCGTTTTGTGAAAGATTTTAGGCACCATTGTCGCACCCCTCACCGCAGTCATGAAGAAGAACGAGAAGTTCTTTTGGAGGGAAGCCCAAGATAAGGCTTTCCAATTGCTCAAACACAAACTCACACATGCACCACTTCTTGCAATAACCTAACTTTGACCTCACTTTTGAAGTGGAATGTGATGCATCAGGTGTAGGAGTGGGAGCCGTACTTATGCAAGAAGGGAAGCCAATTGCCTACTTCAGTGAGAAATTAAATGGCGCGGACTCTCAACTACTCGACATATGACAAGGAGTTGCTTGCCCTTGTTCGTGCCTTGGAGACTTGGCAACACTACCTACGCGCAAGGGAATTCGTCATCAAGACCGACCATGAGTCTCTCAAACACCTAAAGGGACAACAAAAACTGAGCAAAAGGCATGGTCAGATGGGTAGCCTTCATCGAGTCCTTCCCATATGTCATCAAATACAAGACAAGTAAGTCTAATGTTGTAGCTAATGCATTATCTCGCAGACATACCTTGCTAACTGCATTGGATGCTAAACTCTTAGGTTTTGAGCTCATGAAAGAGTTGTACAAACCTGACTTGGATTTTTCGAATGCTTATGAGAATTGTGGGAAGGCAAACTTTGAAAAGTTCTATGTGCATGATGGTTTCTTATTTTATCTTACCAAGTTATGCATTCCCCCAAAGTTCTATACGTGACTTACTTGTTCGAGAGTCACATAGTGGTGGCCTAATGGGACACTTTGGTGTCACCAAGACCCTAGCTATGTTGCAGGAACATTTCTATTGGCCACACATGCGCAGGGATGTGGAAAGAGTTGTTGAAAGGTGTGGAGTGTGCCACAAGGCTAAGTCACGGATCAACCCAAATGGTTTGTATACTCCCTTATCCATACCTATCCAACCTTGGGTTGACATTTCCATGGATTTTGTGCTTGGTTTACCTCGATCTAAACGTGGACATGACTCTATATTTGTTGTAGTAGATAGGTTTTCCCAAAATGGCTCACTTCATTGCATGTCATAAACTGATGATGCCTTGCATATTTCTGATTTATTCTTTAAAGAAGTTGTTCGTTTGCATGGCATACCTAGGACTATAGTGTCTGATAGAGATGTTAAGTTTTTGAGCTACTTTTGGAAATCTTTGTGGGGTAGGTTGGGGACCAAACTACTGTTTTCTACTTCTAGTCATCCTCAAACGGATGGTCAACTGAGGTAGTAAATAGAACATTGTCGACACTCTTACGTGCAATTATCAAGAAAAATCTTAAGACATGGGAAGTGTGAGAACCCTCACTTGAAAACCCTAATTTTCCTTAAATAAATGCTTTATTCTAAGATTTAGACCACTTATTATATACCATTGCAATGGCATTTCCCATGTAGTACAACATTGTTCATGGCATTGCATTTTATTCCTTTTACTTGAAGAAAAATAGTTACTTGAGTTGAATTTTAATGATCCACCAATTATTTGTTTCCAAGTGGCTTTGATTTGGATTGAGGACTTTAAAAGATAGGTGAGGGGTGTTAATTAAGTATTGGTACACTTGTTTGGGTGGAATTAGCATTGGTCAAAAGTTTAGGGGAGATTATGGGCAAGAAAGGGGCCATGTGGCACAACCTTGGCCTTGGATGGTGTTTGACCAAGAAACTTGAATTAATTTAAACCTTCATGAAGCCTTTTTTTATCTTCATATGGCCGAACCCTTAGCAACAAAAAGGGAAGAGGAAAAGCTCTACAATCTTGCCTAATAACCATAGAAATCAAAGCCAAACAAATCAAAGATAAAGTTTGTGAGTTTAGAGAGAACTTTCCCTCCAATCCTAGGGGTTGATTCAAGCTTCAAGGCTTCAATTGGTTGAGTGATTTGGTGGTCTAAGCTTCATCTAAGAAAGGTAAATAATACTCAAATCTTGGTTCTATGATGTTTATCATGTGCTTGGAGTTTTAATGGTGAAATACATGTTGTTTGGTTGTGATTTCGGGTTGAAATTTTGAAGTATACAAGTAGAAGTTAAGGCAATAAGCATGCACACCAAGTGTTTGATGAAATGTTTACTCTTTGTTCATGGTTGTTTATGATAGATTTACATGTTTTAAACCTTCTTTAAGCTAGATTTATACTTGATATGTGGTTTAAGTGCAAATCAATAGAAGATGAAGGTTGGTGACATGATTGAGGAATTGTGGACTGTTTTGTGCCATGGCTGACCAGCTTTCGTAGGAAGGATTTTTCATGGATTTGTGTGGTCTAATTACACCCTAAGCATGCTTAAACAACTTGGCTAGAGGTTGGTTAAGTTCATATGTGAATTGAATTGAATTTGGAACAAGTAAGGTGGCTAGAGAAACCATTAGTGGACTGGTTTAGCCTTTGCAAAATAACTAGCTTATTATGGAACACTTGTGCATGTTTATGTGTTGTGTTTTGAGCTTAAATGATACCAAGTGACTTAAGCTTCTGTATATTATCATTAGAGGACTGATTTGGGTGAGTTTGAAACCAAAACAAATGAGGATAGCATGAGGAATTGGTGTACACAAGTAAGGGTTTGAGACTGATCCAGGTTGGGAAAATCAGCCAAACTTCCCGAGCTACTGTTTATTCTAGGAGATGAACTAGAAAGTGTGTAAGGTACCGTTGGGAAACCCTTCGAGTCTAGTTTCTAACGCCGCCGACGGCACCTAATTTCGACCTTCCTACAGTGAGATACGGCCGTTTTACCGAGACTGCGCGAGCACGACTGTGCACCCGCGAGAAACCTTTTAAAGCTTGAATGAATCTTTCCCTTTTGCCCAACTTTCATGCACTTGTTAAACTTGTTTATTCATGAACTTTTACTGCATTTTGGGCCTAAAGCTTAGGGTGAATTGAGTATAGTTAGTCACTCACTTAGGCACCTAATGAGCTCACTTTGCTTGGAATTAGACCTAATCGTTGACGTTTTCACTCGTTGCCTCTAGGAGGGGGAAACGGTGGTGCACGTAATCGCGCAACTTGACGTGACTACTACTTTGCTAACCAGGTGAGTGCTCCACTACCTGTTACCCTGCTTATTTGAACTAACTGATTGCTTGAATTGCCACTGTTTGAGCCAAACCTTGTTTTAATGAAATGGAGGCGAGCGTGTACTTTATCGCACTCGACCTTCCCCATTTTCTACTGTGGCTCTGAATACCGTTATTATGAGATATAATCTCTCTATATGTGACTGTATGAGAATGTGATTCATCTGTATGTGACTGTACATAAGTTGACGGGTGATACCTCAACAACCATTGCCACTGTTTGGGGTACCCCTACCTCATAGGCAAACCGGTTCTATCGAGCCAGCAAGGGCTTGGTCGAGAAGGCCGGAAAACCTTGGGGACTGTTTACTGTTCACTGGAAACTGGTATACTCGAGTATTACCGAACCACTGTTTTGGAGTGGCGGGCCCGGTAGGGGGTTGATTGGTGGACGGAGAGGATAGAAAGTGGTGTTCTAACGGACTATATATTCCTTAAATGCAAATGTTGGCGGAGAGTCAACGGACCCCCGGTATGATCAAGCTGAGGGGAATTGGGCTTTTGAAAGCCACCCGTATCCTTAATTTGAATTGTGATTTAATTATTCTTCTATTGTACGATATTTATTCGGTTAATTTATGCTCTAATTTGGCTATGTGCTTACTTGCTTTACTTGGAACCTCACTGGGCGTTAGCTCACCCCATTCCCTTTGTTTTCCTTAACAGATCGGGGACGGACTAGGATCAAGGGACTTACTAGCTTCCCTTTTTGCTTGCACTTGTAATCCCCTCGTATTAAGAAGACTTTACTTTTGACTTTTGTAAGCCTAACACTTAAGTTCGACCTGTGTTATGAACTGTAGTATGGTTTGATATATGTAACGTTTGGTTGGCTTTTAAGTTTGGAAAGCTGGTTGTCTATTATTTACTTTCTAGGGTTTGTACCGTTTATTTGAAGTTTCCACTGGATGTTTTGAGTTACTAGCTCTCTGATCGACCGAGTCCTGGCGAGAGCTGGGCAGGCAGTCCGCTGATACCCTCGGGTTCGCCCTAGGGAGAGGTGGGGCTGTCACAGGAAGAGTGTCTCCCACATGTAGAGTTTGCATACACAGGGCTGTGCATAGTGCTACGCAATTTTCACCTTTTGAAGTTGTGTATGGTTTTAACCCCTTAACACCCTTAGACTTGTTGCCATTACCTTCTTCTGAGCATGTGAACTTAGATGGCAAGAAGAAAGCTGAGTTCGTGAGGTCGTTGCACGACAAGGTCCGCACCAACATCGAGAGGCGGATGGCCCAGTATGTCCAACAAACTAACAAGCATAGGCGCAAGCTTGTCTTCGAACCTGGTGATTGGGTTTGGTTACACTTGCGCAGGAGAGATTCCCCCAAACAACGCCAAAGCAGTTATCACCAAGAGGAGATGGGCCCTTTCCAAGTCCTCGAGCGCATTAATGACAATGCATACCGCTTAGATCTCCCTGGTGAGTATCAAGTAAGTGCTACATTCCAACGTTACTGATTTAAGTCCATTTCTTGCAGGGGACGAGCACGATTTGAGGTCAAATCCTTTTCAAGAGGAGGGGAATGATGCGGATGAGCAAGAGGCCCATGGTGTTCAAGTAGACCCTGTGAAGGTTCCCCAAGGCCCAGTGACACGTGCACGAGTTAAGAGATTCAAGGAGTCACTTCAGGCCTTGGTTCACGCCGTCCAAGCCCAAGAGCAACCGTGCATTGAAGGGAATGGTTTGGAAGATCCTTGCAAGACCACCAAGACATTGCTAATGATTGGGGAGGCAATTGATCAAGTTTCCAATGGGGGATTGGGCTTTGACCACATAGCTTAAGGGAGTTAGTTTAGGCCATGTGGGCCTTAGTGTTATTAGTCCGATTAGCGAGTTAGTTAAGTAGTTAACTAGGTTTAATTTCGGTCCAAAAGAAGAGTAAGTGCTGGCCGAACTTCCCTTGCCTATTTTCCAATTCTTATTAGGTCTAGACAAGGCTATAAATAGCCCCAAGTCATTGTTTACATTCAGTTTTTTGACAATTAATAAACAAATTTCCAAAATTTCGTCTTCCATTAAGGCAATTCCTTTAGCTTGTGAAAGCTACGTTGAACATCCTAGAGTTGATCCTAGGTTGCTTCTTGACTTATCAATCAAGCACACACACTTGATTGTGGCGTTTTCTACCGTTGAATCCGTCCTTGAGTGGTCCAAGTTTGGGTTCGACTCCATCAATTTTCGCAACGTGTCCTCTAAGGTCTAAGGTTTGCTTCCGCGCGTCCGTCTCCTTGGTGCCCGTGGCTCAAGGGATCACATCATGGAAGCTATTTTAAGAGGAAACGACCAGAAAAAAAAACTACCGAAGTTCCGAGTTTCTTAGGGTTAGCCGGATATTACCGTCGGTTTATCAAGGACTATTCTAAGACTGCAAGACCCTTAACTGAGTTGACTAAGAAGCATGGTAAGTTTATTTGGGGATTCTAAATGTGAGGAAGGATTTCAAGAGTGAAAAAATGCTTAACCAAGACACCTGTGTTAGCCTTACTAAGCCGGAGGAGATGGTTTGTGGTTTATACAGATGCTTCAAAAGATGGTTTAGAATGTGTATTGATACAACATGATAAGGTGATTACATATGCCTCTAGAAAGTTAAAACCTCACGAGAGAAATTATCCAACTCATGATTTGGAGTTAGTGGTTGTGATATTTGAATTGAAGAAGTGGAGACATTACCTCTATGGGGTGATGTTTGAAGTTTTACTAACCACAAAAGCCTTAAGTACTTTTTTTTTCAACAAGAGTTAAATTTGAGACAACGTAGATGGGTGGAGTTTTAGAGGATTATGATTGTACGATTAATTATAACCCAGGGAAAAACTAATGTGGTAGCCGATGCTTTATTTTTTCAAGTGCAAGAAAGCAGGGATTGATGATCAAAGAATTTCACTTGTTAAAGAGGTCACACGCCGTTTGGATGATAGTAAATAGATTGACCAAATCTGCTCAATTTCTGCTGATTAATATGAAATACCCACTAGAGAAGCTAGTTAAGCTATATCTGGATGAGATTATAAGCTACATGGGATACTGTCGCGCCCCATTTTTGAAAAATAAAATAAAAAAATAATGAGTTTTAAGAAAAATGGATTTTTGTTTGATTTTTTATTTGAAAAATGTAAATTTCGTTTAGAAAATAAGAAAAATGAAATGGGTCTAAATGGGACTTTAAAATGCGACGATTTGACCCAAAATAATAGTTTAAAAAGGGTTTTTAATAAAAAACAGGAGTCGCCACTTGGTATTGAGTTAAGGTGTACAAGTCACCTAAAATGAATTTTTTAAGAAAATTATGGAAAAACCCTTTTGAAATGACTCCAAGTCTACGTAAATCAAGAAAAAGCTTCGGGAGTCACATTTGAAGAGAGGGAAGGCAAGGATAAAAATCCAAGGCACCCTCTCAACCTAGCCAAGGCTAGTTGCGCGATTTAGTCAAAAATTTTCTTATTTTAACCTAAAAATTTATCACATTTGAAAGTCACTATATGAATGCAAACCCTAGACCTAAGGGGATATCGGGGGGCAAAATATTTCTTCGAAATTATTTGATGCAAATCGCATTAATTGCGGCGCCCAAAAGTGAACTTTCGAAGAAGTCACGGATTAATGCAAAAATATGAGACTCAAACAAACAAAAAGAAAAGGAAAATAATAATAAAAAATAATCATAATTGTACAAATATACATGTCCTAAAGGAATGCATCATGTCAGGTACGGGGGACTAATGTTCGTGACTCAATTTTCCCTTTAGTAGAGGGAATACGAGCGTGCTAAGGCTAGAAAGCCAAACTCGTCCATATCCCATACTCAAGGGGTTTTTCCTATCTAATCAAGCAAATGATCTAGCCTAATTTCTATTCCCTAAATGAAATGCAAGTCTAATGTCATGTTTTCATACAAAGGGGGTGAGAAATATTTATAAGGGAAAATATGGGATAGGGGATATAAAATATAAGGGAAAAATGGGGATAAGGGATATGTGTATAAAGGGAGAATGAAAAAATACATATATATGGGGAATATGGGGTAAGGAATATGTATAAGGGGAACATGCAATAAGGGATAAAAGGGAAGTGTCATACAAGATGATAAAAAAAAATCCTAAAAGATAGAAAACATGCATGAAATGGAGTGATTTATCACACAAACATGATCTAACGTGCGAAGGGCTCCTAAGGGTCTAGCATTGGATTAGCCCAAATCTATGATGCCTTACTAGCATTGGACTAGTAGGAAAATCGAAACAAAATGCCACAACTAGCGTTGGACTAGTGTGGTGACATCATGCATTCATTTATACCAAATCAATCATGTAAAGCATAATAGAGCCAATAAACACATAAATCACATAAACATATAACACATAAGCATGATATCTAGATGCAAGGCCCTAAGAAAGCGGTAAACACGTAACACGTAGGCATGCAAAACACACAAAACAAATAAAGCGAGTAAAGCCCTATCTATTACATTCGGGGAGCCCTACTACAATCTAAAGGGGGAAAGAATTAAAATAAAATTATATAATAACCTAACTATTACAATTGTGGCATTTAACTGCCTTCCCAAATAATTCCAAATTAAATCAAAATAAATATACAAAATTTAAAACAAATAAAGCAAATAAATAATAAATAAATGAAACATTCAAAAGGCATGCAATTAAGCACATAAAGTCACATAAGTTCACATAGAGTCAAATAAATTAGAAAATAAGGGATAGAGTGTACCTCCCTTGAGTTGGGGCCCTAATGACACGAATTTACTTATTTACCCTCCAAAATAATAAAAAGGGTCAAGGCATCACTTTAATTAACAAAATAATCACATGAAACGAAAATTAAACACAAAAGTGAACATTCAACACGAAATGAAAATTAAACACGGAATGAACCACCTATGTGTATAAAATTAAAGCAAACACAAGCTTAATTAAAATAATTAAAAAAGTTTGAAAAGATCTAAAGTACTAAAATCGAAAGCTTAAGATGAGACCTATCAAAGTCAAAACGCCAATACTTTACAAAAGACGAATGAAAAACCTATTTATTATATAATTAAACAACAAATTGTTCAAAGTTCTATTAAAATCCAAATCAAACTATAAATCTATAACCATTGTTAAACCTTCAAATCATCATAAAATTCACTAAAATCAACCCAAAAGAAAGTAATTAAACCTTATCAAAGAAATTAACCTTTTAAAAGGTCAAGATTGGCTAAATTCCCAATTTTATGGGCCATAATAGCCTTAGATAGAAGCTAAGGGGTTGAAGGGCGATTTTTGAAAATGTTTCCATGCATGCTTCAAAAGAAACTCTCGGCAATGCAACTGGAACTTTCTGCAATCCTTTGGGTTTCTCATTGAAGCAAAGAAAAACAGCACTAAGTGAATCTAAACTCACAAATCAAAGACATACAACATCACTTTTCATCAAAACCAATTCGGCTTGAATCTGATTAAGCTCCAATGGTTTGAGCATAACAGATCCCCAGGTTTTTTCCAAATTTTCTGGTTAAAGCTTTGCAAGCAAAAAAGATTATCTCAACATTACAAACTTGCTCAAAAACCAAACACTAATCGAACAAGCATGCACCTACAGAACAAGGATCAACTAATTATGCTCACAAACTTCAGCTGAAACAACTGAAGTTTTTTTTTTTTCAGAATGCACGTCAAAACTACTACAACAAACCTACGTATTACATCTAGCTATTACACCACACATTGCTATTTTAAAGTGCAGCAAATGTATATAATGGCATCATCCTTAAACAGAAATCAGACCCAACAGAAAAAACCCAACCAGACCAGAGTTCCAGCCACTCAAAGCTCCAGTTTATCGACATTGCTACAACAAGCCGAAAGCTTCGACCTGGTTGCAGCTGGGCAGACTTTCACACACAAATCTTAACCAGACTCAATTCGAACCCAAACAACAAGATCACTCTCTATTCTTTTCACTTTCAACATAGAACCCTTTCGTTAAACACTAGGCAATCAAACACACGATCATGCAAGCATAGAATGACAAAATTCTGCAATTTTCAGCTACTCTTAGCTACACTTGTGTGTTCATCAAATGTAATTTTTCATCTGAACTCAGCTGATTCCTTAATCAAACATCAGACTTCAATCTCAAGCAAGCAAACAGTAGTTTGACATCCTATCATACTGCTTTCAGCCCAAAAATGCAATCTTTTCTCAAAAAAAAAAAAACTTTCTTCTTCAATTTATGGGTTTTTGAATATAATCTCTTTCTGGGTTCATGCCAAACATAAATAGCCAAAATCCAAACAAGATCTCATGGACTTTCTTTTCACAATCCAAGGCCAAACTTAAACACAAAAGGGCCATAATCAAGAAAACCATCTAGAAATGAACATGAAGAAAATCCAGCAGCAAAAACTCAAGATTCGTGTCTGACAAATCTGAATCTTCATGATATTCATATAAAAATAACGAAAAGGGAAGCAATAATTACCACAGGATGTTCATGGGATCCAACCAACGTGAAATCTCCAAGAAGCTTGCGTGCTACCTCTTGAGACGAAGCAAATGGAACGTTGCCGCAGAAATTTTAGCGATGGAGAACCTGCAACTTGGAGCCTCGATTCAACAGATTTTGAGACGTCTTTTCCAAATAAAATCTGAATGAAAGTTGCTCAGATTCTTCCCAAGAAAGTGCAGAAATCATAAGATCCCTCAGAGAGCTTGAATCGAAGTGGCAATTCGACTCCAAAGCATGCCAGTTCGTCAGCCTGTTGATGACAAGTTTCGGCAGTAATTTCCTCATTTTCCTCAGCCGAAAAACTTTTCCCTTTCTTCCTTGGTTCCTTCTCCGTCTCTCCCCTTTTCTCTCTTACTCTGGTTTTTTCTTTCACCCTCTGGATTCCTCCCTTGCTCAGCCTTCCTTTCTTTCTCTGCTGAAAACCCTCCCTCAGTTTTTCTTCCCGACACTCTCCCTTTTGGTTCAGCCTCCCTTTTACCACGAAAGCCCTCTTTTCTTTTTCCTTCACCTTGCTGCCCGAAGGCCTCCTTCCTTTCTTTCTCTTTTTCTTTTCACTGTCCCGCCGTCACTCTTACCTTTTCTGGTTGTTCTTTCTCTAGCCGCCACTCACTTCACTCCCTTAGCCGTGGATTTTCTTCCTCAACCTCCCTCTGCTCTCTTTTCAGCCCTCAGCCGCCACTCTTTCCACTTCAAATCTCTACTGAAAACCCTCAGCTTTTATAGCTACAAGAAAATCCTCAACCCTAGGATCCAATGGTGCGGATTGGAGGCAAAGCTGGGATGATATACAAGCCATTAGATGGCCATTGTCCTGTGATTCTATTAGTGTAGGGATTAAAGCCAGGTGGCTTGAGATTGGGATGATCCAATGGAGCTAAAAAAAACGTGGGAAAGGAGCTGGAAAATCACAGCTGCAATTTCTGCTGTCCTGCTTCGGCTCGCTGAAGAAGAAATAGCGCGCGTGGGTTTCTTTTTTTTTTTTTTAAACAAAACTGATTTTGGTTCTTTGTTTTCTTCATTTTCTTTTCTTTTCCAATGAATAAATTAATTAAAAGATGATTTTCTAAATAACATGAAAATAAAACCAAAAACGAAAAATTTAAACAAAGTCAACTAAAATGAAATAAAAATATCTAAAAATCATGAGATTAATAAATAAAAATAGATAATAATTATCAATAAAATAAAATAAAAGTAAATTAAAATTTGGTGTCTACAGTTTGCCCCTCTTTGTCTGAGTTTCGAAGAAACTCGAGACAAAGACGTGGACACCAAATACTTACTTGTACTTACCTGTATTTATTCTGCCTTGAACTGGAACCTGTAAACATAAAAGGTCAGCGGGATAATACCCGAACCTGCCATGACATCGGTCAGTGGGATACAACCCAAGCCTGCCGAAATTCCAAATCCAACATGATGTTGGTGGCACAAAATCCAAGCCCAACGAGCTGTTCGTGATGTTGGTGGCACTAAATCCAAGCCCAACGTGATGTTTGCGATGTTGGTGGCATGAAATCCAAGCCCAACGGGACATTTGCGATGTCGGTGGCACTAAATCCAAGCCCAACGTGATGTTTGCGATGTCGGTGGCACTAAATCCAAACCCAACGTGATGTTTGCGATGTTGGTGGCACGAAATCCAAGCCCAACGTGACATTTGTGATGTTGGTGGCAATAAATCCAAGCCCCAACGTGACATTTGCGATGTTGGTGGCACGAAATCCAAGCCCAACATGACCTTTGTGATGTTGGTGGCACTAAATCCAAGCCCAACGTGACATTTGTGATGTTGGTGGCACTAAATCCAAGCCCAACGTGACATTTGTGATGTTGGTGGCACTAAATTCAACCCCAACGTGACCTTTGTGATGTTGGTGGCACTAAATCCAAACCCAACGTGACATTTGTGATGTTGGTGGCACAAAATCCAAGCCCAACGTGACATTTGTGGTGTTGGTGGCTCGAAATCCAAGCCCAGCGTGACATTTGTGATTAGTGAGATAAGACCCAATCCTGTGATTGTCGAGAAGGGGGGGAGAAGGGTGCGCGGCGGACGCTGAGACATCGCCAACATGAAATTAAGCTTGATTTGATGATTTTTTATTTGATTGATTTTTATTTTCTTTTCTTTTCTTTTCTCTCTTTTTCTTCTTCTTCTTTTTCTTTCTCGGGATAATCTTTTCAAGAATAATTTGCCCCAGTTTCAACCAATTACTGTGCAACCGATCATTTGCTTTGCATTATAGCATTGTTACTCCTCCTTGAGACTTTGATTCACACCTCTTCCTCGGTCTGAATCATGAACATTCAATTCTTGGGCGACATTCCACAATCATAAGAAATTTGCCCCAGTGTGTTGCTTATTGGACCATTGGACCTGTAAGAGAAAAATAATAACAGATAATGCCACCACCATCCGACTAATCCCTTTCTTCAAGAAATGTGTAAACATGAGTATTTGAACGCTCTTCTCCGATGTAGCAAGAACTCAACTTTATTCTGCGAACCGTATCCTATTTCCTTAACTTGACGACACCCTTGGTATCCAGGCAATTTTGGTATCCAGGTAATTTCAATAAATCACAAGGATTGCCATTTGATAAAATCAAAGAGATAAATGAGGCCATGAACCAGATAAAAGAATATTTTATTTACACGACAATGATGAAAATTTCAGTAACATGAAAACAATCATTTATTTTGAAAGAAATTAATTTAAAAGAAATGAACTTGTAAACTTAACAATTTACGCTTCAGAAGCCAAAGTACTTTGATTACAAACAAAATACCACAATTGACCCTTTGGATATCATCCCTCCGGAGTTCAATGTTGGTAAAAGAACCACAACCGTGAAAAGAAATTCAAATGAATCGAGTCACCAGTCATTCCAATCCAACCTCACTTTTCATCCGAAACCCTACCTTAGCGCCCTCTCGGGTTTTCACTAAGGCTACCACTTCACCTTTTTATTTTCTTTTCTCACTTTTCCATTTTCATTTTTGCTTTTTCTTCTTTTCCTTTCCTTTTCCTCTCTTCTTCTTTCCCTCTAAGGTGCCCCTTTTGAATTTTCACATGATGAACAAATCTCACCGATAGTCTTTATCAATTCGGAAATATGTTTTATGAAATGATGGCATCAGTACGACAAACCTTCCCTTGCAAAATTGGTGAAAGTGTATTGACATCATTTGCCATGTGATTTAGAAAATTGCCTTAAAGAGGTGATGCAAAGAACGGAAGCCAGGACTTTCGGTTTTTGTAATGGGGTCCGGTGGGGTGCTAAGAAAAAGTTAAGGCTTGAAAGCGAATTTTCAAAAGTGGTTTAAATGATCTGAGATCGCATTATTGTGCTAACCCTATTTTAGGGCTAAACCAAAACTTGCCCCAATTTATTCTCAACTCGGGCTCTCTTTCTTTTCATTTTCTTTCCTTTTCCTTCTGTCATTCCATTCATCTTTTGAAATGTTCACAATTTGCCCCAGTTTATTTTTAACTGAGGTTTTCTTTTGTTCATTTCTTTTCCTTTCGGCTTTTCTTCAAAAAATAGAATTTGCCCCAGTGTGGGGTTTTCTCTTTTTTTTCTTCTTTTTCAAAACTAAATTTGCCCTAGTGTGGGGTTTACGATCCTCAGGGGTTGTCAAACGAAATGATTTATTCTGAAGGTTCAAAAGGGATAACTAGGGATAAAATGTTTCAAGGGGAAAGGAAGAGGGCCTGACTTTCATTCCATTCTTCACATTAACCCTAAAGAAAATTTTCATTTATCATATGAGGGATTTCTTACACATATCCGAATTTATCGGTTAAAGGAAAATTTGTCCATTCCACTTCTGTGAGAATAAATGCTCCACCTTCTTGATGATAAAAGGTCCTGCCAGTTTGCGGCAAACTCTTCTTTTGGCCTTATTTTGCACTGACAAAAGCCACCTTAATGCTTTGTTTTCTCGCCTGAATAGTCAAGATTTGACCCTTTTATGGTAAGCACGGGCCAATTCTTCTCTTTTGATAATATTGACCGTCATGGACTGCATTTATCTGCTTCTCATCAAGTAATCACTACTTTATTTTCTTAAACTTGACCCCAATTCGGCTTGAATTTCTCTTAATACCATTCGAGCCTCTTTGAAATATTTTTCGAATGTCCTCTTATTACTCTTCTCATTTTGAAATTCAAATTCACACTCGTGAGATGTCGAGGTTGCCGCCATCGAATTTCGAAACGGTGATATCCAGAGGGATTTTATTCTCGGTCATTTGGAAAAGAATGTGTAAGTAACACTCTATATAGAAAACTGTACATTTTATTGAATTTCAAGATAAAGATCAAACCTAACAACACGTGTTTTCAAAAGCCACTTGATTCAAGAATATTTACAAAAACATAGTTAAATAAAAACACACGCATGAATAGATTTTACTCAAAGACAATTCCCCATATTTGTCGAAATTCCCTTCAAGAAGGAGGGATCTCACTAGTTCAAAACTTTTAAACTTCCTCATTGGGGGTAAATGTCTCAAATGTGTCCTTGTGTTTAGCAAAGGGATTTGTATGTATGCTCGGTCCTTGTTCACCCTTTTTCCTTAGCACTATTTCTCCGAATTCAATCATATCCTGGATTTTATGTTTCAATGCCCGACAATCATTGGTGGAATGCCCGAGAGCTCCAGAATGATAAGCGCAGATAGCTTTGAGGGTCATAGTCAGAGGGAAGACGCTTTGAATAGATCTTGGGAGGTATAATACCAATTTTTCTGGCAGCTTTCAATTGCTCATATAATTGATCGACAGGTCGGCACAGGTTGGTGAAGGTTCGATGTGGGATTGGGTTTCGGGTTTCACTTTTTGGAGGATAAGTTTGGTTGTTTGGTTGAATAGGTCTCGGGTTATAAGGAGGACGAGGCCGAGTTTGATGATGGGGTTGAAAAATTGGGACGGGTGGTGTGGGCACATTTGTGTAGTTTGGTTGAGGTCGAGAATGGTTACTAGTAGTATGGTAGACAAGACGGGAATTTTGGGTGATATGGATAAGTAGGGCGATTTGAAAATCTAGGTCTGGTCGAGGGGCCCTGATCCCAAACAAAAGCAGTTTCCCCTTCTTTTTCCTTAAATTGGGACTTCTTCCCACTGTTATTCTGGATTTGCAGAGCCTCTAGTTGCATCTTCAATGTTGACACATTAACAATTTTTCCGGCCTTCACAAACTCATCAAATTCTTCCAATTTGTTGACAATTTCAACAAAGGAACATCCAGTCATTCGAAAAATTTCCTCAAAATAGGGCGGGTCATGAGCCTTAATGAACGTACGAACAATCTCTTGTTCGGTCATCGGAGGCTCCACCTTGGCGGCCATTTTCCTCCATCTCTTCGCGTACGTCTTGTGGTCCTCAGATGGTTTCCCTTTGGTCCCCTCCAATGTGGTCCTCGTCGGAGCGAGCTCGCAATTGTACTCATACTGTCTCACGAAGGCAGTTGACAAATCCAACCAAGTCCTCATATCTTCAGGCTTCAAATTGGAAATACCAGTCTAGTGCATCGCCTTCTAAGCTCTCGCGAACAACCGAACTGGTAGATTTTCATCATTTATAGGCTTGCCTAATTTGTTAGCAAACATTCGGAGATGCGTCTTGGGGTTGCCCGTTCCGTCATATTTGCTGAATTTGGGTGCTTTAAAAACCCACCGGAAGTTGCATGTTAGGAATAAGCATAACTCATTATAATCCAATCCTCTTTGTTTGCTCAAGCCTTGATTTTCCTTATGAACTCGTCAAACCGATCCAATCTCTTCAACAGATTCTTGTCCATTGGCGCGGAAGATTCCCCAACTTCAACTTTCCTTTGGGCAGCAGTGTCCAGGGTAAATGGTTCAGCGGTGGAGTAATAATATGGTCCTTGAGGTTCATAAGGGCATGTTCATACTAATTGGCGGATAATTGTGGGGAATTTGAGTGTGAGAAGGATTGTTTTGGATGTTAGGTGCATAGGTGGGTGGTGGGCCATGAGGGGGATAGGTGAAATTTCGTCAGGTGGTGATGGAGCAAAAAGAGTTTGAGTGTGGGATACGGACGGTGGTTGAGACTCGGGTTGAGTGGGAGGTAAGGGCTCATGTTGGACACCGCTACTGCTACCAGTGACTATTTGATCAATCACGGCGTCGTTGGGCGCCCGTAATTTCCATGCTTAGCTCATTAAATTTAATCAAAACTTCGCTCAGTTGAGCTCCTAGGTTTGCCAAATCAGCTGATGGTGCCGTTACAAGCCTATCGGACGACTCCGGATGCGTACTCATGTTTACACTAGTTCTTGAACCTCGGCTACGCGATTGGGTAATGATGGGGCTTTTCGTGTAGCTATGTTTGCAGTTACCTAAAAATTGAGAGAAACCCTATTTAGAACGCCCTTTTTGATTTAACTGCTGTCAAAAAGAAAGAAAAAGAAAAAGAAAAAGACCCCGAATTAGTAAAAATTAAAGTAATTCGGATGCATGTCCTATTGGGGGACCCTTTTTACGCCAAGGGTTGGCCTAACATGAAAACTGCGATCCTTCAGAGGCAGGCACTATACAATACCTGATGGATCCGATCAATTCATTTGATTGGAAAATAATTTGAAAATTTGGACTGATTGAACAGCCGGAGACCTCTAACAGAATAAGGACAAATCCGAATGAATGGTTTTGCTTGGCACAGGAATTCATTCAAATTAATTTAACCATTGCAATGGCTAGAAACCCTAATCTATCCAAATGGAATGAATGCCATGGATGATTTTTCTCAAAACAACTAGCCATTTCAATTATAAATTTGCAATTTGACATTGAAACCCTAATTGGTCAAATGGGTTGGATGAAACTGATGATCTTTATTGGATCGTCCCAAAAATGATACACTTGGTCAAATGGATTGAATGAATTTGAAGATTTATTCAAAAAAATGACTAGATCACCCTGAAAAAAGGTAAACTGGTCAAATGAGTTGAATGAAATTAATGATTTATTTTAAAAATTGACTAAACTGACCTAAAAATGAATGAATTGATAAATGGATTGGATGAATTGATGGTTTATTTGAAAATTGATTGAATTGAATGCCCCATTAGTAATTTCAAACTTCATTGCAATACATCAGTCTATGAGCCTTCTAAATCAAGATTTTGGCCTCAATATATTTACCATCTCAACAATGAGGAATTATTTGTGAATTTCTTCAAATTAATGTCCTTTACGCAAGGGATTTTTACCAATTTTGTTAAAATGGCCAAAGATGATTGTTAGCTGCTCATATTCTAATGTGCAAAAGTTGTTTTATTAATCATGAAAAAGATCGGATCCTACCTTACCTCATGCACTACCCCTTGGATGGTACAAGAAATATAGACGTGCAAGTCTCATTGGATTAAGTATCCAAGACACAAGGCGGTTTATTCCTAACACGGGATCCCCTAAATGGGCATTCCCTCTAGGGTTTGTGCGTGATGCCAGTTTATTAAAGCAATTAAATATGCAATTTGAAGTCAAACATGACCTAAGGAACCCTTTGTATGCTCGGGTGGGCCTAAAATGATATGCTATAAAAGTCAAGAATAAAAGGTAGAGGCAGAGACTTAGGTCAGGCACCAACAATTGTTTTTGAACAAAAGATAGGATGATGGATCTGTTTTCATTGATTATAAAGGACAAACACGATCATCAGGATGAGACCATCTTGCATTAGATATAATATCTGTTTACCATGTTCACCACACGCATGCAATGAGGAATATCCACGCCACTATGCATATAATATCTTGTAGTTTTCTTAAAGTAAATAATTGGCAATTAAGAAAGATTTTGTGTCTAATGAATTAAAAATCCACCAACTATGACTTTTAGAGTTCACATAATTTCCAAATTTTGTTGAGGAAATTCAAATTTTCTTAATCAAGATAATTATGTAATTATTTAGAAATTAATTTATGAACATGTGATAATTTAACTAGGGTAGGAAGAACATATTTTATGTGAAATATTGTTATTAGTTAAGTACAAGTTTAATGGGCTAAATTTATGATTGGACCATGAAACTGTTAGGCTATTGAGTTATCTTGTTAGATAGCTAATAGAAGGAAAAAAAGGGATTTCTGTTGACAAGAAAATGAATAAATAGAGATGAGAGGTTTCTAGTAAAGTAAGAAAAGGAACCTGGACAAGAAAAATGGTTAAGATTTGGAACAAATGTGACAGCCCCACCTTCCCCTAAGGCGGACCAAAAGGGTTCGGCGGACCGCCTGCCCAACTCTCGCCAGGACTCGATCACTCTCTCCAAACAAAATAAGATAAAACCTCGAGGACAAACGAAAAATAATTCCCAAACTTGAAACATATACTTACATTCATTCCAGTCTCAAACAAATATACAGTCCCAAAACAAAAGCTTTAAATTCTCAATACAATCCAACCCTAACCAAGCACTAAAGCGAGTGCAAAAGCCAAAACAATTCAAAAGGACTAGACTTGATACGAACCCAATCGTGCTTGGCGAACTCGTATTCCAACAACACAGGATCTAGACAAGCGACTCCAAGGTTTGAACGAATGGAACCCTAAACCCCCTTAGAATCCCTTGGATGAGAACTAAGATTGAGTCTTAACCCTCAAGAAAAGATTAAAGGAACTTATGGTTAACGGTAGAACAGCGCCACGAGCAAGTGTGATTCTTGCTTGATAAGCCAAGAAGAACACTTAGAACAAATCTAAGATATTCAAAGTTAACCGAAGATAAGAGAATACTCTTAAAACTGAAATTTGATTAATGAATATTGAATGAATAAAGTCTCGGCCAAGCCTTTGTATTTATAGGCTTTGTGAGCGGAAATCCTAACTATCAATGGAAAACTAACTCCAACTAACCCTAAACCTAACTTACTAAGGAAACTAACAATGAAGCCCACACATGGGCTGGTCGGCCAAGGCCCTATGGGCTGCCCATCTTTATTATGGAGTCTATACTAGTCTCTTAACTTGATAATGAAGCTCACATGCAGCCCGCTTCCACTAGTCTTCCTCGGCCTCCTCATGGACGCGGAGTAAGCTCACCATTGTGTGATTAGCATCTTGAATCCTTCCAATGCGTGCATGAATTATTTGGAGAAATGTTTGGAGGTTCTCACGCATCTTTCTTGCCCTTGCTCGAGTCATTGGTCCAAGGTTTATTGATGGCGCACGTAGGTCATCCTTACTCGAGCCTTGTGAAGCGACGACTTGAGTCCTTGGCGGTTCCTCATCATTCCCCTCCTCCTGAGAAGGATTTGTCCTCAAATCAAAGTTGTCACCTACATCAAATGGAAGTAAGTCAGCGACATTGAAAGTAGAGCTAACACCATCTCCACGGGGCATCAACTTGTTTCGCCTCTTCTCAGGGAAGCGCTCCTTGCGCATGTGTAACCACACCCAGTCTCCAGGTTCGAATAGGAGTTGCCTACGTCCCTTGTTTGCATGTTTGGCAAATTGCTCCGTGCTTTCTCAATGTTTGCTCGTGCCTTCTCATGCAGTTGTCTCACTACTTCGGCCTTTTTCTTACCATCAAGGCTAGCATGTTCACTCAAAGGTAAAGGCATAAGATCTAGTGGTGTTAACGGGTTGAATCCGTACACCACCTCAAAAGGAGAAAATTGAGTAGTGGAGTGGGTAGAACGGTTATAAGCAAATTCAATGTGGGGTAAGCATTCTTCCCACGTTCTCAAGTTATGTTTGATTAGGGCACGTAACATGGTAGACACGGTCCTATTAACTACCTCGGTTTGGCCATCAGTTTGGGGGTGACTAGTAGTTGAAAACAACAACTTAGTGCCTAACTTAGACCAAAGTGTTTTCCAAAAGTAGCTCAGAAATTTAACATCACGGTCAGAGACAATAGTGCGGGGAATACCATGCAAGCGGACTACTTCTTTAAAGAACAGGTCAGCAATGTAGGGTGCATTGTCAGTTTTGTGACATGCAATAAAGTGTGCCATTTTTGAGAACCTATCCACTACAACAAAGATGGAGTCATGTCCTCTTTTCGTCCTAGGTAAACCAAGAATAAAATCCATAGAAATATCCACCCATGGTTCACTAGGTATAGGCAAAGGCATGTAAAGACCATGTGGATTTACCTTGGATTTGGCGCGAAGGCATTGAATGCATCGTGCAACCTCTCTCTCGACATCCCTCCTCATGTTGGGCCAGTATAAATGTTCCTGCAAGATTGAGAGAGTTTTAGCTATCCCAAAGTGCCCCATTAATCCTCCACTATGAGATTCTTTAACTAGTAATTGACGAATTGAGCATTTGGGAATGCATAATCGGTCCAAGTAGTAAAGGAATCCGTCGGCTATGAAGAACTTCTCTTGGGCCTTTTGCTTGCATGCTTCAAACACTAACTTAAAATCACCATCAGTTGAGTATAGATCCTTGATAAGCTCAAAACCAAGCAATTTAGCATCTAGAGTAGCAAGAAGTGTATACCTTCGTGAGAGTGCATCAGCAACTATGTTGGACTTACCGGTTTTGTACTTAATAACATACGGAAAAGTCTCTATGAATGAGATCCATCGCACATGCCTCTTACTCAGCTTGTTTTGAGATTTGAGAAACTTGAGCGACTCGTGGTCAGTGTGGATGACGAACTCCTTGGGTCGGAGGTAGTGTTGCCACACTTGGAGTGCTCGAATTAAGGCATATAGCTCCTTGTCATAGGTGCTATAGTTCAACATTGCTCCATTTAGTTTCTCACTAAAGTAAGCCACTGGTCGTCCTCCCTGAATCAACACTGCTCCAATGCCAATTCCTGACGCATCACATTCAATCTCAAATGTCTGAGAAAAGTCAGGAAGAGATAATACAGGTGCGTGTGTGAGTGCGTGTTTTAGAGAGTCAAAGGATTTTTCCTGGTCTTCACCCCAATGGAACGATACATCCTTTTTAATAATAGAAGTCAGAGGTGCTGCTATGGAGCTAAAATCGCGTACAAAGCGTCGGTAGAAGCTCGCAAGTCCATGAAAGCTCCTTACTTCTCCAATGGTGGTCGGTCGTGGCCATTCTTGGATGGCCTTGATTTTACTTTCATCCACCTTAATCCCCTGTGAACTTACAACAAAGCCTAGAAATGCTAATTGGTCAGTGCAAAAAGTACATTTCTTTAGATTAGCATATAGGCGTTCCTTTCGAAGGACTTCTAACACGAGTTTGACATGATGCAAATGGTCCTCCAGGCTTGTGCTATAAATGAGAATATCATCAAAATATACTACTACAAATTTGCCTAAGTACTCACGCAATACATGATTCATTAAGCGCATAAAGGTACTTGGTGCGTTAGTAAGGCCAAATGGCATGACTAACCACTCATATAACCCGTACTTAGTCTTAAATGCAGTTTTCCATTCGTCCCCCTCTTTAATTCTGATTTGATGATATCCAGATTTCAGATCAATTTTTGTGAATATAATTGCCCCATGTAATTCATCTAACATGTCATCTAGACGAGGAATGGGATGGCGATACTTTACCGTTATGGTGTTGATGGCTCGGCAGTCCGTGCACATCCTCCAAGTCTCGTCCTTCTTTGGCACAAGAATGACTGGAACAGCACAAGGGCTTAAGCTTTCTCTTGCCCATCCTTTGCCTAGAAGTTCCTCCACTTGCCTTTGGATCTCCTTGGTCTCCTCGGGGTTGCTTCTATAGGCAGGTCGGTTAGGCAGGGGTGCTCCAGGTATGAGGTCTATTTGGTGCTCAATACCCCTTACGGGTGGCAATCCACTTGGCACGTCGTCTGGAAAAACATCCTCATATTCCTGCAAAAGCTTAATAAAAGAACTAGGCAAGGAAGGGTCAAATGTGTTAGTGCAAGTCGTTACTTCCTTGGTATAGAACAAGAGCATGGTTCGGCCTCCAAGTAGCCCTCTCCTCACATCTTTGGCTTTTGCACTTAACAATATTTTCCCCTCTTGTTTTACCTCATGATCCGTCCCATTTGTTGCCTTTTCCCTCTCATTTTGCACGGATCGTCTCCTTTCTTTTCTTTCATGTTTTTCACTTTTTTTCCTCTCATCAACTTTCTCACATTCTTGCTGAATTTTCATTTGGTCCTCATACACTTGCTTAGGTGTGAGTGGTGCAAGTGTGATTTTCTTCCCTTTATGAAGGAGAGTGTACATGTTGGTACGACCATCATGGCTAGTGTGAGAACTCGAGGAAGACAAAAATCCGATTTTTGGGTTTTATCGATTTTCGTGCACACATTTTTTTTATTTTATTTTCTTTATTATATTCATTTTACATATATTTTATAAGTAAATATAGTTCGTAAGCCATTTTTCTAGTATAAGTGAGTTCCCGAGAGATTTGGAGCGAATAGCGGATGTGGGACCCGCTAGTGCGTTAAGTGAGAGAAATTCGGCCAATTAGGTTAAGTTGTGCAGTAAGATATTAAATTACTAGGTGCTAAGTGATAATTAGAGGTTGGTTAGATATTTGGTCATTAGTAAGCTAAAGGATAAGAAAGAAATCCAAAAGTGCCATGTGTCGCGTTCTTATTGGACCAAGTTTGCCTAACTTTCTTTCAACTTTACCAAAAGCTAAATTTGACCAAAATCATCTTCATTCTTTCACCATCTTGGCCGAAAATATTGAGAGAAAAAAAGGGAAAGAAAGCTCCAACTTCTCTTCCGATTTCTTGTCCAAAACTTGAAATCCAACCGATAAAACTTCGAATTCCTCCGTAGAAATAGCTTACTAAGGAGGATTGAAGGTGATTGTGGAGTTGTTTGGCAAGGGAAAGCTCTAAGTTGCTACCTTTCTTGAAGATTAAGGTATTTTGCTTGGAATTTAACTTTTGTTCATAATAAATGGTGAATTAGTGGCTTATATCGGTTAAGGAGCTTGTTTTATGGATGATTTTGTGGATTAAAGTGAAGTTTGGTGAATTTATTATTTTCTTGGGAATTTTTCTGATTTCATATGATAATCATAGTTGGCTTGGATTGATGGCTTAATATGGTGTGATTTGGAGCTATTATGCGTTAATTGTAGCGAATTGTGGAAAATTTCAGCTTTGTGCGGAAAATTTCAACTTTCTATGGAAATTTCAGCTTTAGGGTTTTTCAATTTGGGGCTTTCTTATGGTTACTTATTGAGCTTGTAATTGGCTATGATTGAAGGGTATTGTGACCCTAATGGTGTGTATTTACTAGCCTATGATTGATATGTGAATTGTGGTTGGGTTTGGATGAATTGAGTGATTTTTTTGTAGGGTGGAAATGCTGAAATTCTAGGGGAAATGCTGTCCGATTGCCGAGAAATTTGGGTCTTGTGAGTCTAGGTTAAGAATGGGTGAATGTGAAAAGCTTTAGGGCTTTCTTGAACTTTTAACCTTAAATTTGATATATTTTCCATCTTGAGTCATGATTGAAGCTATATTTGAACATTGCTCTAATAATCTATTTAAGAGGTACTCGACCCGTATTTGAGTTTCAATTGCATTTTCTTGCTTGTTATAGGACGTGTGGGTGATCCAAAGCATCCGCCGGACGGAAATCTGTGAACTTACCTTTTTGAAGTGGTGAGTGTACTACTGCATGATTTAAATGCCTAAGTGGTTATTTGTCCTTGAAACTGTGAACTAAGTGATTGTGAACTGTGCATGAGATGAGAGTGTACTTTATCGCTCTCATTCTCTTACTTGTATAACTGCTTTCCGATATACTTGAGAAATTGCACTGTGTATGACTTGAATCATGGGCATGTGCCCTACCACTGTACTGTGATAACTGAGCTCAAGCCCTAGTGGAAGTTACTCGAGTCAAGCCAGCAAGGGCCGGTCGACTAGGTAACGACCATAGGGTCACTGTTTGTCGAGTGGAGTGTATCTCCTCGACCCTACGGTATACTCGAGTATTACCTTCTTAATCACTGTGAGGTGTTCGGACCCGGTAAGGGGAATGTACGGTGGAAGGTACTGGGAGTAAAGTGGGGTCTACGGTCATGTTACTTTCTTTAAGCGTTGACGGAGGGTCAACGGGATGCGAACAAGAACTGAAATGGGGAAACTGGCTCCTGAGAGCCACCCGTATCCTTTTATTTGAACTTGTTACGGCACTTTTATTCTATGTGCGATGGTTGTGTATACTAAGCTTAGTTACTTGTGAATCTGGGGCTGTATGATTGTTAGTACCTCATTGGGCGAAAGCTCACCCCCGTTACCTTTGTTTTCCTTACAGGCAAATTTTTGGGAAATACCTGATTTTGAGAAGCGAGTTGAGCTATTGAAATAGTTTTGTTTCTTTGTTTAGCTCCTCGGCCAGTAGAAACCCTAAATGTATCTTATTTGAATATCCCCTTTTGGATTGTGAATTTTGGCAACATGTATATGTAAATGGTCCTTCATGTGTAATGGATATTATACGTTGGGAATGTATGTAATCACCCTATCTAAAGGTCTTTTGCACTTGGTTTCGCGTGTGTGACCGTTTAGTAGTCCTGGCGAGAGTTGGGCAGGAAGTCCGCTGATACCCTAGGGTACGCCCTAGGGAGAGGTGGGGCTGTCACAGCTAGTGCTCCTATCAAATTGCCATGGTCTACCAAGTAAAATATGGCTAGCCTGCATAGGCACAACATCACAAAGCACTTCATCCTCATAAGCACCAATTTTAAAGGAAACGAGTACCTGTTGAGACACTCGGATGTCCCCACAATTGTTTAGCCATTGCAGACGATAGGGTCGGAGGTGCTCGCGAGTTGGAAGTCCTAATGCCTCGACCATTACCGCGCTTGCTACATTGGTGCAGCTCCCAGGGTCTATCACCAAGCTACACACTTTACCATTTACATGGCATCGAGTGTAGAAGATGTTCTCCCTCTGGATCTCTTCTTCCTTAATGTGCGCGGGTAGGGCGCGCCTTGCAACGAGTCCTAACCCAACGGACTCCTCCAATGGTGATTGGACGACTGTTTCCATGTCGTCCCCTTCTTCTAAGGGTGGCATCCCCTTGTATTCTTCTTCATCGTCGGATATCACCTCCCCGCTTGGTAGCACAATCATTGTCCTTTGGTTGGGACATTGACTTGCAATGTGACCAAGCCCTTGACACCTCCAACACCTGGTGTCGCGGCTCCTTGCCCTAGGAGGCTCGTTGGACAGCTTGGGGATGGTTTTTCCCTCCTCTTTGGGTGGTATGATCTTCGGCTTGGTGGGAGTGGTATAGCCTCCCATCGACTTGGTTTCATTCCTTGGAGTTATAGTGCGGTTATATGATGGTGAAGGCGCGGAGAAGGTTCTAAGCTGACCCCTCCTCTTAAGCCTTCGCTCCACCTTTAAGGCTTTCTCGAGCATATCCTTCAACTCCACGGAATGGTGTATTTCGACCTCATCGCGATCTCCGCCCGTAGGCCACTAAGAAATCTCGCCATAGTGGCTTCTCGGTCCTCCACTATGTCCGCTCGAAGCATGATGATTTCCATCTCTTTATAGTAATCCTCCATACTTTGGTTCCCTTGCCTTAAGTTTTGTAACTTGTGGTACAAGTCACGGTGATAATGGCTAGGAACAAAGCACTTGCGCATAAGGATCTTTAATTCGGACCAAGTGGTGATCTCAATGTCCCCACTACGCCTTCGACTAGTGGTAATTTGATCCCACCAGATGATGGCATACTCAGAAAATGCCATGACCGCGAGTTTCATTTGCTGCTCCTCCGTGTAGTCGTTGCAATTGAACAGAAGTTCAACTTTCTTTTCCCACTCGAGGTAGGCATTTGGATCGGATTTACCTTCGAAAGGTGGTACTTGCATTTTGATTCCTTTGATCGCCTCCCCCTTGGTTTGTAGCTCTTGGTGGTTCTCCTTGTGTGTGGTCCAATTTCATCGTCGGAATAATTGGAGCTATCCGACTCATGTTGGACTGATTTCCTTCGGTTTCGGCTCCCTCGTGATCCGCTTTGGGTAGCTTGACTTTGTCAAGCCGCTCATGGACAATTTCTAGTTTTTGGTCCATGATTCGTCGGACATCACCCCTTAGAGATTCGGCAAAGAGCTTAAAATCAAAGGCTGAGGGGCTATCTCCTCCTGCGTTAGACATGCTGAGGTAGTCCTGCAAGAAAAGGTTAGTTTTGAAAATATCTCCTCACGCGCTCCCTTTAGTGTTTACTCTCGCGCTCGTGTTTCGCTCAACTCTCGTTTATGGCTTCACAAAATATTCTCAAAGCTTGATTTCTACCTTTGAAGAGATTAGATCAGCTCAATAAGTTGTTCAATGGCCCACCAAGGATAGATCACTTGGCGCGTGAAATGAGTTTTAGGGACGCGAACACAGATTTGGAAACTCAACTAAGACAAGTATTTGCGGATAGATTTGGAATTTAATAATGAGACAAGTAGTGGACTGATCAGCTATGAAAAATGAACAAGCAAAAACTTATCAAGCCGACTCAAACCGACTCTATTAAAGCAAGAGACAAAAAATGGCCGGAATTTGTGGGATTCTAGAAGGACTTACCCAATCTTGCACTCGGCTATTTTGTTGGAAGTTGTAAGACAAGGACTTATGGACTTTTGTGTAGGAGTTGCTGCTGGTATGTAGGAGTTTCCTACTTTGCACAAGGTTCCAATCAGATTTGGTATTCCAAGTGAACTAGGATTTGTGTACAAACCCAAGTCAACGAGGTTGCCAAGTTCCAATAGGTTTCCTTATTGTGGTAGATTCCGAACTTGGTTTCTTGTTTCTTCCTTGCGTTCTTTTTTTTTTTTGACGCAAACCAGATTGTTTTCTTTTGTTTTTCTTTTCTCGCAAGGCAGATGCAACTCAAGACAGATTCGGCTATGACTTTGGACAAGAACAGCCGCCCCTTCAAGATTCAAGAATTAGATGGATTGATTTCAAGAACTTCAAGAACTACTCACGATTTTCCAGATTTTCATCCAAGAACCCTTTGGCAATTCAAGAATTGAATCAAGGCTCCTCAAGAACAAGGTAAGACAGCCTTATAGTAATGCAAGAGACAAAAATTTTCCCAACCCTCTTGTTCAAGAAATCCGAATTGCTTTAATCAAGATTAGCGACCAGATTTCTGTTTGGTTTCTTTTTTTTTTTGTTTTTTGCAACAATTGCAGACCCTAAGACGCGACAATCAACACAATTCAGACAGAAACAAAGCAAGAACTGATCAGCAACAACAAGACACAATACGGACAGGAACGTAAGAAGGACATTGACGACAAAATTTTTTTTTTTCGTTTGGGCAATAAGGCAGAATTGATACGACAAAATAAGACTCAAACAAAACAAGAAAAGGTAGGATATAACCTGGAAGTTGTCAACTAGCTCTGATTACCAGATGATACGAACCCAACCGTGCTTGGCGAACTCGTATTCCAACAACACAGGATCTAGACAAGCGACTCCAAGGTTTGAACGAACGGAACCCTAAACCCCCTTAGAATCCCTTGGATGAGAACTTAAGATTGAGTCTTAACCCTCAAGAAAAGATTAAAGGAAATTATGGTTAACGGTAGAACGGCGCCACGAGCAAGTGTGATTCTTGCTTGATAAGCCAAGAAGAACACTTAGAACAAATCTAAGATATTCAAAGTTAACCGAAGATAAGAGAATACTCTTAAAACTGAAATTTGATTAATGAATATTGAATGAATAAAGTCTCGGCCAAGCCTTTGTATTTTTAGGCTTTGTGAGCGGAAATCCTAACTATCAATGGAAAACTAACTCCAACTAACCCTAAACCTAACTTACTATGGAAACTAACAATGAAGCCCGCCACATGGGCTGGTGGGCCAAGGCCCTATGGGCTACCCATCTTTATTATGGAGTCTATACTAGTCTCTTAACTTGATAATGAAGCTCACATGCAGCCCGCTTCCACTAGTCTTCCTCGGCCTCCTCATGGACGCGGAGTAAGCTCACCATTGTGTGATTAGCATCTTGAATCCTTCCAATGCGTGCATGAATTATTTGGAGAAATGTTTGGAGGTTCTCACACATCTTTCTTGCCCTTGCTCGAGTCATTGGTCCAAGGTTTATTGATGGCGCTCGTAGGTCATCCTTACTCGAGCCTTGTGAAGCGATGACTTGAGTCCTTGGCGGTTCCTCATCAGTAACTCCTTACTCTTTTATGTATAGAATGGAAGCAGTATTGCCTGCAGAAGTTGAAATTCCTTTCTTACGCATTTTAATGGAAGCTCAGATAGAAGATGCTGAATGGGTCAGGGAACGCTATGAGCAGTTGTCTCTAATTGATGAAAAGAGATTGCATGACGTCTGTCATGGACAATGTTATCAACAAAGAATGGTTCGTGCTTATAACAAAAAAGTTAAGTCTCGTTTGTTTGAAGTCGGATATAAGGTCTTAAAACGGATTCTTCCAATGCAAGAGGAGGTTAAAGGAAAGTTTGCTTCCAATTGGCAAGAACCATTCATTGTTAAGAAAGTGCTATCCGGAGGAGCGCTTATCCTTATGGAAATGGATGGACAAATTTTTCCCCAACCAATCAATGCAGACATGTGCAAAAATTTTTTCATTTGATAATAAAAATTTTCTTTAAAATTACTGCAAGAGACAGATTTAAAGCATACTTTCTCTCATTTTTCATTTTGACATCCTATCCTTAATTTTTTCCTCTTGACTTTTCAGAACCACCTTCCTTTTTCACTTGGCAGTCCCTTAAGATCACTAACCCCATACCGGGGCAATTTTGTCTTTTTGAGAAAAAGAGAAAAGGAAAAAAAAGAAAAAGAGAAAAAAAGAAAAAAGAAAAGAAAATAGAGAAGTTTGGTTAGAATTAAATTGGGGCAAAATTTTATCTCTTTCCAACCCTAAACCAGAGCAAGTTTTCTAAAGAATGTTATTTCAAATGATTGCAAACCCATCATATGATTCACTTTCAAGCCTTAACTTCTTCTTACCCCATCTGATCCTAATTACAAGAGCCCAAAGTTGTCGACTTTCATTTTTTGCAGTATTTTGAGAAAATTTTTTTTAATCAAATAGTAAATGATGTAAATACAAATTTTCTGAAATATTTTAGAGATGATTGTCTCACTGATGCCATAAATTCTCAAAATATGACTGAATTGATACAGTTGGGGTTAAAATTGTCTTGTCTATATCTCAAGGTGAAAACCTGAAAGGGCACCAAAAAAAAAGAAGAAAAAAAAAAGACCAAACAAAAAAAAACAAAACAAAGAAAAAAAAACAAAAAAAAGAGAAACAAAAAAATGATGATTGAAAAAAAAAGGGTGGGTGTAACCTTAGTGAAAATCCGAAAGGGCGCTAAGGTAGGGTTTGGAGCACAAGAGGATCATGAACGCAGAACAAGATGCTGAGGTCTGAAAGCTGGTGACTATGTTGATTTGGGTCTCCTTCATACTGTTGTTCTTTTGCCGACAATGAATTCCAAAATGGAGGATGTCGAAGGGGTCAGACTGAGCATTTTCTTCATCAAAGGCCGTTCTCTAAATATGAATCCAATTTTTGATCCTTGGACCTATGTTCATAAATTCAACAATTTTGTTTTACTATTCTATTTACTATTTTATTTATTTATTACGCATCATTGTTTATTTCATATCAGCATCATTGTATGATGAATAATACATTTTTCAATTGTTTATATTTCTCATTCAAAGACAATTCCCTGTAATTTATCCCAAAGGAATCAGGAAATTGAAGGTCCTATGATAATAAAGCATGGATAATTGATATTAGAAAGTTGCAAAGATTCTGAATGGGTTGTGGACCAAATCTAAGGGATAGATTTGTCGATATTGAAACTCATGTTTACACGGCTTCTCAAGGCAAAGGGATCACATAGTGGTGGTAGTGTTTCTATCACAGTTCTTTCTTTTCCTTTTTTCCTTTTTGCAGGAAAAATTATGTGACACAATACTGGTTTAGTTGAGCATGATTCACACTGGGGGCAAATGGTAGAAGGATTGAACTCCAAGTTTCACTGTACATTTTCGAAGAAGAAAAGAAAAATCATTATTTTCTTTCTTTTAAAAGTTTGAAAATCAAGAAAAGTTGTAAGTCCACCAAGTAACTTTGTCTTGGTTTATTACCTTTTGAGCAACATGCATTCTGATCTTTCAGTTCGATAGTATAGAACTTTTGTTTTCATTTCTTCCGTTAGTTATTTGAGCTTTGAGTTTAATCCCACTCATTATCAAGGTTTCGAGCATATTTTGATTTTCTTGATAGGCATCTGGGTTTGGATTCAGTCCCATTGAACAATCAAGATTCTTGACAGATCAAAGATCAAATTTAATTTTCTGTTAGTGAGTCTCAGCGTCCACCGCGCACCTTCTACCTCCCTCTTGACAGATCAAAAGATCAAATTTAATTTTCTGTTTGTGAGTCTCAGCGTCCACCGCGCACCCTTCTAACTCCCTTCTTGACAAATTAAATTTAATTTCCTGTAGGTGAATCTCAGCGTCCACCGCGCACCCTTCTACCTCCCTTCTTGATAGATTAAAAGATCAAATTTTATTTTCTGTTGGTGAGTCTCAGCGTCCACGCGCACCCTTCTACCTCCCTTTTTGACAGATCAAAAGATCAACTTTAATTTTCTGTTGGTGAGTCTCAGTTTCCACTGCGCACCCTTCTATCTCCCTTCTTGACAAATCAAATTTAATTTTCTGTTGGTGAGTCTCAGCGTCCACCGCGCACCCTTCTACCTCCCTTTTTGACAGATCAAAGATCAACTTTAATTTTCTGTTGGTGAGTTTCAGCGTCCACCGCGCACCCTTCTACATCCCTTCTTGACAAATCAAATTTAATTTTCTGTTGGTGAGTCTCAGTTTCCACTGCGCACCCTTCTATCTCCCTTCTTGACAAATCAAATTTAATTTTCTGTTGGTGAGTCTCAGCGTCCACCGCGCACCCTTCTACCTCCCTTCTTGACAGATCAAAAGATCAAATTTAATTTTCTGTTGGTGAATCTCAGCGTTCACCGCACACATTTCTACCTACCTTCTTGACAAATCAAATTTAATTTTCTAGTGGACACCCTTCTACCTCTTTTCTTGACAAATCAAATTTAATTTTCTGTTCATAAGTCTCAGCGTCCACCGCACACCCTTCTACCTCCCTTTTTGACAGATCAAAAGATCAAATTTAATTTTTTGTTGTTGAGTCTCAGCGTACACCGCCGCACCCTTCTACCTCCCTTCTCGACAAATCAATTTAATTTTTTATTGGTGAGTCTCAACATTTACCGTGCACCCTTCTACCCCCTTCTTGAACAAATCAAAAGATCAAATTTAATTTTCTGTTGGTGAGTCTCGGCGTCCACCGCGTACCCTTCTAACTCTTTTCTTAACAGATCAAAAGATCAAATTTAATTTTTTCTGTTGGTCAGTTTCAGCGTTCACCGCGCACCCTTCTACCTCCCTTCTTGACAAATCAAATTTAATTTTTGTTGGTGAGTCTCAGCGTCCACTGCGCACCTTCTACCCCCCTTCTTGACAGATCAAAAGATCAAAATTTAATTTCCTATTGGTGAGTTTTCAGCGTCCACCAAGCACCCTTCTACCCCCTTCTTGACAATCAAATTTAATTTCCTGTTGGTAAGTCTCACGTCCGCCGCGCACCTTTCTACCCCCCTTCTTGGAGCGTAACCGCGTCTCTCTGCGCATCTTTTTCTAATTATGACAATTTATTTTTCTTAACAGTTTTAATTAGCAATTGTGCTTTCTCATTTATTTTGTGTTTCATGTTTAGAAGTTCTGGGAGTTCAGACTTTTTAGACTTTGCAAAGATCATAGTTGGTCAATGCATTTGTTTTCATTGTGATTCACTGGTATTCGAACTACATTTGACCTGATTCCCATGGCGGGATACGTAGGCAACTTACATGAGTTCGGTCACGTGTTTTGTAACATTATTGCATCATTCTATCCAATAATTGTAACAAAATGTTGGCTTGTTGATTAGCTTAGGTGCAGTTAGAAAAATATGTGAGCAATTTTGGTGTCTACGTCTTTGTCTTGAATTTCTTTGAAACTCTAGACAAAAAGGGGCAAACTGTAAACACCAAATTTTTGCCAAATTTTTGTCAAATTTTATGCTTTCTTGAATATTTTCTGTTTGATGAGTCATTTATTTTCTTGCATTTATATGTATATTTTGTCTCATTTTTGTAGGTCTATCTTAAAAAAAAAAACAAAATCAAAAGCAAAAATCAAAATCAAATCATGACTAAATTTACACGTTTTCATCATTTCCCTACCAAAACCACTATTAACCCATTTTACACTCAATTCCCATGACCTTTCTTTTCATTTAGCAAAAAGCCATCATTTGAAAGAAACCAAACCCATTTGACTCCCTCTCGATCATTGGTTTTTCTTTCTCTCAACACTCAACATTTCCCGATAGACAAGACACCATCAGACAATAAGAAAAAAAAACACAAACACAGAAGGAAAATTGAAGACCACATCTCTCGGCTCCCTCCTTGGTCTTTGACTGACAAGAACAAAACTCCATTTTTGGGCTTAAAGACAAAGCTCTCGGTTCTCTCTTCTTTTTCCCAAGACACAAACTAGCAACTTTTCCCTCAAATTCCCTCTCCCTCTCGGTTCTCCTCTCCCTTTCCCCTTCTCAATCTCACACACACCTACTAGCAAGTCAAACACAACCAAGGCAGGCAACCAGTTGGATTGAAACTTGGGAATTTCATCAAAAAAATTCTAACAAAGGACCATAATTGATGAGCAACCCTAGGGGAAGACCCTCCTAGAACCTCCCAACTTTGTAATATCAGAGTTGGATCTTTTCTCCCAATGAAAATTGAACTTGATTGCTCTCATGAACTCAAGACCTCTGACACACGAAGGTAATCAGCAACCTTAAGTAAATATGATGGATGAAGAGACACCACGATTAGGGAACAAACTAATCGATAAAGTCTGATTTGAATCCTAAGCTATGAACTCTAGAATTCAAGAGTAAGTTAGATTAAGAACTTGAAGGAAAATTCCTCACGATTTCTGGTTGTAATATCCGTCCCTTATTCTGAAAGACAAGAAGCCTTATATAGGCGTATAAAAGACCTAAACTAAGCTACCAACAAAAACCTAATCCGACTTGGAATTTCCCTTGCTAAACTCGGCCCAAGCCCAAGTGCAACTAGAAAAACCCTAATCAACTTAACACGAACAAATAACGTTGGTGCTTGACTAAAGCAAGCTTATGACCAACTAGATAAGCTACTTTAAGGATTAAAACTAGATGACAACATGTCCCTTGTGCGATTAACAAACTACTAAACTAGGCAGCTTTAAAACAACTACTAACTAAGCTAACAGTATGAGATCATTCTTTCACTTCAAACGTACAAGTGAACAAGGTAACTTCATGGTCCACCAAATCTTCAAACTTAGCTTGCTCCTTGCTTGTATGGTGAATGATCAAGACTCGTAAAGCTTCCTTCACCCTCTTGGATCTTGATCTTGTCATCGGACCACCAATGTTGACCAAAGGATTCTTGACCCAAGGTTGAAGTTGTTACGCACCCGTATCCGCATCATTCCCTCTCTCCTCGAAAGGATTCGTCCTCGAATCTTCAAAGTTTGTATCAAAGTCAAAAGGAGATAGGTCAGACACATTAAAAGATGCACTTATGCCATACTCACTTGGAAGTTCCAATTTGTAGGCATTGTCGTTTATCTTTTCCAGGACACGAAAAGATCTATCTTCTCTTGGATGTAATTTGGTTCGTCGAGATGCTGGAAACCTTTCTTTCCTCATGTGCACCCAAACCCAATCACCAGGTTCGAATACAACATGCTTTCTACCCTTATTCGCATGTGTTGCATAATTGCGCATTTTTCTTCTCAATTTGAGCTCGAACTCTCTCATGCAAGGTCCGAACAGCCTTTGCCTTTTTGACACCATCTGCGCTTAAACACTCATCAACAGGAATAGGTGATAAATCTAGAGGAGTTAGCAGCTGAAACCCATAAACAATTTCAAAAGGAGAATGAGTGGTAGTAGAATAAGTGGTTCGGTTGTATGCAAACTCGGCAATAGGCAAACATTCTTCCCACTTCTTCAAATCTTTTGAACAATGGCTCGAAGTAAAGCACCAAGGGTTCGATTGGTTACCTCAGTTTGACCATCCGTTTGAGGATGACTAGAAGTAGAAAATAACAACTTAGTTCCCAACTTTCCCCAAAGTGATTTCCAGAAATAGTTTAAGAATTTCACATCCCTATCACTTACAATAGTACGCGGTACCCCATGCAATCTAACCACGTCCTTGAAGAATAAATCAGCAACATGGCGCGCATTATTGTTTTCCTACAAGGGATAAAGTGAGCCATTTTAGAAAATCTATCCACTACAACAAAGATACTATCCATACCTCTAGAAAACCTTGGTAAATCAAGCACAAAATCCATGGATAAGTCTGTCCAAGGGGCATGAGGTACGGGTAAAGGAGTGTACAATCCATGAGGGTTACTCCTTGACTGCCTGCTTACACTTTAAACACTTATCACAAATGTTAGCAACATCACGCCTCATTTTAGACCAATAGAAGTGTTCATGCAAAATGTCAAGAGTTTTATCAACGCCAAAATGTCCCATCAACCCTCCGCCATGGGCTTCTCTAACAAGCAATTCCCTAAGTGAACAGTTGGGAATACATAGGCGATTTTCTTTGAACAAGAACCCTTCATGCCTATAAAACTTTTGAAATGCAGCATGTTTACAAGCTTTAAACACATTAGAAAAATCGTCATCATGCCATACAAGTCTTTAATGTGCTCAAAACCAAGTAACTTAGTGCTCATGGTAGTGATCAAAGTATACCTCCTAGACAATGCATCTGCAACGACATTATCTTTCCCCTTCTTATACTTAATGATATATGGAAAGGAATCAATAAATGCAATCCATTTTAGCATGTCTGTTATGCAACTTACCTTGACCTTTAAGGAATTTAATTGATTCATGATCAGTATGTATCACAAATTCCTTAGGCATAAGATAATGCTGCTACACTTCAAGAGCACGCACAACAGCATACAATTCTTTATCATAAGTAGGGTAATTAAGAGCTCCCCACTCAACTTCTCACTGAAATATGCCAAGGGTCTATTGTTTTGATGTAGGATAGCCCCTATGCCTATTCCACTAGCATCACATTCAACTTTCAAAAGTCAAATCAAAATTAGGCAAAGCAAGAATAGGTGCTGAAGTTAACAAATTCTTAAGCTTATTAAATGACTTTTCTTGCTTTTTTTTCCATTGAAACCCCACATTCTTTTTAATTATCTCATTCAAAAGTGCTGCAATAGTACTAAAGTCTTTACAAATCTCCTATAGAAACTTGCAAGACCATGAAAAGACCTTACCTGGGACACATTGGTTGGAGTCGGCCACTCTAAAATGGCCTTTACCTTGGCTGGATCAACACTTATGCCATTTGCACCAACAATATATCCAAGAAAGTTAACTTCATGAGTGCAAAAGATACATTTTCTCATGTTAGCAAATAGTCTATTTTCACGCAAGCACTTAAAAACAAGTTTCAAATGCTCAACATGCTCATCTAAAGACTTGGTAAAGATCAATATATCATCAAAATAAACAACAACAAACTTTCCAAGAAAATGCCTTAAAACATGGTTCATTAATCTCATGAAAGTACTTGGAGCGTTTGTTAAGCCAAAAGGCATCACAAGCCACTCATAAAGACCATACTTTGTTTTGAAGGCAGTTTTCCATTCATCTCCTTCCTTTATCCTTATTTGATGATAACCCGATCTTAAATCAATTTTAGTGAAAATGATTGCTCCATGCAAATCTTCTAACATATCATCTAACCTAGGAATAGGATGATGATACTTAACAGTAATGTTATTAATTGCACGACAATCTGTACATATTCTCCAAGTCCCTTCTTTCTTAGGCACTAAAATAACTGGAACTGCACAAGGACTAAGAGATTCACGAACCTGTTCTTTTTTCAAGGAGGGGAATCGACTTGCCTTTGGATTTCCTTTGTTTTCTCCGGATTTGCTCTATAGGCTGGTCGATTTGGTAGAATTGCTCCAGGAACAAAGTCGATTTGATGTTCAATGTCTCGAATTGGAGGTAATCCTTTCGGTAGTTCCTCTGGAAACACATCCTTGAATTCCTGCAAAATAGAGTAGATTACACTAGGAAGAGAATCGGTTATGCCAAGTGTGTAAAAAGAAGAATAATCAGCTTCCCTGTACATAAGTACTATGAGAAGACTTTGTGCATTCAAAGCCCTATCTACCTCACGCACACTTGCATAGAAACTCTTTTTTTTCATTTTCAAAGCTCTCGGCCTCACTGAGTCTTTTTCCACTCGAATTTTCTTTTTCACTCAACTCGGCCTCTACTTTCTTTTTCCCCTTATTTTCTCTCACATTCGGCTTTTTCTTTGCCTCTCTTATCTGCCTTTTCTCTCTCTCTTTTCTTAGATGCAATTGTTCTTCATACACTTGTGTTAGGTGTCAAGGGTGAAAGAGTGATTTGAGGTTGTCCATAATGAACTTATACTTATTAGTGAGTCCAATATGATCAGCCTGTCTATCATACTCCCAAGGACGCCCCAACAAGACATGACTAGCATGCATAGGAATTACATCACATAAAACTTGGTCCTTGTATCGACCAATAGAAAAGCAATTAAATCTTGTTTGGTCACCTTGACTTCCCCCATCATTTAACCAAGATAATCTATAGGGTTTAGGGTGGTAAGTCCATGCATGTGGTTTTGCTCAACAAAATCAGCGGCTACACAATTAGTACAAGAGCCACTATCAAATGATCATAAGACATACTCATCTCGAATTTTTGGCATCTCGTATGAAAGATGTTGGTTCGTTGGAGATCATCTTCTTGAGCTTGTGCATTGAGCACTCTCATGGTTACCATAGTTCGAGCTACGGGGTCCTCCTCTATCTCAACCATGTCATCATCCTTCCCTTCCTTTCAAGCGGTGGCATGTCCGCATATTCCTCCTCTCCTTCGCTTTGCCACACTCCCTCTTCATTCATGTACATGATGCTTCGGTTAGGGCATTGAGCCATGAGGTGGCCAATTCCCTTGCATTTGAAGCATGCCTTTGGCTGGTTGGTAGATGTATTTGCCCCTGGAAGAGTCGGCCGCAGGGTTGGTTTAGAAGAAGTTGCACTCGGATGGGATGGTTGTTCCATCCGCTTGTTTTCCCTCTCTCTATTACCTTGCCTTGGCCAAGCATTGGATGTTGGCAATTGATTTCTTCTCCAAGGAGTGGAAGAGGATGTAGTGGTTCGGCCACTAGGTGTCTTTATAGGTAAGGCTTGCTTTTCCACCTTCTCTGCATAAGACACCATTTGTTGAAGCTCAAAGTGGTCTTGAAGCTCAACCTTCTTCCTAATTTCAGGATTTAATCCATTAAGGAACTCGCCATGGTTGCTTCCGGATCCTCTTGTACATTGGCCCTTATCATCGCTACCTCCATTTGTTTGTGGTACTCATCAACAGAATTAGACCCTTGAGTGAGTCGTTGGAGCCGATTGTACAAGTCCGTGGTATAATGGAAGGGTACAAATCGTTTCCTCATCACTTGCTTCATGTCAGTCCAAGTGTCAATCGGTTGTTCCCTATTTCTCCTCCTTGTGGCACATACTTGCTCCCACCAAATAGATGCATAATCTTGAAATTCAATGGAAATCTTCTAGGAGGAGAAAAGATCCAACTCTGATATTACAAAGTTGGGAGATTCTAGGAGGGTCTTCCCCTAGGGTTGCTCATCAGTAATTCTCATTGAGGTATCTCCCTTCATTTTCTCTTCTTTTTCCAGCTTTTTCTTTTCTAATTCGTTATACTATAATCATGTCTAGACGTTAGTTTTGTTTCTTTTTCTTACTGGTTTTTGTTATCATTATGTTGTTGGGTTGCTGAATTTTGGGGTAAGTCATGAGTGACATTAAGAGGAAAAGAGGATTTCTGTGAATGCATATTAACTGTTTGAAAAAATGCCAAGATGGAAAACTGAATTAAAATGTTAATTTTGAACATGTATTGTTGTTAAAATGAATAATCATGACTAGTTAATGGTTTGGGGAGGTTGTTTAATTAAGTTTTGTGTCAGTTTTGTAGTCTAAAAGGCAAAAAAAAAGAATTTTTAAGGGCTGTTTTGTTTTATTTTAGCCTTTTTATGTTGTTTTCTTGTCGAACTAAAATCATAGTTGTATTGTAGAAATTATAAGGAGTGCTGTAATATAATTTTTATGATTTTTAGTGAAGGTTTAAGGATTTAAAAAAAATAAAAACTGGACTGATTTCTTGGCATTTTGGCCACTTTCGGATCATTTTTTTTGTAAAAACTAACTTCAAAAACGGATTCTACGCGAAAATTTGAGTGGGGGTGTATTTTGGCAATTTTTCGCGACCAGAGGGGTCGCCCGCGGTCGGCGGTGGCGCTGCCAGCTAGAAGGGAGCTTCAGCTCCTCGGTAGTGAAGAAGGGGAGGAAGAAGAAAGAAAAAAAAAAAAAAAAAAGAATTGGGCTAATGTTTATTTTCTGATGGGCCATTTCTTTAATTTTGGTTGGGCTTGAGTGACAAAAAAACGGGCTGGCCTGTGTATTTTAGCCTGGACTTTCGATTAGGCCAGATGGCCATGGCCCAAAGAAGAAATAGAGAATGGCCTAGTGACCCGTTTTCTTAAGAATATCAGAAATCGAATTTTGCACTTTACCCCCTGATCTTAGGAGTAGTTTTACTGCGGTTCAGAACATTTTAAATTGCTTTCACTTGGGTTCTTAAATTAATTGCACTTTGGTCCCTAAATTTTATCTTTTATTTAATTTTGACCCCTAAACTTTGGAAAAATTATATTTGTGACCCTAAAAGTTTTTTGATTTTACAATTTAGTCCCTAGTGAATTTTGACTCTTTTTATTATGATTGTTTCTTTTCTCTAATAGCTAATTATGTTACTTTTGAATATATTTAACTTGTAATTTGTAGATGTTCTTAAATTTCTTTACATTTGACATGTTAAGGTGAATTTAGTATTTTTATTATTATTATTATTTTTAATTAAATTGGTTCCATGATTCTTTTGTTCATTTTGAGTATAAATAGGGCAATTTGATTCCATTTAGTCACCACTTCAAAAGAAAGGTACCCCTATTATTATTATTTCAATGTCAATTATGTGCTCTTATGTGCTCCTACGTGCTCTTATGTGCTTATATATTTTTATATGTTTTATTTATTTGATTTAAATGTTCATTCAAATTTTCTTATATTTATTTAGTTAATTTTCATAATTATTTGAGAGGCATTTAAATACCTAAAAAATGTAATAGATAGGATAACTAGATTTGTTTTATTATATTTTTCCATTTTAGATTGTAATTGGGTCCCCTATTGTAATAGATAGGGTAGATAGGATTTTTTTATTTCCCCATTTTAGATTGTAATTAGATTCCCCACTGTAATAGATAGGTTTTTTTACGTGTTTATGTGACTTATGTGTTATGTGCTTTATCCGCTTTTCTTAGGATTTTTGCATATAAATATTATGTTTGTGTGTTATGTGCTACGTGCTCTTACATGTTTATTTGTTTTAATTTATGCCTATTTGTCTTACTATATATTAAGAATGCATGACATCACCACACTAGTCCAACGCTAGTTGTGGCTTCTCCCTCCGCTTACTTGCTAGTCCAACGCTAGTAAGGATTTTTAAAAATAGGCTAGTCCAATGTTAGACCCTTAGGTTATTCGTGCGTTAGATTCATTTTTGTGTGATATTCATTACATTTTCATGCATATTTTTTATTTTTAGGATCTTTTTTAATTTTGCATGATATTACCTATTATATTATCCCCTATCCTCTATATGGGTTAATCATATCAATTAGAATTGCATCTCATTTAAGAAATTGTAAAATAAGTTAGTTCATTTGCTTGTTCATTGTGAGAACCCGAAATTTTTCCTTATTTCTAGGTTTTAATTTATTTCCTTGCACCGTTTTCCACATTTTCTTTATTCTATGAATTTTCTGGACATTTTTATGAGCAAATAGGGTTTTAAACATATTTTTCTAGTATAAGTCAATTTACGAGATTTTTGGAACGAATAGTGGACGTGGGACCCGCTAGTGCGTTAAGTGAGAGAAATTCGACCAATTAGGTCAAGTTTTGCGTACTGAGATTTAATTACTAGGTGTTAGTAGGTGACTAGAGGTTACCTAGAGGAATTAATCATGGTGAGACAAGAGGATAGGAGTGAAATTAATAAGGTGCCACGTGTCGCAATTTCATTCGAGGTTGGACTTTGACCATTTTTTTCACCTTTACCAAAAGGCTAATTTTGACCAAATTCTCTCTCATTTTCTTCCTCTTGTGGCCGAGCAACATAGAGAGAAAAGAAGAAAAAGAAAGCTTCATCTTGTCCCATTTCCTTGAGTGATCTTGCAAACCAACCGTTTAAATTCCAACTTACTCCATAAAAACACCTTGCTAAGGTAGATTGAAGCTATTGGTGGAGGAAAATTGGTGTCTAAGCTCCTAAGCTTCAAGCTTTGTTGAGGGAAGAGGTATTTTACTTGGAAACTTTCCTTTTGGTTCCATTAATGTCAAATTAAGAGCCTATGGTGGCTTAATAGTTGGATTCATGGATAAATTGGTGGTTTATTTGAAAGTTTAGTGAATTTCTGATTTTATTGGAATTTTTCTGTTTTATATAAGAAATGTTAGTTAGCCTTGGATTTATGGTTTAAAATTGAGCCAAATGGAGCTCTTGTGTGTGAATTGTGATCAATTGTGAAAATTTCCAGCTTTGCACAAAATTTCAGATTTAGGGTTTTGGGAATTGGGGCTTTTCTATAATTGTCTAATTAAGGTGCAATTGATGGTGAATGAAGGGTATTGTGACCCTAATGGTGGTTAATGACTAGTTTATGATTGAATTGGTTGGTTTGGATGTTTGCTTGTAGGATGGAAAGTTGGAAAATTAGGCGAAGTGCTGTCAAAATTTCCGCAGGAATTCCTGAGCAGTCTCGGGAAATCTGTTATAACTCGATGTAGGAATATCGGAATTAAGTTCTGTTTGTTGCATTTTAAACTAGACTCATAGGGCTACAAACCGTGTGAATTTCAGACCCTAGTTCTGTCTGTGTGAATTATAGTGATTTTCCAAAGTTGACTGAAATTACATACCTGTTCTGTCTTGGACTGGATGATGCAGCGACTTGAGGCTAGAATTTGACTAACTTGTGATTCGAATCTTGTAAGCATGTCTTCTAAGTAATTGTACCCCTTTGAGTGTATTTTCCGATGGTATAAATTTTATCAATTTTGGGCTTAAGACTTGTGAGATATGATATTTCCAATGAGGGTGCGCAAAACTGGAAAATCCTGTTTTCCTAGAATTAGTTTTATTTTCCTTTTTCCTCTTAGATTTGAAGTTAGTGGATCATAGTAAGTATGGTTTTGGGTAGATACAAAGGGTTTTGGATCGTTCATGTCTTTAAGACCACCAACTACCTTTTCACTCCAAAATTTCACTTTTGTATTGCTTTGGTAATTTACTTGGTTAGACGTGTGACTCGTAATCGAGTCTCACTTGTTTTACCTTGTTGGTTTAGGACGTGCCGGTGACCCAAGTACCTCGAGGGGAAACGTTTGAAGTTATTTGTGTGAACTGGTGAGTGTACCACTCCCCTCACTTGTTGCCTAACTTTGTATATGTGCTTGCAAATTGTAACTTGAATGACTGTACCATCTGTTTGTCCGGTGTGAGACGAGGGTGTACTTTATCACACTCGTTCTCTGGCCTGTGTGACTTGTTTCCTGTATATGTACTTGACTCTGTTACTTGTGTCTTCTATGGATCTCATGTACACCTGAATCTGTTATTGATACTTGATATGATGTCGTTTGGACGCGTATCCAACGACCTTCCTGTGCCTGTTAACTCTGAGCTCAACCTCATGGGTAGTTACTTGATTCGACCCAGCAAGGGCTTGGTCGAGGAAATTAACGAACCATGGGTGCCTGTTCTTTGGAAATCCTGGGTATATGAGACTCTAGATTTCCGGTATACTCGAGTATTACCAATCTTTATTACTGCTGAGGTGTTCGGGCCCGGTAGGGGGTTGTTTGGTGGGCGGAGTCGGCGTAAAGCGGTGTTCTACTGGACGGGTTACTTATTTGAAAGTTGGCGGAGTGCCAACTACTATTTGGTCAAGTTCGGATAAAGCAACGAGAACTTTGGCTCCTGAGAGCCACCTGTATCCTTTACACTTGATGTGTCTATATACTTCCCTATTTGGTGTGCATAACTGTATGATTGATACGTGAAATGCCATGATCCATGACTACTTGTGCTTTTGGTACCTCATTGAGCGAAAGCTCACCCCCTTCCCGTTATCTTTGTTTTCCTTACAGGGAACAACTCTTTTGAAGAAAGGGTCAAGCTAGTGTAAATGTTCTTTTGTAACGCCTTTTGTAATTAAACCCTAATGTGGGATTTGAACATGTCATTTTGAATCGTAAAACCCTAAAGTGGGTTGTGTGTATATATTTGCTCATGTATATATGATGTATTTTCTTGGAAATGTACTTGTCTATGTTTATTCAAAGTTTCGATATGTTTGGATCGCGTTCGGACAAGTTCGGACGGCAAACGCGAAAGAAAAGATTTCCGGCCGGATTGTGACGTGGCAGTCACTGTTCATGTTCGTCCCGTTTTCGTTTTCGTTTCGCGCGCTTATTGTTAGCTTTACTTAACGATAGACTTTTCGAACGTTTAGAAATGCTGGAAATGAATGTTTTAACCCTAATGAAGGGTTCTTTACACTTGGTTTAGCACGTGTGACCGATTAGTAGTCCTGGCGAGAGCTGGGCAGGCGGTCCGCCGAACCCTTTGGTTCGCCTTAGGGTGAGGTGGGGCTGTCACAAGTGGTATCAGAGCCACGTCGCGTGGTCTCTGCGCGGAGTGAGCTTGGGCCGAGTGGTGTTATGGTCTTGACTTTGTGAATGCGTTCAAAGGATTAAGTACTTTTCTTGGGCGTAAGCTACGAATCGTGTAAGTTATAAGTGTAAAAATCCTTAATATGGGACTTGAGGAAGATAGGTATGTATGTCGGGTAGGAATCTTTAATATAGATGATTTACTCTTGGGACCGGCCGGCTCGAGTTGTGAAATATCTTATTTTGGATTCTTGCGCCCGAATACGCATGAGATGAGGGCCTAGGTTAGAAATGACTTGGGCAGACTAGAACGTGATTCTATGGTACTTTGAATGACATATTGGGGTTTCATTAAGTGCGGTTAGCCTGTTTAAGATATAAACCATGTTATTCTTGTAGGCTTGGGTGGAGCTCGTAGAGCAGCTTGAGATGAGCCATGTTTGACTCTGTGAGAGGGTAGTCACGAGAAGGGAAAATCTCTTAGTTAGTTGTTTCGTACTCTTGGGCTCAGCTTGTACATTATATTATGGAGAACTCCGATGCTTTCATGGGATTTCTTTTATCCGCATTTGACTGACTGCTACTGTGTGAGTTGTCTGATAAAATTGCATTATATGTATATTTGCTTTTGAGTTGTGTCTGCTTTTGTTACTTGTGTCTGCATATATTTGTTTTAATATTATATTCGCGTTTCAACCCTAGATTGGTTAGACCTATGGAAGGGACTCGTAGTGGCCGAGGCCGTGGTCGCGGTAATAGGCAACCTTCGACTGATAGGGTTAATCGGGAACCCACACCTGAGCTTAATCCTGAACCTAGAATCGACCCGAATGTGCAAGTGGCCGCCGCAATTCAAAGAATAACTGACTTGTTGGCCCACGTAGTGGAGCATCAGGGCCAACACCCTCCCCATAACCCTGGAAACCCTGGTGAGCATGTTGAGAGCGAAGATCGAGCTCTCGAAAGGTTTCAAAAGTTCTCCCCGCCGAAATTTCTGGGAGGACCGGATCCGGACGTGGCCGAACGGTGGCTGGAGAAAATGGTAGACATTTTTGCGGCCCTACATTATTCGGAGGAGAGACAGGTTACTTTTGCTGTCTTTCAATTGGAGGGAGCTGCCCGTTCCTGGTGGAACGTTATACGTATGAAGTGGGAAAGAGAAACCACGCCACGGACATGGGCAAACTTTATCCGAGAATTCAATGTAAAATACTTCCCACCTTTAGTCCAGGAGAAGAAGGAGGATGAGTTCCTTAGGTTGCGCCAGGGCACGCAATCGGTGGCCGAGTACGAGAGTCAGTTTACACGGTTGTCTAAGTTTGCGCCTGAATTGATTGTAACTGAACAAAGACGGATAAGACGTTTTATCCAAGGATTGAATGTTGAGATTCAAAAGGACCTAGCTGTAGCCCAACTTAGTACTTTTAGTGACGCCGTGGAGAAAGCCCAGCGAGTTGAAAATGCGAGGGTACAAGTTAGAAACTTTCAAACCAAGAAAAGGGGATTTCCTGGGAGTGACTTGGAACAAGAAGATAAGAGTGCGCCATCTAAATTTGAAAAGGGAAATGGAGGAACGCGATTTCCGGGGACATCAGGAAGTATCACACAGGAAGGCTCGACCTCTGCTTCTCGTGGTTCCTGCGGGTACTGTGGGAAGCCAAACCACACGGAGGATGTCTGCTGGAAGAAAGGAAGAAAATGCCTACGATGCGGAAGTGCAGATCATCACATCGCGAATTGCCCAAGCCTGTCTCGAGAAGGGAGTGAGAACCGGCAACCGACCAAACCCAATTCCAACCAGTTGAAAGGGGAAGGGACTGGACCGAAGGTGTCGGCTCGGGCATATTCCCTAGAGTCACATCAAGACCTTGACTCGTATGATGACGTGGAAGGTAAGAAAAATTTCGAGGACGAAATTTCTTTAAGAGGAAGAGAGTGTGAGAACCCGAAATTTTTCCTTATTTCTAGGTTTTAATTTATTTCCTTGCACCGTTTTCCACATTTTCTTTATTCTATGAATTTTCTGGACATTTTTATGAGCAAATAGGGTTTTAAACATATTTTTCTAGTATAAGTCAATTTACGAGATTTTTGGAACGAATAGTGGACGTGGGACCCGCTAGTGCGTTAAGTGAGAGAAATTCGACCAATTAGGTCAAGTTTTGCGTACTGAGATTTAATTACTAGGTGTTAGTAGGTGACTAGAGGTTACCTAGAGGAATTAATCATGGTGAGACAAGAGGATAGGAGTGAAATTAATAAGGTGCCACGTGTCGCAATTTCATTCGAGGTTGGACTTTGACCATTTTTTTCACCTTTACCAAAAGGCTAATTTTGACCAAATTCTCTCTCATTTTCTTCCTCTTGTGGCCGAGCAACATAGAGAGAAAAGAAGAAAAAGAAAGCTTCATCTTGTCCCATTTCCTTGAGTGATCTTGCAAACCAACCGTTTAAATTCCAACTTACTCCATAAAAACACCTTGCTAAGGTAGATTGAAGCTATTGGTGGAGGAAAATTGGTGTCTAAGCTCCTAAGCTTCAAGCTTTGTTGAGGGAAGAGGTATTTTACTTGGAAACTTTCCTTTTGGTTCCATTAATGTCAAATTAAGAGCCTATGGTGGCTTAATAGTTGGATTCATGGATAAATTGGTGGTTATTTGAAAGTTTAGTGAATTTCTGATTTTATTGGAATTTTTCTGTTTTATATAAGAAATGTTAGTTAGCCTTGGATTTATGGTTTAAAATTGAGCCAAATGGAGCTCTTGTGTGTGAATTGTGATCAATTGTAAAAATTTCCAGCTTTGCACAAAATTTCAGATTTAGGGTTTTGGGAATTGGGGCTTTTCTATAATTGTCTAATTAAGGTGCAATTGATGGTGAATGAAGGGTATTGTGACCCTAATGGTGGTTAATGACTAGTTTATGATTGAATTGGTTGGTTTGGATGTTTGCTTGTAGGATGGAAAGTTGGAAAATTAGGCGAAGTGCTGTCAAAATTTCCGCAGGAATTCCTGAGCAGTCTCGGGAAATCTGTTATAACTCGATGTAGGAATATCGGAATTAAGTTCTGTTTGTTGCATTTTAAACTAGACTCATAGGGCTACAAACCGTGTGAATTTCAGACCCTAGTTCTGTCTGTGTGAATTATAGTGATTTTCCAAAGTTGACTGAAATTACATACCTGTTCTGTCTTGGACTGGATGATGCAGCGACTTGAGGCTAGAATTTGACTAACTTGTGATTCGAATCTTGTAAGCATGTCTTCTAAGTAATTGTACCCCTTTGAGTGTATTTTCCGATGGTATAAATTTTATCAATTTTGGGCTTAAGACTTGTGAGATATGATATTTCCAATGAGGGTGCGCAAAACTGGAAAATCCTGTTTTCCTAGAATTAGTTTTATTTTCCTTTTTCCTCTTAGATTTGAAGTTAGTGGATCATAGTAAGTATGGTTTTGGGTAGATACAAAGGGTTTTGGATCGTTCATGTCTTTAAGACCACCAACTACCTTTTCACTCCAAAATTTCACTTTTGTATTGCTTTGGTAATTTACTTGGTTAGACGTGTGACTCGTAATCGAGTCTCACTTGTTTTACCTTGTTGGTTTAGGACGTGCCGGTGACCCAAGTACCTCGAGGGGAAACGTTTGAAGTTATTTGTGTGAACTGGTGAGTGTACCACTCCCCTCACTTGTTGCCTAACTTTGTATATGTGCTTGCAAATTGTAACTTGAATGACTGTACCATCTGTTTGTCCGGTGTGAGACGAGGGTGTACTTTATCACACTCGTTCTCTGGCCTGTGTGACTTGTTTCCTGTATATGTACTTGACTCTGTTACTTGTGTCTTCTATGGATCTCATGTACACCTGAATCTGTTATTGATACTTGATATGATGTCGTTTGGACGCGTATCCAACGACCTTCCTGTGCCTGTTAACTCTGAGCTCAACCTCATGGGTAGTTACTTGATTCGACCCAGCAAGGGCTTGGTCGAGGAAATTAACGAACCATGGGTGCCTGTTCTTTGGAAATCCTGGGTATATGAGACTCTAGATTTCCGGTATACTCGAGTATTACCAATCTTTATTACTGCTGAGGTGTTCGGGCCCGGTAGGGGGTTGTTTGGTGGGCGGAGTCGGCGTAAAGCGGTGTTCTACTGGACGGGTTACTTATTTGAAAGTTGGCGGAGTGCCAACTACTATTTGGTCAAGTTCGGATAAAGCAACGAGAACTTTGGCTCCTGAGAGCCACCTGTATCCTTTACACTTGATGTGTCTATATACTTCCCTATTTGGTGTGCATAACTGTATGATTGATACGTGAAATGCCATGATCCATGACTACTTGTGCTTTTGGTACCTCATTGAGCGAAAGCTCACCCCCTTCCCGTTATCTTTGTTTTCCTTACAGGGAACAACTCTTTTGAAGAAAGGGTCAAGCTAGTGTAAATGTTCTTTTGTAACGCCTTTTGTAATTAAACCCTAATGTGGGATTTGAACATGTCATTTTGAATCGTAAAACCCTAAAGTGGGTTGTGTGTATATATTTGCTCATGTATATATGATGTATTTTCTTGGAAATGTACTTGTCTATGTTTATTCAAAGTTTCGATATGTTTGGATCGCGTTCGGACAAGTTCGGACGGCAAACGCGAAAGAAAAGATTTCCGGCCGGATTGTGACGTGGCAGTCACTGTTCATGTTCGTCCCGTTTTCGTTTTCGTTTCGCGCGCTTATTGTTAGCTTTACTTAACGATAGACTTTTCGAACGTTTAGAAATGCTGGAAATGAATGTTTTAACCCTAATGAAGGGTTCTTTACACTTGGTTTAGCACGTGTGACCGATTAGTAGTCCTGGCGAGAGCTGGGCAGGCGGTCCGCCGAACCCTTTGGTTCGCCTTAGGGTGAGGTGGGGCTGTCACATTCATGTTAGGAGAATTATTCTTCAAACATGGGAAATGGGTAATTATAACTTTTTTAGTTTAAATACCCCATTAATCCCTGTATAAGAAAATTATGTCACGAGTTTTTGCCTCCCATACCCATTATGCTGCATTTCCTTTTCCTTTGATCACTTATACCTATGTATGTACTTTAAATTTCTTTTTTTTTCTTTTAATTTCATCATTTGCATACTCGTGACCCTTTTCAAGGGATTATTTTGGACTTCGCAATTAATGCGATTGGTATCAATTAAACCCTTAAATAGACATTTTGCTCCTCTCGACATTTTTATAAATTTAGATTTGCATCCATGTAGGAAACATCCAAACGTGATATATTTAAGGGTTAGATTAAGAAATTTTTTTTGACTAAACCTCGCAACTAGCTTAGATTAGGTTGAAAGGGTGCCTTAGGTTTGAGTTAATCGAACCTTTGCCTTCTCTTTCTTCAACCGTGATTCCCAAACACTTTTGGGTGACTTTGTACACCAAAACTCAATACCAAGTGGCGACTCCTAATTTTTCTTAAAATCCCTTTTGGACTAAATTTTGGACCCAAACTGTCGCATTTTTTAAGTTCCATTTTAGATCCTTTTCACTTATTTTTAGATAAAAATCATATCTTTTGTAAATACCGATTTTTCATCGCGAAAAATGGGGCGCGACAGGCGGGATACGAGTTCATACCTTCGGGCGGGTTCGTATCAGTTGCATTCCAAATTAGGTGGCAAAATTAGGGCGTGACATTAAGTGGTATCAGAGCTTTAGGTTCAAGATCTAGAACGTAAATGCAATAGTTAACTGTATAAATTAAATTAATAAGTTCAAGATACTAATTAGTGACTTTATGGTGTAGGTATTAAGAAGATGTCGATTTCGGTGGAGTTTCTTGATGAAGTGGTGAAACAAAGAGTTCTTGAAAGGGATGAGACTCGGTGGTTAGCAAATGAATACAATAGGCAAGTAGAGAATAACTGTTTGCTCCAAGCAGAAAATAGGGATTTGAAATGCAAGTTAGCAAAGCTGGAGGATGGAAAGAATGTTTGGAAAGGGGGCTGCCTGGAGGCTACAAAGATTGACTAAATCGTGAGAAGGGAAATTGGAGGATTCAAGGATGAGATTGATCTTAACATTGCGGCTCATAAGAATTGACTAATACGTGTGAAGGAAATGTTACAAATGCTTTTGGAGCATATTCCACCCCCTCCAGTCAATATGGATCAGGGTCATGAGAATGAAAGTGGTGGTGAAATAGAAAAGGACTCTGAGGAAGAGCCAGTAGTGCAAGTTGAAGAGGATTAGATGATACTATTGATTTAAAGTTGATCGAATTGTTACGTTATGTGAGGACTCGTAATTTTTATATTTATTTATTTATTTATTTTATCGAATTATTCACTTATTTATTGGTTTACCCTAAAATGGTTATTTTTATGATTAAATACTCAAGTATTAGTTAGTTATACTATCGTTATAAGAATTTCTTAGAAATTTCGCTTTATCGCGCACAAGTTAGAAGTTCGCGTTTTCGCGCACGCGACTAATTGGAGGATTTTAGAAATTATTGTTAGACTACTAAGAGTGAATAATAATAGTATTAAAGGAAGTGCATTAGAGGTTTAGTGCATAAGTGAAACAAACCCGAGAGAAAAACGGGCATGAAACGCGCACGTACGCGCACTATTGAAGAGTTGACTTTTGCACACTTGAAACTCTACCTACCAAGCTTCTCCAAGAAGCTTTGCATCAGCCATTTCTCTCTCTCTTTTCTCTCCTAAGCTGGCCGAACTTCTCAAGGCAAGAAGGAGCAAAATTTCTTCATCATTTCACCTCATTTCATCTATCCATTTCACTTCAAACTTGCTACATAAACTCAAAACCACTTGGAGCTTCACTTAGGCAAGGAGAAGAGCATCATTTCCACGGTTTCTTGGAGCTTTCTAGTGGCCGAAAATCTGGTCTTCAACATCTAAGAAGGTAGCAAATCATCTAACCTTTGAAATTTGATTTTTGAGAGTTATATTGGACTTGGAAGCTTGTAGCTTCATGTGGGTAACTTTGGTTGGTTGAAAATCATGTGAGTGGGCTCTATAAAATCCCACATTGGACTTGATGGGCTGATATGATGATTTTGGATGTTATTTATGTTGAATAAGTGCTAAACTAGTGGATATAAGTTGAAAAAGTGGAAAGAAAATCAAAGGAAACTTGAAAGAAAAAGGGGCCGAATCTGCCCTGTTTGTGCAGAGGCTTTGGTTCGAATTTTTTGTGGTTAAATTGCCTTGCGTTTGATGTAGATATGTTGTATAGGTTGTGTAGAAAGTTTCCACCGAAAATCACTTGATTTGGTTGGGTAAAAGTTGCATTTTCGAAACATGTTTAAATCTGGAAAACGTGTACAGAGGTACTCTGGCAGCGAACTTTAAATGACCATAACTCTTTGCTCCTACATCAAAATCGAGTGCCATTTGTGGAATTTGAAATTAGACACTTTCAGTTTTCCAACGGTATAAAATGTACCCCCTGATTCGACCTGAGTGAACCGTACCAATTCTTCAAAGTTATCTGTCCTGTTTTGTTGCTCTGCTAGAGAGTCAATGAGGTGCTGGAACTTGTGGCTTAAATTTGAGCTAGCTATGGACAGAATTTCAAAACAATTTCTTCTAAGGAAATGTATCCCTATGAGTGTAGTTTCCAACACCACCAACCATGCTTAATTATAAGTTGAATTGAGTGAGTTATGGCCTAATTACAGACCTACGTCAGTGAAAGAAAACCCTAGTTTTGGGCTAGCCAATGACTTATTTTGAGTTGGGACTTGTTATTTTGAAACTTTTGGTGGTGATCACCTACCAAATGTATGTTGAATGTTTCTTGAACCTTTCCTTCATAAATGAACCATGTTTGAGATGATTTCATTGGCCAAAGGTTCCAAAAAAGGAAAATGGAAGCATAAGGCAGAATTGCCTTGTATATTCCTAGAACTTTAGTGGTCTTGTTAACTGACTTCCCATACGAATTTTTGTTTGAAATTTGATAGAGGACTAGCCCTTATATGGTAGTGTAATCATACCAAATTTGGTGCCATTCCAAGTCTATCTCGAAGCCCAACTAGAATCCCAAAGTCTATGTTTCAAATCTGGAAAATTGCCCAGTGGCCTTCAATTTAAACCAACTTTGAGCTGCTATATCTTGGCGCTCAAAACTCCAATTCTTGTTCTGTTTGTTGTGTTTTAAAATTTGATTGTAACTCTAATTGAGTTTCAAATTTGAGAGGCTAGTTCGCATTCTGTGAATTATACCGAATTTCCAAAGTTTGCCAAAAATCAACCCCGAATCTGTCTTGGGAGTCCAAAACAGAAACTTGAAGCCAAAATTTGAGTGTCTTCCGTCTTGAATCATGGAAAAGTGCCTTCTAGGAACTTTTAGTACTTCGGAACTAGTTTCCAACGGTACTAAGGTTTCCAATTTTTGACCTACGAAGAGTGAGATATGATTTTTCCAAAAATGTACCTCAAATCTGAAATTTTCAAACTTGACGGGAATTGAGTTTTTGAGACTCTTTCCTATCCTTCAATACTAATTGACCATTTTGGACTTTTTTTCACGAAGGAAATTAGTTTTTCCTTGTGCTATTAAACACCACCTTCGAACCTTGGATTTTGAGCAAGTTAAGGCTCATTTTCATGATATTTTCTTAGATTGTACAAGTGTGCAATCTTCCTTGATAATTGGGGATCCTAAATGATAGTGTGTAATAGATACATATTTTTTGCTCAGGCATTCAAGAGGACCTCACAACGGACGCCTAAGTACTCGAATTGCGCAACCTACTTTCCTTTTTGTCTAGGTGAGTGTCAAATGCATGTCTAGTTGAAATTTTGTGAATTTGCAAGTTATGTATAGAACAACTATAACCGTTGAGTCGAGTGTGTACTTTATCGCACTCATTCTCATTTAAATGAATCATGATTGAAAATGATTGAATTGATTGAAATGTATTGAATGATTGAATGAAATGAAATGATATGCTATGGCTGCATACGTTGTTGGAGTGAATCTCCTCGACTCATAACTGAACTGAACTGAACTGAACTGAATTGAACTGAATTGGGGACGCCCAAACTCATCGGCCGACCTTGGACTCGAGCCGGCATGGGCTTGGTCGGGAACCTTGGTGAGCCATGAGATAACCTGTATAAGCATGATCTATTGGAGAGATCTTGCTTGGCCTACTCGTACAGTAGCGCCTTTATAGCAGTACGGGCCCGGTAGGGGGTTGTATGGTGGAAGGAACTGTGAAGAAAAGTGGAGATCTACGGACTTAGAAAAAATACTGACCCAGTTGACGGAGTGTCATCGCGGGAAGGTAATCGATCGAGCAATGGCAAAGCAAGTGGAACTTAGCTCCTGAGAGCTCTTATATCCTTGAATTGTTTCTGTTTACTTTTCTTGTCGCATTGTTATTTACTTGAATATAATTGTTTACTCGCTATATGGGATTGTTACTTGGACAACGTGTTTGCATGTGTGTTTCTTGGCCTCACGAGTAATTGCTCACCCCGTAGATTTGTTATCCTTAACAGGAATGGAACTGAGGTGACTCGGAGGAATCTTTGGAATGAACTTTTGTAATAGGGATTCGATTGTAATCGAATGGACATCTTTTGGGCAGTTGTATGTCTTTTGAACAATTGATGTATTTTGTACTCGTGGTGTAAGACTGGATATTTGGTTATAGAGGCGACTTTTCTTTATTAGACTTGTATTATTGATTATTATGTTAAGACTGAATCGAATTGTCTTGAGTCCTGGCGAGAGTTGGGCAGGCGTTCCGCGGATACCCTTTGGTTCGCCTTAGGGAGAAGTGGGGGCGTCACACGTTAGTTAAATGGTTAGTGATGTACTTAGCCCTAGATAAAAGGAGTGTTAGTTGAGTCTTGCTTAGCTATCAAATAAGGCATATTGTCATTTGATTATTTGACTGATTTGGGATAAATTGCATTTTGATTAAGTTTAACTGCAATCTTGATTTCTTTACTGCTAAATGGTTGTAACGTTGTTTCTTCACATGATTAACTTTTGTAATCAAAATTTTATGGCTTGATTAAACAACAAGATATCATGAATGAATAAATACCTCTATTTTTTAAAAACCAAGGGGTATATAACAAATAAATGTGTGTACAAATATGTTGCCTAAAAGAAGACCACGAAATCAAAATAACAATACCCAACAAACACCTATTCAGGGTCAATGCTTAAACACAATGCGTAGTACACCAACAAATATGCATTTGAACATGCTCCTAGAGCTAGTACAAACCATAACTCTAACCTGGCTACCAAAGTCCAAAGCCAAGCCAACTTGAATGCTAACCTATAAGAGAACTTGAACCAACAAGGAAATTTTAATGCTCAAGGACCTATCATGATGTGTGCACGGACCTTAACCCAAGTAATGATCCAGTTCGAGTACCATTTGGGCCCATGCACGGACCTTAACCCAAGTAATGACCCAGTTCGAGTACCATTTGGCCCAGTCACACGTGCACGGGCCAAGCACTTCAAGGATTCACTCCAAACCCTAGTGCGAAGTGTGCAAGACCAACAAGGAATCCATAGAGACATTGAAGGCTTGGAAGGGGATACTCAAGTCATCTACACAATGATCCAAGCCCATGAAGAATCAAGTGGGCCTCCAAGTGGGTTGGTCGATTAGGCCCTAGGCCTTAGTCCCAGGTTTTCATCTTGTTAGAATTGGATTAGCTTATTAAATTAGGTCATGGGCCGGCCCATCTTGTCCATGGAGTGGCCAACCCCCTTGTTTGCTTTATTATTCATTAGTCCCTTGACCTAGTTCCTTAGCCTATATAAAGGCTCACTTTGTACGATCAAAGGGGTTACGCAATTTTGATAATAAACACTTAGTTTTGTTTTCTCTTCCATTGAGAGATTCAATCCTTTACTTGCTTTGGCAAGGGTTTTTGAACAATCTTGTGCTTGACCTTGATTGTTCCACCGACCTATCCACTAGAGTAATCACCTCGGTTGGAGTCGTCGTTCCACCACCTCTAATCAATTCGTGTCGTCCGTATTGATTCTAGGTTCCGCAATCCAAGCGTTGGACAACCTCGCTAGATCCTTGGGCAAACGTGCTACGTGTCTCGAAACGAGTTGATCGAGAACCGTGGTGGAGGTATTCTTCGTTATATCCTTATTTTTCATAGTGTGTTGTCTTGGTTTCGTTGTTTTCCGCTGCTTTGTGTCAAAAAAAAAAAGACTGTTCATCGTACTTTTCACGCACTGTTCATCGCGCGCACTGTTCATCCGGAACACAAATCTGTTTGGGTGTTGTCTTTTCGTGCCTTCTGTCCAAATTTCGTTCTTGGATCTTGTGTTTGGGTTGTTTGGGTTTAAAAACAAGAAAAACATAAAAAAAAAAGTTGCAACGGCTAGGGTTTCGTTTGCGGCTAGGGTTCTTGTACGCTAGGGTTTTTTTTCTTTGCGCAAATCTGTCCAAGCTTTCTTTGAGTCTTCCAAGTTGTTTTACTTGTTTTCCAAATCTGATTTGTGGTTAACTTGGTTGGTATTTTGTGAATCTTGAAGAGAACCTACAAGAATATTGAGTTTCTTGAATTTCTTGACCACAATCTTGAAGTTCTTGAAGTCTTGATAATTTGCTTGGGAGTTCTTGAAGGATCTTGAGGATCTTGAAGGTTTCTTGTGTGTTTCATTAGCCAAAACAAATCTGGAATATTATTCCATCGGGGCAAGCTTGTGTTGTGTTTGTTCGTTATAGTTAAAAAAAAAAAAATTCGGAGGGGGGTACTGTTCACGTTGGTACTGTTCATCGTACTGTAGAAGTACTGTTCATCCGAAAAAAAAGAGAGAGGAAAAGAAGAATCGGTTGGCAAGAAAACAATGAGGAAAAAAAAATAGCAACCGAATTGTGTGGGAAAAAATTCTGATTTGCGCCATACTACTTGGAATAGAATTTGGAAGTTATTAAAATTTGTTTCAACAAAAGGTTTTTCTAAAAGAGTTTCCAAAACTAACTTGTTTTCCAAAGTCAATTAGCAAACTAAGTAAAGCACTTGGATAACTCTTTTGTCTTCACTTGGGCACCCTCCTACATTTTCGGAACACCTTCCTACGTTTTAGGACCACACTCCTACATTTTAGGAGTTAGGGTTTTCGTTGATTACTTTCACCTTCCATTTCTATATGAGTCTAGAAAGCTTCCAAAACCGTCCATTCTTGTCTCCTTTTTTGCACCCACATTATGTCTTGCTTCTTGATTACTTTTGTGGATAGTTTGGTGACAATTCTTGGATTTTGTGCGGCATTTCTCAACTACTCAAGCCGACAGGTAAGGAATTTTGGTAAGCTTATTTGGGTGCTTTGAGTGATACACGAGTGATGAGCACATACACGTGAGCTTGTGTGTCGTGAGGAATCTCTTTTTTTCGTTGCTAATTTTTTGCAGGTTCCCTCATACATCATGGCGAGTACAAGACGCATAAAAGCTAACTCACAACATTGTCTTCTTGATCCCAAAGAAGTCAAAGAAGTGGCATTACGTGGCGTAGATGAGCAATGGGACATCGTCAAATCTCAGTTGCTTGGTTGGTTTTATACGCGTTGTGGTGTCAAAGATAAAATCTGTAGCTTGGCCATTGATGGGAGTTGTGAAGTCAACCTTGCAAGTGCTATCATGGTTGAGAAATTAAATCTTCCAACCATTGATCATCTTCAACCGTACAAGTTGATGAGTACTCATGGTGATGTTTGGGTTACTAAGCACACACGTGTACTTATTCAAATCGGCAAATATGTGGACGAGATGTTGTGTGATGTAGTCCCAATTCAAGTGACACACGTGTTGTTAGGCAAAGCATGGATGTCGAGGCGAGAAGTTAAATATGACGGACATACTAATAAGTATTCCTTCTTATTTAATGGTCGTCGTTTTGTACTTGTATCACTTACTTGTGACCAGCTTTGTATTGATCTAGCATACATGAAAAGTGAGCTTGAGCATTATAGAATGGAGAAAAAGCTAGATGAGGGAATTGTGCCTGAAGAGGTAAAATTCGAGGGAGTTGAAAGCAATGAGATAAAATGGTCAGCTGTTGAACTAGAAAAAGAGATAAAAAATCTGATGAAATGGGTGGTAAAAAGGAAGAGAAGAGAGAAAGTGGGCTGATTTTGAGCAAGAATGTGAGGGCCTATTATTTTCCTAACGAACTTACCTTTGCTTTGTTTAGTATCTCTTCTTTTGTGCAGATTATACAAAGTCAAGTAGAGTTGGTCATGGCATGTTCCATTCCGAAGTCACTTGGACACTTTGTGAGTTCCCATGGAGTTTGTCTTCTAGGAACTAAATCTCTTTGGTATCAATTCATGGAACAATGTCCATTCAAACCTGTCCGCGCCATTGGAGGACTCATTCGAGCTCATCTTAAAAAGGAAATTCCAGATTCTACTTCTTGTTCTCTACCTATGGTTCATTCATCGCCTTTGCCTTATTTTGAGCATGTTACTAGCACTAACTCTTGTTGCTCTTATGTAGGTGTTGATGAGAAGTGTAAAGGACTAGCACTGGAATCTCGAGTTGAATCAATTGGTGGAAGGAATATTGAAGTGTCAAAGGGAGTTTTCTCATTTAAATCTTGTTCTACACCTTCTTACCATCTAACTAACAATGTCCCATTAGTTCTTTACCCTATTTCTGAATTGTTTCAAGTTGAAGGCTATTTTGTACTTGTAGGTTGTAACGCTGTCCAAAATCTCCCAACTATGATTAAAGACTTGCAACCCGATTTCGTGCTTATTCCTGATAAAAGTGGTGCACGTTCGTGCTTCCTCACATGTCCAAAAGCTGGTCACCACAAGCTTACTTTACCAACTCCAACTTGTGCAAATTCATGCAATTCGTATGGAGTGCGTTTCACTTCACTGTTGCCACTTATGCCGGGTGATGCCCACAAATGTGTCAATCAAGATCCGAATGTTTGTCTTACCTCGCTGGTTCGAGCTTCTAAGGAAGTGCAATCTGATTGGTTCAATGTTCCACCTCCAGATAGGCAAGTTGTGCCAAATCAGCGACAACCAGGGAAGACTTATACCCCCTTGAACAACCAAATTCAGGATTTCTCTAGCTTCAATGGGCATCATTATGAAGATCCTTATCTTGTGCACATGACTGATAAGCTATTGCATAATTTTATACCTATGACTACTCACTATGTGATTTATTGTGTAGGTAACATCATGCCAGTCCATGCTCGAAGGCTAATTAGAGAGTTTTGGGTTGCAACCTGGAATTTTCGTAAGCCTTACACACGTTCTTTCCTACCTTGGCGAATGTCCTTGTTTGAGAGCCCCTTGAGGCTGGCCAAACGACATTTAACTTGGCTTGTGACCCTTCATTTCTTTTCAACGTGGTTCTCCGCTAAGCGTACCGTCGATTTGTGGCCAAATCGTTTTCAAGAGGAGGGGAATGATGCAAACATAAAGATCATCCTCCAAACTATTAAGTCAAATGAAGAGTGGCTGCAATTTGTTTCCCGTTCCGAGTGCTCCATTGTGTCAACAACAATGCTTACAAATTGGGGTTACCTGGGAGAGTGCAATGTTAGCACAACTTTCAATGTCGCAGATTTAAGTCCATTCCTTGACGGGGAGGATCCAGATTTGAGGACAAATCCTTCTCAAGTGGAGGGGACTGATGTGTGCACGGACCTTAACCCAAGTAATGACCCAGTTCGAGTACCATTTGGGCCCATGCACGGACCTTAGCCCAAGTAATGACCCAGTTCGAGTACCATTTGGCCCAGTCACACGTGCACGGGCCAAGCACTTCAAGGATTCACTCCAAACCCTAGTGCGAAGTGTGCAAGACCAACAAGGAATCCATAGAGACATTGAAGGCTTGGAAGGGGATACTCAAGTCATCTACACAATGATCCAAGCCCATGAAGAATCAAGTGGGCCTCCAAGTGGGTTGGTCGATTAGGCCCTAGGCCT